>CM068842.1:23812826-25034076 GCA_028554795.2 Sinohyriopsis cumingii | reverse complement strand
GAACAGCACTATTTTCATTTAGGACCAACTGGGATGATTGTGTGTGTATGGAAAATCCTCTAAGTAGTTTAGGAAGAGTGGTGATAACAAACCTAAACTAAAAGACATTCAGATGACAAGCAACAGGCCATCCCATAAGCTTTTCTAGTCTATGGACAGCTAAGCTAAAACTGAGAAGAATGATATATTCACAGAAAATGTGAGGGAGAAGTTAATTCAGTTTCATTTAGATGGATAAACAGATAAATAAAATTTACAGACTGCCTTATTATTCATAATCTAACTCCTATTGTGAAAATGAAAAAAATATTAATGAAAATGCTGTCAATTTTTTCTATTTCTTCCATGTGCTCAATGATTAAAACAATAAGACTTTTGAAAAGAATGATTGAAGACTTCAAAAACAACATTCTCTTATATGTCACCTTATACTTGTCATGTGAGCATGCAGGTATTTTCTTGACTGTTTATTCAAATCAATATATTAGTATTTGGAATACCTTGGATATTACCCTTTGGATCGCTCAGCATGTAGCTAACTACTCCCCAGGTTTTCAACACAATTTCATATAATTAATAACAAATAATGTCAGTATTAATCTATTATGTATTTCAAATCATCTTACCACATACAAAAACATTTCAAGAATGACTGAATAATTTAATTGAAAATTATCATTAAATCTATCATTGTGGTTTTTAAGTTAAGCTTTCTGAATGATTCCAACATTTGTTTGAAAATTTTATTTAAAACATACCAATGTGAGCTTTAGTTAAGCTTTATGCACCAACTTTTAACATAAATATCCCCACCTAACTGTTCAATTACCAATTTTTTTCTTCTGCATACATGGTAAAATGTTACAGGGTCAGGGCCATTAAAATAGCTTGTACATCAGGTTACTGGAACCAGACATTTTTTTATTTGGCCTCATACGCATAAAAAATGTTAGTTAAAAACCCTAAAAGCTAGTCTAGTGAGAACTAGTTTTCAACCTAACATGATGTAGAACAACTCATAATGAGTTTACACATCAAAATGCAAAACTGCAACAAAATGCATCAGAGAAACTGACCTAAATGCAAACCCCAATTTAAGTCTTGATGCCAGAGATGGATGGAGAGACAGATGGATGCACAAACAGACAGGCAAACAAATAACATGTGTCCACAGAATAGGGTTGCCAAGCAATTTCCACTAATGAACTCCCTGTGCTATAAAGAAATCAAAACAGCATAAGCTGAATGGAATCTTATATGTCTGCTGTTCTATGTAGCTTGGAAAGATGTAACTTTAACATCCTTCAGTTTGAAGACTGACTGATAACAATGAAGCAGTCACAGACTGTGTCTTAGTTATTACCTCTTTAGTTATAAGACTGATAACAATGAAGCAGTCATAGACTGTGTCTTATGTATTAACTTGAAGTTATAAGACTGACTATATTAACACATTAACCCCTGGAGGTTTGTGTCATTTTCGTCTGAAATTCGAGTAGGAAGCACATTTTGATAGCTATTTCTGAATACATCCAGGTGATCTTTCAAAAACATAATACCTAGTTGTGTTAGAAACATCATTTTTCATTGGCTATTTGGCTTGCGCATGAGCAGAAGGGTAAAAGTTGGAGTTTTTTTTTTCTTTTTTGCTTAATGGACCCATTATTTTTGTATCAAGACCACTCTTTATTCCAAATGCCCATCTTATCCTACTTTTTGCAAAGGTTCATCTGCCTGTTTGCAGTTCATACCGGTCTGCCTTAGATGTGAGACCAAAAAGTCTAAAATCTGAACACAAAATCAGATTCTGACCACAGGCAAATTCTGGGTAGAAAAAAATGAGGTTTCTTTCTCTGTATTTTGTAGTGCAACTAGAAATTCCAGATTATTTGGTACATCTGTCTACATTTCTATAATACCACCCACTTTAGTGTATCATACATGACCTTGATGCTACAGAACTTGGCAGTAGGCTACTACCTCCTGTCATGTAAACTCGTCACCAGGTGTTAATGTATTAATGGAGCAGTCATAGACTGTATCTTAGTTACTAACCTTAAGTTATAAGATAATAATGGAGCAGATATAGACTGTGTCTTAGTTACTAACCTGAAGTTATAAGATAATAATGGAGCAGATATAGGCTGTGTCTTAGTTACTAACCTGAAGTTATATCCTGGTGATACAACATCATCTTTTGTGTCCAGTCTCCTAAATGTGTATGCAGGGTTACACTCATCTAGACTGTTGTCTAGGTTACAATCCCATTCTATCACTATCTGGATCACACCTCCCTGAAGATGGGAAAAATAAAAATTAAACAAAAATCATATTTTATAAGGATAGAAAAGACCACCATGAAAATAAACTTTTGCCTGATATTTAAAAGATCTTATGTGACTATTAATTGTAGTCTGGTCTCAAATGATTCATTAATCATAAGGTCAACTGAAGTTCAAAGAAATATAGAGTCCATAATCTAAGCATTAGTGGAAAATGTAACCTTGTCCTAAGATCAAAAAGAGGAGAGTAAACACATGCAACAGACTGTCTTAGCTTCATGATGACTCATCCAATGTATAAACAATATCCATCAAATGATTTTAGAAAACATAAGGAAATTAGCTGTAGCTAAGATACTGACCACGAGATTAAAGCAGAGCACATGCTGCTGACTGAATTGTCTTAATTTCAAAATAACTCATCCAAAATATCAATAAAATCCATCAAGGGATATAAGGGATATAAGCAATCAAAGAAGAAAAAAACATTAACTAAAACCTTAACACAGATTTTCTCTGACTGTGACCTTAACCCTAAAGTGCAAGTATCATGCATGTATAATACCAAATGAATTATCCTAGCTTCAAAATGATTTATTCCAAGTATGAAGTAAATACAATCAAAGGGTTTATATAATACAAGCAAATAAAAAATGTAAACCAAAATTGTTAATGCAAAATCTTCTATGACTGACTTTGACCCATTCTAAAACGGCCAGGCATTTTAGTATTTTACACAGGGCTGAATTTCAATCTATAAAAAAAACTGAATCCTGACATATGACCTATATGAATCACATTACCGGTATTTAACAAGAAACCAGGACTACTTCAGTATACATGATACAGAAAAGACAGGTCAGTTCAGGACATATGAGATTTCCAAACTTTGGTCAGGAGTTTCAACTTCAAAATATGGAGGATTTTCATAAACCTGATTTTTAGCATGCAAATAGGCAAAAAGTACACTACTGAACATATTTATAATTTTTTAATATTAAAACTTGGACACTTTCTCATCAACTCAGTCCTCTGACAGTACCTTGTTGCCATTCATATGCTCTTTATATGTACCACAAGCATTTTAGAATTTGTTATGAGATCAGTCTGGATTATATTTGTGTCAGTCCTCATCACTGTTGATCTTAGCAATAAGGAGATGATGTCTTGCTACTAAATCTAGGTTTCTTCTAGAGTCAGTCTTAGTAATAAGGAGATTATGTCTTGCTACTAAATCTAGGTTTCTTCTAAAGTCAGCCAAAATTTTCCTCATGATGGAGAAATGTCTTTTCAGTGTCTGTCGTCATCCACAGTAGTGTCAAACACATTTTGCATAAAATTTTGTCACTGGACACATTCTGCAGATAATACATCACAAAAGTGAGCTTATATAGTAAATTATTAATATATTAATGATGATGATGATGATGATATTTATTATTATTATTTTGTGCAATTTTTGAGCCATTATTTTTCTGAAAAATAATCTGCTATAAGAAACAGGAAACAGGAAATAAGAAACATGTTTAGCTATGCAGCTGGCAAACAAGTGTAACTTTATCCACATTTGATGTGAATTCTGGAAACATGGATTTCAGTCATGCCATACTTTACGTTGTGGTTAATGTGATTTTATGACAAGGGGTTTCTTCAAGATGTGTGATGTCACTCTTGCCACCCTAACAGATTTTAAGATCAGCTATACAGGAAGAGCAGAATGTATATTCATGTCCCTTTGAACTTTACCCCAACCACTTAAATTCCCATTTCCATCTATCATAGAATTTCATCTGATAACTCTGTTTCTTAGATTTTGGCATTTTGGGAATTTGGGATATGATGCTTAGAAATCTTAACAAACTGTAAACAATGAAGTCACACTTAACATGTTTTATGCCACTCAGCTCTTGTGTAATCCAACCATAATCAATTAACATCTTTGATCCTGTCCAAATTACTTTTGATCATACTTAGTATAGACTTTAATCCATCTCAACAACTTTAAGCACCAAAGCCAAACATAACCTTCAGAGAGAATCAAAGTAATATTAATTGTTTTACGCTGTCTGAGCTCTTTAGTAACCATACAATAATCAATTAATGGTAACATCTTTAATCCTTTCGGAATTACTTTTGCTCACACACAGTATCATCCATCTCCACTAAAACTTCTAATACTGAAGCCAGCTGACCCTGCTGAGAGAATCAATGGGACATTAATTGTTGAATGCTGCTTGAAACTTGCAACCAAATGGTCTCACCCTCAGTTCACAGTCACATGATCACAGGCAGTATTAATGTAAATATACTACATGGAACCAAAGTGTGAAAAAAAGAGAAATTTAATTTTTCAATAATAATTTTGCATACATGGGAGATTTCAGTGAGTGACAGGCGAGATAAGAGACACCCCTCAATTTGTGAGAAACATACTCCCATCCAGAAGGTTCACAAGTATGCTTCAGTATATACCAATATGCTTACCAATAAGTTTTGAATGCAAAACGATGCACTCAAGATAAATATTTTATGTCTCAAAAATGCTGCAATGATTTGCTGCTGACAAATTCAATATTAATAATTTTAAAAATCAAAAGAACCAAATTTTTTATGAAAATAGACAAATTCTGTAAGTTAGATTTTCTTCAAATTCTGTCCAGAGAAAGGCAAACTATATTTCTTAAATATCCATATAATTGGAGGTAAAAAAATTCATTCTTCTTAATAAAGGTTGGGCATAAATACCAAATTTATTTTTAATGCATTCAGATGGATTTTTAAACTCATCTGAAATATTTCGGACTTGAAAATATGATAAAACCATTAGCAAGACTGAAAGGCAATTTTATTTTTGATTGTATGAGAAAAAAATTCCAGCATTTAGCAGTTTTCACCACAAAGATTAAACCTCAATCAGATTACATGTGTGAAGAAGTGAAATTTTGTGAAAACTGTGTAATATGACCTTAAAGCATAATTCATTCATGAATTCACAAAAGCTAATTCTTTACAGCATTGTCTCCCCTGCCTAGTGAAACCACTGCAATAAAATATTAGCACTATGTCTAAAAAAATGCAGTAATGATTTGTTGCTGACAAGATGCTAACAATTTTACCTTTACAGCCATTTCATCATACTGTTCACCAGCAAGACCAACTATGTCGCTGAGTAAGAATATGGGGCAGAACTTATCTGGTGGATGGTTTGGTTTGAAGCGGCAAGTCGACAGTTCACTTTTATTGTAACCCATAATATTTCTCCTGAAATTAAGGTACTCAATTGATACTTTTAAAGTGCTATACTAATAACAAAATGCAGCAACTTTCTAGAACAAAACATTAAGTAGCATTGATTCTCACATACATCTAATTAAACATAAATCAAAACTTAAAACATGACACCATTCATCATTACCCTGGGAATAGATATTTTTTCTTAAAATACCAGAGAATGCGAATGCCTGCATATCAAGCCCATGATCAAAGACTTACTGTAAAAAATGTGATTTTAAATGCAAGGTCTCAAGTTTAAGAAGCATCTTGCAGAATGATTTGTCTTAGCTTCACAATGAATCATGATTGAAGGAATTTTAGACAAAAATGTAAATGAAGTACTTTAACCAAAACCTCAATGCAAATATGTGACCTTGACCTTAAGGATGAACAAGCATGTAACATAATGAACTGTGTTACCTTCATAATGATGATTCATCCTAAATATGAAATTGAAAATCCGTTAATAGTGTCAGAATTTGAAGGAAATGCATTTTCGGATGCATGTGTGTGACCAACTGGTAAGCTGTCTTTATAGTGAGGACAAAACAATTGGAAATGGTGAATGCCAAAATATCAGCTGGGCCCTTGAGAGACACTTCTTACCTCTTCTCCACTTTGATGTGGCTATATAAAACTAATACCCAAACTGAACAGAGAAGCCTACCTTGATCTTCTCCAGTACAGATGCAACTGAAACTAGGGATTTCTATACTGAGTAGGGCTAGTGAAGGAAGCTGGCATTTTGCCAAAACACCTGGTTGACAAAGGAGAGAAACAAGCTCATAACTGCTACTGAACAGTAAACAGCCTTATTATGTAGACAATGGATGAAGCTCACTCCATTTTTCTTGCAGGAAAACAGCTTTAAGCATACATTTCTGAAAGAATGCTTCACCCAAAGTTGATGAGGGTTTTTTGACAAAGCCATATGTATGCATGAGAAAATCCATCTTGGCATTAGTGATCAAGACAATGATCTTTACAGCTCAAAATACTTTGCAAAGGTGAGGATCCAAACTGTGTGTGTTGGACAGAACTGCCATATAGCCCTTAATAATAGAAATTAAACATTCAATGACTTCAAATATGATGAGAGGAGTCTGGTACAACATTTACAGAGGGAAAGCTAGAATTAATGTGTTTCCTATTGCAACAATTGCAAAAACTTCCATCCTTTGCATTGTAGACCTTGAACATAGACTGTCTCCATGCATGGATGATGAAGCTTGCAACCTTGCTTGAAAAAATATCCTGGCAGATCGATTCCTTGAAATAAGCCATGCATGAAAGTCTGGTATCTGTGGGCTGTTGTGAAGAAGAGACCCTTGAGCTGCTAGAAGAAATCTCATATGAGGTAATATCCTGGTCTGATCTATCAATTGGTCAAGAAGGTTGCTAAACCACCATCTTGGGACCACAGAAGGGCCATCAGAACAAAGTGAGCTGTGGAGGTCGTGACTTTGTGTAACACTTGCAGAATTATTCTGAGGGGCAGGAAGGTGTAAGGAAATAGATGATCCCACCATAGACTGATGGCATCAACTGCCCAGGTCCACTGTACTAGGATTGGTTAGCATGGCCATCAAAAGTTTTAAAAAAAATCTATTGGGTACCCATCGATTTTAATGATCAGTTACCCGAGTACCCAAACAAAGGGAAACTGTATTCAGTGTGTACCAACCTGAATTTCTCTGTTGTAGAGTAACACCAGCATGAATGGCATGCAAAAGTGTAATTTTTAGGTGACAGAAGTGCAAATAAAAGAACTGCTCATTTTGTATTTATTTGTAAGAAAGTATGAAGTAAATAAAAAAAAAACAACAGTTGATGAAAATGTGAAATAAAGAAATGAAACATGAATAATTCTAATATCATCATGAACAAAGTCCAAGAATCCCTCCTCATTGTCTGATAAAGTTCTGAAATCCTTCATCATTGTCTAGTAAAAAGTCATGGTCTAGTCATCATAAATATCTTACTGGCCTCACTGTTATATGCAGGTGCTTATGTAGAGACTAAGCTTAGGTTCTATAAGTTTCTGAAATCTATTAAAAGTTGCAAATGAGTCAGTTGTGGGGCAACATCAAATAACCACCCTCTGTCACTTGCCACGGAGAAAGTATCACATTTTTGGCTCAATCAAAGGGCTGTCATATGGAAAAAAGCTAAGAAATTGAGGTAAAAAATTTACTAGATGAGGAAACTCTCAACTTGGCATTAAACAAGAGTGTGTGTTAAATTTGTGACTAGATCAAAGGATTCTCTACTCAAAAACAAAATGAATGTTGCCTTTACAAGATAAGGGATTATGGGCCACATGCACTGACTGAAAACGTTTATAAAGTATATTGGTACCCAATGGCTCATTTTATTACCCAGGTTATTATCAACAGGCAGGTACCTGAGTACCCAGATATGCACTGGCAGGCCTATAGGTGAGACATAAAAAAGGGGAGCTTGTTGAGTCTCATCATGAACAAGGCCACCAAAGGTCTCCACCAGTCTGAACAGGGATTATGCTACAGATTGGTGCAGAAACCATTCTATGAGTACTACCTTGCCTCACCTGGACAGACTACCTGCCAGAATATTCTTCTTCCTTCGAATAGGGCAAACATCAAGGGTAATCCCTTTTAAGGCTGCCTACTGAAACATATTCCAAGCCTCCACATGAGATGCCACATGTGTACCTTCTTGTTACCTGAGGTATGCTATTACCAGCATGCTGTCAGAAGAGACCATCACATAATGACTACTTACTGGGTTAACACACTCCTATAGGGATAAAACTACCATCTTTGTTTCCAAATTGTTTATGTGAAGGGTAGCTTATTCCAGGACCACAAGCCTAGAAGAACTACCCCTTCTGGCTCCAAGCAAGTGCCCAAACCCAAAACTGATTCATCAGTGAACAGATGTGAGTAGAGTTTGGGGGGGTATACATTGTGACTCCAACCAGAACAAGTTCTTGACTGGCTCACCAACTTAAATGGTGTTGAAATTCTGACCAAAGTCAATATGAGCCAACATGGATCCTTCTGTGATTCCAGTTTGCCAGAAGGAGAAACTGGATAGGGCATAAGTACAGTCTTTCTAGGGAACCATGTCGACCATGGAGTTCAAGGTCATCAAGGGTGATAAATATGATAAGCTAACAATGAGATCTTCACTTGTAGTCCTTTGATGTGTCCAGTCCATCTTTAGCATGTGCTGCAATGAGGATTAGTGCATAGAAAAACTGAAGGGGACTGCAAAAACAAAATGGCATGCAAGAATATCATTTCTAGTGTACAAGCTTCAACTTTCAGTGCCTCCTGCATCTTGACTTTCCAGAAGGTAAGCCCAGGTCCCCATCAAAATCCCTACTTGTGACCATAGGGGCGCTTAAAAGGCCAAGTATTAGAATGAACTCTTTAGCTGGATTCTGAAACCAGCAGTTGCAGCATAGATGGGGGTGGGGGGAACAGTCTCTCCCATTGTTGGATTCCTGGCCTCTCAAGGAATCTTTGTGAAAGCTTCTCACCTGGTTCGAATAATGGTGGTGATGCAGCCCCCATGTGTCTTTATAAACTGAAAAGGACTTCTGTATCCTCCACAACTGAAAGTTTTGAGACACAAATCCAGGAGTGAAGATGGTAAACTTTATTTATTGCTTTGTCAAAAGACCAGATTTGTTTGCCTGTACAAACAGGCAAGAGGAGAATGGCCTGTTTCTGCTAGTTCCTCAGCAAATTCGCTCCAGTCAAGCAAAACTGAAAGGATATCATCCTGCTCTTGACTCTGAGGGGCGATGGGACTTCACAACCTAGTATTTTTCTAGTGAGAATGAGGCAGGAGATTGAGAGCCATTCTCAGCAAGCAAGTTCTCACATGGAGTGGTGGGATACCCCTAGTAACATGCCTTTTGGGAGGACATGATACACTTTTCATTCCTCAAAAAGGAATATCCACATCCAGCAACTGCCCACAGGGGGTGGGGTGCCAGAACCACCCTTACCTGTCACCTTTATTGGGAATCAGAAACATGTCTCATCCCTCCAAGATCATCTTGTAAGAGATGATCAGCCCCCACCCCTCTCTTTGTTCCATTCCACATAAAAAGAAGATGTAGGTCACCAACCTGCCATGTCTGAACTTCTCTGAGGCCAAGGCCTAGGAATCATTAATGGGAAGGAAGAATTTCTTCTCTGGAATGGATATCCTCACAACTCATAGAAATTGAAAGGGAACATAAAAAGGGAGCAGACGCTGATCCAATCCCCTTTCCTACTTGGACAATTATACACTGACTCTTTATCCCAACAAGACTGGTCACTAGAATGGAGCCCCAGGGGATATCAACTTGATCCCTCTCCTGTACTGTTCACAGGACTGCATTCACTAGTGACAGGTACTCAAAGACCAGTGACCAGTTACCACTGACAGGTATATGGTGCCCGGTGACCAGTCAGGTGACAATGATCTAACAGATAAGCCCCCATTAGACAATGCAGAATATCACTACTGTCCTTCTCAGGGATACACAGACTAGGCCACTGCCCATAGCTGATTACTTATGCCCTTCAGGAACATTATGTCTCTTGACTTCACGACAGACAGATCCATTACACCGGAATCAGTGAGTGCCCACCTTGATAGACTTCTGTGAGTCTTCAGGAGCATAACTTGGTTTCATACCCTCCTGTGACTGATTAGTTATGTACTGAGTCCCATAGGACTTGGAATGAAACTGACCCACTGGCCCAGGGTCAGTACTCTTCCCCAAGGAAGAGGAAGACTGCATACGCGTCTGGGATTGATGAGATAAGGATCCCATATTCTGTTGGAATCAAGGAGAATAGGGGGAAGAAGGGCCTTTTTTTCCTCCCTTTATAGCTGCCAGACATCATCAGGTTATAAACAATAGCGACAACCATCCATAAGGGCCTTTTTGTGCTCACATTTCCCCAAACTTTGTGACATCCCTGAAAAGTATGTACTGCTGAAGCTATTACTCCTAAAACAGAAAATATTATGTAAATACTTCAAAATTATAACGTTGAAGCAGGAAAAGTTAAAGTCATACTGCTTATGCAAGTATTTATTTGCAGCAGTGCAGTAAAATGATTGATGCAACAATCAAACATACCTTCTTGAGTAAGTACATCATACTAAGCAGTTATACAAATTTGTTTAAATAAGTAACTAAGTAATTGATCATACTGCCTACAGCAATTACCCATAATTGAGATTCAATTTCCAGAACTGAAGAAAACACATTTACGGACCCTGCCAAGAAGTGATCCTAATTATAAAATTCCCACAATGATGAAGAAAGTGACTTAAAATTAAAAAACCACAGGGTAGTTTTTTTTTACCCTATGCAAAGAAAACAAACAAGTACCGCTGAAGCAAGTACTCAATGAAATTCAATAACGGCCACACCAGAGGAATTACTTACCCTGACACCATGTAAGGGAAAGAATGTTGAATACTGGATGATTATGGCACAATAAAGACCCCTAATCTATTAAGAAAGCTACATTTTCTATCAAATAAAGCACAGACTGAGGGGATAATCACTCAGTTAAAAGGAAAAATGTGAAAAATTGCCAAAAAATCTCAGCCAGAACATGAAAACAAAGGCAATTTACCAATTGAATTTACCAAGGCAATTGAATTGCACGTGACCTGGCATTAAAAGCATCTGAGGAAAAAGAGAAAGAGTATCACAAATAACATGCTTGTCAGACTGGTTCTGCATTCTATAATGTTCCACATAAGGGGAGGTTGGAATTATGAGTTTGGACGAGGGAACCTAGTGTCCCAAAAGGTGAGCAAGGCAATAGTAACAGGTGACGGACTACTTGCTATTAAAACAATCAAGCAAGCGTGTCACAGAATGAATTGTCTTAGTTTAAAATTGATTCATGCCAAGTATAATGAGAATCTATCAAAAAGGGGTTTAAAAAAACATTAACCAAAACCTTAATGCAAATTTTCCATGACTGTGACTTTGACTCCAAGGTCATTCAGGCAAGCAAATATATTGTAGAATGGATCATCTTAGCTTCATTAACTGTAACCAAAAAACTAAACAAACTGTCAATGATGACTGTTGTCAAAACCAGAAAAGTGACTAATGTGTCTCACTTCCAACTAACGTGGCTCAACAAAGGCCAGTAACATCCCAAGAGCTTTTTAAATGAATACATTTTTCTGAAAGCCTATTAATTGTGGTAATATTTCAAAACAAAAGACTTTATACCTGTGCTTCCCCACATTGACCATAATGCACCAGCTGATCTGGTCAAATGATTAGTCCTAACAAACTGTACAGACCCAGATCTGGCAGGGCATTATGTGTCAGCTGATCTGGGTCTTAACCATTTGCACTTGGATCAGTGCAAGAATATATGGTATATCTCACAGATACCATGAAATACAATACAATTTTACAAAGTTCAAACCAAGACACAAATGACATTTGTAACTTAAGACTAACATTTAGGGAAACTCTCAACTAGTCAATAAAATACCCATTCCCAGTTGTTATAATGAGGTTCCCAGGGTACTGTACGATCATAAGATGGATTTGTTGGCGGGATCATACATACGTTGTAAACCACACAGCTCCTGAACTTTATCGTTAACAAACGAAAACATTAAAAGTAAACTAATATAATCAAAATCTATATTCAGTACTCCCCCTGAATAAAGCCCCTGTATGTCATCAAAACGTCTTTTTATGTATTAATGTAATATCAGGACACGGCCTTTTTGACACATCCCTCAGAATAATGACTTATAACGTGGGCCATTTTAATGGCATGCATGAATGGCATTGTAAAGAGGGAACAATGTAAATATTGGACTAAAAAGCTAAAAGAATTTACTGATTTGTTTACCATTAGAAACTGATAACCTCAATATGCTTTTCATTATCAGAAATATAATAATTCATATTTAATACTCAATAATCATCTTTTAACATGGTAATCACATGGGTACAAAGGTCACTTTCCATAACTGCCATGCCCAATATCCAGCCAGAGAATTTTTTCCAAAGTTTATTTGCAAAACATCTACTAATATTTCCGTATAAATGTCACCAAATTGTATAAATCCTTTTATTTATTAAATACATGTACTCGGGTTTTGTTTTTGGGGTTTGTCATGTGAAATTACTGTGAATCATTCACCTTTGTCCTTGTACTGTGTAAGGTCGTTTATTTGTATTTTCATCTGTTGCATTATTAGGTTTGTGCAGATTATTTTAATTTGTCCAACATTTGGATTTTATACACGCACATATTAAACATAATTCTTTTCTCATTCAAATCATTCATCATTAAACACTGTATTTGTATCACCATCAAAAGTGTTCTTTATAAATCCAAAATCCAATCTGGTTATCTTGTTACAATAAATGCATCTAAAATGTAAATTACTTAAAATTAAAATAACACAAACACAAATTGATTTTGCAATGCTATCTTACCTCTTCACTCCAAACTTACGAAATTCTACATTATTCTTAATAAAAACAGTGAAATGTTTGGATTCCAACAAAACTGCTGGGTCACGTCTGAAAAATGAAAAGAAAAATAAGCTAGGTATGTATAATATCTGAACCACTTAATACTTTGTGTAGTTGACCTTGCAGATTTACATTAGCATCCTATATGCAACTTTTATATGTCCATTTCCATACTTAATCAGCAAGAATCAAGACTGGACTTAAGAAGGACAAGTTAAACATCACTGAGGGTATAAGTTCGAGTCCTGCTTAAGACACAAAGAACTCTACATGTTAGTAACACTTCACATTTAAAGTAATCAGATGTCAACTGATGAAAAAGAATAAGGAAATCAAAACAGCAGTACACAACAAAATATACTAGCGTATTTCAAAGAAAAACAGTTCTTTACACACACACACACACACACACACACACGCATGCACACACTCATTTATTCAGTATAATTAAGTGTGCATGGCAGATGAGGGATTGGTTTGTATTTTACATCACAATCATATGCAGAACTACTTACGGATCTATACCTCTTTCTGTCTCACACCAGGCAAAAACCTCACATACTTTTGTTTGATTCTTTCTTGTAGAATTTATACAGTTTCCAGTCATGTAACCTGAAAAAGGTACAATCTCTTTATTAGGATAAAACTTAACCTTGAAATCTGGTCAAGTCAGTTAATGACAAGTGTTTTGTGTACTGCATTGTTGGGAAAGTAACGAGAGGCATGGTAACCAACATGTTCACATAAACATACCATGCATCTCCCTCATCTGACTCCTACCCATAGATGGATACAAGTCTACAGTAAAAGAAGTGTACCACTCTTCTGAAAATTGGGCATTCCATTGTTGGGAAAATAATTAGTGGAATACAAAATAATTTGTTCACATAAATGTACCGCATATCTCCCTCATTTAACACCTACCGCATTTCATACAAAAAGCAACATGACTCACAAAATTCATAAGATTCTGCCATACAATGCATTATGCCTGCCAACATATACCCAGGTACTTGGGTACCTCACCAATAAGCCAACCTTTCTAACTGAAAAATGTAATCATGCAGAGTTGGGGTCATCTTATAAGTGTGAGATACAAAAAAAACAGATAAATCTGAGTGATGTTGGAAACTCTAGATATGTGCAGTACACATAATTACTTTCAATTAAAATAACTTTATGTTTTTATGTATCCATTCCCATTTAGAAATGTGAACATATCATGCACAATGTCTATCCGTTTCATGACGGTATTCATTACACAATACTTCTATCTACAGTTATTTGGATTTTAATAATTTAAAAATACTATGGATAAATTAAATACTACTCACTGCAAAGTGAAGTGTCTCAATGTTGTTTACTGTGGGTGTTTACTAGCCTAACAACTTTTATTTGTGCAAGTCCTAACAGCCTTTATTTGTAATAATAACTGTGTTTTGCTGTATAACTACTTTGTCTGATGCAATAGAAGCTTTTAAGATGTATGTTCCTTTTCCATCAGTTAGGTTTAATTCCAAAGAGATATTTTCAAGTTTCCTGCCAGTGTATGCGGCCCCATAAACCCTTGGCTTGTAAATGTAGCACTCACTTTGTTTTCAAGCTGACGTTCCTTTTGATCAATGTACTTGTTAATTGTCAAGTAGACTTTTGCCTCTTCCACTGACCTTAACTGCTTAGCTTGTTTTCTCATGTGACAACCTTTTGATTATGCCATGAGTGTGATACTTGCTCAGTGGCATGTTCAGTTGCATCCTTTAACAGATTTCACACACTGAATATAATTTCCCTTTTATTGGGTACCCTGGTAACTGACCATAGGATTAACAGGTACCAAGTAGATGTTTACTAAAATTATGATAGCCATATACTGCATTCAGACACAAGACACAAAGTGCAATAACTCTAATAAAAATGTCAGAAGGAAAGTAAATTGTTTATATGCGCATCTTCAAAAGAAGATTATAATGTGGTCAAAGTTTCATCATGATTCACTGTGAACTGTAAGATAATTAGCTGCCTTACAATATTCTGTTATGCTATACATCAAAGTTCCCTGGGTTGCTGAAATCCATAAAGTATGAATTTTTAATTTTGGACACACAAAATTCTAATAATTAAGTTCTTGGTGTACAAATAATTTTGGCAAATATTTCTTAAGTTAGTCAATATGGTTTGAAGATGAGCATATGAATATTTTGAACAC
This sequence comes from Sinohyriopsis cumingii, assembly GCA_028554795.2. NCBI lineage: Eukaryota > Metazoa > Mollusca > Bivalvia > Unionida > Unionidae > Sinohyriopsis > Sinohyriopsis cumingii. The sequence goes on along the minus strand of CM068842.1, from coordinate 25,018,793 downwards.
ACATAGATGAATGCAATATTTACTGCCTTTACCTAATTTCAGACCCAGTAATTCTTTTAATTCTTTACATTTACAAGTATTAGCTCTGAAGCAGCCTATCATACTTGCAGTCATGTCACCTGTAATAATGGCATGCCCCTTCTCTTTTCATGCCCCTCCTGATATCTTCATGGACGTCAATCATTTTTCACAGTAGTGCCTTTATTATTGTCAAGGGTTATTTGAAGAAGAAAAAAAGTTTTGCACCTATATTCTGTTGTTTGCCATTGGTACAATTTTTTATTCAAGTTCTTTTTAAAACATAATATAATGACGTTCCACACTGATGGGTGAAAAGGGATCAGATGAATCCTCACAACACATAAAGCTTGCATATTTGAAATGTGTCAACTCCATAAAGAATGCATTTTGGGGGCAAAGCTTAAATAATGCATTTAATGAACGAAGCTTGTATTCATTTATGAATGCAATGTCACAGTCATATTGATCCAGTAAATTACCAAGACATACTGTTGAAGATACATGAGTGGCTGATCAGGTCAAATTGTGCTCTGAACTGTTTGTGGCACACTGGACAGGTGATGCCACTATGATTGATTAATAGAGGATGTGCTGCAGTTCTGAGATTTACACTGCTGACATTTCTACACTGCCTCTGCAATTCTCCTCATTTCAAAGTCTGTAGCTCCAGTACAGATGAGACTCCACCAGAAGGAGCAATCCTGCATGAGATCTTCCCAAGACTTGGTGTCAGTTTTTCAACGATGACTTCACTGAATCTCTGAAGCATCTGACTACTCTGAGATTGCCTTCCTCCTTCAGCTCACAATAAATCTTCTTTGGTAGTCGCTCATCTGACATCCTGGTGAAATAGCCCCATTTCGTCTGTGATTTCATCAGCAGAGTGTGGATACTTGGAATGCTCCACCAGTGTGAGAACCTCAGTGTTTGGGATGCTGTCCTGCCATCTTATCCTCATCATTCCAGTGCATCCATACCTGCAGCTTTGCTGATCACCCATCACCACGGAAATTGAAGGTATCTGGTGGGGGAAGGGGAAGTAATGTCATTACTTGCATGTGAGCTGGATTTAAGTTAGGGAAAGTTGTGCAAAGTCACTATCACTGTCTCTTCCAGGCCTGTCTGAAGCCAGTGGCATGACATGTACAAACATCTGGAGACCAGTCTGGATACAGTCAATGGCCATCAGGTCCTGCTGCACCAGAGCTGATACCCTGCACTGTTCACACAGCTTTTGCCATCAGTATTCACAACCAGAGGGATGAGCATATCTCTTCAGCAGTCTGATCTGCCAGTGAGGACTTTCCAGAGGAAGCAAGGTGTAGCTGTCCAAACTGTGTCAAAGGTCACAATTAACAGTGTCTACTGTTATTTAAAGTAGCAGTCATAGCATGACTTTGACTTGTCGAAGATATTATGCCTCTGACATTCCATAAAAGAAAATTTGTCAAACTTTTACTTTGCATAAGTAAAGAATTAAAGTTGACATTATGAATTTCCTTGAAGTTTCAAGATCATTTGAGTACTGGGTAAGTGAAATATAATGAAATTAAAAATGTCATCGGTCATAATAGTTTTGAGCAAGTGATTTGGTTCTTTTAGCTGGAGATTTCCAGAGAGTGCAAAAGATACAAAGGGTCCAAAAGAAATCTGATTCCACAATTTCCGCATGTGCCTTAACATTTACATGTGCATATACAGTTCCAGATTTGCTGTGATACAAGACCAAAAGCTTATTTTGTTACGAGTCTGTGGTCATAAATTAAATAACATAAAGAAGCAAAACAAGTTTTGTAAAATTTGTTAAATAATTTAATTATCAAAAGATATAAAATGAAAATGCATGAGGAACTTACAGTATTATGAACTGAATCCAAAATAATCCTAAAAAGTTCTATTGAAGGGCAAAAGAATTGAATGTTCTGAATGAATTTCAGATCCTCAAATGTATGTATCACAATCGAACTGTCCAGAATTCCTCTGAATAATTTACAATAATCTCACAATAATGTTCTAGTCCAATGAGCACCTTTTAATTCCAATGAATATACAATTGTATCCTCTCCAATTATCTAAGCACAGCATCAAACACATCTGCAGACTGATTTTAACATACGCAAAGAGAATCAAAATTAGGAATAAATATAAAATAGGAATGAATTAATTGCTCAATTCTCTACTTACATCCAACTTGAAAGTGTCTATTACAACTATATGTTGTAATATACTCCACGTGACAGACCTTACTACTCAATCTAATATTTCAAAATATCTGTTCACTGATTTAACCCATCCAATTGGAAATAACTCAATTCTTATAAGAACCCACCTGACCTAACCCAGCCAATGGGAATAACTTAATTCTTCTAAGAACATACCTGACCCCAACAGCCAATGAGAAATTACTCCATACATGTAAACAGGTTCAATATATAGGCTGAATTTAACTTGACAACACATTTACAGCTTAAGATCTATGCAAATCGAATCTATACATATGGAAAAAAATTAACCACATATTATTTTGTTTTTAGATGACCACTACAATTTACACCCATGAACAAAAATTGCACACAATATAGGTATAATCTTGTACCAAAAGTTAAAAAAAAATATAGATATACATGACACCATAATAATTTGCACACCATTTTTGAGGAAATGAGCATAAATGCCCACCTTGTGCATGAATTATCAATTTCCCAAATAAAATAGCTAATATTTCATTTCCAAAATATGAAAACTTTACCAGAATGTTCAAAATTTTGTTCATCCTAGTCTTAAAGATTTTGACCTATTGATGATAATGGTTGAGATTTGACTATCTGGGGATGCCAAATTATTTGGAGAGTTATCTATATATGCCAAATGCTCTTATATGTAATAAAATATTACTTAAATAAATAACAAGGCCAGCAAAATAAATCTGCACACTATTCGAACTTCACTTAATATCTGAACCTGATGCATTAAACTGTCTGCATAACCCATATGAAATACTGAAATTTATTTTGCACTCTACTATATTAACATTACCATCTTAAATAATGAAATTTATTTTGCACTCTACTATATTAATATTACCATCTTAAACACTGAAATTTATTTTGACCTCTACTATATTAATATTACCATATGAAATACTGAAATTTATTTTGCACTCTACTGTATTAATATTACCATCCCAAATAATGAAATTTATTTTGTACTACTATATTAATATTACCATCTTAAATAATGAAATTTATTTTGCACTCTACTATATTAATATTACTATTTTAAATACTGAAATTTATTTTGCACTCTACTATATTAATATTACCATATGAAATAATGAATTTTTTTGCACTCTACTATATTAATATTTCCATATGAAATACTGAAATTTATTTTGCACTCTACTATATTAATATTACCATCTCAAATAATGAATTTTATTTTGCACTCTACTATATTATTATTACCATCTTAAATAATGAAATTTATTTTGCACTCTACTATATTAATATTACCATATGAAATAATGAAATTTATTTTGCACTCTACTATATTAATATTACCATCTCAAATAATGAATTTTATTTTGCACTCTACTATATTATTATTACCATCTTAAATAATGAAATTTATTTTGCACTCTACTATATTAATATTACCATCTTAAATAATGAAATATATTTTGCACTCTACTATATTAATATTACCAACTCAAGTAATGAATTTTTTGGCACTCTACTATATTAATATTACCATCTTAAATACTTATTGGTTACTGCATTTGTATGGGAAAATGTGAACGAGTTTCGGGATGGAATACTGCATGAACTTGGGAGTGCAGTATATCCTTCCGACAAAACGAGTTCATATTTTCCCATACAAATGCAGTAACCTTTTTATTATATGCTCATTTTTTTATCCTACCTAAGGTTTAATTATATAAACAAAATGCACTACAAGAAACAACGTAAATGAATGTATGCTGCATTTCAAACTAAATACACAAGCGCATATTCATCATTACACAAATCAACATTATTACTGTGCACATAAATCTGCCCAGATAAATTTGAACTTAGTCACGTGCTCGACATAACTTTCGAAAGAAAATGGCACGACTAGTTAAAATTGAAATTTGGAGTCATTTTGTGAATGAATGTGCATTGCAACAACTTTTCCATCTGATCTGGAATGAAAAGATTTTGGTATTTATCTCGATTCTAGGAAATTTCGTGATTATGGACTGGATTTGTATGTGACGATTCCACATGAAATACATGAGATTTAAGAAGCTAGGGAGAAGCATGTTGACATCTGCAAATGTGTTTCTGTTTCTGTCATTGAATGCTTGAAATCATAATGTGGGAAAAATATGAAGTCTTTCAATTGCAATTATCAAAAAGACGCTATGGAATTTAATGCTTATTTCATTTTGAGTGCAGTAAGGAGGATGCAATTGCACTTATCATCGAAATTACAGCACAATTTCGAAATGTGTAGTCCAGATTGAAAACCTATGACATGGCTCATGTAATTCGGATTTGCAGAATTAAGAAAATACATTTTGAGGAAATTCGGGATGTAAAACTGTAAGTATATTTTATTTTGCCATTCTTATCACCAGCTAAAGAAGAGAGTATATGACTTGTCACTTGTATGTTATTTGTAAGGACCTTATCTTGCGTCTGTTATATACTGTAGCTAGCCTAAATCCGTAACATTGTATCAACGCAGAATGTGCCAAAGCAGCTGGTATATGGCAGTCCACGAAACATCTGATGTAGTTCATTCAGAAATAAATTTAAACAACCACAATGTAAAGAGCCTCTTACGCGAGTGTACATGGTTTGTGTACAAAAGTCCTGGCGTCTGCGTCCATTGTTTGTTTACAATGGAAAGTAGTTCCTTTATGCACGTGAATGCTATATGTGTATTGTTGCATGGATTCAATATTGGGTAATACTGCACGATTCTGACAATGTAAAGTTAACGGTGGGAAAAAATAAGCAGATAATAATGAAATTTATTTTGCACTCTACTATATTAAAATTACCAACTCAAGTAATGAATGTTTTTGGCACTCTATAATATTAATATTACCATATGAAATAATGAAATTTATTTTGCACTCTACTATATTAATATTACTATCTTAAATACTGACATATTTTGCACTCTACTATATTAACATTACCATCTTAAATACTAAAGTTTATTTTGCACTCCACTATATTAATATTACTATCTTAAATACTGAAATTTATTTTGCACTCTACTATATTAATATTACCATATGAAATACTGAAATTTATTTTGCACTCTACTATATTAATATTACCATCTCCTGCCTCCAGTGGTTTTCCTTTTCTGCAGACTTTTGGATCATGTGTGCAGTCAGCACCCTCTACCTTTGGATCCTAAAAATTAAATAAACACAGTGTACTGTTTCATGCTTTTATATTCTGTAGTGTCAAAATTTGGTAATTTTCTAATAAACAAAAGTAATTAACTGAGATTTTATTTAGTGCATCATTATCCTGACTTTCCAGAAATGACACCTGTTGGTAATTGATTTTATAATTTCTGAAAATCTTAAAGCAGTGCTGGCACCAACACATTCTTCCAACAATACAATAAAAATTAAACAAATGCCAAGTATGTACCACAATTTCAAAGATAATGTATGTAAAAATCAGGACAACTTCAAATTCAAATTCATACCAAAAATCAAGATGCATAAAGACCATAATGATATAGCATCATTGTGAGTAAAGATACAAACTAAATTATTCAAAATTGATAAATTCATTCACTAATTAATACTATCTTTCTATGAAGATGTTACAATGTGCGGGTATTTAAACAGTAGAACTCTGAACTTTATTGAAATCTAATTCCTTATTTAATATTAAATTTAATAAAAAAGCCAATACCAAAATGTTATAATTGCCCCTACAGCATCAATGGAAAACACAGTACGCTATTTGATTATCTTTAAGTTTTATGAAACAGACAAAAAACTTAAGTTTTGTAGCATAATATACATATCCGCTCTCACTCACTCTCTCACCTCTCTCTCTCTGTGTCTGTGAAATTTACACCTTAAAGATTATCAAAATGTAACAACAATTTGTCAGGAAGTTTACAGAAAGTACTGCAGTAGATACACTAGAGACCAGACTAAATTGCAAGTGTAAAATAATATTGTTGGAAGGAATTCTTTTTCAAATTATCAACAGAAAGTATGCACAGAAGAATATTCCCTGTATACAAATCAGACCAGTGATTTGTGTAGAGAGTTAACCATAATTGAATTTATATCAGAAATTTAAAAATCCTCTTCCCTGTAACCCATGACAATTTAAAATGAATGCTAGGCAACCAAATGACTCGTAAAGTCAAAGTCCAGCCAGACAACAGCTTTTTGAAAGCAATGGTTTCAAACAAGTATATGCATTAATCTAGTGATACAAAATCAATCAAATGGGCTCTCTTCGTGACATTTCAATTTTCAAAAGCTCCAGTATCCCCCATAAGACTTTTAGTTGGATAACCAGATATTCTCTACTCCTGTACCTACATTAATGCTCTGTTTGATTTGCTTCAGTGATTACATTACTGGTGATACCTAAATTACACAGTACAGTGCTATTATAGCACTGGATACAAGTTTTTATAAGTTTTTTAAGTTATGTCTAAAAAGGTGGTGGACTTTTATCAAAGTGTGATATTATCATTGGAGAATTATGATGACATGTTTAAATTTACCTCTTCGCATGTTCCCATTGTTTGGTTTTCTGTGATGATTAAATTCGTGGTAACAAAGAAAGCATCATTTTCCTGTAAGAATAAAAATCATTCAAAAACTGTCTATAGAAGTAACTAAAATAACAGAAAGGACATAACTAATGCTATTGAAACAAGGATTTAACAAAACCTAGATACCAGACCTGTGGACAGTTCTTTGCTCTATGTTATACAATCAGAAATACCTTAGGCATACAAAAACATTGTTGACTATCTTGATAGCAAGTCATGCCAGTGAAATACCTTAGGCACACAAACATTGTTGACTATCATGATGGCAAACATGCTACTGAAATACCTAAGGCATACAAACACTGTTGACTATCATGATGGCAATCATGCCACTGAAATACAATAGGCATACAAACATTGTTGACTATCATGTTGGCAAATCATGCCACTGAAATACCATAGGCATGCAAACACTATTGACTATCATGATGGCAATCATGCTACTGAAATACAATAGGCATACAAACATTGTTGACTATCATGTTGGCAAATCATGCCACTGAAATACCATAGGCATACAAACATTGTTGACTATCATGATGGCAATCATGCCACTGAAATACCTTAGGCACACAAACATTGTTGACTATCATGATGGCAAGTCATGCCACTGAAATACAATAGGCATACAAACATTGTTGACTATCATGTTGGCAAATCATGCCACTGAAATACATTAGGTATAAAAACACTGTTGACTATCATGATGGCAATCATGCCACTGAAATACCTTAGGCATACAAACATTGTTGACTATCATGTTGGCAAATCATGCCACTGAAATACATTAGGTATAAAAACACTGTTGACTATCATGATGGCAATCATGCCACTGAAATACCTTAGGCATACAAACATTGTTGACTATCATGATGGCATACATGCCAATTAAATACCTTAGGCATACAAATATTGTTGCAATCATGCCACTGGCCATATAAATAGGATACCTTTGCCTGCCTGCTAAAGTAGGCAAAACAAAAGACTATTTACTTTAACATATTCAGCTTGGAAAAAACGTACATGATCTGAAGAATAACTCTGGATCATACAATAAGATGCTTCTTGTGCAAAAATATGGATCATACAATAAAATGCTTCTTGTGCAAAAATCTCACGGGCTATTAGACAATTAGTTCCACTTACCAAATGCTGAATTTACGTAGCCTTATGGGCTACTTTGTTACGTAATGTATGACTTGCTTTCCCTTTACAAAAAAAAATTAATCATAAAAATACTGTCCACAAAGGAAAATAATTATTAATGAATCGATGCAACAAACAAAGGGTCTCTTACAGTTAACAGTTTCTAATTAAAGTGCTTTCCCTGCGCTATGGAATAAAATATTGACTGCTTGGCAACTAGTCGGGTTGTTTTCCTTGAAGCCCAGAATGCTAATATATTAATTTTGGCTTTGTCAGACCCAAAATTTGTACATGTACATATCTGCTGTGAAAACAACATGTCTGACCTCAAGTTGGACAATATTTTCCTGCTAAATATAAGAGATTAAAACTGCCTAAAAATGCTAATAAAAGTTGAAACAGAGTTTAACTATATCCTCATATTCCCTCCGCCTAGCAAGAAATAACAAAATATCTAGAAGAAAACCGTGCCAGCAAAAAGGAAAAGATAATGCATGGGTAGAGCTAAAATGATCTACATGTAGTTGTGTTACAATCCATGACAGTCAGTACAAAGATAATTAAAACTGATTTAGAACAATTTATTAGCTAAATCTGATCCAAACAATCAGCAGTCTAGAGTTTAATGTTTACCATCATTTGCCTAAATATCCAGACATTTAAATTATAATTACTTCTCTGTTTCCATAATTGAAGTATTAATGAAAATTTTAATTTTTCCCCAATACTTTATTGAGAAAAAAAGATCTTTTGTCAGGATTGTGTATTGATATACTTATCAAGTTAATTGCTTTCTGGGATGATCTAGGTCAGAGGTGGGCAAACTTTCCAGTACAAGTGCCGCGTACAAAAATTTACACCTTGTCGCGGGCCGCATAGTTCATTAAGTAAAATAATTAATATTTGAAATAGCAAAAACAAAAGGTTTTTCTAAATAACATCTAATTAATTTTCAGTTGTTAATATGTTGTTAATATTTGAAAACTTAAACTTAAACTTCAAAAGAAGCACATTTATTTGATAAACAGAGTAACATAAACAGAGTAACATAAACAGAGTCAGTGCGAATGATGACTTGTTCCTAGGCCGCATGAAAACCCTTGGCGGGCCACATGTGGCCTGCGGGCCATAGTTTGCCCACCCCTGACCTAGGTAAACTAGTTTGCATTATATTCTTCCTTGCCAATAAAATTTAAAAAAAAACACTTTCATGATAATCTTGTATTCCTAGAGTTTTTGTTTTATTTGCAAATCTATGACAGTTGGTTCATCATGTACATGTACTGCAATTGGTGACAAATGTAAACAATATCCAAGAATATCGAGTGACCAGCCCTAAATGATATAAGCTTACAAACCATAGATGCTGATATCATGCTGCTTCTTCTGTTTGCATGGATACAGGGTAATAACAAAGCAATTAATTAAAGTCAAATAAATCTAAGTCACTGCATGATGTTTACCTATACCCATGATCCAGATTATAATAACATGGAAACTGCTGATTGAGCATGTTATAATATAAAGATTGTTTCTTAACATAAAACAACACAATGTAGCATCAAAGTCATGTACATTTATTAATAATAACTTAACTAAGAAAATTGTAAAACTCCTTCTTTCTTTCATAAATGCCTGAAGTGATCTTGGCAGCTCAACTTCAAATATGGTGTTGACTGCCCTAAACATGTGAATGAGCCAAATAAATTAGACTGGTACAGGAGTTTAATTACAGAATACCATTGTCTCTAATGCTTATACATCATTCTGACACCAGGCCAACCAGTCCTAACACTAACCTCTTAATGCTGAGTGCCAAGTAAGGCAGCTGTTAGTACCATTTTTGTAAGTCTTTGGTATGACTTGGCCTGGAATTGAACCCATGATGTGGATACTCTAACCACTAGGCCACCAGAGCGGTCACCCTTCAAGATGTAAAAAGCATTGATTATAGCTGTCATTCCTCTGAAACCACATTCCACTTACGATGCTGCAGGATATCAACATTTGGGTACTTCAATTGTATGAAATTGCTTCCATACATACTGTTATTTCCAGTAAGGGCTTTTCCAAAGGAATTCCTACCATGCTTGATTCCATACATACTGTTATTTCCAGTAAGGGCTTTTCCAAAGGAATTCCTACCATGCTTGATTCCATACATATTGTTATTTCCAGTAAGGGCTTTTCCAAAGGAATTCCTACCATAAGCCAAAAGTCATTGTGCTCCTGATGTAGGAATAATACTTTTCAGTCATTATCCTGACTTTTAGATCAAGTAGACCAGAAAGGCTTTTTGCAAAGGGAACATGAAAAGGTGGCCAAACAGGATAAGATCCACTTAAAGTATGGAAGTGACCAGTCTTCAGTCACTGGACAATTGGTGTATTTTTTCAGCCAGCTGGACTAATCAGCAACTAGAGCAGCTTTGACATTAAAGAATGTTGAAATGGGTCATCAAGATCTAAGATATATCCCACGTACCCAGACTTTGGCCCAAAGGTGATGCTTAAACATGTAGGGGGAACTTACACCCACTGGCTTGCATATATACCATACGGATCCTGCCCATAAGATCCAAAACTGTCCATGAAGGTTTACAATGGATATGCAGGCAAAAACTGTCCCAAGGCCAGCAACTGAGATGTAACCTCTTGCACCAGTTGACGCATCTGCACTCAAAATAGAATCTGGGTAGAATGTAGAGGAAGCAATTCCACAACCCTTTGTTCTTCCAATCTGCAAGATGTAATCATTCACTGTTGGCATTTAATGTCAAATATTGCAATTGATGCCATCTTCAGGAGAAGACTCAAGGCATCACACTGCTCTCCTTGCTTTTGATGGTTCTTGCATGGATGAGGCATTGCCATTGTCCCTAACTGTATGGTGGTATCAGTCTAATGGATAAGCCATGAACAAATGATTCATCAGTTGAGTTGGTTAGGCAAGTCTTGCTAGCATGGATGACTGGAGAGTATGTTGGACAGCTGCCTAGATGATCAACTCAATTGCTGGCTGGGTGGTATGCATGGCTGTCAGCTGGGCAGTCAGCTCTGAAGTCACCTGTTCCAAAGTTCCACTCTGTGGACCCGATATTTTCTGACCATAATGCACACATCCTGAATGTTGAGATAAACATTTCATGCAAGAGAGACATGTCTCATGCATGTTCTTGCTAGCTTTTAAATTCTTACGCTTACTGTATTTCATCACCATTGTTTAACTGCAATGACAAGAATACAAGAATGAAAAAACTGGAAAATGGAAATATATGTGCAGTAAGCATTAATAGCAACCAACATCACACTCCATCATAAACGAAGCCCACATCTGTTTATAAATATGTGATAGAAAGTAAAAAATAATGATTCTAATAATGTAGTAACAAGAGTCACTCAAAGGGACTGACATCCTACTGGCTTTGACACTCTACCTGCTCTGAAAGTTTAATTAAAATTTGTAGGGTCTCTATATGATCTTTTGAAAGAAGCTCCTAACAAAACCATGAGCAACTATGATACCAGTACTTGCATGGGAAGCATTGCCATTTCAACAAACCTGAGGTGGTACTACATAATCAACCACATCCCAGATTCGATCCTGAAGACCTGGCAAAGACAAGTTAGTCTGGGCTACACCCTTCAGCTTGGTAGTCACTACTCCCTGAACATCATCAAATTCCTGATAGCCCTTCTTGTAAACAATGGCATATCTGGAAAAGAAAAACTCCCATCTCAAAACAATCATCCTAAACATTTTCCAAGTTTTTGTTTACATACAAAGCAGTGACAAATTAACCTTGATGTTTTAGTCTTTAAATGGCTAATATAGATGTCAAAAAACAAAATTAAAATTGTACAGGTACTGTATTGTCCAAATAAAATTAAAATTTTACAGGTACTATATTGTTTTTTAAAAATAATCGAGCCTTGTTGACTCATCGTTTTCACTGGAAACAAAGTTGAAAGGATACATTGCCAAATTTTTTAATTGTGTGTAATTTTAAAATAACTTATTTGGAGATATTTTGGTTTCTTTTCAGCATCAGAACTAGGAAACAAGAAAAGTGTAGTGTTATTTATATTTAATATGCATTGTTTTTTTTGGTATTTTTTAAAATTTTCTTAAATTTCATGATATGCTGTGGGTTATGTAGAATTGTAATTTTGTAGCTGACCTTGTCCAAACTCAGGGACAGTTTTGTAAACAACATTTTTTTTCTGACTTAAGGATAAATATTAGGTTTAGTATCCTGGTCTGAGTCAAGGACATTGTGTTTACCCTCTTCTTTATTATATATATATATATATAGAGAGAGAGAGAGAGAGAGAGAGAGAGAGAGAGAGAGAGAGAGAAATATGCAGAAAGACAGTAAGAGTGACAGTCCCATTGACCTTGAGTGTGTACCTAACACCAACATGGGATATGCAATTAGTATTTCCAATTCACTGGCATAGAAGAGGAGATCTGAGCAAACTCAGCAGCATTCAACAAAGAAATGTAGTAGCTTGCAAGTTGAGTACAACAGCAAACAACAATGTTCCTGATCTGCTGTAACATAATGTATATGCAGATCAGGGTTTACATTGTTTAGATTGTTTGTTCTACTGATTACTCCTAACAAACTTAACAGATCCAGAGTTGACAGATATTATGCAATGACAGATATGGGTCTGTGAAGTTTGCAGTTGGACTCTTCTTATAAGCAAGTATACATGGCACTGTAATAAAAACACTTTTTTATGTTTATGTACATGTACATGGCATTGTATTTATGTTTCATGAATACAGTTCTTACATTAAGTAGAAACACTATTGCCTGTCATATTAATTACAGTCTGCATAAAATCAAATCCGTAAAAGCAAAAGGCCATAGTTTTATTATATTTATGTATTGTGGTTTTATCAATTTTTCAGACGCCAAGTACTAATATTCTATATTTAAGCAACCATTAAATAATGACTATATCTTCTTGTTTTACAGGTCTTCGTGACACATGTCTGCAACTGATTGCAGATCTAAGGAGTAATAATGAAAAAGCCATGGACAATTTGGTAAGATTGCAAGAAGGAAAAAAATGGTCCCTGAGACAACAGCTCTGCAATAACAAGATTTTTTAATGGATTGCTCTGCTATGCTGTCTTTATCTGGCTGGTAAACTACTACACAGACAGTATCTCAAAGTGTCAAGTTTTATCTCCAAGATGGACTGCCATGTCATGATTTCTTTGTCTAGCTGCACAAACAGTCACTCAAAGTGTCATGCTTGTCTCCAGGATGGACTGCTCCACTATGATCTCTGTTTGGCTGGTACACTTGAAATTCAATATTCAATACCCAAGAGACTGGTACACTTGAAACTCAATATCCAATACCCAAGAGGACGTTACATAACATTTAATGCATCAGCAAGAGTTGTGTCAGATCTGCTCAATCAGTGAATGCCACAGTATGCGAGAAAGTTGTGCTTTCTTGTGCAGTGGCCAACTAGTGAGACAGCTCATAGAAATATGACACATGTATTCAAAGAAATGTACAAAAAGTGCTGTGTGATTATTGACAGCTGTCAAATTTCCACTGACAGCCCAAGGAACATGACAGCAAATAGAACTTCATGGTCTAATTACAAAGATAACATAATAAAGTTTCTTGCTGCCATTATTCCAACAGGTCCTGTCAGCTTTACTAATATTAGTTACATTTGAACTCGCAGGACACAACTCATTTTGTATTAAATACATCTTACATCGCTGATCCTACCAATGTGTACTCATTTCTCACAGACACACCAATCCCTCTCCCTTTTCAATGATAATGGTGAATATCCTTATATTACATAAAATTATCAATACATTTGAAAATAATTCAGTAAATTCAGATATCACTGCTTATCTATCTGTTCCACACAAGCACATACAATTCCAAATGGAACAATAAACTGAATACTATTATTTATCTATCTGTTCCACACAAGTACACAATTCCAAATAGAACAATAAACTGAATACTATTATTTATCTATCTGTTTCATTAATATATCTTTCTGCAGATTTTAAATGCAATCTGCACTCCTTAAATATGAAACCTAATACAAGTGTATTTATGTTAATGTGACATCATTTCTTGCCATATGATAGTCCTAAAAACAACTACAAAAAGAACATGATAGCAATGTCTGGAAATGCCAAACTTGATAGCAATGTCAGGAAATGCCAAGCATGATAGCAATGTCAGGAAATGCCAAACTTGAGAAGATTCAGCATACCAAGAGTACAATATTATTGGCATCTGACGATCAAACTTATAATATAACTAATGTTTGAAACAAAATGAGGAGAGTAATCTACATGGAATAAATTTTACGAAAAGTTGAAATTAAAAGCTTAAGTACATTAAAATTAATGACTCCAAACCCCTAGTTGGCTTGGAAAAGACTCAGGATTATTTCAACCCAAAACCAGTTCAGCCAGGGATGATTCAGCCCAAGAGCAAGTTTTGTCAGGACGATTCAGCTGTAATTTGTTTCGGCCCCCATAAGTTTTATTAGGAATAAAGTGTGCTACTTGAATAATGATGTTTTCATTGGAATATACTGAGATGCTTTTATAATAATGTTTGAGTAATGATAATACTATTAATGTGTATATGGCGTAACCCTCAGTAATTACCAACAGTGCAAATCACTGATACGATTTTCATGCCACAAGGAAACAACTCTTCTCTACTGATGGCAGTATTATTAATAGCATTTCTACATGCTAATTAAAATAGTTTATTTACTGCATGTTGATTACTTAGCTGATAAAGTGTTGTTTGTAATTCTGACAAATACCACCCGTTGCGTACTGGACATTATAATCATGGACAGACATACATATGGACAGATACATGCATGAACATACAAATCAATTATTATGCGCTTTTATTCAGTGTTTTGGGCTCTGCGACAAGTATGGATTAAAAACTGGAATTCAGACGGTGTTTCTCTGATCCATGCATTTCACAGTTCTTTGCTTTGATAGATGGAGAAAGTTGTGTTCAGTTTGGTCCCAGACTGTTCTGCATGCATGGTTACCTACAAATCAGTTTGGTCCCAGACTGTTCTGCATCCATGGTTACCTACAAATCAGTTTGGTCCCAGACTGTTCTGCATCCTTGGTTACCTACAAATCAGTTTTGTCCCAGACTGTTCTGCATCCATAGTTACCGACAAATCAGCTGCATATGTCACCACCTGTCTCTATAAATTTACCAGTCACTAACCATATTCTTAACAATTAAATAACAGACCATATTCTTAATAATTAAATTTACTTAGAATAACATAGGCATAAGCAACAAAATAAAATATTTGAGAACAATTGTCCCTCTTGACCAGATACATCAAATTATATTAAGTAAAACCATCTGTAGTTGCAGCAAATTTCCTCATCTGCTTTAAGTGGTGGAATCCAGGTGTGTGGATTTCACACAAAGTTCATTAACTGCGAAAATATAATATAAATTAAACTGAACATCCGAATAGTTTTCTTACAAAAATATTTCATGTACTAAAACATTCATGTTCCTTATGCATTATCAATTTTTTCTCTTACAAAGGCAATGTATGTGTACTTCACTGATAAAAAGTAAAAATCTTGTAGTAATCACTTTCCATCAGCTACTCATCTGATACTACCACAACAACTACCATCTGCAATAATAATGCCATCACAAACACAAGTTGCACGTGATCCCATGCTGCTGTGGTCGAACTGCAGAATAACATGCCATGCACAAATTATTCCTAGTGAAAACAATTAATATATATATTTCAATAAAAAATATTGGAAGATATTACTGATTTAAATAGAATTTAGTCATGCTAATTTACAAAAATACCACTATTCACAGAAAGAAAGCACAGTAAATACATCACATCATATTCATATGTATCAAATCACATTTTCTTTATCAATATTACTGATTCTATATTAACTATTTATAAACAGTATATATTAAAGTATAGTGTGACGAAACATTCCAAATATTCGGGCCTAACTGTCCGTACTGAAACTGTGGGAAGAAAGATCATGACCAAATAGACCAGCAAGTTATTCTTTGCCCTTTTTATCTTTCTGATATTATTACTCACTGACCATTATCAAACTACTGGTTGTCTTCCAGTTACTAGAAACACTGAAATATGCTCCAAAACAAAAATACACAAGTATTTTCATGCATTCGGTGTATATACATAACCAAATTTGATGATTTGTAATCATCTTGATAAGAATAATAACCAAACGAAACACCGATTTAAGCAATTTTGATACAAATTATTTACTTTTTACCAATTTCTATCACAATTCATGTAAAATCAATCAGTTGTATTTGACTTTACTCGACCGGACAGGTACAATAAATGGCGATTCGATCCAAACTTAGAATGTTAGAGTAAAATTATGAGACACCAGAATATATATTTACACATTTTTGGTGTCTCTATCAGATACTTATTTTTAAAGTAAATAAAAATGTTACTGAATCACAAAATGAGATCAAAGATGAAAATGCCACATACAAACCTCCCACAAAATGCAAATTCGATCAGTGTAATATCTTGAAAATGGAAAATTTAATTGTTGTTGAAATTAGAGTCTACTGAATGCATTCCATCTGGCTTAAAAATGTCTTTTTAATTTTGAATTAAGGATATATATATATATATATATATATATATATATATATATATATATATATATATATATATATATATATATATAGAAAAAAAAAAGAGGTAGAAAAATGTGAAAAGTTCTTTTGGATGACTGAGGTGTTTTAGATACATCTGCCAGTGCATCCTCTAAATCATATTATTTTCTGTCACACAAAAAGGCTCTTAGCACGAGTTTTATTTAAAATGGGAAGTTGTCCTAATCCACATGTACTACAGTATACTCAGTTGAAATAAAAAGGACCAGATCTACAAGAAGAGTCTCACATGGCTTGGAGTGAGGGTCTGCAAAGAATTATTTTACTTCTCAAACTCTTGATTATTAAAAGTTAAAGTAAATATATAATATAATCTCACTCTCAGCAAATAGTTTTGGAACTTTCATACTTTCTACTTTCATTTTGTGTATAGGCATATAGTACTATCCGAACTGTCCAATCAAGTACGATCCAGTGACTTCATTGCATGAATTGTTCTATAAATAGAAACATGTAAATAATTCTTATAAAAATCACTTCAAGTTTTGTTTTGCTTTCTATTATATTCAAACACATACAAACCAATTTATACATGTGTCTACTTCGGTGTATATTCTGTGTATTTTGGTTGTTTTTTAAAAAAAAATATATTTCGGAGTTTCTTGGAACTCTGACCCTTGTTATGTCGTGTCTGACACTTAAGAAAATGTAGAGAACTTTTGGTCTACCTGAGCGAATCGACTGGGGCAGAAATTGTTTAAGTCCGAAATGATATGTACCATTGGCACCAATGTTTTAGCCTCGATGAAGGAGGTGAGCGTACTACTAAAAAATAAATAATAAAAAAACATTTAAACAAAAGTTAAAAACAAAAACTTTCTTTTGATTGTTATTGTGGCCTGTGAATGGCGGATATATACGATATATTTACCCTATGACATAGCCTATTATGACCAACTGAATAAATCTGTTGATTACTCCAGCTTTCTTGCTTCTAATGTGAACAATACTTGGTGTATCGTACTCAAAGAACACGCGGACAGCTGAACGAACAATTTTAGGCACCATTTTCAATGTCACATGACAAGGAGACGCGGTAAAGGGACAAAACCCAGTAAAGTCTATAATTTTCTTCCTCAAAATTAGAGTTTTAATATCTTTCTTATCTTTTGGTTGACAACCATGGTAATTTAAATGAGCATTCAGCAAGAACGAAATATAAAACTACGTTCATTACATCTTGAATCGTTGAATAATTCCCAGTCGTACAAGTTTCTTCCTTTCAACTACTCCTACAACGTAAGCGGTAGTTGAAAGGATGAAGGCGTCTTATATTGTAGGAGTATCTTTCAACAATCTCTACATGTGACAAAACTCTCAATATTTTATAAGTATGACAAGCAACATCTTTTAATATCTCAGTTCAAAGTGAAATTTTGAAAATCTGCGGTTTTAAATTACATGCTAATTCCTCCGTCGACTGTTAAATTCCTAATTCACAAGAACACGTGCGGTTTCTATTCAGAAAGAGTTTTCTTGTAACAAAGACTGTTATATCAAGGACAAATCTATGTCACTTCTAAAGGAAGAGTTGTCCAGCTTCTTTATTTTCCTTGTAATAGGTTCAACAAGTGAAATACATTCTAGTAATATAATAATGGGAATTTAAGACTTGCTGACCAATCCCAGTTTCCTTGCCTGAAACCATTTTGTGTTGGACAACTGCAGAAAGATCGATATTCACTGGTAACTTTTGACTCAACTTTTATTGATTGCAAATCAATAACCAATAACCTGTTTCAGCTTGCCACTACCTTCACTTAGAACTACATTGATTACGCCGTGCTTGGTTTCTTTATCCATCGTTCTCCTTTCTCGCGCCAGTGTTGAATAAAAGTCGAGACCCGTCTCATCTGTGTGTGTGTGTGTGACTTAGCTTATCAACGTTGCTCTAACAATTTTTAGTCATATCGCTACGATGTCTGCAGTATGGTAGTTTATAGTGATGTCTATCACTGGGGCATCATGCCGCAGACATGTAGCATCGGGTTCCACCCAGTCACATTATCCTGACACCAGGCCGACTAATCAAACAAGGCAGCTGCAAGTATCACTTTTGGTAAGACTCGACCGGGGTTCGAACACCCGACCTCCCACATCCGAGGCGAACGCTCTAACCACTAAGGCTACCGGAGCCGTCCCTCTCTTCTTAAGTGGGGAAATGTTGGTTCAATATAATTGACGGAAGTAGTGAAAGGGGTCACCCTACGTACAATGGAAATTAGCATTAAAAACCACCCTGGGTCACTCTACGTACAATGGAAATTTAACATGGCGAAAAATCGTGGGTCACTCTACGTACAAGGGGAATTTAACATGGGGAATAGAGTTAAGGCTTGTTTAGGGATTTTTTTTTTTAAAAAACAATTTTTTTAAAAAAAGGGGTAGGCAATTGAAAGGCTATCTCTTTTCGAGAAATATGGCTGGCCCTGAAAAGGGCCTTTTGTTTTTTCTTCTGCTTCTAATTTCTTCTTTTCCTCCACCAACTTCTTATTTTCTCACCTACACTCTTTTTCTTCTTTTTTTCTCCTCTTCTTCTTTCTTCTCTTCCTCCTCCTCTTCTTTCTTCCTCTTCTCATTTTCTTCTTCTTTTTCAATTTTTTCATTCTATGCTCTCATCCTTATCCTTTCCTCTTCATCCTCCTTCTCCTCCTTTATTTCTTTCAACAGATCACTGATGATTACCTTCATTTTTCGTAAATTGTTTATCTCCATCTTCACTCGATGGGGACTATAAGAGTAGTGATCCTCGTTTAGGTTAACCAACATTTGCTCAAACATTCCTAAATTGACCAGGACGTTTTGCAATTTTTCCATTTTGTCAAGGTGGTTCGAAGCCATCTTCTTTTTTATTCTTTGCAGAATGGTTTGAACGACGAATACTGTGGGTTCTTATACGAAAAGCGCGGACGTGATGGAAAACATCCCCCTAAGACATAAAAATTGATCTTACCTAGATCATGACCTAACAACGCGCGGACTTGAAGGAAAACATCCCCCCTACTTTCTCATTTCATATAATAAAAACCCTAACTATACTCTCCACATACGCTAAGAAACAATAAAGAAACCCATAATCTACTATTCACACAAACTTACGTGAACCGTTACAAACACAAACACTAACACACAAACACATACACTCCCACTTTTAAAAAAGAGTCAGTGTTTATATTCACACTACTCTACCTACACACATTGGCAGATAGATGGTTATTTCTTTTCTAGAGTATTGGGGTAGCCCTGAAAAGGGCTGTTTGTTTTTTTTTTTTAACTTCAGAGGCACCTTGTTAATGGTGGCACCTTCCGGGTCTGGCACCACAGACACAACGTCTACTCCAATAATTAGTCTAATTCACATGCCTCGTTTGAAGAGCAGACGGGGGGTAAGTGGCTTCACTATCCCACTCCTCCGTTTGCGGAATAGTGAACACTTCTTCTTCCCTCTGTCTTCTTTGTCTTCGTTGTGATTGTGGTTCAGCTACAGGTTGGCGAGATGTCCTTGCCTCAGGTGTCACCTTGCAAACAGGGTTCATTATAGGGTGACACATGATCTCTCTCTTTCTTTCATTCTCTTCTTTCATTTTTCTCTCCTCCTCCTCCTGTTCTATTCTCACTTCTTCCACAAGGGCCTCCGCAGTCAGCTCGTTCAGTAGGTATCTGGCATACTCCAGATGCATCTGAAGTTCCATCAATTTAGTCAGTCTGCTGCTCATTTTTTTACTGTTGATCAATCAACAAGGGTAGCTAGACTGTCCAGTGAGTTTCAATTTATAGTGAAAGCGCGGACGTGAAGGAAAACATCCCCCTAAAAACATAAAATTGATCTTACCTAGATCATGACCGAAAAACAACAACGCGCGGACCTAAAAGAAACACTCACTCACTTTTTTATGCTACCCATCATTATTTTAAAATTTTTTATAAATCACTTCAATAGACTATCCACATACGCAAAGCAATCCAATCTAACCCCAAATATACACCTCAAACACCAAAAAAGACATTATTTTAATCTACTATTGACCCAAACTTACGTGAACTGTTACAAACACAAACACACAAACACATACACTCTCACTATCAATAAAGAGTTAGTGTTTATTTTCACACTACTCTACCTATACACATTGGCAAATGGATAGTTATTTCTTTTCTAGAGTATTGGGTAGCCCTGAAAAGGGTTGGGTTTTTTTTGTTTGCTATAGCATTCTTTTTTAGTTTCTAAGAATGCGATCTCCTCTGAGGATAGACTTTCTGGCGATAGGTCTGCTTCTTCGGAAAGAGAAGAAGAACTCTTTGGTGTCGATACGACAATCGACAAAGCCTCTGTCAGTTTCAGGTTGCTGCTGCTGCTGTTGTTGTTGTTGCTGCTGTTGCTGCTGTCTTTGAAGTCTGTACTTTTCTGTCCATTCTTCTTTCTCTCTGTTCATTTCTTCTCTGAAGAGCTCTTCTATCAGGTCTTCAGTGATTTTTAACATTCTCACATTCTCTATTTCTTCTGGCTTCGGTATCAGACTGTGTCTGACCCTATGCAAATTCACGTAGGCTTCGTTGAGCTTAGCTAGTTTGGAGCACATCTTCTTAGGAGGATGAGTCGACAATGGATGGTTAGACTGGAAACAACCCGGGTTCTTAAAGTCAAAGCGCGGACGTGAAGGAAAACATCCCCCACACAGTTTTCGAGCCGCAACGTTCAGTGAGTGTCATGAGAGGGATAGTAAGAAATGAAAGAGCATCAATCCAACATTCTTATAGCTAAACAAACCACAAAGGCATTTTTTTCAAAACACAACATTTTTTATTCAAAAATCACTTAACACTAAACAACAACTCTAACATTTTTAACAATAATCCAACACTATAACATCAAACATTTTTTCTCAATTGACAATCTACTTTAAACAGGGCTGACAACGTTGTGAATGAAATTGTGATTTCCACTGTTGGAAATCATTAGGCCATTGATGGACACTACGTTTCCTAGCTTGAGACAAAAGATAAGCATAATGCTCACAAAACCATCGATCTACTTTCACATCGTTTCTAGTAGAAGAACGAGGATCAAAATGAGTCTCTAAATGTTCTAAGGAATAGCCCAGGCTGCGATGATGCAGAAAATACACACAGTACTGTCCACACACCAAGGAATCTGTGCCTTGTAATTTCACATTATTGAATCGGGTGGTTTGAGCATTTCTTCTCATAAAGTCGATGATATCGTCTTCCAAAGGGGGCAATCTGTACGAATCGAAATATTCTACACATCCTTCTTGAGGAAAGTAGACGGCTACCCAGTGGGTTCCTGGGAGATGACTGTCGTCCGTGTTGATCACGTAAGCTTGATGGTCTTTAGGTTTGCGATGAGGGAGTTCATCTTTAGCACAGACGACAGGATTCCAAGAAGCCGTATACGAACTGTGGTTCAAAAGGTAATATAGTTCCCAGGTATCCATTGATTTGTGTGTGCTTTTTTCTTCTTCACAGGTAATAATAAGTCGTCAATTCGATCCTGACTTTTTGCTTGAAAATGTCTGACGAATAAACGGTTATTCGTTCTGTTTCCTCACTCTGATTCAGGAGAGCTTCGATACGATGGATCTCTTGAGTGGTTAATGGTGGACAAGAATGTTCACGCAAGTCTTTATACCACTGGTGCAACACGTCTTTGTTCGAGATGAGACTCCAAGCTTCGTCCAGATACTCGTCCAATTTTTCTTCTTGACTCAACATCAGGCATTTATCGTGTTGAATTTGACTGGGATGATCGTTTTGACATCCATAACAATTTTTCTTGATCAATTCCGTCATTTTTTCGACCAAGTGTTTGGCAAAACAGGAGACTAAATGGGCTTCTTGTTCTGGCCATCTCGATTTCATCATGATCACTTCTTCTTCTTTTTCCACGGTCTCCTCACATTCTATCTTTAAAGTTTCTCCACTAGGTAAAGAGGGATAACAGTCTTCCATGGCTTCTAATAATCTAGAATGACTTCTCTCAAACTGTTGATTTCTATCGTATTATCGAATTCTGCATACAGGATGACGTTCACTGTCCCGTCCAGTGGCTTTGCAAACTGAAGTTCCACACGAATCTGGCCTGATCTTATAGGGTGGAAATGTCCCTCGTCGCTGCCTTGGTCTGGAGTGAAATCAAAGGCCCACAAAGCATAGCCTCCTGCGTAATCTTCGTACGTAATGCCGTGACTGGTGTTGGTTCCTAACTGGCCAATGGCTTCGTACAAGGACAAGTACGACCTCAAATAATTCCCGTCACCAAATTTAGGTTCGAAAGGTCGGGTACACAAGGTTTTGCCATCGCGACTGACTTCGATCTTGGACACGTCAAAGTGTTGAAAGTAGAAAGGATTTTTAGCGATAGCTCCGTTGAAGGCTGTATTCTCGACCATACCAACGATTAAACGTTTGGGTAACTGTCCTTGGAACAAATGATCTTCGATCATGGATCGCTGTCCCCTAGGAATGGTGAAGGTTTTCACTTCTACGCGTCGGATCGGATACTTGGCGGTCGTTCTGCTCAACGTCTGACTGATGTCGTTTCCCACTTTAGGTAACACTTCCACGCGGCGTACGTAGAGTCTGGCTTCTTGGATTTTGGTTTTGTAATTATCGTCACTATCAGCTATTAAATGGAAAGCGACACTGCTGAGATTCAGTCTCAGGCGGACATCCACTCCGTTTAGCAAATATTTCTCTTGCAACCACATGTCCAAATGCAAACGATCCATCAGTTCTAAACTCTTTCCATCTTTGATTCTGTCTCTTCGTTCCACAAATCCATCATTGTTGTCTTTGGTTGTATTAGTTTCGAATGTTTCAAATTTGCCTGCTTCGTCAGCTTCCCATACCACACAGGCATTGAGATGAGTGTTCTTGGCGTCTATTCCGTACGTCAAGAGATTTTCCAGGTACGCTCGATAAGGGTAAGTATCCATGCTGCTACTGACTAGTTTGTTATTCAAGTACAAGTCCACTGAGCTAAACAAGGAATGCATGAAATTGTTGACGGGAGCTACTGGCTCAGTGTCTATAGCATTTCCATCCTTATCTTGAACTTTGACTTTCAAGTACAAGTAACTGCTATTCAGATCGATGTAAGCTTCGGGCTGTCCTTTGATTTCAAACTCGATGGGAGCGGAATCGGTCAATGAGGAGACGGGATGAAATTCCACCCATTGGGATTCTTGCATGGTCATCATGGTGGGTGGCATGGCAAACAGATCCAGTTCTGTCTTGGAACAGGCGCAAGACTCTCGGTGCATCATTTTTTTTGTTCTTTCTCAATAATCGAAAACGTCTAAGTCTCGAACGGTTCTTCTTTTCTTGGCCTTTCTCGCTTGAAGTCTGGTGAAAGGGTGTTTTCTTCGTCGTCGTCTCTTTCTGCCTTGTCCTTGCTGAATGCCTGACTCGGTAGCGTGCAGGGCATTTATAGGTGTGTCTCGGCGACCCAAAATGTCTTTGCCCGTTTGCAGCAAGACATTTTTGCCTGCCCTCATGAAGGCTTCTTTAGGGTTTTGTTTGTCGATGATGACATTTTGGAGAAATTCTTTGCCTTGCGTCAGTGCCGCATCTTTCAAGGCGTGCAATCCGCGTGTCACCATCGGTTTCAACACCGGGGCCACCGAACGAAAGGCCGATTTTAATATATCTCCTAAACCGTGTCCTCGCCGTGGAGCAACCCCTCGGTACACTGGATACATGACTTACTTACGAGTCGTGAGAGAACCGTTTTCGAAAATGGAGTTTCACCGTGACTTTTCCTTTGGTGAATGGAATATTTTGTCCCAAATCTCCTTTTATAGCAATGTTGACCGTGTCCAAATACGACTTGCTGACAGGCAAATAATGAGGATGCACAAATTCCCGGTGGACGTGATAGGTGTTTCCACCTTCCTGGTCACTGGTCGTGGTACTATCCACTTTGAAAGGAATGACACGCAGTAACGGTACAGAGGTGTGTCCTACCACGTTATACTCCACCACATCGGAGTACACGAACATCAAATTCAGTCCTTGGTTCAGTTCTACAGGGAATCGAAAAAACTTGTAAAATTCCGTATTGCTGTTGATCTTCGGTTTAAAATTTGGAGCCATTTTTGTGTCTCCATCTAAAATATCAAACAAGTCACGATTAAAACTGATGGACAACGTTTGGGTATCCTGAAATTTCATCAGTAAGCGACAAGCCACTTTATGGTACTCCAGGATGACACTTTATTTGACTCTGTTCAGGGCTTTGCCAAAGGCGAACTCGAACCTGGAAGTAATGGTGTCCACCAAATGTTGACCACTAAAATAAAACCCTGTCGGAATTTTCAAGGTGTAGATATTGAAGGGTGAATTGTTGGATGGTCTTGTGTCCCCTGAAAACCCGATGTCATTTATGGCTTCTTGTAATTGTTGGTTCAGGATTTCGACCTCAAAAGTGTTTTGCTTTTCGGTGATGTTTTGGATTTGTGTAGGGTGAATCATTTCTACTAAAGCCACTTCCCAATGGGCTTCGTGATCTAACTGGATGGCTTGAGGTAATTTAGCCGGGTAACAGCACAACGTGTTGTGGGGAAACACCTCCATGGAACTGTCACTGGATAAGGTTAAGTAAAATTGGCTTTCGTGACTCATAATTCCAGAGTTCTGTGGCTGTCCGAGGGGTTACTGGACGTCAGAGGCGTGTCTCCGCCCAAAATGGGGTTCTGGTTGTGATTGTTGTTGGAGTGGTGACTGGCACTGGCACTGGACACAAGGTTCCCGTTGGAAGAGAATTTCAGGGAGGGATTGGGAAGCAGGTAACCGATGCAACTGCTCAATAAAATGGTCCACAATTGTTTGTCTCCTTGTTGCAAACTCAAATTGGCGATGGCTGCCCCGATGACACAATACACCACGAAGATTTGGCAGAAAAAGACGATTTGCGTTTTAGGCACACGTTCTCCACACCAAACCCACAAGGGTTGTTTTTGTAAATCTTGCACAGAAGAACTGGGTGAAGGAGGAGTGGTCGACGTAGCTGCGTCTGTGTGAAAAGGCATGATGGTCACTTCTTTTTATAGTCGATGACTTGCGAAGCGTCGATCCAAGAATCAAAACTGGGTGGATATCCTTTCCAACGTACTTTGACTTCTTTGACACGTCGTTTGCCCACTTTACGGGTTCTGCGTTCGAGAATACTTTCGATGTCGTACACGTCGTCTTCTTTTTTAGTCACACGTTGTAACTCGGGCAAATAAAACGTTCCTTTGAGCACTTCTCCGTTCATGTCTTCCAATTTATAGACGGCAGGATGACGGCCATGCACTCGTCCAGTGACACGAAACAATTCGGTCGTCCAGTTAGGTAAGTAACCTTTGTCGAAAGTGCGTTTGGTTTTGCCAATGCGCACCCAATCTCCTACGGTCAACATTCCACTTTTCTTGGGGACAGCCCTCGTCGGGGACGTACCAAACAGACGCTCAAACACCAGCACTTCGTTGTCGGGAGTCACGTCTTGCGGGGCACGTCCGATGCTTCGATGGTAAGATTGGTTGTACGCTTGCACCAGGTGCGGTAAGATGTCGATGTACTTCAGAGTGTGGTGATGCGTAAAATATTTCCACATGCGCTCTTTCAAAGTGCGTTGAAAACGTTCCACGATGCTGGCTTTGGTTTCGGGATTCTCGGTGGTAAAAAAATGAATGTCACGTTTCTTTAATTCTTTTTGGAAAGCTTGGTTCAGAAATTAGGTACCTTTGTCCGTTTGCCATCGAAGAGGGTGACGACCGCTTTGTTTCAACACCCGTTGCAGGGCTCGCACTAACTCGCTGCTCGATTTGGAAGTCAAGGGCACGACCCAGGCAAATTTGGAAAAGACGTCGATGACACAAAACAAATATTTGTAGCCACGATTGTAGCTGGCCAAATGAGAGACATCGGCTAAATCGGCTTGCAATTGATGATCGATGCCTTCCACTCGGGTGCGACTTCTGGCAAACTTGCGTCGAATGAGTTTGTGTAAAGTGTAGGTAGCTTGTTCTTGTAACCATCGTTGCACTTGAGGTAAACGGAGACTTTTCAGTCGAGTTTTAGCAGCACGATACAATTTTTGAACTCCTGCGTAACCTGCAGGATGGGAGGGATCGTAGTAAATGCTGGCTAAGACTTTTTCCATTTTGTTGGTTTGTTAATAAGTCACCCACTCTTCGGTGATGCTACTTTGGGTGGGTCGAAAGTGTGGTTTGGAAACGGATTTACGTGTCCGATGGGCTACGGGAGTAGAAGTCGAAGGTAGTGGTGGAGGTGGAGGTGGCAATGGAATGGCTCTGGTTTTCTTTTCTTTTTTCACTTCTGGTTTCCCTTCTTTCTTTTTCACTTCTGTCGAAGGAGGAGTGGACATCATCTTTTTAACCCAAGCTTTCATTTCTTCTCGTTGGGGTGTGGGGGACGGGGTCAACAAGGATACTGCAATCTTACTCGAAATGGGAGCTGCTGACGGTGTTTGAAACACTTCTCGCATCTCTTCTTCCTCAGGCCTTCGTGGGGTAGCATCTCTGGTGACCCCAGGGGATGGTAGTAGTGGTGGTGGTGGTAATGATGATGGTGCTGGACTTTTCATCAAGGTCTTAAAATCTTTCAGAGTGGGTAAAGCTGTTTCGTCTAAAGCTTTCTGGTGAAAGAGTTGCAGTCGTTGCAAGAGTTGACCGTACTTTTGCGATTTTTCTGTTTCGGACAAATCTTGGCGATCCATCAAGGACTGCAATTCGTGTTGCAACTGGGATATCTCGCTCAAATTGGGATTGGGAGGTAAATGCGGGGTGCGTTGTTCTTGCCACCGATGGTATTCCATCCATCGTTTGTAAGGCACTAAAGCTAGTTTTCGTCCTTCCATGGGGTTGTCAGCGGTCGATTCTGAGATCTTGGGACTTCCGAGGGCCTTTTTATCTTGCTCCCACCAGTCCTCCCAACATGGTTCCCAAGACTCCTTTCAGTATGGGGCCTAACAAGAGAGGTAAAATGCCTCCACGTTGCACTAACATCTTCTTTTTTTGACGAATGGGAATTTTCTTTTGAACCATTTTCCGAAGAACGTGACGATGTTTGCCTAAGCATTGTTTCTGGTGTTTGGACAAAGGGATCGTGCCTTTCAAAACGTTCAAACAACATTCGCACACGGTATCGATGATCTCTTTGCAGGCTGTTTGAATGAGTTTTTTTCGTAGGGGTGGAGAAGCTTTGGACAGGACAGATAACATGTCCCCATGTTTGATTAAACGTGGTGGTAGTCCTTTCCTTTTCTTTCCTTGGGGTTTTCTGGAGGGTGACATCTTTGAGTCTTCAGGAGCACCAAAAAAAACACCGATACCCCCGACTTGGTCACACGCCGTTTTTATACCGGAACGCGTCGCCACTGATTGTCTTTACGGCGTATCAACTTCATGACAGGCATGACACGTCGTGCAGGGGTACGTAACGGACTAAATCGAGCCAGTTCTTGCTTGGACAAATCCAGTAAACTTTGTAACATGCCCGATCTTTCATGGACTTTGATTTTGGGAGAAGGTACTTTGTGAGCAGCAGCCACTGCCGATAAATTGGAGGGTCCTGCCACTGGGGAAGTTCTTTTGGGGGTCATCAACGGAGAAGTTCTTGGTGTGATCAACGTCTCCAAGTACTCTTCAGTTCTGGGTGTCATCAACGGAGAAGTGGATGTACGTGAGGATGCCGGAGACGCAGTCACTGCCGTGGCAGGTTGTGGTTTGCGAGTGTAAGGTTGCGTCCTGGCCGAAGTGCCTCTCTTGCGACTAGTTTTCTTCTGTGGACTTTTCTTTTTCTGGGGACTTTTTTCTGTTTCTTTTTCTGGGGGCTTCTTTTCTTTTTCCGGGGTGGTGTCTGGTAAGAGGAGGGTCCCGCCACTGGAGAAGTTCTTGCAGACACGGGTCTTTTTGGGGACCTGGTCTTTTTCTTTTTCTTCTTGGGGCTTCGTTGGACTTTTGTCTTGGGGAGAACTTTGGGGGCATTAGGATCCCATCTTAAGAGAGAGTGAATGATGACCCCTCCTAGAGTACCGCTCCCTCCAGGTTTCAAAATGATTTGTTTTTTGGTTTGAGTGTCGATGCGGGGATCGGCCAGTTGGACCAAAGCGACTTTGTTTCGATCGAAAAAGCGTTTGGTTTGATGAGGAATCTGAATGATTCCTTGGAGTAATTGACGTGCCGTCACCGTGAACCATCGTAAGACTTCTTTGAGACTAGCTTCTAAGACACGAGCTCGTGTTTGTGGATTTTTTTCTCGACTGATGCCATACAAGGCACGAATCAATTTGACGGGAAGATGCGACTGAAGGGACGTCATGTTCACACTGTGTGAGACAGACGAAAAAGGGTCTGAGGTTTTTATAGATTTTTTTATGGGGAGTAAAATGAAGTCGAGGACGGAGACGTGTACAGGACAGGCCCTCCGTCTTGGCACCATTGGTGAAACAAGTGGGTACGAAATCGCAAATCCTCGGGGGTCGTAGGTTTCCAATCGACGAGTAAATAAGCGTGTGGCGTTTGAGTGGCATCGTCGTACGCCTGAGTCAGCCAAGGCGTTCCTAACTGTTTGGCTAAGACTTGCACTTGCGATTTATCTCGAGGGCTTTTAAACAAGACCACGTAATGCGCATTGAGACTGATGGTGCGATGGGCTTTACTTTGTTGAAACAAATTTTGGGTGATGTAAACGACACTGGCATTACGGTGATGCCCTTTGCGCGTGAACCACAGTTTAATTTCTTCTTCGTCTTCTCCTAACATGTCGTCGAAAATGACCAAATGGGTTTGACAGGAGTCAGAGACGATGCCGTCGTCTTCTTTAGGAATGCCTTCCACAAACACGATGGAATCGCCTTGACTTTCTCGCAAGAGGCTGTACGCCGATTGCCACTCTTTGTAACACCACACGATCCGCTGAGGTGGCCGATCGATCA
The DNA here is from genome assembly GCA_028554795.2 of Sinohyriopsis cumingii. Taxonomy (NCBI): domain Eukaryota; kingdom Metazoa; phylum Mollusca; class Bivalvia; order Unionida; family Unionidae; genus Sinohyriopsis; species Sinohyriopsis cumingii. The sequence continues at coordinate 24,989,091 of CM068842.1, read as the reverse complement.
AATGATGTTTATGTTCGATCAAACGCTTGACGAATTCGGTTTTGCCTGAACCGCTAGGTCCGGCAATGAGCATGTTAAAAGGATGGCGAAGATACAAAGCCTCCCAACTGGCACGATCTAAGTGTTCGTCGATGACTTTGACAGTAGAGGAAGAGGGAGCAGAGACAGCAGAGGTAGCCATTGTGTGAGAAATGTCACTTGTGACACGAAAACAAACAAGACGAGAGTTTATATACTTTTTCAGAACACGTTTATTGAATGTTTTTTGTTTTCAAACATGAATACGAAAGACAAAAATACATAAAAGCCAAAGGCTTAAGTATAAGGATAAAAGGCACATGATAACTATTAACGTGGAATAAACACAAGTGTCTGTACAACAACATGTTTTGGGTAATGTTCTAACCAGTTCTATAGTAGGGGGTAAGGTCACACAAGTGTCCTCCCGAAAGGGTCTTTCAGGCCTGTCCACGACAGTCCTGTCCTGGGTGACGGGTTCTTCTGGCACCGTCACTAACACGGGTTGAAAAGTAACTTTTTTCCTTGAACAACTCTCGTGCATACTGGGCCACTTCTTGGGTCCAAGCTTCAAAACCCCATTCTTTCCAGGCACGGACATCTGTCCAATGGGGATGTAAGTCACAAGCTACACACACATCGTCATACACGTCTTGGGTAGCTAAAAGTTGACGAATCTTTTTTTCCTGTTGAGGTCGAGAAGTATCCAGATGAAACCGCAAGGCTTTGAGCAAAAGGAGTTTTTCGTGACCATTTAAGGCCATTGAGGTGGTAAGTACTGATCGTAAAGAGTCCACAAAGAATCGGCTGGTAAACGAAATCCCAGAAAACAAGTCACTAAGACACACACCACTTGTCGTCCCCAATTGAATGGATAAAATTCTTGTAATAATCGATGGTAATGATCCACGGTTTGAATATGGTCATTGAGTACCTTCCACGGAATCTGTTGAATGATATGTGACATAATCCGTGGCATGGCAACTTGATTTTATAGTGTCTTTGTTTCGGAAGCAATAAAGGTAATTTCTAACCAAACACGTTCGTTCTCCAGTAGGAAATTTAAATGTTACATACTGTAACTGAAACGTCAGAGTTTGTCTAGATGTTTCGTCTTTTTCTAAGCAGATTCCATGTAACAAATGTTGGTAATCCTTTAACTCGTCTTCCTCAATACGTTGCAGTAAGTGAATCTCGAAGTAACCAAAATTACGAACGTCTGGTCCATCATCATTCACAAACTGAAAGTGTTCAACAAGGTCTGACCACTGAAAAAATTTCTGACGAATCAGTCCTCTTATACCATTCAGGTACCAGTGGTTAAAGATCTGGTGACGTAACGGATGCAATTGTTCTTTACGTTTCACTTGTATTTTCACCAGCTCTCGGTAAATCCTTTCTCTCAACTCCTCAGGCAAGCCCAAAATGTTCTCTTGTAAAGTATCCATAAGTATATACACTGTTTTTGGAATCGTTGGGTGGTGGCCAATAGCCTCGTTTAACTTTGTGCCTAATGTAATATCCACTCATAATCAGTCTTCTTGTACTTTGGAACAGAGCATAATTTAAAAACGGTTGAATCACTTTGCGTTTGCGTTTCACTTGTATTTTGATCAGTTTTCGGCAAATGCGTTCTCTCAACTCCACAGGCAAAGCACGAATGTTCTCTAGCAAAGTATCCATGAATAGGTCATACTAAATCCTCTTTGGTCTGACACAAGAAATGTACTCTTTGCACAAACATGGTTTTACTTCAGTGTCGAATTTAAATCGTTGAGTCACTAATCTACACATTACAATTCGTTCAAAAGTTTCCTCTTTCACTAAGTTGACATTGTGTTCAAGATGTTGGTAATTCGTTAACTCTTCCTCTGGAATTCGATGCAGTAAGTTTACAATGATGTAGTAGATAGAATCGTCAATACCGAACCATTCCTTTTTATAACCAGGAGGTCGTTGATCAATGTCTGTCCAATGGAAAACTTTCAATTGAATCAGTCCTTGTATAGCCTTCAGGCACCAGTGGTTCAAACACCGGTGACGTAACGGATGCAATTGTTCTTTACGTTTCACTTGTATTTTGACCAGCTCTCGGTAAATGCGTTCTCTCAACTCCACAGGCAAAGCACGAATGTTCTCTTGTAAAGTATCCATGAACAGATTATTATGGTAAGAAGTTACTTCAATGTCTCGGTCCCACTAAGGGTAAGTAATGACAATTCGGTGACCATCGTTCTACGTAGGCCGAATCTTGCGGTTCCCAGTGGTGAAGTGACACACCGCAACTGAAGCACTTGACTTTATCTCCTTCGCCCAAGTAGAAAAATCCGGCTCTGGCTAATTCTTCGGGGGTCGGGCCTCCCAGATACTTAGGCCATTTTCCTTTGAACGATTGAAGACGATTTTCAAAGTCGCAGTATTCCGACAAACGCACAGGAAACGAATATTCGTCTTTCACAGGTTCGTTTCGATGAGGGTTGGGTGACATGAACAGGAGTTTGCTCAGGGCTGGATGACATCCGTAAGGGGGTAGACGTGAAGGTGAACATTCCCCTTTAAAACGAAACTCAGTAAAATGTCCAAGAGGACGAGCGGCATCACTTTCGCATCCCACAGGTTTGACACGCACAGCATCACTTTCCATGATAGGGGTAGGGACACTAAAGTTCCCATGATGCTTTACGGCATCGCTCAGGTCACAAGGTACAGCATCGTACCCATCGCAAGGCTCACAATCGCATTCCACTTCCGAAGCCTCACACTTGAATTGTACCTTTCTAAACAACTTGTTCTGTGTTTCTCTGAAAGTATTCATCTTGTTCGCTCGGTCTTGGTAGTCACAATGAACTATCGATCTTGACCATAGCCCCCTTTTTATACTAGTCGCAATGCAGTCTCAAGCTTGTACATCTTTCCTTTTTTACGTTTTTTATATCTTGTTCTGGAAGGTGCCGTCTCTAAGGTACCGTCAACATTGTACCGTAGTGTGATGGGCGGAAAGGCCATAGAAAGGTAAGGGCAGTGCGGAGACCATCGAGTATGTTCCAGAATAGCTGAATCTTTATAGATACATAGATCCATTCGTAACTTCAGGCCACAAGCGAAACACTGTACCTCGTATCCCAATCCTGACTCAGGTCCCAAGTAGACAAATCCTGTTCTAGCTAAAACATGCGAAGAAGGTAATCCTTCCCTATTCGTAGGCCATTTCTGAAACGTGTCCAATCGACGGGCACAATCACAATAGTCAGGTAAGAAGACTGGAAAATGGTAGGGTTTGAACTTGGAGTTCTCATCGGGTTTCTCACTCGATTCTTGCTGTGGCGAAGTCATCTTTCTGGTGGGGTAACTATCCTCTTACAACCAATGTTTTATACCAACGTGTCCATATGGTAAGGTGAAATGATTGGGAAGTCGCACTCGCTTCTGGTACACGATTTGATAGACTTTTTCCAAGGGCCGACTGACGATGTGATGAGTGGGTAAACGTACAATCTTGTTCGGTTGATAGGTGGTCACTTTAAGGTTTCCATCCTCTCCCGATTGCAAGGCTTCTTTCAATACCCCAAAGTTGACCACTCGACTGGTACGATAATTCAGAGTCAGTCCTTTCATTTTGCACGTCGTGTGCACTTCTCCTTGTTTGTCCCGGTATTCGTAGCCGTAATTTTTGGGACCACCACTGACGAAACTTAGAATCTTGTCGTCGGGATGCTCGTCTGTCCAGGCTCCTAAACGGTCTCCTTCGATGTCAGGGTGATGTTGAATCGGGTGATGGATGTAAATGCAACTGTCCGTGTCAAAGTACAGGACGCGTTCTTCTAACAGTTCTAAAGCTTTGTACAATTTTAAGCGAGCATGGGCTGTCACGTAAGCCGCGATGATGACATTTCCAAAGGGGTCGTCTTGTCCAGATCTTCTTCGTAATTGACCAAGAAAAGGCATCCACGTAGTCTGCGAAAATGCCTTTCTGACTGGGATCACCCTTGTGGTATTGTTGTGTCTTGGGAAAGTGGCAAATTTCGTACACTTCTAACAGTTCGAATCCCATCTCCAGAGCTTTGAACAATTCTACGCTGACCCAGGTTCCCGTGAAGGCACGTTCTTCCTGGGTGTGCTGACAAGGTTGGTCTTGGTTGCACGTTTCGGCACAAGTACGGCACAAGGGAAACATCAGTTTGCCTTGACAATGGTGAGGTAAGACGGGATGGTATAGGTTCGTGGGAGCCAAAACTTTGCACTTGATCAAGCCTTCGTATTATCGAATGTTTTTCAGGTCGATGTGTTCCGTCAGCAATTGTGGGTGCCCTACAGGAAAGCGACAATATTTGCACACGTAGGGATACAGCGAACACACGTCCAAGTATTTGATTTCTTCTCCTTTCTCTTCGTCGGCTTGGTACAGCAAACAGGTGGCATTGGTCCTTCCTCCGTACAAACTATCCCTTGGGTTCAGCGGGTCCATGAACTGGTAACTTTCCACGAGGCGTTTAAACTCGGGATCGGTTTTCATACGGTGATCGTACTCGTGTTCCCACATTTCCACCACTTGGTATCCTTGCTGTTCCAACTTTAGGCGTCGCTGACAAGTGTCCTGGTACAAGTCTTCCATGGTTCGTTGCAAAAATTGATTTCTAGTGCCACGGTCAGGGTAACAGACGGGACATCCGTGAAATAAGCAACCGTTAAACTCGTACACGATCATGGGGTTTTCTAAGTCCCAGCCATCGACCGAATACGTTCCGATGGTCTTTTCGCCTCCTCCGTTGCGGGCATGCTGAATCCATTTGTCTTCCTTGTCGCACAAGTAATGTAACCAACGTAGGGCTTTGACCGAGTATTGACGCTTGACATAGTGGGTCGTTTGTGGGCTGATGACAGCCACGGTCTTTTCAGGCATGAATCGTTGTCGGTACACTAAGGAACACGCTTTGGCAATGGTGCAAGCTTCTTTCAAAGGATCGAACCCTCCGTGTTCCATGAACAGTTCTCGAAATTTTCCACAGCAACGTCGTAAAATGTCCACGTCGGAACGACAATACTTTAGCATTTCTTCTTGAAAGTCGAAAGGGTCGGAGGCATGAGCCTGTTACCAAGCGTAGAAAGCTTCTCGTTGTTCGGTACGCATGTTGTTGGGGTCGTAATAGTGAGCCTCAGGTAAATGGGGTAGAACGGCGTGTTGATTGGCTTCCGTATTGAAAAAGTGTGGAAAGTACCCTTTAGCCATTTCTGTCATTCCAAACGTTTTAGGCATTCGACTCAAAGGCATGGCCAAGTAACTCATCGAATCTTTAAACTGCACTTGTCCCACTTGCATGAAAATGATTTTGGCTCCGTTCAAAGTCACTTTAGGACGCTCGGTGCCTTGTTCCGTATAGTTGTCCATCGTATCCGGAAAAATTGTGAGCCATCACTGTGGCATGGCGATGACAATCTCCTTAACGTTCGATGTCCTCTTGGCTCCACGTCTTGTCGATGGGGTCTAAGACCCATCGAGCGAAATCGGCTAGCGTATTCGGTCCCCGAAAGATTTTTTCACGTCCTCCAGGAATCTTGCTGCAGTGAGGGCAATGACTGAAGATAGGTTCTTGAATACACTTCTCGCACGCTCGATGAGCCACGCAGAAATTAGGAATGTGAATGCCAGTCTCTTGCATGCATTCGAAATCGAAAAAGATGAAATTGCCTTTCTTCTTGTGACTGTCCTCTTTCTCTGGTGGGAGTTGGTATTTTTGCACGTAACATTCGTGTTCCAAGTCCACGATGTGGTGACAAATGTGACATTTTTTCTTTCCTGAACATACGTGTGCCTTGGCATTATTGGTACGTAGGCCTTGTCCACACGCGGGGCACAATCTCAGCAGTTGACAAGCGCATTTCTTCTCTGAACCTTGCGTCTTCAAATGTTGTTGGTAACAGGTAGGGCTGACAAACGTGCGCAGACAAGTTGAACAAGGCACTGGTTCTTCGCTCAGACAGGGTGGAGAGGCCAAACATCCTGAGCATTTCCATCCACAATGTTTGTGTTGCTCTCGATTGTTATAACCATAATCACATTTCTCACAATAATAAACATATCCCAGGAATCCAGTGATACTGGTAATGGTATCGAAATGTTCATCGTGATGATAAAGGTGAATGTATTTTCCGTCCTTAAATTCTTGGCCTCGAAACAACAGAGGCCCGCGCATTTCTTGAGGGTGCACTTTCAAGGTGTATCGTGGAGCTAGGACATCTTGCAATTTTTGCATCTCAGGAATGCCACAGGGTGTGTCTTTGGACAGTCCGGCTTGTTGCAACAGGAGTTCTGCTTCGTTTCGTTGTTTGGCTCGGTCGGAACGTTGAATAGTGTTCCAGGTTCTTTTCCATTCTACCGTGTCGTTCTTGTTGACATAGGTTCGTCCCACCACGATGGCACGGGCTAAACACATCTGGTCATGAGGGTTGTGAATTCGGACGAGACTCGTTTTGGTGTTGCGAAGGTCGTCCACCAATAACATCTTTTTGCGTCCAGTTCCTTGAGGAGGAGAGACGTGGGTCATGTCCAGTGTGGCTTTACCATCGGTGATGTCAAACTGATCATTAGATTGTTGTACGTGTTGAATCTTGTCCATGACTTTGGAAGCAGTCAATTCTGCAGGGGTGCTAAACTCGATCCAAACAGGGGATTTCAAACCGTCGTGTTGTATGGAAAGTCTCAAGCGATCGTCTTCTTTGGGTTGACATTGTCGCTTGAGTGCGGTGAGCAAAGAATCCCACACCCCAGTGATGAACACTTCTGCTTTCTCTAACGGCACTTCAGCCTTGAAATCTTTAAACTTCACCGTGTATTTGTAAGCCGTGGTTCTAAATTTTCTAGAGGAGCGCTTTTCCGTCTCTCGAATGGAATAGTATTTTTCAGGGTTGACTAAGGGTGGTGAACTTGGTTTAGAGGGTTCGAATTCTGGTTCACTCATGTCCTCTTCAAAATCACTGGCATGAATTTGTGCCAAGATTTCAGCCCTGGTACGAGGCGATAGATCACGTTTCTGCCTCTTACTTTCTTCTTCTTTCTTCTCAAATGAATAGGATCGTTTCATCTTGAGTGAAAAACGTCAAATGACTCAAGTTTAAACACCATAGACTAATTTATAGTCATGGCAGACCAGCGTATATAAAAGGGTGTGTGTCTTGTCTTTTCACTATTCATTTCACTCTCAAGCCAAGCACAACGATGGAAGAGACTAACCAAATCGAACGTTTCGTCAGAGCTTTGCGAGGGGTCATTAGAAAATTCTCTTCAGACCAGCCCACGGACTACTCTCCTTCCTTTCGAGATAAAAGTCAAGATACTTGCTATATCTGTCAGAAGAAAGGGCATTGGTCTTCAGAGTGTCCAGACCGTCAAAAAAGAAAAAAAAACAGGGGCTAGAAAAGACAAAAGTCAAGATACCTGTTATTATTGTAAAGAAAAAGGACATTGGTCTCCAGATTGCCCAAAAAAGAAACAAGAGGAGTCAGAAGAAAAGAGGGATTCTTCAGAAGAAGAGAGGGATTCTTCAGAGGAAGAGAGGGATTCTTCAGAGGAAGAAAGCAGACAGGTGAAGAAAAAGAAACAGGAGAAGAAAAGAAGAAGGGAAGAAAGTGAGGAGGAAGAGGAGGAAAAGACTGTGACGGTGAAGAAATTGAAAAAACAGAGAGACTAAACAGTGAGACAGAAGAAGTCTATGAACTTTTTAAAGTGCTATGTTGTGAATTGTGAATTGGATTGTAACTATTGATAAAAGAATACATTAATTATATAAGGTAAGTGTCTTTGAGTTTTGATTTTAAATAAGAAGCTACACTCACGCACTCATATACGCGTACTATAGGGGTAAAATGGGTTTTTGTTGTTGATTTTTTAGTTATTGGCAATTGAAAGTTTATCTCTTTTCGAGAGACGTGGGTGGCCCTGAAAAGGGCCTTTGGTTTTTGGTGTAGGGGTGAGTTTAAGCAATCAACTTTAACTGCCTTAAGCCTTTGCCGTGGCCAAGGCCTACTTCTGGACTGCGTACTGTTGATGATGATTGGGTTGAAATCACTAAGGGTGGTACGGTAGGCTTAGTCACAGGGTTGACGTGTTTAGCTCGGGAAGGTCGTATTCTCTTCGGTCGTAATAAAGAAGTCTGATACATTTGTTTCAGACTTCTTAACTCCGCTAAAATGTCCAACAGTACCGTGACCGTTTGATTTTCACCCTCTTGTTTCTTTGCTGCTACTTCTTCTTGCTGTTGTTGCTGTTGTTTTTTTCTTACCTCTTCTTCTTGCTGCTGTTGCTGTAGGAGAAAAGCTTGTTCCGCTTCCTTTTGTCGTTGTATAAATTTCTCCAATTCTTCTTTCTGTCTCTGTCTAAAATTCTCCACTTGCGGTAATGAAGAAGGTAACGAAGGTTCCGGAACAAATTCTTGCGAGGAGAGAAAATCCACAAAATCCCAATTCACCTCTTCTGAAAGTAAGTCCGGGTTCCCTTGGGCAGTCTCTCCTGTTGGTGCACCCCAATGGATCGTTTTCTGAATTTCCGTCATGTTGAATCACTGTCGCATAGATTGACTGCACACAAGCGCTAGCGAATCTATATAGACCAACTGACGTCACAGACTGCTCTCTTCGGATTGGATGCGGACTGACTGAATTTTGTAACACGTGTTCGGATTGGTGAATGAACTCAATCCGTTTCAATCCTACCTCTACCTATAAATAAGCGCAGTTCAGTGCATTGATTCACCTGTTCTCGTCGCTTCAAGATGTGGACCGATGTGCAGTCTTCTACGCTTGTGTCTTCCATGATGTTTAGGACGGACATGCTCATGTATGTCCGATCCAAGTGGACCGTTGTCCACAGGACAAACACCAGTCTGTGGATACGTAGGATCTACGTTGAAAGACAAGGATGCCTGAAAAGAGTGCTGATTTACGGGCCAACAGTGAGACGCAGCCTAAGGACAAGAAGAAGACCAATGCGGTGCCCTTTATGTTAATGAATACATTAACATAAACCCAAAGGCCCTTTTCAGGGCCAGCCATATTTCTCGAAAAGAGATAGCCTTTCAATTGCCTACCCCTTTTTTTAAAAAAATTGTTTTAAAAAAAAAAAAAAATCCCTAAACAAGCCTTAACTCTATTCCCCATGTTAAATTCCCCTTGTACGTAGAGTGACCCACGATTTTTCGCCATGTTAAATTTCCATTGTACGTAGAGTGACCCAGGGTGGTTTTTAATGCTAATTCCCATTGTACGTAGGGTGACCCCTTTCACTACTGACGGAGCATTTTATTGTGGTGGATCTGTCATTGTAGAACAATCACTGGATATTTTGATGCTTGATGATGTATTTTGAGACAGGGCGCTTTCACACGCTAATGCGACGAATCCATGCAGCCGTTGATTTGGTATTGGAACACCAGGGTGGTCCCAACGGTAAATCTCTGTTTGACCCTTGCCAAGATTATATTTTATATCTATACGAGGGTTGCTTAACACCACTCTGAAGCAGATATTTGTCAACAAGTGGATCAAAATCACCATCGATGTTAGCATCCCATATCAGCTCAAAGCTATTATAACATTGTCGTCTCTAGTGGTACTATCATGCTGGTGATCATTTGTCAGTATTGTCTTTCCACCCAACCGCGACCATATATCATTAAGATGAATAAAAAAAAACCAGACTAATGCACGTTTAAGATTTAGGTCTATCAAAATCATGCATGAAAAGCGAGAAATTAAGTCGATCATTAGTTATGCGGTTATCTTTTTTCCCCTATTTCCTTCGCTGAATAATATTCCGTGGATCGTTTCTCGTGAAATTACTGCACCTATTGGCGAGTACACGTTTGCATCAACGTATTGTTTCGTTGCAGCCTGGGAAATATCCATCCAAATTTTGATAAATTTCGACGCCAAGCTGGTGTCTCCGATTCCCTGGATCTCGATGATTTTGGCAATGATTTTTGCGATAGGTCTTAACGGCTTCAAAACAACGACGTTAATATCCACGCTGCACGTTTGCAGATTTTGACAAATTCACAAGCTAGTATTAATCGAAGCTAATCCGGTTGTTCAATTCTATCAGATCAGCTTTGCTTGCAAGCCTGATTAAATCCACAACAGTGACACATCGGGTTGCAACGCTCGAGCGTCCGTAAGTGTGAACAAGCATTTCGTATATATTTGTAAGCGTAGTTTTTACGTGAACAATCAAAAACAACATATGCATACTGGGTCAGAGAAATAGCTTTGAATGAGTGAATGCAGTGCTCCAACGACAAGCTTTCCACATAATGGGCTGTGAGTTCGAGTTTGCAACGGCAGCGTTTAATAAAACGGTGGTAGTCGTCACAGTGCTGACACACCAGGAAGGTTAAGTCATTAAGCCACCATATAAATAATCGACGACTTCATACGGCGGTTTATGCCCATACGAGTCAAAATATTAAAGATATCGACGTGTTACCACGTATGAGAACCAATGCGTTTCAGTACATTGTCGAAACCCAGGTTAACGATGTTTCCCATGTTCTGGGGATTAAGGACCAAGTTCATATCGCATAAAGACACCTCGGAAATGTTTCGCTGTCATTGTCATAATGAGAAAATCAAAACTGGTTAATAGATGCACTGCGGTCGTCAACAACCACGTCACAATGGAAGAAATCATCCGCTCTGGGGCCATCGGCTCATACACCAGGATAATCGAAAGCCGCTTTGCACCGAGTCTGTGGTCATTGCGAGGAATGAGAGCGTAAATGTTCGGCCAGACACTGTCAATGACGTAAAACATGTGTTTGTGGCCACTGATGGAGTTAATGAGGGCATAAAAAGCGTAAGTCTGGATAATTTAAGTTTATCATCGGCAACGGAAACATCATACCAAATTGCATCGTAATCGTTAGCTTTACGAGTTAACACGACTTCGTATTTGGCCCCGAAAATAACCATACGAACATCTCGGCAGGATCTAAATATGTGAGTAAGTGGAATCGTGTAGGAAGACACCTTGCGTGTATTAATCTGGTTTCGTCGCGGATAAGTCTAAGCTAACTCAGGATTTCCTCCGGTTATATTACCACAAACAATGTGCTTGAAATGATTTGCATGTTCGTTTGTGTTATTGTGAAATATCATGTAACGGACGAGTCCGACACTTATCGTGACATCAACATTGTCCAAACGGCTCGGTTACATTTCTCTGCAGGGATAACTTGCGCTGTCGAATCCAAAAAATGCCATGATTCCATTGTTGATAAAAGAAACTCGATCGTTGGCCCCGAATATAGCATTTTGTCGGCGCGTACATGTTTTCCTTGGACTTCTAAGAATGTCTCGTATGAAAGAAAATATCAAGACGTGTCCTGAACCAGAGATTCTTTTGGCCCGTGCTGGTATGGATCCTTAGAGTTTCGTACTGTTCACACCGCTTCCTATTACCAGGTTTGCGATCGTCAACTCGATATTAGCTTATGCCAAACATTGTTGAGCGGCTTCATTGAAATTTTGACGACTTGAGCTGGCATTGTTCCTGTTGATGAAAGTGTAACTGCCTTTAGTTGTCGAGTTAGTAATCGTCGAAGTCAATCTCCAATCGATCCCATCGCCTGCGATCCCAGAATTTTCAACCGATTGGAATCGACGCGTTTGATGCTTCAACGACTCGCAGTGTAACTAGTTTAGCGATATGTGTAGGCGCGAGGTGAGAACCTTTGAGGTTCCTGTGAACGATCCCCAGACTACCAATTAAGTAATAAAGTAAACAGGTTTCCTCACGTTGATCACACGAATAGATGTTACGTATGCTAATGTCATTATATTAAATATCAGTCCGATCTCTAATATACAGCACCATCGTCAAAATCTCCCTATGTATGTTTAACGCGCGCCCATCCCGGTCGGTAAGGTAAACACGTACATACTCCAACTGAAGATTGTTGCATGGACGACTTATTGCAGGTCACACATACGGGAAACCAATCCACCAATGCCTTTTCCTACTGGCGGTTGCTGCCTGGGTGTTCTGTTTTTCTCGCGGCCTGTCAATTTCTTCTTGCAACATGGGGCAGATGAACGTGGGAGTTCAACCTCACATGGACATTCGAATGGAGATTCGGATTCGTCTGGCAGTTCGATGTTGGATAGACGGTTGTATAGGGATTCGGTTTGTAGAGCAAGAGTTTTTACATGTTTGGATTTGGATGTGGGTTTGGGTTTTGCTATTTTCTTCATTACTACACGGCCACGGTTTCTGCAGGTGGATCCTGATACAGAATTTCTCGGATCTGCTGAGTTGTTAGTGAAACGTCATGTTCGGGTTCTTTGTGGACATGTCAGCATTCATCGTAATCAAGCCATTGAGGAACGATTCAACCGTACCTTGGGGAACAATTATTTTTAGGCAACATTCCACGCAGGACTATTTGGTTCACGATCATTCTCACGAGTGGGTGAATAAGCTTCGGTTGGTAACAGTATCACTGAATAATAAAATTACACGTACGATCGTGTTGAGACCCACTAGCACAATTCTCCAGAAAACTCGCTTGACGAAATTTATCAGAAAACTGTCATCTCCTACAAAGTGGCTTTATCACTGCAGCCATTGGCGTTTGACTCAGTCAGGAACAATTTGGTTCGGTATCTCTACACTGGGGAGGGGAATTAGAAGGCGGACAAAGTTGTTCGACAGACACAGTATTATCCGTCGATGTGTTTACAAGATCAGACGGAATCGATATTCCCGGACATGCAACGTGCTAGCATTTGGTGCCAGTGTGGTTAAAATCACTGCGGTGAGCGGTGAAGCCTCAAGCTCGGAGTAGGACATTTGTATGATAGGAATTACAAGTGGTTGCCGCGAAAGCACGATTCTCGCGTAAGTGGTGATTCCATCAGTGAAAATCCACAGCTTGGTGTCAGCGGGAACAAAATTATCTTGGTATAATGATACACACTTATGATAAGTTTCTTCCACCGAATAAGATTTTCCGCTTCTTTGAATTTCTGTTGTTGCCGAATATGCTCCACGAACATGTTTTGCTTGAGATCTTTCGCAATCACAACCCAGAGAACTCCTTTTGCTTTCATGATATTGTTAGAGCTTCCATCGATGGAACTGGAAATTCCAACTATAATTGAGAACATTTCATGACGCAGTCCCAAGTGTTCCTCACTGGGTATTCCCATGAACTCGTCCTTGACTCCCCCCCCCCCCGCCCACGAATTTCTTGTGGACTTTTCTAAACTGCGGAAGGCTCTTCTCTACTCGTCAACTTCACCTTGGCTTTCTTACTGGTTATAGTAACGAGTCCATCATTAAATATCACTAACTCGAATGTCGGGTCGACAATCAACCTGTAATATGTTCGTTGATCACTGTCCCGAACGCGGCTTTGTTTTGCAGATATTCCATGGTTTGTCTGAACACGGCATTACTCACCAGCTTAAATAAGGCATTCTCAAATTTATTTGTGACGGCCATTCATAGATCCGTATTCCTCTAAACGCACGTTGGTGAAATCTCAACACCCCATGGATTCGCGACACGCGTACTCCTACAACTGTAATTTCGTACGTGGACAACATAGCTGAGTTACCGCCGCAGATTTGGACCAAGCTTTGTAGATTCGACAAAATTAGGCCCGAAATCGTCCAAGAGCACACTGTTAACGGCGATAACCACTTGTGAGAAGCAACAGCGCATCTGGGACGAGAGAATAATTATGATGGGTGTGGTGAAGGTCTTCTTAGTATTCCAGGTCAACTTCAATAAAATATCCGTGCTCGCTGTTGCTGTCGTGATTGCGAATATGAGTAGTATGGTGGGACGGTCTAGGGACTAGGGGAGTTCCATGTTAAAAAGGTAATATCCACTCTGGGGACTACGTAAATTTAACATGGGAAGCAATATCCACTCTGGGGACTATATAAATTTAACATGGGAAAAAAAAGGTATCCACTCTGGGGACAAGGGAATTAAACATGGGAGAAAGGAAATATCCATTCTAGGGACAAAGGCAATTGAACAATGGGAGAAACAAATATCCATTCTAGGGACAAGGGCAATTGAACAATGGGAGAAAAAAATATCCATTCTAGGGACAAAGGCAATTGAACATGGGATTTTTTTGTTTTTTAAAAAAGAAATGGGGTAGGCAATGGAAAGTCAATCTCTTTTCGAGAAATGTGGGTGGCCCTGAAAAGGGCCTTTGGATTTCTTCTTCTTCTTCTAACTCCTCCACTTCTTCCACCAAGTCCTCACTTTTTCCATTATTCCTTTCTTCTTCTTCTTCTTTTCCTCCTCTGTTATCCAGTCAGGATGGCCCATCTCTCTAAATTTCTGTTGGATCTTCATCCAGTTGTTATTCAATCTTTCAAACTCTAATTTCTTCTTCTTATTCTCTTCTTCCTTTCTCTCTTTGCTCCATTTTTCTTTTATCTTCATCACTTCTACTTTCATTACCTCTCTAATTAGTTCTTCTGCTTTTATCAACTGGTTACAACCCCACTTTACGTACCACCAGTCAGTCCAATGAAAGCTATTTTCTAGGAAGCTCCTGACTTCTGTGATATGATCCAAGGCTTCCTTTAAAGTACCTACTCTCACGTAAGGTGGGTCAATGAATCCTCTGATTCTTTCTACTTCTTCCTCAATCATTCCCCCATTTGATCTTTTGCTACTCCAAGATTCTTCACATTGTTCAGGCTACCTTCAAATCTTCCTTCCTTATTCAATCTTTCTACTACATAAGTTCCATCCATGATCCAAAAATAGCTATGTCTCAAATCGTTAAATAATTTTGTCACCTCCATCTTCTTTGTTTATTCCTTAGAATGGTTTGAACGACGAATACTGTGGGTTCTTATAGTGAAAGCGCGGACGTGAAGGAAAACATCCCTACTTTTCTCATTTCATATGATCTACTATCCACATACCTAAACCAGCAATAAATAAACCCCAAATCTACTATTTGCACACGCAAATCATTAAAACGAAATCCATAATCTACTATCCACACAATCGTACGTGATCCGTTACAAAACCCAAACTATACTCTCCACATACGCTAAGAAACAATAAACAAACCCATAATCTACTATTCACACAAACGTACGTGAGCGCTTACAAACACAAACACACAAACACATACACTCATATTATAAAAAAGAGTCAGTGTTTATATTCGCACTACTCTACATACACACATTGGCAAATCGATTGTTATTTCTTTTCTAGAGTATTGGGTAGCCCTGAAAAGGGCTGTTTGTTTTTTAACTCCAGTGACACCTGGTTAATGATGGCACCTTCCAGGCCTGGCGCCACACACACATCTTCTTCCCCAGTCTCCTTTTACCTTTTTTCTTGGGAGTGCAGAGGCGGGATAAGTGGCTTCAGAATCCCAATTTTCTTTCTCTGGGATTCTGAAATTTCTTCTCTCCTTTTCCTCCTCTTCTTTTTTTCTTCTTTCCTCCTTCTCTCTCATCCTTCCCTCTTCGACAATGGCCTCCGCGGCCAGTTCATTTAACAGGCGCCTGGCATATTCCAGGTGCATCTGGAGTTCTAGCAGTTTCACAGTTCTGGTGTTCATTCTCTTGATTAATCAACAAGGGTAGCTAGACTGCCCAGCGAGTTTCAATTTATAGTAAAAGCGCGGACGTGATGGAAAACATCCCCTTAAAAAAAAATTGATCTTACCTAGATCATGACCAAACAACGCGCGGACCTGAAAGAAACACTCACTCACTTTTTTATACTACCCATTACTATTCTAAAAAAATTTCATTAATCACTTCAATATACTATTCACATACTCAAAGCAATCCAATCAAACCCCCAAATCTGCTCTCCCCACACGTCAAACACCAAAAAAAAAAAAATGATCTTAATCTACTATCCACACCAACGTACGTGAGCACTTACAAAAACACACAATCCTATACACAAACACATACCCTCACACTATAAAAAAGAGTTAGTGTTTATATGCACACTACTCTACCCACACACATTGGCAAATCGATTGTCATTTCTTTTCTAGAGTTTGGGGTAGCCCTGAAAAGGGCTGGGTTTTTTTTGTTTGCTATGGCAATCTTTTAGTTTCTAAGAATGCGACGTCCTCTGAGGATAGACTTTCTGACGATAGGTCTGCTTCTTCGGAAAGAGAAGAAGAACTCTTTGGTGTCGATACGACAATCGACAAAGCCTCTGTCAGGTTCAGGTTCCTGCTGCTGCTGCTGCTGTTGCTGCTGTTGTTGTTGCTGTTGCCGCTGTCTCTGAAGTCTGTACTTCTCTGTCCATTCTTCTTTCTCCCTGTTCACTTCTTCTCTGAAGAGCTCTTCTATCAGGTCTTCAGTGACTTTTAACATTCTCACATTCTCTATCTCCTCTGGCTTCGGTATCAGACTGTGTCTGACCCTATGCAAATTCACGTAGGCTTCGTTTAGCTTAGCTAGTTTGGAGCACATCTTCGTAGGAGGATGAGTCGACAATGGATGGTTAGACTGGAAACAACCCCGGTTCTTAAAGTCAAAGCGCGGACGTGAAGGAAAACATCCCTCCACGGATTTCGAGTCGAACCGTTCAAATAGTGTTATGGGAGGGATAGAGAGAAGTCAAAGAGCATGAATCAGGATACCTATAGTTAAACAAACCACAAAGGCATTTTTTCTTCAAAACACAACATTTTTTTATTCCAAATTACTTAACACTAACAACAACTCTAACATTTTTAACAATAATCCAACCATATAACATCAAACATTTTTTTCAATTCACACTCTACTTTAAACAGGGCTGACAACGTTGTGAATGAAATTGTGATTTCCATTGTTGGAAGTCATTAGACCATTGATGGACACTACGTGTCCTAGCTTGAGACGAAAGATAAGCATAATGGTCACAAAACCATCGATCTACTTCCACATCATTTCTAGAAGACGAACGAGGATCAAAATGAGTCACTAAATGTTCTAAGGAAAGCCCAGGCTGCGATGATGCAGAAAATACACACAATATTGTCCACACACCAAGGAATCTGTGCCTTGTAATTTCACATTATTGAATCGGGTGGTCTGAGCATTTCTTCTCATAAAGTCGATGATATCGTCTTCCAAAGGGGGCAATCCGTACGAATCGAAATATTCCACACGTCCGTCTTGAGGAAAGTAAACGGCTACCGAGTGGGTTCCTGGAAGATGACTGTCGTCCGTGTTGATGACATAAGCTAGATGGTCTTGAGGTTTGCGATGAGGGAGTTCATCTTTAGCACAGACGACAGGATTCCAAGAAGCCGTATACGAACTGTGGTTCAAAAGGTAATAAAGTTCCCAGGTATCCATTTGTGTGTGGTTTTTTTTCTTCTTCACAGGTAATAATAAGTCATCAATTCGATCCTGACTTTTTGCTTGAAAATTCTGACAAATAACCGTTTCTTCGCTTCGTCTCCTCACTCTGATTCAGGATAGCTTCGATACGATGGATCTCTTGAGTGGTTAATGGTGGACAAGAATGTTCACGCAAGTCTTTATACCACTGATGCAACACGACTTCGTCCGAGATGAGACTCCAAGCTTCGTCCAGATACTCGTCCAATTTTTCTTCTTGACTCAGCATCAGGCATTTATCGTGTTGAATTTGACTGGGATGATCGTTTTGACATTCATAGCAATCTTTCTTGATCAATTCCTTAATTTTTTCGACCAAGTGTTTGGCAAAACAGGAGACTAAATGGGCTTCTTGTTCTGGCCATCTCGACTTCATCATGACAACTTCTTCGTCTTTGTCTTGGGATTCTCCTTCCACGGTCTCCTCACATTCCATGTCCAAAGTTTCTCCACTAGGTAAAGAGGGATAACAGTCTTCCATAGCTTCTAATAGTCTAGAATGACTTCTCTCAAACTGTTGATTTCTATCGTATTATCGAATTCTGCATACAGGATGACGTTCACTGTCTCTTTCACTTCTGCAAACTGAAGTTCCACACGAATCTGGCCTGATTTTATAGGGTGGAAATGTCCCTCGTCGCTGCCTTTCCATCTTTGATTTTGCTTCGTCTTTCCCCAAAGCCGTCATTGTCTTTATTTATTACGTCAAAACTTTGTCGCTTTGTCAGGTTCCCATAGCACACAAGCATTGAGATGAGTATTCTTGGCATCTATTCCGTACGTCAAGAGATTTTCCAGGTAGGCACGATAAGGGTAAGTATCCATGATGCTACTGACCAGTTTGTTATTTAAGTACAAGTCCACTGAGCTGAACAAGGAATGCATGAAATTGTTGACGGGAGCTATATTCTCAGTGTCTTCTACTCCACCATCATCCTTATCTAGAACTTTGACTTTCAACTTCAGGACAGGCATGACACGTCGTGCAGGGGTACGCAACGGGCTAAATCGAGCCAGTCCTTGCTTGGACAAATCCAGTAAACTTTGTAACATGCCCGATCTTTCTTGGACTTTGATTTTGGGAGAAGGTACTTTGTGAGCAGCAGCCACTGCCACTAAATTGGAGGGTCCTGCCACTGGGGAAGTTCTTCTTGGGGTCATCAACGGAGAAGTTCTTGGTGTGATCAACGTCTCCAAGTACTCTTCAGTTCTTGGTGTCATCAACGGAGAAGTGGATGAACGTGAGGCTGCCGGAGACGCGGTCACCGCCGTGGCAGGTCGTGGTCTGCGAGTGTAAGGTTGCGTCCTGGCCGAAGAAGTGCCTCTCTTGCGACTAGTTTTCTTCTGTGGACTTTTCTTTTTCTGGGGACTTTTTCTCTGTTTCTTTTTCTGGGGGCTTCTTTTCTTTTTCCGGGGTGGTGTCTGGTAAGAGGAGGGTCCCGCCACTGGAGAAGTTCTCCTTGGGGACCTGGTCTTTTTCTTCTTCTTGGGGCTTCGTTTAACTTTTTTCTTGGGGAGAAGTTTGGGGGCATTAGGATCCCATCTTAAGAGAGAGCGAATGATGACCCCTCCTAGAGTACCGCTCCCTCCAGGTTTCAAAATGATTTGTTTCTTGGTTTGAGTGTCGATGCAGGGATCGGCCAGTTGGGTCAAAGCGACTTTGTTTCGATCAAAAAAGCGTTTGGTTTGATGAGGAATCTGAATGATTCCTTGGAGTAATTGACGTGCCGTCACCGTGAACCATCGTAAGACTTCTTTGAGACTAGCTTCTAAGACACAAGCTCGTATTTGTGGATCTTTTTCTCGACTGATGCCATACAAGGCACGAATCAATTTGACGGGAAGATTCGACTGGAGGGACGTCATGTTGACGTTGTGTGAGACAGACGAAAAGGGTCTGAGGTTTTTATAGATTTTTTTGTGGAGTGAAATTAAGTCGAGGACGGAGACGTCTACAGGACAGGCCCTCCGTCTTGGCACCAGTGGTGAAACAAGTGGGTACGAAATCGCAAATCATCGGGGGTCGTAGGTTTCAAATCGACGAGTAAATAGGCGTGTGGAGTTTGAGTGGCATCGTCGTACGCCTGAGTCAGCCAAGGCGTTCCTGTTTGGCTAAGACTTGCACTTGCGATTTATCTCGAGGGCTTTTAAACAAGACCACGTAATGTGCATTGAGGCTGATGGTGCGATGGGCTTTACTTTGTTGAAACAAATTTTGGGTGATATAAACGACACTGGCATTACGGTGATGCCCTTTGCGCGTGAACCACAGTTTAATTTCTTCTTCGTCTTCTCCTAACATGTCGTCGAAAATGACCAAATGGGTTTGACGGGAGTCAGAGACGATGCCGTCGTCTTCTTTAGGAATGCCTTCCACAAACACGATGGAATCGCCTTGACTTTCTCGCAAGAGGCTGTACGCCGATTGCCACTCTTTGTAACACCACACGATCCGCTGAGGTGGTCGATCGATCAAATGATGTTCATGTTCGATCAAACGTTTGACGAATTCGGTTTTGCCTGAACCGTTAGGTCCAGCAATGAGCATGTTAAAGGGATGGCGAAGATACAAAGCCTCCCAACTGGCACGATCTAAGTGTTCGTCGATGACTTTGACAGTAGAAGAAGAGGGAGCAGAGACAGCAGAGGTAGCCATAGTGTTAGGAATGTCACTTGTGACACGAAAACAGACAAGACGAGAGTTTATATACTTTTTTTCAGAACACGTTTATTGAATGTTTTAAACATGAATATGAAATACAAAAATACATAAAAGCCAAAGGCTTAAGTACAAGGATAAAAGGCACATGATAACCATTAACGTGGAATAAAAACAAGTGTCTGTACAACATGTTTTGGGTAAAGTTCTGACCAGTTCTATAGGGGGTAAGGTCACACAAGTGTCCTCCCGAAAGGGTCTTTCAGGCTTGTCCACGACAGTCCCGTCCTGGGTGACGGGTTCTTCTGGCACCGTCACTAACACGGGTTGAAAAGTAACTTTTTTCCTTGAACAACTCTCGTGCTTACTGGGCCACTTCTTGGGTCCAAGCTTCAAAATCCCATTCTTTCCAGGCACGGACAACTGTCCATTGGGGGTGTAAGTCACAAGCTACACACACATCGTCATACACGTCTTGGGTAGCTAAAAGTTGACGAATCCTTTTTTCCCGTAGAGGTCGAGAAGTATCCAGATGAAAACGCAAGGCTTTGAGCAAAAGGAGTTTTTCGTGACCATTTAAGGCCATGGGGGTGTGGTAAGTTCTGATCGTAAAGAGTCCAGAAAGAATCGGCTGGTAAACGAAATCCCAGAAAACAAGTCACTAAGACACATGACACTTGTCGACCCAAATTGAATGGATACAGTTCTTGTAATAATCGATGGTAATGATCCACGGTTTGAATATGGTCACTGAGTTCCTTCCACGGAATCTGTTCAATAACATGTGACATAATCCGTGGCATGGCAGCCTGATTTTATAGTCTCTTTGTTTCGGAAGCAATAAAGGTAATTTCTAACTAGACATCTTCGTTCTCCAGTAGGGAATCTAAATCTTGCATACTGTAACCGAAACGTCAGAGTTTGTCTAGATGTTTCGTCTTCCGCTAAGCAGATTCCACGTAAAATATGTTGGTAATCCTTTAACTCGTCTTCCTCAATACGTTGCAGTAGGTGAATCTCGAAGTAACCAAAATTACGAACGTTTAGTTCATTCACTAACTGAAAGTGTTCAACAAGGTCTGACCACTGAAACAATTTCTGACGAATCAGTCCTCTTATACCATTCAGGTACCAGTGGTTAAAGATCTGGTGACGTAACGGATGCAATTGTTCTTTACGTTTCACTTGTATTTTCACCAGCTCTCGGTAAATCCTTTCTCTCAACTCCACAGGCAAGCCCAAAATGTTCTCTTGTAAAGTATCCATAAGTATATACACTGTTTTTGGAATCCTTGGGTGGTGACAAATAGCCTCGTTTACCTTTGTGCCTGATGTAATATCCACTCATAATTAGTCTTCTTATACTTTGGAACAGAGCATAATTTAAAAACGGATGAATAACTTTGCGTTTGCGTTTAACTTGTATTTTGATCAGTTTTCGGTAAATGCGTTCTCTCAACTCCACAGGCAAAGCACGAATGTTCTCGTGTAAAATATCCATGAACAGATTATGGTAAGTTACTTCAATGTCTCGGTCCCACTAAGGGTAAGTAATGACAATTCGGTGACCATCGAGCATGTTCTACGTAGGCCGAATCTTGTGGTTCCCAGTGGTGAAGTGACACACCGCAACTGAAGCACTTGACTTTATCTCCTTCGCCCAAGTAGAAAAATCCGGTTCTGGCTAATTCTTCGGGGGTCGGGCCTCCCAGATACTTAGGCCATTTTCCTTTGAACGATTGAAGACGATTTTCAAAGTCGCAGTATTCCGACAAACGCACAGGAAACGAATATTCGTCTTTCACAGGTTCGTTTCGATGAGGGTTGGGTGACATGGGCAGGAGTTTGCTCAGGGCTGGATGACATCCGTAGGGAGGTAGACGTGAAGGTGAACATTCCCCTTTAAAACGAAACCCAGTAAAATGTCCAAGAGGACGATCGGCATCGCTTTCGTATCCCTCAGGTTTGACACGCACAGCATCACTTTCCATGATAGGGGTAGTGAGAACAAAGTTCCCACGATGCTTTACGGCATCGCTAAGGTCACAACGTACAACATCATACCCATCGCAAGGCTCACAATCGCATTCCACTTCCGAAGCCCCACACTTGAATTGTGCCTGTCTAAACTTGTTTTGTGTTTCTCTGAAAGTATTCATCTTGTTCGCTCGGTCTTGGTAGTCCCAATGAACTATCGATCTTGACCATAGCCCCCTTTTTATACTAGTAGCAATGCAGTCTCAAGCTTGTACATCGTTCCTTTTTATGTTTTTTATGTCTTGTTTTGGAAGGTACCGTCTCTAAGGTACCGTCATCATTGTACCGTAATGTCATGGGTGGAAAGGCCATAGAAAGGTAAGGGCAGTGCGGAGACCATCGAGTATGTTCCAGAATAGCTGAATCTTTATAGATACATAGATCCATTCGTAACTTCAGGCCACAAGCGAAACACTGTACTTCATATCCCAATCCTGACTCAGGTCCCAAGTAGACAAATCCTGTTCTAGCTAAAATGTGCGAAGAAGATAATCCTTTCCTATCCGTAGGCCATGCTTGAAACGTGTCCAATCGACGGGCACAATCACAATAGTCAGGTAAGAAGACTGGAAAATGGTAGGGTTTGAACTTGGAGTTCTCATCGGGTTTCTCACTCGATTCTTGCTGTGGCAAAGCCATCCTTCTAGTGGGTGGCTATCCGCTTACAACCAAAGTTTTATACCAACATGTCCATACGGCAAAGTGAAATGATTGGGCAGTCGCACTCGCTTCTGGTACACGATTTGATAGACTTTTTCCAAGGGTCGACTGACGATGTGGTGGGTGGGTAAACGTACAATCTTGTTGGGTTGATAGGTGGTCACTTTAAAGTGTTCATCCTCTCCAGATTGCAAGGCTTCTTTCAATACCCCAAAGTTGACCACACGACTGGTACGATAATTCAGAGTCAGTCCTTTCACTTTGCACGTCGTGTGCACTTCTCCTTGTGGGTCCCGGTATTCGTAGCCGTAATTTTTGGGACCGCCACTGACGAAACTTAGAATCTTGTCGTCGGGATGCTCGTCTGTCCAGGCTCCTAAACGGTCTCCTTCGATGTCAGGGTGCTGTTGACTCGGGTGATGGATGTAAATGCAACTGTCCGTGTCAAAGTACAGGACGCGTTCCCCTAACAGTTCTAAAGCTTCGTACAATTTTAAGCGAGCATGAGCTGTCACGTAAGCCGCAATGATGACATTTCCAAAGGGGTCGTCTTGTCCAGATCTTCTTCGTAATTGACCAAGATCAAATTCTCTCGAACGACGTCCACGTGTTTCATGTATTTGGTTTTGTCGTGAATCATCTGGAAGTAGCGGGAAGGTTCTGTCAAATATTCCATCTTGGGTAAACACGGTCGTTGTGCCATTTTACCCCACAAGCAATTTAACATCACTTTGGCAAACGATCGCCTGCCTTCGTTTTTCTCGATGTGGTCTAAAGAGATGCCTTCTTGTTCATAGTATTTCTCTTTGAATTGTATTTGGTCTTCGGGAGTGTGACACCAGGACGGATAGCCACTGGCTTCTTGCTTCAGTTTCAAAAAGGCATCCACGTAGTCGGCGAAAATGTCTTTCTGCGTGGGGGCACCCTTGTGGTATTGTTGTGTCTTGGGAAAGTGGCAAATTTCGTACACTTCTAACAGTTGGTATCCCATGTCCAGAGCTTTGAACAATTCTACGCTGACCCAGGTTCCCGTCAAGGCCCGTTCTTCCTGGGTGTGCTGACAAGGTTGGTCTTGGTTGCACGTTTCGGCACAAGTACGGCACAAAGGAAACATCAGTTTGCCTTGGCAATGGTGAGGGAAGACGGGATGGTATAGGTTCGTGGGAGGCAAAACTTGATCAAGCCTTCGTATTGTCGAATGTTTTTCAGGTCGATGTGTTCCGTTAACAATTGTGGGTGCCCCACAGGAAAGCGACAATATTTGCACACGTAGGGATACAGCGAACACACATCCAAGTATTTGATTTCTTCTCCTTTCTCTTCGTCGGCTTGGTACAGCAAACAAGTGGCATTGGTCCTTCCTCCGTTCAAACTATCACTCGGGTTCAGAGGGTTCATCAGCTTGTAAATTTCCACGACACGTTTAAACTCGGGATCGGTTTTCATTCGGTGATCGTATTCGTGTTCCCACATTTCCACCACTTGGTATCCTTGCTGTTCTAACTTTAGGCGTCGCTGACAAGTGTCCTGGTACAAGTCTTCCATGGTTCGTCGTAAAAACTGATTTTTAGTGTCACGGTCAGGATAACAGACGGGACATCCGTGAAATAAGCAACCGTTAAACTCGTACACGATCTTGGGGTTTTCTAAGTCCCAGCTATCGACCGAATGCGTTCCGATGGTCTTTTCGCCCCCCTCCGTTGCGGGCATGCTGAATCCTTTTGTCTTCCTTGTCGCACAAGTAATGTAACCAGCGTAGGGCTTTGACCGAGTATTGACGTTTGACATAGTGGGTCGTTTGAGGACTGATGACAGCCACGGTCTTTTCAGGCATGAATCGTTGTCGATACACTAAGGAACACGCTTTGGCAGTGGTACAAGCTTCTTTCAAAGGATCGACCCCTCCGTGTTCCATGAACAGTTCTCGAAATTTTCCACAGCAACGCCGTAAAATGTCCACGTCGGAACGACAAGGGTTCGGAGGCATGAGTCTGGTACCAAGCGTAGAAAGCTTCTCGTTGTTCGGTACGCATGTTGTCGGGGTCGTAATAGTGAGCCTCAGGTAAATGGGGTAGAACGGCATGTTGATTGGCTTCCGTATTGAAAAAGTGTGGAAAGTACCCTTTAGCCATTTCTGTCATTCCAAACGTTTTAGGCCTTCGACTCAAAGGCATGGCCAAGTAACTCATCGAATCTTTAAATTGCACTTGTCCCACTTGCATGAAAATGATTTTGGCTCCGTTCAAGGTGACTTTAGGACGTTCGGTGCCTTGTTCCGTATAGTATCTGAGAAGAAACTGTCCATCGTATCCGGAGAAATTGTGAGCCATCATCGTGGCATGACGATGACAATCTCCGTAACGTTCGATATCCTCTTGGCTCCACGTCTTGTCGATGGGGTCTAAGACCCATTGGGCAAAATCGGCTAACGTGTTCGGTCCTCGAAAGATTTTTTCACGCCCTCCGGGAATCTTGCTGCAGTGAGGGCAATGACTGAAGATAGGTTCTTGAATGCACTTCTCGCACGCTCGATGAGCCACGCAAAAATTAGGAATGTGAATGCCGGTCTCTTGCATGCATTCGAAATCAAAAAAGATGAAATTACCTTTCTTCTTGTGACCGTCCTCTTTCTCTGGTGGGGATTGGTATTTTTGCACGTAGCATTCGTGTTCCAAGTCCACGATGTGGTGACAAATGTGACATTTTTTCTTTCCTGAACATACGTGTGTCTTGGCATTATTGGTACGTAGGCCGTGTCCACACGTAGGGCACAATCTCAGCAGTTGACAAGCACATTTCTGCTGTGAACCTTGCGTCTTCAGATGTTGTTGGTAACAGGCAGGGCTGACAAACGTGCGCAGACAAGCAGGACAATGTACTCTTTCTTGTCCTTCGCTCAGACAGGGTGGAGAGGCCAAACATCCTGAGCATTTCAATCCGCAATGTTTGTGTTGCTCTCGATTATTATAGCCATAGTCACATTTCTCACAGTAATATTTGTATCCCAGGAATCCAGTGATAGTGGTAATGGTATCGAAATGGTCATCGTGATGATAAAGGTGAATGTATTTTCCATCCTTAAAGTCTTGGCCTCGAAACAACAGAGGCCCGCGAACTTCTTGAGGGTGCACTTTCAAGGTGTAGAATGGAGCTAGGACATCTTGCAATGTTTGCATTTCAGGAATACCGCAGGGTGTGTCTTTGGACAGGCCAGCTTGTTGTAACAGGAGTTCTGCTTCACTTCGTTGTTTGGCTCGGTTCGATTTTCGAATGTTCTCCCAGGCTCTTTTCCATTCTACCGTGTCGTTCTTGTTGGCATAGGTTCGTCCCACTACGATAGCCTTGGCTAAACACATCTGGTCTTGAGGGTTGTGAATTCGGACGAGGCTCGTTTTGGTGATGCGAAGGTCGTTCACCAATAACACCTTATTGCGTTGTCCGGTCCCTTGACGAGGAGAGACGTGGGTCATGTCCAGTGTGGCTTTTCCATCGGTGATGTCAAACTGGTCATTAGATTGTTGCACGTGTTGAATCTTGTCCATGACTTTGGAAGCAGTCAATTCTGCGGGTCTGCTAAACTCGATCCAAACAGGGGATTTCAAACCGTCGTGTTGTATGGAAAGTCTCAAGCGATCGTCTTCTTTGGGTTGACATTGTCGCTTGAGTGCAGTGAGCAAAGAATCCCACACCCCAGTAATAAACCCTTCTGCTTTCTCTAACGGTACTTCAGCCTTGAAATCTTTAAACTTCACTGAGTATTTGTAAGCCGTAGTTCTAAATTTTCTAGAGGAGCGCTTTTCCGTCTCTCGAATGGAATAGTACTTTTCAGGGTTGACTAAGGGTGGCAAACTTGGTTTAGAGGGTTCGGATTCTGGTTCACTCATGTCCTCTTCAAAATCACTGGCATGAATTTGTGCCAAGACTTCAGCCCTGGTACGAGGCGATAGATCACGTTTCTGCCTCTTACTTTCTTCTTCTTTCTTCTCGAATGAATAGGATCGTTTCATCTTGAGTGAAAAACGTCAAATGACTCAAGTTTAAACACCATGGGCTAATTTATAGTCATGGCAGACCAGCGTATATAAAAGGGTGTGTGTCTTTGTCCTTTCACTATTCATTTCACTCTCTAACGGAGCACAACGATGGAAGAGACTAGCCGAATCCAACGTTTCATCAGAGCTTTGCGAGGGGTCATTAGAAAATTCTCTTCAGACCAGCCGACGGACTACTCTCCTTCCTTTCGAGATAAAAGTCAAGATACTTGCTATATCTGTCAAAAGAAAGGGCATTGGTCTTCAGAGTGTCCAGACCGTCAAAAAAGAAAAAAAAACAGGGGCTAGAAAAGACAAAAGTCAAGATACCTGTTATTATTGTAAAGAAAAAGGACATTGGTCTCCAGATTGCCCAAAAAAGAAACAAGAGGAGTCAGAAGAAAAGAGGGATTCTTCAGAAGAAGAGAGGGATTCTTCAGAGGAAGAGAGGGATTCTTCAGAGGAAGAAAGCAGACAGGTGAAGAAAAAGAAACAGGAGAAGAAAAGAAGAAGGGAAGAAAGTGAGGAGGAAGAGGAGGAAAAGACTGTGACGGTGAAGAAATTGAAAAAACAGAGAGACTAAACAGTGAGACAGAAGAAGTCTATGAACTTTTTAAAGTGCTATGTTGTGAATTGTGAATTGGATTGTAACTATTGATAAAAGAATACATTAATTATATAAGGTAAGTGTCTTTGAGTTTTGATTTTAAATAAGAAGCTACACTCACGCACTCATATACGCGTACTATAGGGGTAAAATGGGTTTTTGTTGTTGATTTTTTAGTTATTGGCAATTGAAAGTTTATCTCTTTTCGAGAGACGTGGGTGGCCCTGAAAAGGGCCTTTGGTTTTTGGTGTAGGGGTGAGTTTAAGCAATCAACTTTAACTGCCTTAAGCCTTTGCCGTGGCCAAGGCCTACTTCTGGACTGCGTACTGTTGATGATGATTGGGTTGAAATCACTAAGGGTGGTACGGTAGGCTTAGTCACAGGGTTGACGTGTTTAGCTCGGGAAGGTCGTATTCTCTTCGGTCGTAATAAAGAAGTCTGATACATTTGTTTCAGACTTCTTAACTCCGCTAAAATGTCCAACAGTACCGTGACCGTTTGATTTTCACCCTCTTGTTTCTTTGCTGCTACTTCTTCTTGTTGTTGTTGTTTTTTTCTTACCTCTTCTTGCTGCTGTTGCTGTAGGAGAAAAGCTTGTTCCGCTTCCTTTTGTCGTTGTATAAATTTCTCCAATTCTTCTTTCTGTCTCTGTCTAAAATTCTCCAATTGCGGTAATGAAGGTGACGAAGGTTCCGGAACAAATTCTTGCGAGGTAAGAAAATCCACAAAATCCCAATTTACCTCTTCTGAAAGTAAGTCCGGGTTCCCTTAGGCGGTCTCCACTGCTGGTGCACCCCCAACGAATCGTTTTCTGAGTTTCCGTCATGTTGAATCACTGTCGCATAGATTGACTGCACACAGGCGCTAGCGAATCTATAGACCACGTGACGTCACAGACTGTTCTCTTCGGATTGGATACGGACTGACTGAATTTTGTAACGCGTGTTTGGATTGGTCAATGAACTCAATCCGTTTCAATCCTTCCTCTACCTATAAATAAGCGCAGTTCACTGCACTGATTCACCTGTTCTCGTCGCCTCAAGATGTGGACCACAGTCGAATCATCCACCCTTGTGTCTTCAATGATGTTTAGGACGGACATGCTCATGTATGTCCGATCCAAGTGGCCCGTTGTCCACAAGTCAGACACGAGTCTGTGGATACGAAGAGTGTACGTGGAAAGACAAGGTTGCCTCAAGAGGACTCTGATTTATGGCCCTACACTAAGACGCAGCTTGAGGACAAGAAGATGCCGCAGATGCCCTTTATGTTAAGGGCATATTAACATAAATCCAAAGGCCCTTTTCAGGGCCACCCACATTTCTCGAAAAGAGATTGACTTTCCATTGCCTACCCCTTTTTTTATTTTTTATTTTTTTATTATTATTTTTTTTTTTTAAAAAAACAAAAAAAATCCCATGTTCAATTGCCTTTGTCCCTAGAATGGATATTTTTTTTCTCCCATTGTTCAATTGCCTTTGCCCCTAGAATGGATATTTTTTCTCCCATTGTTCAATTGCCTTTGTCCCTAGAATGGATATTTCCTTTCTCCCATGTTAAATTCCCTTGTCCCCAGAGTGGATACCTTTTTTTTCCCATGTTAAATTTATATAGTTCCCAGAGTGGATATTGCTTCCCATGTTAAATTTACGTAGTCCCCAGAGTGGATATTACCTTTTTAACATGGAACTCCCCTAGTCCCTAGACCGTCCCACCATACTACTAATATGTTTGTGAATGTCTATATATGTGGGACCAATGCACCACAACTCATCTACGGATATCGATTACATCATCGCTAGCCATACATGATATCACTCTTTGAGACGGAGTGTTCGTATTAGAAAACGCTTAGGTTATTCACGCGAGCAAAACAGTGAGTCACTATGAAAATGCCACCGCGGTCATCATTTGATAAAAAGAAAATGATGGATATCCGTGAAAGGTTCCAACCCGATGTGGGTTTGTTTTACAGCAAAACACACCAAGACGTTCCCGACGATGACAAACAAAGCACTTGGTCGAGCTTGTACACGTATGGCATTTTTGGGAAACAACTCAAAGACATCCGCGAACATCGGGCACGTCCATGCGCAAATGCACATCGTGGTAGTCACTGAAATTTCAAGAAACAAAAGCGGACCAGACGTTTTTTTGTTAAGACTCTATGGTCATAAACTAAGTAGAAGAAAGAAGCAAAACCAACAACATTTGTAAAACTTGACAAATAATTTAGTTATCAAAGTTATAAATGAAAATGTGAGAGGAACTTACAGTATTATGAAATTAATCCAAAACAATCCAAAATGAATTAAAGTCCAAAAGAATGAAAAGTTCCGTATAAACTTCAGAACAGGAAATGTACTGGTTTGCCAAGAATCATGGCTTTGTCAAAATGGCGTTGTTCTTTGAAAAATTCAAAATAGTTCCAAAATAATATTAAAGTCCAAATATTAAGCACTTTAAATTTCTACTGAACAGTTCAAACAAGCGTTTTCCTGTAAAATAAAATGAAAGTAAACAAGAAAATACGTCTGCAGACTTGATGTTACAACAGGAGCACACTATATAAGAATGACTCCAAAATAGGAATGAATCAGATTGCTCAGTACTCTGATCATATACACCTTCTATTACGACTATATTTCACAACATACCACCATGTGACATAATATTTCGAAATACCCATCATGGAACCTAGTGCGAGTGTACCTGACTTTGTTGTACCTCTCACTATCTTTATTCAACGTTTTCACGAGGACTGCTTAAGTTTCTTCACAGATGGCGCTGCCGTTACGACCATCACTGATACGTCTGGGGGAAGCCGTGGCTCATCTGGAGAAAGTTCTAATATTGTCAGTATACCTGTCTTTCTTAAACCGGTTGATATCTTTATTACCGTCTCTCGCAAAGTGCTTGAGTTGATTCACAGACGGCATGCCTGTATATAACAGAAAAACATTGTCTAGCTGCTTATTTATCAATTAACTTTTTCGTAATATCAGGATCATAAATAACAATCGCTTTCATCCTGATAAGATCGCCGGTTTTTTTCTTTACGACATCGCTGGCTTTTTCTTTACAGGCATGGAAGCAAGTATTCGCCACTTCGCGACAGATCAGCGAAAATCTTATTCATAATTTTAAACTATTTTCTTATATTCTTGTGGGGGTGAAACAGTGCGACCCAGAAGTGCGGGCTTAAAAGGAGTTTGAATTTTTTTGAGTTGAAACGAAGGTGTAAGACCAAGTGATATGTAAGTTTCTAGCCTGTTTTATCGACAAGTAGGTCATAATGAATAGCTACCTTTACGAAATATGATTTCAAATACCCAATGTACAATGTGTGTGTGTGTGTGTGTGTGTGTGATTTGGATTTTTAACGTAACTTTCACAATTTTTCAGTCATTTCGCAAGGATGCCTGGATTTTTGCAGTTTATAGTGATTGCCTAGCACTGGGGCATCATGCCGCAGACATGTCACATTATCCTGACACCAGGCCGAAAAGTCCTAACACTAACCTAATAATGCTGAGCGCCAAGCGAGGGAGCTGTTGTATAAGTCTTTGGTATGACTCGGCCGGGGATCGAACCCATGACCTCCCGATCCGAGGCGGACGCTCTAACCACGAGGCCACCAGGGCGGTCCCATAGTACAATGAAGTCTATTTCTACAAGCTTCATATTTATAGGTATGCTGTTTTAAAGATATATGTAGGTGACACAGCACTGACTCTATTGCTTTTCCATCCTCATCTTTAATGCTGATATTTAATATATCTGTACTACTACGTGGTAATTCTTTATGTGTACTAATAACATCATACAAAATGAAAATCACCATAAAATCAAACTTTAATAGGTACAAGAGAAAATACAATAATTCTATGTATTTAGTTAATAGAGGAAATATATGCTTTAGGCCTTAAAAAAATCCACAGACTGTATCTTATTTGATAAATGTATTCAGAGCTATCTGACTATTAAGTACTAGTAATTTATAGTTTAAATTTATTATGTACACTGTGTAATTATTGGAAACTTAATTGGATACGAAAACTTCAACGTTATATTTCCATGTATATTTAAATGTGTGCTTAACTTCTAACCATGATTGTAAGTTGTAGATAAACAAATGTCAAGAGCATGTTTACGTAGCAAACTTTGATACGCTGTTCTTTAGGAAGGTGTAAATAGGATGTTTACCTAGCACTTGATCTTAGAACATTCTTGGCCCTGTCTTGTTTACAAATTAGATTGGAATTTTCCACTGGAATTATTCACTTCTAGGTCAAGCGAAAATGTGTATAATTAGGGAATTGATAAACAAATACTTCATTCCCGTTATAGATCAATCTGCGGAATCCACTGATCAAAATTGATAGTTCTATAAAAGATATTTATTGGAATTATTAAAGTGCTATTTTCATTTTAAGGATTTATAAATACTACTTTAGAGTACTGTTAACTCCTTCAAAAACATTAGGGATTACGTCACTGTTGTTATATCAGGACATCCAAGACT
This sequence comes from Sinohyriopsis cumingii, assembly GCA_028554795.2. NCBI lineage: Eukaryota > Metazoa > Mollusca > Bivalvia > Unionida > Unionidae > Sinohyriopsis > Sinohyriopsis cumingii. Next base: position 24,957,160 of record CM068842.1, on the reverse strand, counting down.
TTTGGAATTCATTCGGAACATTCTGTATTTTTCAAGTACGTTTAAAGAATACAGAAACCGTCAGATATTGATATAAGCATGGCTTCATTCATATTGTTTATATCAAAGAATATATTTTTAATTATTTAAAATATTGTAAAATTCAACACCTAAATATATTATCTGAATGTATGATTAACCATCTGTGTTATCGATTTTATTTGAATAATATATAATTTTTATCTGACTGTCATTCAACGATAATGTCAGTAGCCTCTGCGGTTCGGTAGTGGCAATTTCGTCCTGGCAACCGTTTTTTGTATTCAGCGATTATTTTTAAATGTATGGTGCTGAATTAATTATCGCTTCAATGAGTTACTAGTTACTAACCAATTATTCAACTTAATTGTACCGAGGTTACAACTTCTTCATGTTTAAAAACTTTATTGTACACTCGTTTGTCTTTTAAATCTTTTGCAGCCAGTCCTAGTAAAGTTGTGCAAAACGATGTAAAAACATGACGGATGATCAATATTGTAGTTATTCCCGCAACCCTGGAACAAGCAACCGCAACACCCATTACACGGGAAACACCTACAAAAGTAACCTCTACCAAATCATTATTAGAAAGAAGAAAAAAACTTACATGCAGTTTTATACATTTTTATGCCTCTTTAATGTTATTTCTCTTTAATTCAAATCTAAGTTGTTTCATTCATTTTCATCAGCCTAAAATAAATGCTATGATCGTTAGGAAATTTTTCAACCAATTAAAAATATGAATTAACTGGTTAATGTATTTACTTAATTATTTTGTCTGATGTCATCATTTGTGCTTTTAGATATTCTCATAAACTGATTTAAATAAATATAAATAATAATTGTATTAAAATTCTTTTACGCCAAATTTCCAAATACTTCTTCACAACTTCAGTTGTAAATCAGAAAGCCCAACGTGTCCGTTTTATGCATAAATTTTACTCTAATTAATTCAAGACCACCGATAAAACAACCTGCCAAATATCTATCAACCGCACATCTACATGGTTTCTCTTCATCAGGTTTCCGTACCGCCAGCCGGTCACGTCGTAGAAACTATATGAGTATCCCCTAACACTGGGAACTATTTTAACTCCGCCACCTTAGGCACATTTCGCCAATATAACTGCACCACATTTGCCACCATGGCGACATAAACGGTATCTGCCGAGTCCCTTCTTATTTATTCCTTTGTGTAATTTACCGGTTTCCTACCGACAAAATACTGCCACTGCAGTCACACCACCAACGTACACCACTAGATTTTAATATGGACTATCTTACTGCAGGGACATTCATTTGGTTTTGGCCTGAATTCACTACTAGTGAACCATGCCATCATGGAAACAAACTAACACTTCACTCCGTGACGTTTGCTCCTATATATGTACATGTGTGTGTGAATGCGTGACTGAATGACACAGTTTGTGTTTAATGCCAAAAAAAAAGTTCGATTCGATTTATATTTTCTTTTCCATAAGCCAAATCTAATTCCCCAAAAATATTTCCCAAGTTATCTGCTGCTGTACATGGGCAAATAATTCCATGGCATATAAAGTCAGCGCCCATTGCATTTTCTTGTTGATAAACCTTTGATCAAACCTTACATTTGACACTTGTTCAGCGGCAAGGAGGGTCCTACACTCCCATTGCGTATCTGAGCTTAATCCCTTAGGTTGTAAAATCAACACCCATCCTTTTAGAGATTTCATGGACTATATGATCAAAGTGTCACTTACAAGACCCAAGGTCAGTCAATATATAAGCACCCACATGATACTGATGATGAGGTATCCAATGACCAGATACTGTGGATATACTTTCATTGATTATTTGTCAGACATGGAGAATTAACATATTATGGGATATTGTGAATTGGATCATTCTGGTCTACTATTTTGATACCGGTATGTGACCTATATTAGAAATCATGCATTTATAAAAAAAATGGATTTAAAACGTAAATCATTATGGATTTCTATGGATTTCATTACATGAAGTGGAACCAAATGTAAGCTGTACATTTATTTGCAACATATTCCACTCAATAACTATATGGTTTTATCTTTATTTTTCCAATCTATCTATCCATCCAGCTTGGCTTGTTTTTTTTTCTCCAAAGTGCAAATTTGACTCACTGACAAGACACCCCTATCAGATGCATCAGACTTGCAAAATTGGGTCAAACAGAAACTGACTTTTTGCAGCCTTAAAATGGATACAAAAGCTATTGTAGAGAAAGATCAAAGAAAAGGCAGCTTAAATTGAGTGTTATGCAGTTATAACAGTGTGCAGTTATCACAGTGTGCAGTTATCACAGTGTACAGTTTTCTGCAAATTTTACCATAATAAGTGCTGAGGCAAAGATATCCTTCCAGAGGGAGGTAACTCACATGAAGAGTATGGGACAATTAAAGTAGTTCATGCCATAAATAACAACATTAAGTTACATTTTATATTTTATTTTGCTTTATTAACCAATGTATAAAGACATACATCAATACATGACTTGATAACACATCCAATTCAGTAATGTTAGTAAATTTTAAACTGATATCAGTTAACTGAACTTTTATGAAATGTAGATGTGGAAATTTAACAAAGTCCAAAGACATGTGTCCCAGGTAATTAACAATTAAACACTAAAGAGGAATTCAAAGAATTTGTATGTATCTCCTGCTGCCCTGCCTAATACAGGTGTGTTTTCACAGTAAAATGACAGTAACCATGGCCAAGTATAGAGATGCATGGACACTTGAGGGTATACCTTAATCAATGTACAGTCTAATTGTAATAGCTACAGGAGCATAGAGATGCATGGATATTTGAGGGTATACCTTAATCAATGTACAGTCTAAGTGTAATAGCTACAGGAGCATAGAGATGCCTGGATATTTGAGGGTATACCTTAATCAATGTACAGTCTAAGTGTGATAGCTACAGGAGCGTAGAGATGCATAGATATTTGAGGGTATACCTTAATCAATGTACAGTCTAATTGTAATAGCTACAGGAGCATAGAGATGCATGGATATTTGAGGGTATACCTTAATCAATGTACAGTCTAAGTGTGATAGCTACAGGAGCGTAGAGATGCATGGACACTTGAGGGTATACCTTAATCAATGTACAGTCTAATTGTAATAGCTACAGGAGCGTAGAGATGCCTGGATATTTGAGGGTATACCTTAATCAATGTACAGTCTAAGTGTGATAGCTACAGGAGCGTAGAGATGCATAGATATTTGAGGGTATACCTTAATCAATGTACAGTCTAATTGTAATAGCTACAGGAGCATAGAGATGCATGGATATTTGAGGGTATACCTTAATCAATGTACAGTCTAAGTGTGATAGCTACAGGAGCGTAGAGATGCATAGATATTTGAGGGTATACCTTAATCAAAGTACAGGCTAATTGTAATAGCTACAGGAGCATAGAGATGCATGGATATTTGAGGGTATACCTTAATCAATGTACAGTCTAATTGTAATAGCTACAGGAGCGTAGAGATGCCTGGATATTTGAGAGTATACCTTAATCAATGTACAGTCTAAGTGTGATAGCTACAGGAGCGTAGAGATGCATAGATATTTGAGGGTATACCTTAATCAATGTACAGTCTAATTGTAATAGCTACAGGAGCATAGAGATGCATGGATATTTGAGGGTATACCTTAATCAATGAACAGTCTAAGTGTGATAGCTACAGGAGCATAGAGATTCATGGATATTTGAGGGTATACCTTAATCAAAGTACAGTCTAATTGTAATAGCTACAGGAGCATAGAGATGCATGGATATTTGAGGGTATACCTTAATCAATGTACAGTCTAATTGTAATAGCTACAGAAGCGTAGAGATGCATGGATATTTGAGGGTATACCTTAATCAATGAACAGTCTAAGTGTGATAGCTACAGGAGCATAGAGATGCATGGATATTTGAGGGTATACCTTAATCAATGAACAGTCTAATTGTAATAGCTACAGGAGCGTAGAGATGCATGGACATTTGAGGGTATACCTTAATCAAAGTACAGTCTAAGTGTGATAGCTACAGGAGCGAAGAGACGCATGGATATTTGAGGGTATACCTTAATCAATGAACAGTCTAAGTGTGATAGCTACAGGAGCGAAGAGATGCATGGATATTTGAGGGTATACCTTAATCAAAGTACAGTCTATGTGCGATAGCTACTGGTGTGTAGAGATGCACGGATATCTGAAGGTATATCTAAGTCAAAGTACAGTCCAAGCTACAGGAGTAGAGAGATGCAAGGATCAATATTTTATGGCATATTTTAACCACTGTACAGTCTAAGTGTAACAGATATCCCCACAAGTGTTTAGGACTAGTGAACAAACAGCAAAAACTTTAACTAAAACTCTACCCATTCAAGATTCTGCCAGAATGAGTGATATCCATGTTTTGCCTATATTTAAAGCAGGAAGAAATGGATGAAAAATGATTGAACATTAAAATTAATCCAAGGCAAAAAAACATTATATAACAAAATATATATTTTTGAATGACATGTCACAAGGAAACGATAAGTAAATCTAATCCAGGAAAAATAACTCTTAAAAATATATTCCACTTAAATTAATAAATTAATAGGTATAAAAAGCAACAATTGACTTTTTCAAATGCTTTGAAACTGTTTTGCATGAAAAATATACATCAAAAATTTGTTATTTCCTTGTACACATCTAGAGTTGAAGAGCTTCAAAACTATTTTGTGGCCATGGGCAATCCAAACATGGGTAACAAATAAGGGCATTGATTCATGAAGCTGATATCCCTGGGTAACAAATAAGGGCATTGATTCATAAGTTGATATCCCAATGTTCAATGGGTTTTGGAAAACAATGTACAGTGTGTGGCACTATGTTATACATAAGCTCTACGAGTGACTTCTGTGTGTGATTTTGATTTTTAATGTAGCTTTAACAATTTTTCAGTCATATCGCTACGATGTTTGCAGTGTGGAAGCTTATAGTGATGTCTAGCACTGGGGTATCATGCCGCAGACATGTAGCATGATGTCCCACCCAGTCACATTATCCTGACACCAGGCCGACCTGTCCTAATACTAACTTCTTAATGCTGAGCACCAAGTGAAGCAGCTGTTAGTACCATTGTTTTAAGTCTTTGGTATGACTCAGCCAGGGTTCAAACCCATGACCTTACACATCCGAGACAGACACTCTAACCACTAGGCCACTGGAGCGGTCCCAGTGACTACTAATTTTCACCTTTCACTAATTTTTAACATGCAAGAGAATCTGCAGTAAAGTTTTATCTTTTGCTCTTCACAATGACACTGCAGTATCACTGTCATTAACACGTTCCCTGTAAATGTTGAATACAAAGCACAATACCCTTTACTTTATCTGTAAATGTTGAATACAAAACAATACCCCTCACTTTATCTGTAAATACTGAATACAAAGCACAATACCCCTTACTTTCTCTGTAAATGTTGAATACAAAGCACAATACCCCTTACTTTCCCTGTAAATGTTGAATACAAAGCACAATACCCCTTACTTTCCCTGTAAATGTTGAATACAAAGCACAATACCCCATACTTTATCTGTACATGTTGAATACAAAGCACAATACCCCTTACTTTCCCTGTAAATGTTGAATACAAAGCACAATACCCCATACTTTATCTGTAAATGTTGAATACAAAGCACAATACCCCTTACTTTCCCTGTAAATATTGAATACAAAGCACAATACCCTTACTTTCTCTGTAAATGTTGAATACAAAGCACAATACCCCATACTTTATCTGTACATGTTGAATGCAAAAAGAACAATACCCCTTACTTTCCCTGTAAATACTGAATACAAAGCACAATACCCCTTACTTTATCTGTAAATGTTGAATACAAAGCACAATACCCCTTACTTTCCCTGTAAATGTTGAATGCAAAAAGAACAATACCCCTTAAATTCCCTGTAAATGTTGAATACAAAACAATACCCCTTACTTTATCTGTAAATGTTGAATACAAAGAACAATACCCCTTACTTTCCCTGTAAAATGTTGAATACAAAACAATACCCCTTACTTTATCTGTAAATGTTGAATACAAAACAATACCCCTTACTTTATCTGTAAATGTTGAATACAAAGCACAATACCCTTTACTTTCCCTGTAAATGTTGAATACAAAGCACAATACCCCATACTTTATCTGTACATGTTGAATACAAAGCACAATACCCCATACTTTATCTGTACATGTTGAATACAAAGCACAATACCCCTTACTTTATCTGTAGGGGCCCCAAGTGGCCGAGTGGTCTAAATCACTTTCCATTAAGGATCATTGCCATCTCACCTCTGCGTGGGTTCGAGTCTCGGATTCAGCTAATGTGGGTATTGAGAAAGCTTGCCAGTAGCTTCTTGTGGGTCGGTGGTTCTTTCAGGGGACTTCCCGGGTTCTTCCTCCACCATTAATACTGGCTGCCATGTATAGCCTATCATGTGCTGAAAAATGGCGTTAAACCCTACAACAACAACAACAACAACTTTATCTGTAAATGTTGAATACAAAACAATACCCCTTACTTTCCCTGCAAATGTTGAATACAAAACAATACCCCTTACTTTATCTGTAAATGTTGAATACAAAGAACAATACCCCTTACTTTATCTTTATAACAACTGGAATGTTATGCAGCTTCTTTTATAAGCGATGCAACCTAAACAAAAGATGTGCTGAATATAATTATAAAATATTGGAATCACTTTGTTCTTAAAATTAAATCACAATACAAAATATCCATTCAAATTTCTGTATACTTTTTAAATGACCTACAAACTACTAAAAAGAACTACTGCAATAAACAATAAGTGATGAGATAATACATTATGCTGTAATACTGTATAAACTGAGTACTGAAATATTCAGGTGTGTGATTCACATCATATACTGCACATTTGAATGGCCCCAAATTTATTAATAATAATAAAAATAATAAGAGACCCAAGTGAGTCTGAGACTGTTCACCTGGCCAACATCGATCTAATAGCATAATGTGTGTGTGTGTGTGAGAGAGATTTGGATTTTTAACATAGCTTAAAAACAACTTTTCAGTCAGTTCGCTATGATGTCTGCAGTGTGACTGATTATAGTGATATCTAACACTGGGGCATCATGCCGCAGACATGTAGCATGATGTCCCATCCACTCACATTATTCTGACACCAAGCTGACCAGTCCTGACACTAACCTCTTAATGCTGAGCGCCAAGCGAGGCAAATGTTTGTACCATTTTTGTAAGTCTTTGGTATGATTCAGCCGTGAATCGAACCCATGACCTCCCACATCTGAGGCGGAACTGTGAAAGTACACTATATATATATATATATATATATATATATATATATATATATATATATATATATATATATATATATATATATATATATTTGGAGTCTGCACATTTGGTTCTAGCACACCGTTTTAAGAAATTCTTTGATTATTGTGATTGCTTGTCTGATTATTGGAATTCAATGTAATTGAAATGTTCCTGTGCCCAAAATAATTAGCCAATTTCTAGGAACAAAAGTCATGGAGTAAAGTATTAGTGAGTTTCCATGTAGTGAATTCAGGTCCAACTGAATGAGTGTCCCTGGAATATCAAAGTCCCTACTAAAACCTAGTGGTGTACATTGGTGGTGTGACTGCAATGGCAGTATTATGTAAGGAAACCGGTAAATTACACAATGGAATTGATAAGAAGGGACTCGGCAGATACCATTTATATCACCATGGTGGAAAAGATGATGCAGTTGTACTGGCAAAATGTGCCTGGAAACCCGACTGCCCTAAGGTGGCGTAGTTAAAACAGTTCACTGTGTGTGCTACAATGTCTGCTGTGTGGCAGCTTATAGTGATGTCTAGCACTGGGACATCATACTACAGACATATAGCATGATGTCCCACCCAGTCACATTATCGTGACACCAGGCCGACCAGTCCTAACACTAACCTCTTAATGCTGAGTGCCAAGTGAGGCAGCTGTAGGTACCATTTTTGTAAGTCTTTGGTATAACTCAGCCAGGGATCAAACCCACAAGCTCCCGCATCTGAGGCAGACGCCCTAACAACTAGGCTACAGGAGTGGTCATAGCATGTTGCAAGAGCAACTAGCCAAGAAACCTGGCACTGAAGGATGCTTTCGGTTGAAATTTCTTCCAAAGTTGTTACTTTGTATGTTATGAATAAAACTGTTTCAAGAATTCTCTAACTTTTCTTTCTACATCCATGTCTGATGGTACATTGGCATAATTTATTCAATAATGAATTGCCCATGCATCAGTTGCATTGCATGATTTTCGACTTTTAGTGGTGGATTATCATCATTTGCAAAATTTAAAAGCCCTCTGTGTCAGGATGTATTCTGCAAAATTTGCAGTTGTTTGTTCTTTTTAATAAAAAATATAAAGGAAATCATTCAAATATTTATATCTTTTTAGCAATGGTGGCCACATTAACAGAAAGATTGGAATAATTTGTACAGTTTTAAAGGTCTTTATCCCACAATGCTTTCTGTCAAATACCATCAAATGCTATTCAGTGGTTTTTGACAAAAAGTCACTTCATGTTTTTTTAAAAATACTTTTTTGTTGGTGGCTCAGTATTGGTTGTATACAACAATAAGCGCACTAAGCCAGGATTCTTTCTGTCAAATTTGGTTGATTTCTGTTTAGCAGTTTTGGAATATACATTGTTGAAAGTTTTTTCTGTTTCAAAAAATCATGGCCATATTTGACAGCAGATCAGCACCAGCTGCACAAACTTGAAAGGCCTTCATGCCAGGATGCTTTCTGTCATACTGGTCAAATTTTATTAGCTGTTTTGGAGGAAAGTGTTTTAAAGTTCTACTTTTATTAATAGTGGCTTTTCTATTTTCAGTATCATCTGCCATATTTCAAGATGGATTGGTCTTATTTGTACATACTTTAAAGGTCTTCCTGCCAGTTTGCTTTTGATCAAATTTAATCAGAGGGTTTTGCTATTTACAATGGTGGCCACATTTGATAGTGGATCAACATCTTTTACAAAAGTCTTATTTACCAAACTTGGTCAAAATTGGTACAGTACTTGTTTAGAAGAAGTTTCAAATATCAGTTGTTAATGAATGCATGATGGATGCAGGGCCATACCATAAGTTCACTTGACCTTATGGTCTTGTGAGATAACAACATCAACAACAAAAACAATAATAATAATCAAAATCATAAATTTAATAAGTTAACTCTATGCAAATACCACTTTTTCTTGAGACCCCCTTTTACATATGAAACACTTGGACAAAAATGCCAAGAATACACACATACAAAACACATTCACACACTCTCAAACACAAATTCACGTGCAATTATGCAAAAAAAACCCATTGGCTTGGCATCCAATTCAATAGAAATATAATCATGTATATCCAAATAATAACATAAAATTAAGGCAACACAGGGAGAATAATTAACATTCAAAAATCTCCTCGTCTACATTTCTTATGTTCTAACCTTAGCAAGTTAACAGCTGCAAACTGCACTGACCGTGATCTGCTGTTATATAATGTGCCAGCAGATCTGGGTCAATGCAATTTGTTAGGAGTAATCAGTAGAACAAACACAGACCCCGATCTGCTGGCACACTGCACAATGGCAGGCCAGGTCTATATTGTCTGAAGTTGTTTTTGAGTATCATTTATTGGGAGAGGATGTGCTGTGATTTAGCATAAAATGATATTTCATAAATAAAAATTGATGGACTGAGAAGGGATTCTCTGATGTTCAAATGTTGATTTTGTTGTCTCCGAGTCAACAACTTTGTGCTTTGTTAGAGCTATAAAATCCTTGTGAATCAGTATCCAATGATTAAAAAATGAATTCGCTAATAAATAACAAAATATAGCAGTACTTTCCATCCCTAACATTTTCAAAATAAAATTAGGTCTGCCAAAATGATGCAATGTTTAAAAAGAATGAACTTAAACAAACCTGTGGACTAAATTTCACCAAGAGAACAAAAGTCTAAACTTAAAGTTTTGTTTAGAATCCAGTGTAATGACTGGCTGAAATTTAGGTCTGACTTGAAACTGAACACTCAAATGCTTAAATCTAAACAAGACTTATTGCCAAAACTGAGTCTTGATTCTTTCCAATGAATTATTTATTAAATGAAAAAAAATGAAATAATAAATTGGGATTTTCATTTGCAGCAAAATGAAAAGACAAATGCATTCATTAACTCAATCACAGCCAATAAACTAACTTTCACAGCTGACCATACAGAATTTATGAGCATTTTTCCTAAATACTTAAATCTGTGGTCTGGAGGAGTCAAACTGTTTCCACAGAAAGGTCAAGGTCACTGTTCACTGGGTCTTGAAATGCATATTTGTAGCAACAAAAGCTCCAAAATATTGGTACTCAATGCAAAACAGTAAATTCACAGTAATGCTAAATCCAAAAATGTTTTATTGAATAAGGACTGTTTTCTGCCTCAGTATTCTGAAAAAATAAATCTTGATAAATTGTACAAGTGTTTCTTGTAATCTGAAATACAATATCAAACTGCTTTACAGACATTTTGCTTAATGACATTTTTTTTAATATAATTTTTTCTGTCCAACATGGACTGGTATGTTGGATTTCATGGAAAATTTGCCAAGTTCAGCAACTTCATACTCTAAGTTAGATACAAATACAGTCTTGCAGTCAGAAGAAATCTGGACTGTATGAGTATCTATAGAGACAAACTTGTGTTAAAATATCATCCTGCAACATGGATACAGTGGTGTCTGAAAATAAATATTTACAAATTTTATTACACACAGCACTGACATGTAGCTGTTATGTCATCTCCAACTTCAAGTCTGAGAACCAGTGATAACAAAAGTGAACTGTAGCTGCTTGCTGCATCTTTATTTTCATCAAAGCAATGCATTACTTTAAAAATACTAAGAAAATTCATTGTTTAAAACAATCTTTCTGCTTCATATTGGTTTCTTTATTCTGCAGATGACTTCACATTTTTAAGGTATCACTAGGGATGTGAAAGGAACATGTCGGCACTCTTTAAAATCATGTTCTATTATTCAGGGAACCTGAATATTGCTATCTGTTCACAGATATGATGATTAGATATCTAATTAGTTTACAAATCAAACATAATAAAAGAATTTTACATTTTATGTTCGTATTCTATAATCAGACTTTTCCATTGACTGGTATGGTGAATATTTATGAAGCGAAACTTTGCACAGACTAAGTAGTCACTGTAGATGTGTGCCAGAGACCACTTAAAACAGAGAGAAACCACTGTTTGGTTAGGACACATATAGCTGCTGACCACGAAGGCAAGTAACTGTTTCACAAAGGACATTTATACAGCAAATTGGGGTGGGGTGGGGTAGAATGACCATTGTGAACAGGTGACTACTGAATAGAGGTGACCATAAGAACAGGTCTGACTATTAATAAAATCTTTGAGGAGTGCATGAAACAACCCTTATTCAATATAGTCTGAAATTAAAATCTTGTTTTATGAATGTGAGAAACATAGCAGTGAAGAGGCAAATTTCATGTATTTGGGAATTATCCTCTAATCTGAGATTTGCTGACTGCAAGAAATGATTTCATTTTGATTTCAAATCTTGGACTTTTAAAATCAGTGGCAGATAGTATTAAATTAACTCCCATACTGTCTGATTTGTAAAGGTTGATTCTTAACTATGTAAACTGAATTATCATACGATATGTTGGTCAAATCCAGAATGTGCATTTTATCATGGGCTCTAGCCCAAGTATTATTTACTTCAAGGAGGAGTGCTGTCATTTTGACTGGTTTCTATTTGCCTCGTCTCCTTCCATTGAATGATTGTAACTGACGTCTCCTTCCAATGTCTGAAATGAAATCATATATGATTTAAAGTAACACAATTGGAACATCCATCTCTTTTTTTTCACTGCATACTAGAAAGTCTCCACAGAGTGTAAAAAGTATCTATTCTGAACTGTCCTCAATATAGTGGTTTTAAATGTGTCATAGTAACTTCACTGCTGTCACAATGACTTAATATCATGTAACATAAGCGACAGTTTAAGGCAGTTAAAACCAATTATTTTTCTTAAATTTTAAAAGTGCAGGTATTTCATTTATGGCTGAAATGTTGCTGAGTTATTTTCAGCACCTATCTTTTATTTTAATCTATTCTTTGTACATTCAGCTGGATGTTCATCCACCAAACATGTATCACTACAAGTACCTGTCCCTTTCAGAGAACTGACATTATTCAACTTGCACACGCCCAAGTTAATAATATTAAACAAAAAAAACAAACTGCTCCTGACAATGCTTTTGCTGTTGTTTCTATTGACAAGAAAGTCACTACAAGAAAGTGTTCCCCTAACCTGCTGTATTCTAATGAAGGCAAGCCAACAATAATCCCTGAATCAGTCTGTGCTTTGATAAACTTTGCCCAGCAGATCTTGACCAATAATCCTGAGACCAATCTGTGCTTAGCACCCTGCAAGTCTCTGAGACTAGGGAACTTTCAAACAATAATCATGAGAACAGTATGTACTTTGGTAAACTATGTCCTGCAAATATTCGAGACATGGGAATTATTCCAATGGTGATCTTGAAACCAGTCTGCTTTGTGGTCAGTAAATCTCTGAGATGCAGTGACATTTTTTTCAGGGGTGGAATCTGGTAGTAAAATGGTTACCTGGTGTTATTGCATAGCTAGTACTTTTCCAAGAGAAAAATACATGACTGAATGATGAAAATTCCATCCTCCCATTAGGGTGAGCCAGAATCTTTCAGAACACTGGATCGCCTTGCAAGAACTGCAAGTCTCACATGCATGCGTGAAGGCCTTCTTCATTAGTTTGAGGTAGCAGTCTAAAGTGGGGCATCAATGCAGAGAGGGAGAAGGGTATCTGACAAGAGTGACAAGTAACTATTACATCATTAAAATTAGTTTACCCACCCCCAAATACATTTTAATATCAGTAATACTATGCCTACTGCTACTGCATAGCTGAATGTGTCAGTCTGGTGGCAGTCTGATGATGCCAAAACTGGCAAATAAGAAACACACACAAGGAATACTCTCACAGAAGAGCTTGAGACTAGTGAGGGATGGAATCCACATGAGCCACTTTTTGAGCAATGACGATTGGGCCCAGTGAAGAAACGCCTTCATTTTGATGGGCTAAAGAGCCATCGTAAAAGGAGAGGCAAATAGTGTGTCATCAAAATCTTCCAAGGATGACTGAGTTACATAAGCATAAGTAGCAGCAATGGGTTTTAATTTCGTGAAAGACAGGTTCCTATCAGTAAGGGACAGATAAGCTCTTTTGACAGTTAATGCAAACCACCTAGAAATGGTGGAAGCTGAAATATCAGCTGAACCTTTAATGGAATGGAAAAGACATGACCCAACCTCGTATGATGGAGTAGGAATATGGCCCGCTGGCACAACCTTGCTACCATGTGGTCCAGAAATCTATGGAAACATGTAGCGAAAGGGCCGATCACTTCCTTGTGGAGGAAGGCCCTACATCCCATTGTGGCATAGAGGAATAATAGGAAAGATGGGAATGCCAATCTCATCCCCTGCCCCAGGCCAATTCCCAGTCCCCCGTTAGATGAAATGGTAATCTAAAGAGAATGTGGCTCTGAAGCCAATCCCTATCTCTGTACTATATGAACTCCAAAGACCTATGCCTAGTGCCTCGTACCCGGTACTCAGTAACTGGTGCCTGATGCCTGGTGACCAACTGGTATGGTCACTGAGCATGGACTCTACAGGTGACTTAGATCTGTAGGAAAATCCATCCCCAGATCTGATAGACTTAGATCTGAGCAATCCCTTTCTCAAGGGAACTAGACCGCATTGCCAACAATGGGTTCCTGGGACTGAAATGTTGCTGCTTCCCCACTTATGGAATTGTGTGACTCACAATCAGTTTTTACTGAGTATTGGGATCAGTAAAGCGTGCTGCTCACCCTTTTGGACATGAGAGGGTGCTGCTCCTCCCTCCTGGATGGGCATGACTCACTCTCTACCCTCAATGAATGGGGATGATGCTGCACCTACCTCTCAGAAGGGCACAACACACTCTTCACCTGTCTATACTTTCCCTTGGATGGGGCCAACAAATCCAATCTTTCCCTGAGACCAGAGTGACTCAGTGAAAGAGAATCCAGAAAATTTTGAAGAAGATGAGGATACCTTCTTCCTCACTTGGTAGGTTCATTGACTCTCCCTGAGATCCCACATCTCATCAGACCAATGGCAACACATTGGTCAGCCATCTGTTCCCTTCAGTGCATACAGGATAAACAAGTGAGGGGGAGTCCCAGAGAGATATCTTGTGGCAACACTTCCCCACAAACTGCTCAGACACTGTACCTGAAATAAGGATGCTGAAAGAAGATTTGATACACAAAAACCTTCTAAGTAAGTAAAGCATGGACTAAGTCAATGCTAATATATTTAATGAAAAGACACCTTACAAGAGTGTTTCACTAAGATTAAATGTTAAAAAGGAGCTTTCAGGACCAAAAAGTGAATAAATAAGTCAACCAGGTTTAAAAACAGAAAGTGACTACTAAATATTAGCAAAATACCAGTAGGTTATGACTGCTAATTATATGGATAAATTTAAGGAAGGCTAAATGAACTACAATAGAAAGAATCTGAATTAGATAACCAGACACAACAGATGAAGTGAAGTGATGTGCAACCTGCTTTGTAACCATGTGTAGAAATGTCCCTATTCACAATATAGGTAAGGTGAATAAAATAATTAGCAGGTGAGTCTGTAGACTGAAAAGCATGGATTGGGAAATTAAAATCAATTACATGTACCTACTCTTAGCTGCTTGGAAAATGTTATTTGAATAAAATAAAACAACCAATTTGAAATACTAGCATCCTAAGAAGGGGAAAATAAAATGCCAATATGATCACCACATGTACGGAACAAATGTCTAAAAATCTCTCACAAGAGCCTAATTAAACTGCGATAAAAATTTATCAGTGTATAATCCTAATGTTCACAAAGGATATGGCATATAAGACAATAATTCGCTCGTTGACCCACTAAATGGTGATTAATATTCTTTATGTAAATGATGTTGAACATTACAACATGGAGACCCAAAAATATAATGCAATGGGCCTTTGTGCATGCCTGAGATGTGTGGAGTTCTCACTGAGCTGATCCAGTTTTCTGGAAGATTCTGGTTTACCCTCATGGGAGGACAGAATTTTTATCATTTGGCTGTGTATTTTCCTCCTAGAAAAGTACCAGCTATCCAATATTGACAGCTAGTATGGTATTACTGATATTAAACAAAAATTTTATATTGTGTACTTTTCAGCTGTATATTTTCTTACTGATGATAGTTCTAGGAAGCAGTGATATACTAGATCTATGAAGCTGAGTCACCAGAACAGTTGTCATATCAAATGAATTTATAGATATCATGATGTCTTTTTAAATGTGTAATTTTACTCAAGATAGTGCACTTGTCACTCTAAATCAGCATTTACTAGAAAATTTCTAATATTCTAAGAAATATTTCAAAATTTGACAGAACAGTTCCATGAATGCAGTCTGCCTTTCTCATTATAAGCAACAACCACAAATCAAGAAAATTCAAGAAAAGGTTACTTACTTTCTAAGACATAATTTTCTTTCTTAACATGGCATAATGGTGTATGGTACACTGTACATGTTTCGCTGATATTTTTGGTAGGGCACCCAGTACCCAGTGATGAGAATATAAAGTTACTCAACTTTCTATATATAAAGCTTCATATCAGAATACACCCAGATGTCAAACCAGAGATATGTTAATGGAACACAAATGACATACCACAGCTCCTGAGAACAAAATGGACAGATAGAAAGACGGAGACACATAAGGATAATATTTACCACATTCATGGTGTGGTACAAAAAGGTGGTTTGCCCAAAATGCCATCAAATAATGAGGTACAATATTGATAATCAATAATGTGAGAGATATTGTTGATACAAGAGACCCCTGCCCTTTTTTTAGACAGAAAAGATATACACAAAAGGAAAGTAAAAAACTTGAACACTGAGGTTAATCTAGGTGAGGACAGATGGATGTATGAACAGACATGCACATGGATGTCAAAGTGATCATTAAGTTGAGTGAAAGTCCATCAACAATTAGAGCTAGAAGGGTGCATCACCAACGGTTCCACTGTCTACATTTTTCAAGGTTTTAAAAAGAACTTTTGTAGTTAAAGTAATCTTTAGAAAAGATCAGCATTCTAGGACCATAACATTTCCAAATAATGGTATGGAGTGCTGAAAATCCAACTAATTCAAAGTCTCAGCAATATAAAGGTGCATAATAACTTTGCCTGTAATGCAAAATTACTTATTTTATGTTGAGGAAAGCAAAGTCAGAAGGAAAGGCAATTAGGGCCCATAACTCTTGAAAATGATTTTGTGTAACATCTGAAATTAAATCATTCAAGATTTCATCAGTAGAAACTTCAAGCCAAGTATGTTTCAAATATAACAAATATTAGTAACGCTATTCTGCAAAACCAAAGTAAGTGGGACTGACAATCATGGGTTATTACTCCTTTAGATGATGCTGTGGAATGCTGGAATTAAACTTACTTATGTCATCAGTTGGAAGCCTATGCCAACTTTGGAAAAATTCCATCGAATTTTGTTAAAGTTTCATTGCAGAAACCAATTAGAGGGATGGGCAATCAAGGGGCCATAACTCTTTGAAACAAAGGCTAAACCTATAAAAGGCACATGCATGTTAAGAGGCGGTGTTGATGCCAAGCTGTGTCAGAATAAACTGAATACTTCTTGAGCTTTGCTGGTTAGAGGCAACATCCCATGTGAAGATATTATGGTAATTATCATGGGACATAATACAAAATAAATGGACTTTCCAAGACAAAACCCATAAAAGCCACCATGTACATGTGATAGATAATTTACTACTAAACGGCAACTAATTATGTATATGGATTGTAAATCTATACTGGTAAGAATATGCATGAATGGATGGACTGATGGAAAGATGGTAAAAAAAGGTATTCACTACAGGGTTCCTATATCTTAATGTAGGGCCCAAATAACCCTGGTAACAAATGTGCTTACTTTTTTTATACCTTATTCTTTATGACACTGTCATTCCTTTGTATTTTACTTTTACTGAGAATATGCAGAAAACATCATGCATACAGTTTTATTTATAAAGCAAGAATCCCTCAAAGAAACTAATGCTGTACTGGCACAAAAGAATTTCCTGGAATTCAAGATAAGACCATTTCATTCTTATTAATGCTGAGTGCTGAAACCATCTGATATTCTTCCACAATATCAAGATTTTCATATTAGTTGCTGTGACGCACATATTATATGTAAAACTGGCACCAAATTCATTTAGTACAAACAAGATACCATAATAAGTATTCTGGTGAAACCCCATCTGATAGGACTATCCATTTTGAAGGAGAAAAAATAAGATTTTTAAAATATGCCTCCTGTGAATATTATATTCTCACCATTTCTATTTAGGACCAAAAGGCCTGATAAGGGGCCATCCATTTAATATGTATGCATGGAGGGGGGAGGGGGATTTAACATAAATGCATACACTTGTGTATGGGGACATGTCTACTGATAATGTATGTATGCATAAGAAATGGGTGGTGGGTGAAACCTTGATAATAATTTGTCTAATATGTAACCTGTTCAATTGAATGTTCAGTCAGTGTTTGAATTTTAGGGGATACTAGACAAACTTTTCAAAGTTACGCAGCTTATTTCTTTGATGCAGCCAGACATTCAATGTTGGTGGACTATATGTTTTATTAAACATGTTAATATTAATCCTTGATCGTTTCTGCGTGGATTAAATATAGGCCATTCTATAGAGTTCGTGTGTGTGTGTCAAGCGTATGTATGCAGTTGTGTGTGTGTGTAAAAAAGTATGCATGTATACAGGGAGGAGGGGAGGGGTCAAGCTTTGCCAGATTTTTGAGTACGTGCTAAATGAATTGCCCCTAAGAAGTCTTTTGGTGATAGCTCAATGATGATATAACCTGCCATCTAGAAATAGCTATAACAAGGTTTTCATGATGGCCATTTTGGTATCCGTAAGTTAAATCAGCACCATATTCATTTATGACCAACTATACACCCTAAGTTTTTCTGATATGAACTTTCATTCAGAAGTAGTGATAACTAGATTTTCAAGATGGCTACTGTGGTGGCCATACTAGATGTCAGGGCCAAGTAGACATCATTTTGAAGTCTTTTGGTGAAAACTCCATGTCAATATGACCATCAATTCAGGGGGAGTAGTGACATCAAAGATTTTTAAGATGGCCATCATGGCATCTATAATGGATGTATGATTGGCACCATTTTTATTAGGACCAACTAGGTATCACTCTGCTTTTTCCATCTATTGGGATGAGCCAAGAAAGCAAATTTTAATGTAAATTATGTTTCTCTGAGAATACTTAGTTAATCACGTTATGCTAGGAATATTAGCCTGCTACCCCATGAATCCAACCCATTCAACCCAACTTAGACAAAAATCATCTTTTCATGTCTATTTCCAATATACAAAGGGCAATAACTCTTGCACATTACCTTCCCTTGGCACCACCAGGTGTCACTAGTTTTTAGCTGAGTGAGATATTAATGAGGATGCTCACATGACAGGGTGGTTGTGAGGGTTTTTAAGTAATGTGATTAGATAAGTATTTTCAGAGAAACAATTTACTTACAAATTTGCTTTCTCCCTCTAATATGTTCCCCAATCAAATTACATTAGGAGAATAAATAATAGGAGGGGGATGCTGAGCATCTGACCTGTATCTCTGGCATTCAAGGGAAGAATAGCTGGATTCCCCATGTGAATGATAAACCATTCTCCTATTTAAATAAGCAACACAGCCTGGGGTCACTTGATCTCTTACACTTATCTATGGTTAAGAAGATGAAGACTGAAATCGTCTTACCTACAAAATTTCACTGGCAAATCCAGCAAAGTTAACAGGCTGTATTGATTGAGTTAGACATGTCTGGTGGCTGTCTGTGCTGCCGCCATTAGACCTACCAGAATCAAGGTTTGTTTCTGTGATGCTATATCTCGGAAATGAAGGCTCGAAAACATTGACTCTGCATGCCAGCCAACAGTTTCTGTTACATCCCAGATCAAAACTTTGTGTTTGAATGTGAGGCTTACAGAAATGGCAGTAATTTTTGTGAAGCTGATCTGGTGAGATGTCAGAGTACACTGAGCATACAACCCATTTCAGCAATGAAGCATGCATGGGCTTAATGGGTGATGTCTAGTGTTCTGGCTCACCGGAAGGAAGATGCATTGGTGAGTGCCATGACTTGTCTCTGTGCATTTCAAGTAGTGCTTGAGAACAAAAACAGGATCTTACATGGCTGCTGTTCTTTACCTGTCTATGGAAGAGAGCAAGTGAGTTATGACTCTTTGGTTACTTATGGACAGTAACCTATTTTGGGCTACAAAGCCTGGTTGAGCCAAGAGAACCACTGAACACTCCAATGTGAACTGATGAGAGTTTTGGTCGACATAAAGGGAATGCAGCTCACTTACCATGCAAACAGAAGCTAGAGCATTCAGGATACAAGACTTGTATGATATTGACTTTAGTGAGGAGAGGGCTAGAGGTTTGGATGGATTTAAATCAAGCCATGTTAAAACCCAAGATTGGTTCCATTTGGTAACATTGAGATTTTGCTCAATTGAGACCAAAAGGAATAAAAGATCCAACAGGCTGACATCATGCCCCAAATCATGTCTGCCAAGATACCAGAATTTATCCAATATCCTGGGGCAGTAGCCTTTCATAGAGGTTGGGGCCAACTGTTTCTTCTCAGGAGCCAGAGAAAAAAGTCAACCAAAATACGCCACTTTCACTTGTAAGCCCCGAGTGGAGAGCTTTCCTGCTCTCAAGATTCTCTCCACAATCAGAGGTTTAAATTGTTGTCTTGCAAGGCTATATGGATAAAAGCCAAGTGTGCAGAAGATGGTGTGTGTTTTTGGATTTTTTATGTAGCTTTAAAAAAATTCGGTCATATCGCTATGATGTCTGCATTGTGACAGTTTATAGTGATGTCTTGCACTGGGGCATCATGCCGCAGACATATAGCATGATGTCCCACCCAGTCACATTATCCTAACACCAAGCCGGCCAGTCCTAATACTAACCTCTTAATGCTGAGCGCCAAGCGAGGCAGTTGTTAGTACCATTTATTAAAGTCTTTGGTATGACTCGGCCGGGGTTCGAACCTGCAACCTCCCCATTCAAGACGGATGCTCTAACCACTAGACTACCAGAGCGGTCGAGGAAGACAGTACAGGAACAGATGGAACACCTGCAATGGGCTGGCCAGACTCTTCAAGGGCAGATCGATCGCTAGATCAAGGAGATTGGTGATTCAG
Organism: Sinohyriopsis cumingii; assembly: GCA_028554795.2. Classification (NCBI taxonomy): domain Eukaryota; kingdom Metazoa; phylum Mollusca; class Bivalvia; order Unionida; family Unionidae; genus Sinohyriopsis; species Sinohyriopsis cumingii. The sequence continues at coordinate 24,936,598 of CM068842.1, read as the reverse complement.
GACTTGTACCATCTAAAAGGGGCTTTCAGAATTATCTTGCTATTCTGACCCTGTAGCTTCTTGATTATTTTCAGTGTCAGGGTTGTGGGAGGATAGGCAAAGGCCCACAACCCCTCCCAACTGATTGACAATGTATCCACAGCCCAAGCTTCTGGGTCTGGAATGGGAGAGATGAAGGTGGGTAACCTGTGATTCCACCTTGTTGCAAAAAGGTCAGTCACCTAACGTCCCCAAAGTGCACAGATCCAAGTAAAGAATGATTGACTAAGAGACCATTCCATGTGAAGGACTTGGCCTCTCCTGGATAGAGTGTCAGCCAAGAAGTTCCGTCTGTCGGCAATGTGTCTGATTTGTATGTTGATATGGCTGCTGCTGCATCAACATGGAAACTTCTGAACGAGGACACACAGGTTGGGCGATTTGGTGCCACCCTGTTTGAGGAGATAGGACACCAGGAGTGAGTTGTTGGATATAACAACAACCGTTTTTCCCAAGAGACAATCTTCCCAGAAGCGAAAGGCTTTGACGACAGCCTTCATTTTGAGGATTTTGATGTGCAGAGGCCATTCCCCCAGCTCCCACATGCCACTGACTGTAATGAAGTCTGGCAACAGGTAGGCACCCCATCCGTATGCACTGGCATCAGTGCATACCATTGTTTCTGCTTGGGGCTTCTCCAGTGGAATTCCCATGGTCAGCTAACCTGGGTTGCTCCACTGGCATAGGAAGGATCGAATGTCATATGTGTTCATGACTGCTCGATAAGAAGTGACTTGAAAATGGGCACCACTATGCCAACAATGTCATCTGTAGGGTGTGCATAAAAAGATGGCTGAGTGGGATCAGGTCCACTGCTGCAATGAATAGACAGACTTGCAAGAACTCTCTCACTGAAATTGAAGTCTTGTTAGAAACAGACTCAACAAGTTCAATGATTCTGGTAACACAAACACAAGGAACCCACACCAGATTCCAGCTGGTTAAGAAATTCACACCCAGATGGTCAAAGTTCTGGGATGGAGGGCGGTCTAACTTTTCCCAGTTCACTAAGATCATTCCTGCCTTGGAGTAGGATAGAACTTACCATGTGTTTCTGGAGGATGTTGTCTAGGTATGCTGCCATCATTGTAGAATACACTGAACAGGGAGACAATGCTATCGATAATCTGGGTAACAGCCCTGGGGCTGATGTCAGGCCAAAGGGACAAATAGTGAAGTGATAAATGATGTTGCGAAAAGGAGAAACTTGCTGGAGACAGGGTGGATAGGGACATGAAAGTATGCATTGGTCAGGTCAAGACTGATGGCATACTCATCCTTTCTTACGGAGAGGTGGATTGAACTCACCATCTCCATCTTCAATCTGGAGGTGCAATGAATCAGTTGAGGTGACTCAAGTTGATGATGGGCCTCAACTTGCCATTTGCTTTCCAAATTAGAAACAGCCATGAATAAAACCCTGGCCATTGTGGCTCTTTCACAATCCCCACTGGCTGTTTTGAGATGAGAGACCATACCTCCTGTTGGAGAAAGGCATCCTTTTCCCAATCTGCCGAGACTTCCAAGAAGAGGGAAGAGGAGGAGGTGGGAATACGAATGAAAATTGAAGCCCTCCAAAATGACTTGGATCACCCACCCATTTTGAAGGAAGGCTCGAGGTCAAGTGAGCCCAAAAGCGCAAGAGTATCACGGGTAGGCTGCCTATGGCCATGTTATGAACTTATGCACAATGCTCAGTTAATAATCAAACCACAAGACTATTAACAAACTAAGTATAAATATCAAGCAGCAATATATATTTACACTAATAAGATCTCCATCATGAACGGATAAGTGAAAAAAGTCAAAATCATGCTAACTCATAATGAACTTGTATAGGTCAATGATAGCGTGGTGGGATGAGGGTCTCAAAAGACGAAATACTGAAAGGAAATAAAATCACTCAAGAATTGGCAGAAACAGTAAAATAATGCATACAACGTGCAGTAGATCAATGTATCCACACAACAAATTCAAAAGAAATGATGAATGGGCCTAAGGGAACCAAAAAAATGGCTGGATTGTTGAATAATGAACTGCATGATGAGTACTCTGTGCAGTAGCCAAGCTAAACACTAGCAACACCTGGCAGTGTCAAGGAGAGGTAATGAGCAAGAGTTAGTGCCCTTTGTCTATTAGAATCAGACGATTTTCATCATTTTTAGTAGGGTCAGATTCACGAGGTAGCAGGCTAATATTCTTAACGTATCATACTTTTGGACCCTAAAAAATGTTATTAACATTGCTGGGGCCCATCGGTAAGCTTTGTGTAGGGATCCAAATATACTAGCAATGCCACAGTGTGGTTGCTGTAATGAAAATGATATCAGCACCATTTCCATTTAGGACCAACCTTTTCATGAAAACACCTACGCTGATATGATCATCCTATTAGGAAAAGTAACAGTAACAAGATTTTCAAGTCAGCTTCATTGGTTGCCATACTCAATGTCCAAGCAGCACCATTTCGTTGAGGACTAATTAGATTATGGGATAAATGTGTGTGGCAAAGTTGTATGGCAATCCTGTAAGCAGTTTATGAGGAGTAGCAATAACAAACTTGTGACAATGGGCAGATGGACAACAGACCATCTCATGAACTTTCCTATTACCAGAAGAGTTAAATATCCCATGTTGATACAACAATCCATTCAGGAGACGTAGCAACAACAAGATTTTCAATACAATCTCTGTGGCGGACATATTCACTGTCTGAACAGTGCCATTTAGGACCAACTAGACCTTGGGATGCATGTGTATGTGTACAGTTTCATGGCAATCCTTGAAGTAGTCCAGGAGGAGTAGTAACAACAAACTACCCAAGGGACATATGACAGACAACAGACCAGTGCATTAACTCTCCTGGTCTATGATGAGTAGACCCAAAAATGAGATTTTAATACTGGACATTATGGATGAGAGTTTTAGAACTCTGATAACATTAGGCATGAAGTGTAGGTTTATATCTGTGATAATATTAGGTATGAATTGAAGGTTTATATCTGTGATAACATTAGGTATGAAGTGTAGGTTTATATATGTGATAACATTAGGGTTGAAGTGTAGGTTTATATGTGATAACATTAGGCTTGAAGTGTGAGTTTATATCTGTGATAACATTAGGTATGAAGTGTAGGTTTATATCTGTGATAACATTAGGTATGAAGTGTAGGTTTATATCTGTGATAACATTAGGTATGAAGTGAAGGTTTATATCTGTGATAACATTAGGCTTGAAGTGTAGGTTTATATCTGTGATAACATTAGGCTTGAAGTGCAGGTTTATATTTGTGATAACTTTAGGCTTTAAGTGAAGGTTTATATCTGTGATAACATTAGGTATGAAGTGTAGGTTTATATTTGTGATAACATTAGGTATGAAGTGTAGGTTTATTTCTGTGATAACATTAGGCTTGAAGTGTAGGTTTATTTCTGTGATAACATTAGGCTTGAAGTGTGGGTTTATATCTGTGATAACATTAGGTATGAAGTGTGGGTTTATATCTGTGATAACATTAGGTATGAAGTGTAGGTTTATATCTGTGATAACATTAGGTATGAAGTGTAGGTTTATATCTGTGATAACATTAGGTATGAAGTGCAGGTTTATTTCTGTGATAACATTAGGTATGAAGTGTGGGTTTATATCTGTGATAATATTAGGTATGAAGTGTAGGTTTATATTTGTGATAACATTAGGTATGAAGTGTAGGTTTATATGTGATAACATTAGGTATGAAGTTTAGGTTTATATCTGTGATAACATTAGGCTTGAAGTGTGAGTTTATATTTGTGATAACATTAGGTATGAAGTGTAGGTTTATATCTGTGATAACATTAGGTATGAAGTGTAGGTTTATTTCTGTGATAACATTAGGCTTGAAGTGTAGGTTTGTATCTGTGATTCTTTCTTTTCACTGATTCATGCAGGTTTGACAATGGTTAGACAAGGATGATAACTCCAAATAATTAATGCGTATATCTGTGATTCATTCTTTTCACTGATTCATGCAGGTTTGACAATGGTTAGACAAGGATGAAAACTCCAAATAATTAAAGATATTATGAGCTTTAAAACAACAGATTCGTAACTATGACAAAATGAATGAAATCAAACTAGGCCATTGTAATTATATAAGAGACTGTGTTATACTAAGGTGCTTTATAAGGGACAAACATACATCTTAGTGACTAAAAGCTGCATATCCAAGTATATAAAATGCATTCAGGAGGTTTAAAGCTAAGCACAGCAGGCCCAACCAAGCCCAATTATTTTCCATAAATTTCAATTATGCTTTAAATCCTGGAAAATATATATTTGTGTTTAACAATTTAAAAAATGAAGTTAATATTTCCACAATATAATGCCTTCATCAATGTGTTGTGACAAGGACTCACACTGACTTACATTTTTACTGGTTTAAAAAATTGTCCATGATGATGAATTTGTTCACCAAGCATATTAAATGACAAATTATGATTTCCTTACCCAACACCTTGATCCATTTCATCATTTAATTAAAGGTTTGTTTCAATTAAGAAAATGAGACACAAAACTCAGCCTATGATATGTTTAATTTATCAAACGATTCAACATCAGAAATATGAATAATGACAAATGCAATTCACAAGCGAGAAAGAATAACAAAGAGACAAATCTTGGTGCCACTCAAGTATTTGAAAATTTTCTATTCCACTGCAAAGTAGTGATTGGTGCACGATAAACATGATAATATTTATCTTGAGAAATCCGTTAATTAAATTAGATCTATTTGTACCGCTCTATATAAAAACAAACATATCTGAATTAAGAATGAGAAACTGTAATAAATTAGACACAAATTTTTCATATCTGTTGTGATTAACAAAGCCTACAGAATGAATGAATAACTGGAAATGCAGGGTCATAAGAAAATGACTTACGAATTCATTGCTGAAACCATTCAATTTAAAGATCGCCTCTACCAAGAGTACTATCATATGACTTAAAACCTGTTTGATTTATTGGGGTCAGGTCATCTCCCTAAAAAATGCAATTGTTGGATTTAGACATAAAGTTTTGGAAATTTAGTCCCATTTTGAGTTATGAAGCTATTAAGAAATTATCATTGGTATAGAATCACTGGACTTAGATTTAACATACATTTCTGAAGCATTGTGAAAGGCAAGGCACAAACACAATTCTTGCTGATACATAAATGATTATAAGCAAACTAACAAAATGGGTTTACGTTAAAGATATTAGTATACCAATATTACTTACAGCTCCGCAACAAAAAATCTTAGATACAGCGGTCTGTCTTTCAGTATCAGTATAGGTCTTGGGGCTGATTTTCAAACAGTGGGGTCTAATTATGATGCTGTTGTGGGAAGCCATAGAACTGCCTGATTAATCAGACTGCAGTGGTGTCTAATTATGATGCTGTTCTGGGAAGCCATAAAAGTGCCTGATTAGTCAGACTGCAGTGGTGTCTAATTACAATACTGTTCTGGGAAGCCATAAAACTACCGGATTAATCAGACTGCAGTGGTGTCTAATTACAATGCTGTTCTGGGAAGCCATAAAAGTGCCTGATTAGTCAGACTGCAGTGGTGTCTAATTACAATGCTGTTCTGGGAAGCCATAAAAGTGCCTGTTTAGTCAGACTGCAGTGGTGTCTAATTATAATGCTGTTCTGGGAAGCCATAAAACTACCTGATTAATCAGACTGCAGTGGGGTCTAATTACAATGCTATTCTGGGAAGCCATAAAAGTGCCTGATTAATCAGACTGCAGTGGTGTCTAATTACAATGCTGTTCTGGGAAGCCATAAAAGTGCCTGATTAATCAGACTGCAGTGGTGTCTAATTACAATGCTGTTCTGAGAAGCCATAAAAGTGCACCATATCATAAGGGAGTTTGATTTATACTGAGGTAGGTTCAGTGTTCAAACTAAAGCTGCCCTCCTCACAAAAGGTGATCAAAGGGACTAATCTAAGATGCCCCCCCACCATGTGATTTTGTTTTGTATTTGTATTTGTTTTGTATTTGCTCACCAGTTATTATGTACTTTTGAGAGAGTGACGTATGTAGGTGAAGTTGTTTGCATTTAAAACATGTACAGTGGAGAGAATGTTGGCATACCTCTATGCTACATTAATGTAATGTGGATGATATATCTTTGTATATTGTACTTTTGGAAACTGTACATGATCTAAGCACACTGCTAACTAAAATGACTGCTCCCTTGTGCTAAAAAATCAGCCTGAATTAGTCTGAAGTACACCATCCATAGCAGCTATTAAAATAGGGAAAATGAATTTTGCCAGAACAGACAATACCAGCTTCTGAAAGTGCAATGAATGAATTACCAAATATATAAAATGTAAAAAAAAGTTATTTACCAGCTTCTGAAAGTGCAATGAATGAATTACCAAATATATAAAATGTAAAAAAAAGTTATTGGCTCCTTTTAATATAATTTACCTATGAAGTTCAGAAACTGAACATGACCAAGTGGAGCTAGCACTTTTTTGAAAGGTGCACATCTAGAGTAAGGCCAAGCTGTATACTCTATAACCCATATTACACCCATCAATCATACACCAAAATAAAGGGAATTGAAGGGTCTCTGAATTATACCTAAGATATACAAGGTCTGTTTTAAATAGCCAGTATAACCAGTGAGGAAAGCCCAGGAAATTCTTTTTCTTTAAAATTCTAACCCTATGCAAAATACAAAACTGTAGAGTGCCACCTTATTCCAGGATGTCCCTCCCTCATGTGATTCCTGGTCTATTCTTGGATTCCATCCCCCTAAATGTAATTCTGGGGTATATTCTAGAATGCCCCCCCCCCCGGTCTATTCTGGAATATCCTCCTCAAAATGCAATTCCAGGGTCTATTCTAGGATGTGTATTAGCAGAATCTGCACTAAATTCTAAATATGCATGCAAATTTTTAAAAACTAAACCTACACATTATGCACAAACTGCACGATATTTTCAAAAACAACCTTTTCCTGCCTTAAAATCTGACCAATATTCTGTTGTTGTTGTTGTTGTTGTAGGGTTTAACGCCATTTTTCAGCACAAGATAGGCTATACATGGCGGCCAGTATTAATGGTGGAGGAAGAACCCGGAAAAACCTCGGAAAGAACCACCGACCCACGAGAAGCTACTGGCAAGCTTTCTCACATAACCACATTAGCCGAATCCAAGACTCGAACCGACGCAGACAGAGGTGAGATGGCAGTGATCCGTAACGGTGAGCGCTGTAGACCACTCGGCGACCAATATTCTGAAAAGTCCCCAATTTTTTTCAAATGAAGGGGGCCTCTATAGCTGTTCAATTCCAGAACAGACCCTGGATTCAATACCATACTCATATTATGGGCCATGCTGTATTGTGGCATGTTATAACGAGACAACACTATGCCCTGATAGACCCTTGAATAACAACAATATCAATGTTATATTATGGGCCATGCTGTATTGTGGCATGTCTATGCTGTATTGCGGCACTTTATAATGAGACAACAATTTATGCCCTGATAGACCCTTGAATAACAACCATATCAATGTTATATTATGAACCATGCTGTATTGCGGCACTTTATAATGAGACAACAATCTATGCCCTGTTAGACCCCTGAATAACAACCATATCAATGTTATATTATGAACCATGCTGTATAATACGACAACACTGTATGCCCTGATAGACCCTGGTTTCTTAAACATATCCATTTTATATGAAGGACTGTTCTGAATCGAGGCACTGTAATGTGGTGATAGGACACTGTATATTCAGCTTATTTTACTTCCAGCCTGTGGGCAATACTCAGACTCAGCCAATGTGGGTATGTGAGAAAGCTTGCCAGTAGCTTCTCATGGGTTGATGGTTCTTCCTGGGTTCTTCCTCCACCATCTATACTGGCTGCCATGTATAGCCTCTCTTGTGCTGAAAAATGGCATTACACCCTACAACATCAACAGGCCAATACTGAATAATAATGGTTTACTAGTATTACATGCATGAAAGTTAAGAAAAATCTAGTAAGAGTGTTGGGAGCTCCAGTATCTCAGCTAGAAAATGATATTAAAACAATATTATTATTATTATACCCACACAAAACCAATCTTGAGCATGATGGAAACGATTTAATTATCTTGGTGGAACCAGCTGAGTTGTACTGACATTGTCACATTTCAATATAGACACTAAAAAGGACATTTTCCAATCAGTCTGATGTTAGAGGAAACCCAGATCCAGAAACAGTACGTCATGTCCTAAGTGTTAAGATCAACAATGATGAGGGCTACCATCAATATCATCCAGCAATGATCTAAGAAGCTAAAAATATTTGTAGTACATTGAAGCAGAGTATGAATGGAAACAAGTTCCTGGGAATGGACTAACTTGATGAGATAATGTACATATTTTAATATTTAAAAATTTAAATTTGTTCAATACATGCAATTTTTGTCCATATGCATGTTACAAATTGGGTCTATGAAAATCCACCTTTTTTTGAGGTCAAAACTCCTGACCAAATTTTGGAAACCTCCTGATCTGTCCTGACCGTACCTGTATTTGTATCACATGAATGATGATAGATTCTATTATTCTTACCTTGTAAGCATCGTCTCCTATTACTTCTACATATTTCTTTTCTCTGTATATTGATCTTGCCTTTAGGATATAGAGAACTACAATGTCACAAAGTATGGTGGCCTGAAAAAATGACACAAATATAGATTTACCTTCCAGATAGTTTAGTCATGGCTCTGTATTATTATTATTATTATTACTGCTGTTGCTGTTGTTATTATTATTATTATTATTGCTGTTGCTGTTGTTAGTTCATATAAACAGCCGTTAGAATTTTTACTATAGATGTAAAGACCATACTGTCTGTAAGATATGACAAAATGTTTTGTGAATTTATGTAAATTCATTACTCTTGGATACAAGAGGGAAGAGAGAAAATGTCAGCAAGCAGAGATTAAGCTATAATTTCACATAAACCTAAACAAAATGACTAGAAATTCAAATCCGAGTGTGTTTTCTACAAAGCATTTAATACACTTACAAAGAAAATATATCTGGTAAACTTGGCTTTGTCAAATATCATCACCACACATACACATTATGTGACAACACTCACATAATCACAACCACACTAACATTAAATAAAAACATACACAAGTTTCTGTCTAAAATTCAATAGTTCTCAATAGTCCAATAGGGATAATGCAAGTGTCATTTGTGTTCATCTTATTAGAGACTGGATGGCACTGTTGTTTCAAACTTCCCTACTGGATTCTCCGAGCGACTCCTGGTCAGAACTGAGTTGTACATGACAGCCATAATGTTGGCATTATATGAACTGTATCCGATGCAGTCTGACCACAAAATATGTTTGTCTCTATAAAAAAATGAATATACATCACCTCTGTAACCAACTAGTTCACTTCAGAGTGAAGGGGAAGTGAGAGTGGACATAATATTGTTAAATTTAAGTGGGACCTTACAGGTAATAGAACAGTAATAATGGCCTCTGTCCAGTATGGGTGTTAATGCTTTATCAACACAAATCAACTGTGCAAACACTATTATGTGCTTATGATTGTCTTTCAATCAATCTATTTCATGGTTACATTCATCTTGTAAAGCATGGATCAATTATTAGTTGGCATTTTAACAAGATTACAATAATGAATAATAACAAAAAGAATTAATCCGAATGTTCAGTTCTGCATGGCAAATAAGTTGTTTGTCCCGCTGCTGCATACAGGTGGTGGTGCTATTTAGACGGAGGTCATTCACTCAAAAATGACTTATGCTGATATGTTGTATTTGTCAAGATTTAGATGCTCCTCGTTGATGATGTGCTTCACAAAGCAAAAACTTCACCAACTTCGAGTTCTGAGATATAATTTTGCCTGGCTTTGCTTCCTAAATCACAGGAAATACATTCAGACATTTAGCCTTCTAAAATGAATCACAATCAGACATTATTCTGATGACTGAAATAATCCATTTTCATTTTATATGGAGTAAAATCTGACTTCAAATAAACGCTGCTATTCACAACCCTACCAATAATCTTCAACCGAGATGGCTTAAATATTCTCATTCAAGGAATGATGTGTAATAACTTTTGTTCTTCAACAGGCATTTCTTTGATTTACCCACAACTTACAACAAATTGGATTGTTCCACTTTTAGAATATTATCTATGCAAATTAACATAATGGGCTAACCAACAGCAGTCTTCACACTAGCTACTGTCAGTCAATTAAATAATACAAGAAATGGTGGTTGTTTATACCTGACCACCATGCCTTTTAATTGCCTCTATGACAATCAGCTGTATTAACTGCCCCAAGGATAGCCTGACATGAACTCAAAGCAGGACTTTCAAATATATTGATGTTACAGGCATATACTGAGGCAGTGCTTGTTTAGTTGTTTTTTAAGATTCCTCAAAATCATGTTTATCGGAACATGACTATTTCAGGGCGTTTGAGAGTTTAAAAAATCATGTTTTTAGTGTGTCACATCGTGTTAAGGCAGGTATATTAGTACATAAGATTAACCTTTAAGATTTCATGTCAATTTTTAAAGATGTCTATAAGGTACAGAGAATTAATCTGTGAAATTTAAGTAACTTCAAAGCACTCAGATACATTATGGAAAAATGAGAATCCTATTCTCACCAAGTTCTTTAAGCTGAAAGTATAAAAGGTATCCCATGTTAAAAAAACATGTTACAATACTGAGCATCAAGAGAAAATATTGTACTTACTATTGATAAAAGAGCCAGACCACTGCCAACATTGAGCATCAAGGGAACAAAATTGAATTTCCCTGCCCTCCCCTGAACTGTGATGATAAATCTGATTCCATAGGCCTTGTAAAGTGTTCTGAAGTCAGTGCCATTTGCTCCCTTGTAGTAATGGGCATATCTACAACAGACAGGGATACATTAATTTTGTAATGCCCTCTGTATAATTAAAGCTTGATACACTAAAAGTTTAAACTGCACACTGCAAACATTGTAGTAATATGACTGCAAAATTGCTAAAGCTACGTTAAAAATCCAAATCACACAAACACCTGTAATGACAGTGACAAAATGAAAGCATTAATGTTACAGGTGAAATGAGTCATGCATTGTGTGAATTTACTATGAAGAGGACATGAATGACAAACACAACTGCCTAAAATAATTATATGAATGGTCTTATGGTAATACTTAACACAATTCATGTACCAGATCAAGAACTATAATGAACTAAAGTACTAAATGACTGGGCAGGCAATTAAAATGGCACCAACATTAATATCATAAAACAAAGATAAAAGTGAATTCTTCAGCTAGGATAGATGTAGGGCAAGACAAAAATACAGCTCAAAGATACTTCCCTGTTGTGAGAAAATGCCACCAGTAGACTCGATTTTGCAAGGTTTCAAATGAAAGCATGCTTCCTAGAACAAGTAGTAACTGACATAGATAGGGTTTTGGTGCCAGCCCTACTAACAATATTTTTTTTGTATTTGAAAATTTTCTTTAAACAATCCAGTGTGATCTTCAGTTAAGAATTTAAAGATGATTCAATAATTTATTTGAAAATTTTCTTCAAACATTATAAATATGATCTTCAGTTAACTTTTATGAGATTCAATAATTTATTTGAAAATTTTCTTCAAAAATAACCCACAAGATCTTCAGTTAGGGTTTTAGATAGATTCCATAATTTATTTGAAAATTTTCTTGAAACATATCAATGTGGTCTTGAGTTAAGCTTTGAGTGATTCAATAATTTATTTGAAAATTTTCATTTTACATTTCAACGTAATTTTTTAGTTAAGCTTTCTACACCAACTTTTCATATAATTTCAGCAGCATCTTTATAAAACTCTTTTCAACTAACTTGATAGAAAAGATGGCACGTCATCTCCTAAAAAAGTCCTACAAGTCAGAGCTAATTTTGATGTATATTTCTTCATTAGGCAGTGAATGCAGACTCACAAATGTGAATGCTAGTTCACCTAAATATAATGAAAATGTGGTGAAATATCCTATATATTTCAGTGTCAATGATGTGTCCAATGAAAAATCCCAAACTCACTTATCTGGAATAAGTCTATTACAGTATGAAAATGGATAATAGGATGCCTGTGTTACACATGGGTCCTTGTTTGAAATGTGCTGTATCCTACAAATCCAGGAACCTAACAGGCGTTTGTTCATGAATCAAAATCAAGATACACCACTCCCTCGATAACACGTGCCCTGATAACTTGCAAAACCGCTTATAACATGGGGTCAGGTGTGGATAACATTTTTTAAAACCAGAAAATAACCCCCCAAAATTGATCCCTATTTACTGAAATTGAAGAAAATCGTGATAAAAATTGCTAACTGAAACGTTGATATGTTGCTTGTTTTATGGTCGAAAACGATAGAGAGAACCTGGAAATTTTAATCAACATTTTGAAATTATCAGCTATTCATAAGAAGTCATATACTTGGTTACATTTTCTTTCCAAACAACATTCTCAGTACATCGTAATTAAAGATATTCAAGGAAATTTCGATCAATGAAAATTTCACTTACGCCTTGTGTAGGCAGTACATTAATACTTAAATGCCAATTAAATAATTTTTATTAAGTTAAATTTGTGTTTTAATTCTATTGTTTAGTTCCTCTTATGTGTAATCATCATAAATGCAATGTATATTTAAATGTAAAATGTGTCCGCTATGTCATCAGGCATTTCCCTGAGAACCCAATTAAGTCCTGACTGTGTTTGATAATTGACTTGTGGAAGTATTTGTTGTATTGTCACAATGAATTAAAAGCTGGCCTCCTTTGTATTATCACGCCAATTATATCTTTGGAATCAAATAAAAGAGGTGGGATAAAAGAAAAGTTAAAAGGCATGCAAATCAATCTAGTAGCCCCGGTCATATGCTGGGTGAACTCATTTCAGTTGATCAATTTAACACTGTTATAAATGTTATTGTGTATGTAATATAAACTACCATAATTTATCCAACTCGTTCATAATTGTGATCAAAGAAAGCAAGGCAACCAAGCGAGATGAGTACTTTGCAAAATAAAGAGCTTGGTTTCACAGATATGGACCATTGTGGACAAGCAAGTTTCAGAGAATTCCTGTACTGGCACTTAGAGATATCCTCAAGGATGATAAGAAGTTTCACTATTACTTCCAATGAAATCGCTTCAATAGTGTACTAAATGAACAATACAAAATTTGAGTTTCAATGTAGATGATTGTCTCACAAAATAAATGTTGCTAGTTTTTAAAAAAAAGGAATCTTATTTGGTTGTGTATCAACAGTTAATCTAGTTCCCTGCTACTCCAACTCCTGACTTGGCAGTATACTATTAAATACCACTCTGGGAAACATTTTAATCAAAAAAACAAAAAGCAGTGACATAATACACATATGTTTTCACATGCATGTGATGATTGTTGAAACCAGTAGGAATGATCTTTCACATGTTGGACATTTTGAAAATAAATGTTATTTAAGCAGAATAATGAACAACTTCATTAAAAAAAAGTGCTTTATTAACAATTATTATCAACATGATTGTAAAACAAGGATTCAGTCTTTAAATGGCCCAGATCCCTACCCTCACCCCACCCCTGTGGTTTTCTCGAAGTATATCCTAATCAGATTTGTTCAATTTTTGGAGGTTCCTTGGCAACTCACACCCTTGCTTATAGAGCGGTCTATGTTTGTGTGGACCCCATTGTGCGCGAGTTATTGAGGGCGTGGTGCATCTCTGATCAAAGAGAAATAAGGTACATAGTATACTGAAAAGCAGCACAACTCCTAAGCCACTTTCATTGGGCTGGGGTGGGTGGGTGTCAGCAAATCAGATGTCTGATAAAAAGGAAATCATATAGACCGAAATAAAAAATATGTGCGATTCTGGTGACAGTGTGACAGAAAACTGGGTATGAAGGTCAGTACTAAGTTTTTGTTTTGATTACTTTTTTTTATCCAGCTCATGTTAGTTCATGTCACAGTTTCCAATGTAAGTTACTAGTGTGAATGTGAGAGATTGGGAATGGTTGGTATTGATTTTTTTTTTTGGTGTGTACTTGATAAGATGTTGTAAGGATTAAAAAAAGAGTAGGTTTGGTTAAATTAACCCAACATTTTTTTGGGACTTCAAATGCCCAATAAGCTAGTCTAGACACATTTTTATACAACTGTTTCAGCCCTAAAGTAATGCAGAACCTCTCAAGATGAATATATACATGAAAATACAACCACAACCAAATGCATCTGAGCTAAATGAAACCCCCTGCTGCCATGGATGAAGAGACATATGGATGCACAGGCAAACAAATATCATGATTCCACAGAACAGAGCTGCTTAGCACTCCACTAATGACCTAGCCGTGCTATCAAGAAATCAGAAGAACAGAATGAGCTGCCAGGTTTATCTACAACTATGTGGAATGTTACATGTCTGCTGTTCTGTGTAGCTTGGAAAGATTCAACTTTAACATCCTTCAGCTTAAAGACTGACTGATAACAATGAAGCAGTCAAAGACTGTCTTAGTTATTAACTCTTTAGTTATAAGACTGATAACAATGAAGATGTCAAAGACTGTGTCTTAGTTATTAACTCTTAAGTTATAAGACTGATAACAATGAAGCAGTCAAAGACTGTGTCTTATTTATTAACCTGAAGTTATAAGACTGACTGATATTAATGGAGCAGTCACTGATTGTATCTTAGTTACTAGCCTTAAGTTATAAGACTGACTGATATTAATGGAGCAGTCATTGACTGTATCTTAGTTACTGACCTTAAGTTATAAGACTCACTGATTTTAATGGAGCAGTCATAGATTGTGTCTAAGTTACTAACCTGAAGTTATATCCTGGTGATACAACATCATCCTTTGTGTCGAGTCTCCTAAATGTGTAGATAGGGTTACACTTATCTGGACTGTAGTCTAGGTTACAATCCCATTCTATCACTATCTGTATCACACCTCCCTGATGATGGGAGAAAATAAAAATTAAACAAAATGGAATTTTGAGAAGAATACAAAGATAACTGTTAATAATATAAAAAATATTTTGCCAGATATTTACAAGATTTCTTGCAAATGTTTATTCAGTTGTAGTCTGGTCACAAATAATTAGTTCATCATGATGTTGCGCAAAGAAGCTGAAGCACACAGATGCAAAACTAGAAATAACAAAGTCAGGCCTAGAATCTATGCGTTAGTGGAATACTCAAACTCGACCCAAAGATCAAAAGGGGAAAGAGAGAAATTCATAGAATGAATTGTCCAAGCTTCATAATGTCTTGTCTAGTGTATGAACAAAATCCATCTTGTGGTTAAGGAAATACAAGGAAATTAAATTTTTTTAAACCAAACTTTCATGCACATTTTCTTATTGTGTCCTTGACCCAAAGACTGAGGGGCTAGAGAATGTATTGCAGAATTAATTGTCTTAGCATCATAATAATTCATCCAACGTATGAAGACTTGAAGACTTAATAATGTTTATTGTCAGCATGTTCTTGTTTTGTAATTTCATGGTGTTTGTTTTTGCAATCTTGTCATTATATGTTTTTAGGTGTTATCTAATATTATAAAGTGCTTAGAGCTTCTAAAGATTAGGTGCTTTACTAAGCCCATATTATTATAATTATTATTATTAGTATTATTATTATGAAATCCCATCATGATACTTAGAAAATATAAGCAAATGAAACAACAGTAACCATAAACATTACCACAGAATCTGTGACCTTGACTCCAAGGTAAAACAGACAGGAACTATGTTGTACAATGAAGAGTCTTAGCTTCATAATGATTCATGCCAAATATGATAAAATTCTATAAATGGTTTAGGAAATATATGCAAATGATAAACTGTAAACAAAACCTTGATACTAACAATGCCATTACAGCCATCCAAACAGTGACTTATGTCTACATCCCACCAATGTAAACTTGATACTGACAATGCCATTACAGCCATCCAAACAGTGACTTATGTCTACATCCCACCAATGTAAACTTGATACTGACAATGCCATTACAGCCATCCAAACAGTGATTTATGTCTACATCCCACCAATGTAAACTTGACACTGACAATGCCATTACAGCCATCCAAACAGTGACTTATGTCTACATCCCACCAATGTAAACTTGATACTGACAATGCCATTACAGCCATCCAAACAGTGACTTATGTCTACATCCCACCAATGTAAACTTGACACTGACAATGCCATTACAGCCATTCAAACAGTGACTTATGTCTACATCCCACCAATGTAAACTTGACACTGACAATGCCATTACAGCCATCCAAACAGTGACTTATGTCTACATCCCACCAATGTAAACTTGACACTGACAATGCCATTACAGCCATCCAAACAGTGACTTATGTCTACATCCCACCAATGTAAACTTGATACTGACAATGCCATTACAACCATCCAAACAGTGACTTATGTCTACATCCCACCAATGTAAACTTGATACTGACAATGCCATTACAGCCATCCAAACAGTGACTTATGTCTACATCCCACCAATGTAAACTTGACACTGACAATGCCATTACAGCCATCCAAACAGTGACTTATGTCTACATCCCACCAATGTAAACTTGATACTGACAATGCCATTACAGCCATCCAGTGACTTAGGTCTACATCCCACCAATGTAAACTTGATACTGACAATGCCATTACAGCCATCCAAACAGTGACTTATGTCTACATCCCACCAATGTAAACTTGACACTGACAATGCCATTACAGCCATCCAAACAGTGAATTATGTCTACATCCCACCAATGTAAACTTGACACTGATAATGCCATTACAGTAATCCAAACAGTGACTTATGTCTACATCCCACCAATGTAAACTTGATACTGACAATGCCATTACAGCCATCCAAACAGTGACTTATGTCTACATCCCACCAATGTAAACTTGATACTGACAATGCCATTACAGCCATCCAAACAGTGACTTGTGTCTACATCCCACCAATGTAAACTTGACACTGACAATGCCATTACAGCCATCCAAACAGTGACTTATGTCTACATCCCACCAATGTAAACTTGATACTGACAATGCCATTACAGCCATCCAGTGACTTAGGTCTACATCCCACCAATGTAAACTTGATACTGACAATGCCATTATAGTCATCCAAACAGTGTCTTATGTCTACATCGCACCAATGTAAACTTGATACTGACAATGCCATTACAGCCATCCAGTGACTTAGGTCTACATCCCACCAATGTAAACTTGATACTGACAATGATATTACAGCCATCCAAACAGTGACTTATGTCTACATCCCACCAATGTAAACTTGACACTGACAATGCCATTACAGCCATTCAAACAGTGACTTATGTCTACATCCCACCAATGTAAACTTGACACTGATAATGCCATTACAGTCATCCAAACAGTGACTTATGTCTACATCCCACCAATGTAAACTTGACACTGACAATGCCATTACAGCCATCCAAACAGTGACTTGTGTCTACATCCCACCAATGTAAACTTGACACTGACAATGCCATTACAGCCATCCAAACAGTGACTTATGTCTACATCCCACCAATGTAAACTTGATACTGACAATGCCATTACAGCCATCCAAACAGTGACTTATGTCTACATCCCACCAATGTAAACTTGATTCTGACAATGCCATTACAGCCATCCAAACGGTGACTTATGTCTACATCCCACCAATGTAAACGTGACACTGACAATGCCATTACAGTCATCCAAACAGTGACTTATGTCTACATCCCACCAATGTAAACTTGATACTGACAATGCCATTACAGCCATCCAAACAGTGACTTATGTCTACATCCCACCAATGTAAACTTGACACTGACAATGCCATTACAGTCATCCAAACAGTGACTTATGTCTACATCCCACCAATGTAAACTTGATACTGACAATGCCATTACAGCCATCCAAACAGTGACTTATGTCTACATCCCACCAATGTAAACTTGATACTGACAATGCCATTACAGCCATCCAAACAGTGACTTATGTCTACATCCCACCAATGTAAACTTGATACTGACAATGCCATTACAGCCATCCAAACAGTGACTTATGTCTACATCCCACCAATGTAAACTTGACACTGACAATGCCATTACAGTCATCCAAACAGTGACTTATGTCTACATCCCACCAATGTAAACTTGATACTGACAATGCCATTACAGCCATCCAAACAGTGACTTATGTCCACATCCCACCAATGTAAACTTGACACTGACAATGCCATTACAGCCATCCAAACAGTGACTTGTGTCTACATCCCACCAATGTAAAACCTCATACTATGTGTATGGAAGAAAAAAAAATTCAGTTGCAGAAGAAACCTCCTGATGGTTATCCAATCTCAATAAGTCAATGAACACATAAATCAGAAGGCAGAAGTTTTTTTGCTAATTAACAATCTGACGACAAAATATGATAACTTTGACAAGACTTAAAGAGAATTTGATTGTATCAGAAAAGTCCTAGTTTCACCATAAAGATTTAACCTCAAGCAGACAACATGTTTGAAGAAGATAAATTCTGTGAAAAGTGTGTAATCTTAAAGAACAAAACATTCATGACTTCACAACAGCTAATTCTGTACAGAATTGTCTCCCCTGCCTAGTGAAACCGTCACTTTAAAATATTAGAATTATGTCTAAAAACTGCTGTAATGATTTGTTGCTGACAAGGTTTGATACAAAAAATTTTACAATTACTTTACCTTTTGAGCCATACCATCATACTGTTCACCAGCAAGACCGACTATGTCGCTGAGTATGAATATGGGACAGAACTTATCAGGTGGATGGTTCAGTTTGAAGCGGCAAGTGGTCAGTTCAGTTTTATTGTAACCAATAATATTTCTCCTGAAATTAAGGTACTCAATTGATTCTTTTAAAAGTGATATAGTAATAGCAAAATGTAACAACTCTCCAGAGCAAAACATTAGTAGTATCGATTCTCACAGTCATCTACTTAAACATAAATTCAAACTAAAAACATTATACAGATTACCATTTACCCACTGCTTAAACAGTTTTTATCAATACCAAGGAACAAGAGAATCTGGACCTACATGTGTCAAGCCTACAATCAAAGCACTGCTGTAAAATGTGTGACCTTGACCCTAAGGTCACATAGCAAAGAGTTTATGTTGCAGAAAGGTCATAGCTTCATATATATTTATCCAAAGAATAAAGAAAACTGATTAAGAGGTTTAGGAAAAGAAGGAAATGAAGAAACTTTAAACAGAACCGTAATGCAAAGTTTCTAATAGTGTGACCTTGGCCATAAGGTTCAAGGGGTAAGCAAGCATGCTGCCATAAATAATTATATAAGATTTATAATGAGTCAATGCAAGTTTGAAAAAAATCCCTTAAACAGTCAAGAAAAATAATCCTTTAAATGGTTTAAAAAATGTAAAAAATGAATAATATCTTTAACAAAAACCTTGACACAAATTTTCTATGTGACCTCAACTACAAAATAAGTCATTGGGACAAGCAAGTGGATAACAGAATGTACAAACTTAGTTTCAACATGATTCATGCCATGTATGATGACAATTTATCAAGTGGGTTTAGAAAATATTTGCACATGAAAATTATTCAACCAAAACCATTCATGCAAATTTTTCAAGACTCTTTCTTTGACACCAATGTCACAGAAGCATGTAAATATGTTGCACAATGGATTGTCTTAGCTTCATAATGATTCATACCACATAATGAGAATGCAATGTAACCAAAGCCTTAACAAACTGTCAACAATGACTGTTGCTGATGCAAAAAAAGTGATTATGTCTCACTTCCAACTAACATGAGCTTGACAAAGGCATGTAACACACCCAGAGCTGTTTAGATAAAGACATATTTTCTGAAAGCCTATCAAATGCGGTCATGTATGAAAACAAAAGGCTTTATACCTGTGTTGCCCAACATATTGTATTCAAGGAAGTGACAGCTGGTCAAGTCTGGTTGAAATATGTAATGTACAATTTAAATTATTAGCCATCATTCAATTCACTTTGGGGTTTTGATTTAATTTAACCACTGTCCCCTTTACATCGAGTTCATGAAACCTTTTCCTTCTTGGCAGGATAGCTATTCTGTTCAAGGTACACAAGAGACAACTCACTTTATAAACAAAAGCATGGGAGACAACTCACTTTATAAGATGGATGGTAGTTTTCTGTTTAAATTCATCTTAACATCAAACTTTTCACTCTTCCATCCTAGTAATATCCAACTATGTAAAGTTTTAATCAAAAGAGTGATTGTAAAATTTAAGCCAACATAAACAAAATCACAGCTACCTCAACGTTTTTTAATTTTTCCATCTCCATGTTAGTACAGTCATCTTCCTTGTTAAACAAAATAAGGCAATAGTGTTACACCACTGCCTCGATAACTCACGCCCTGATAACTCGCGAACCCGCTTATAACGCGGTGTCAGGCGTGGATCCCATTTTTTAAACCCAAAAATACCCTAATAATTTATCCCTATTTGTTGAACTTGAAGAAAATCGTAATAAAAATTGGTAACGGAAACTTTGATGTATCACTCATTTTATCATTGAAAACAGTAGGCAGGACCTGGAAATTTTAATCAACACTACGAAATATCAAATTAAATAATAGCTCAACAATTTTTTACATTTTCTTTCCAAATGACATTCCTAGTACACCGCAATTAACGCTATCTAAGGAAATTTCGATCAATGAAAATGTCACTTACGCCGAGTGGAGGCAGTACTTTAATAAATAAATACAAATTAAATAATTTTTTTATCAATTGAAATTTGTGTTCTAGTTCCATCTTTTAGTTCCTTTTAAGTGTAATCATCATAAATGCAATGTGTCCTCTTGTAATTAAATGTAAAATGCGTCAATCTACCGTAACAACTATGTCCGCGAGCGTTTCTCTGAGATCCTAATTAAGTGCCGACCGCGTGTTTTGATAACTGACTTGCGGAAGTGTTTGTTGAATTGTTGCACTGAATTAAAAGCTGGCCTCCTTTGTATTATCACGTTAATTATGTCTTTTAAATAAGAAAAAAAGGAGGTGGAATAAAAGAAAAGTTAAAAGACACAAAAATCAGACTAACTTAAAATCTAGCGGCCTCGGTCATATGTCGGGTGTGCTCACTTCATTTGATCAATTGAACACTGTAATAAACGTTCCTGTGTATGTAACATAAACTACCTTAAATTAAACGACTCTTTCATAACTGTGATCAAAGATAACAAGGCCGCCAAGCGAAATGAATACTTCGTAAAATATAGAGCTTGATTTCACAGATACGGACCATTGTGGGCAAGCGAGGTTCAGAGAATTATTGAACTGGCATTTAGAGATATCCTCAGGTATTATACAAAATTTTATTATCAATTCCACTGAAATCATGACATTAACACTGTACTAACTGAACAATAAAAAATTGAGTTTTGATGTAGATGTATCACGAAATAAATTTCGCGTGTGTTTGGGAAAAAAAGGAATCTTGTTTGGTGGTGTATCAACTGTTAGTCTAGTTCCCAAATTATGGACTACCGATTTGGCAAGATACTATTAAACACCACTATGGGAACCAGACTGATCAAGAAAACAAAAAGCAGTGACGTAATACACAGATTTTTCGTATACACGTGATGGTTGTTCAAACCAGTTGGAACAATCTTTCATATGTTGGATATTTTGAAAAAAAATGTTATTTAAACAGAATAACGAACAACTTCATTAGAAAAAGTGCATTATTAAAAATTATTATAGATGTGATTGTAAAATGAGGATTCAGTCAATAAACAGCCCAGTTCCCTAACGCCAGTCCCCCCCACTACGGTTTTCTCGATGTCTAAGCGATTTTTTTTCTCAATTTTTGGAGGTTCCTCGGTAACTGGCTCCTCACTTATAATGCGGTCTATGTTTGTGGACCACATTGTGCGCGAATTATCAAGGGAGAGGTGTATATCACATAAACATTAGTATTACATATTAGTTATATAAAAGCATTTGAGTAATTAGGGCTTTAATCTATGACCCTCTGATCAAAAGTGAGTCAGTTTTAAAGAAACCAATAAATGTTTGGTTGGAAATGATATTTTAGAACTGTATATACAATGTATTGTCTCAAAGTTGATCCGGGTCTGTGTTGTTGGTTCAAATGATTAGTCCTAATAAACTGCATAGACAGAAAGCTAACAGAGCAATATACTATAGCAGATCTGGGTCTATAATGTTTGCGCTTGGATCCAGCATACACCTCTCCCTTGATAACTCATGCACAACGGGGTCCAAAAAGTAAACCGAACTATTAAGTGAGGGCACAATTTATCAAGGGACCTCCAAACAATAAGTGACCCCATCCATGCTGTACATCAAGAACACCACGGGATGGGGGGATGTACTGTTTAATGGTTGGTAATACATTTTATAATCATGTCTAGAATACTTGTCAATAAAGCGCATTTTCTAATGATGTTGTTTGTTACTATGTATAAATTACATTTTCAAGATGTCCAACATCTGAAAGATCATTAACATTTTATTCCAACCAGTTTCAAACAACATTTATGTGTTATGTGAGAAAAATTGTGTATTACATCACTGCTTCTTGTTGCTGTTGATTAATCTGGTTCCCTGCCTCATATATGGCTATGAAGTACATATGCACCAGACTAACTGTTGATACACCACAAAACAAGATTCCTTTTTCCAAAAACTAGTGACATTTTGTGAAATAAGTGTCTATGCTGAAACTAAAATTGTGAATTGAACAATTAGTAAAATACTGATGCCGTGATTTCATTGCAAATATTAGAGACACTTGCAAAATGAATTTATAACTTTGTTTACCATTAGAAATTGAAAATCGTAATATGTTTTTCAGTGTTAGAAATTTAATAATTCATATTTAATACTCAAACAGATTCAATAATCATCTTTTATCATCATAACTGCATGGGTATAAAGGTCACTATTCGTTGACAGCCATGCCAAAGAAGCATATTCATGGTAACTATATTGTTAACCACATAATTCCTGTACTTCATCATTAACGAAACAAAGGTCTCCTTTTATTGGTAAAAGATGTACAAGTGCACCGATTAATATATTTTGAGATTTAAGCAAATTTTCAGGAAAAAAATGAATTCTGAATTTGTAAAGAATCACTGCACCATTATCAATAGCATACTGTGAAATTACTAAAAAAACTAGAAACATGTTTCTAATTTTCAATTATTTTTTTTTTACAAATGCATTCAAAATATTGGTCCATCAAGGGACCATTGGCTCCATATCAGTGATTTCTAGTTTAAACCCAGAGACAGGCAGACAGACAATAATTTTATGGAAATAATATACTGCGCTACTAAGAAAAGTATTTCAAAGCAGTGTCCTTAACTGCATTAAATGGACACAGGGATCTCTTTTTTTATTGTCTCATTCTGTATACCCTACATCAAGGGTGCCAGACAAGCTACTGGTTTCTTAGGTGTATGCTGTAGAAAGGCTGTAGGTATTAAACAATGTTCTCTCATTCCAGTGGATGAAAAGGGTCAGGAATACTTGTGGAATGCAAGGCCCAAGCTTACAAGCATCAGCTAACAACAGCACAGTAGGAACAACAGATACAATGAATATCATGCAACTGCCTATACTGTTATTGATAAACTAGTCTCAAATAGGTCCAACATTCTTCGATACTGAATTCAATTTATACATATACACAACACTCCCTCATTATAAGGCCCTTCATTATAACACAGTTTGTATCAAATGGCAAGTATGGTCATGGAGCACACTTTATTAAATGGCAGTAAAATTATGTATCATGTATTTCATTGTAAGATGGTTTGTTCTCTTTTTGGGTTTAACTCCATTTTTATCACAAGATTGGCTGTACATGGCAGCCAGTATCCTCTACAGCTTCCATTAGAAGTGTTATAATAAGGGAGTACTGTGCTAGGAAATAAGCAAGTGGTGACATTATTATATTTGATGACCAAAAGTTAGAGGGATAACAAGTGTATCCTATTCCCTAACATATTAATGAGGGTATTGGGGGTGTTACTGTTTATAATCCTTATTTAATACAGTGAAATTTGCCTTGACTGGTACTGTACCTTTGTATCACAAACAGCATCCCATAATAAATCATTTTCTTCACTTGTGACCACTATATAAAGCATACCAGTCCACACAAAATACAAAATGTTATGGTCTCTTTACAGAGGCTTCAATATATACTTGTTTTCTAGATATAATAACATTCAATTTATACAGGAAAAGAATATAAGGAAACTTCAGAAAATCTGTTAAATTACGAACTTTTGATTGTTTTAATAAATCATCTCTCTGTGTATTATCTGCACTAGACTACAACTGAACAATCGATCTTTGTTGATTTTTTTAAAATAAATATCTGGCAAAATGTATAAGATATTCAATTCCTTTAAAATAATTGCAACATGAGATCTGGCAAAAACTATACTTAACCATTTGTAAAATGTGAAATTCTGAATACTTCAGCACTCTTGACAGATAAGATGGAAAAAACAAACTGAGGCGTACATAAAGGAAACAACAGGGCTTGTGTTTTGAGGAGCATGATTGCACTCATGGCCATTGTGCTCCTTAAATTGATTCCATTGCTCTCCCCAACGATTTCTAATGTTTTCTGAGTGAACTTTTCAATTTTTCCCCCCAGATTTCATGATACTGATATGTATACAAGTTCCACCATATGACATTATGTGCTGTAACTGATGATGTGCCATAAACAATGGCATCATAAATATTTGAGGACAGTGAATAAATCTACTCAACACTACCAGGCGAGCTATTCGCAGGTCTCCTGATTTTACAAAACACAAGCCCTGAAACAGCATCAAGAGGTCCTAGTGGGTCTGATATCACTTACCTGATTACATAATTTAACAGTGTAAACTTTATCCTGAACTTTATATCATAATCTTACCCATTCTACTACTGTCTGAAATAAATTGTCTCAAAATATAAAAGCATAATTTAAATGCACAATCTCTTGCTCATAAAAAAAACTCATCCAAGATCTTGATGACATAAACCTATTTTCCAAATTTTATTTAAACTGGATGAAAAACAAATTCCCCTGATCTAGAAGTAAATAAGCTCAGCCAATCACATTTTTGATCATCTCATTGATCTGCACATATCATACTTATTTAAAAATAACTGTCCAAGACAATCATAATATATTTAACAAGCTGGAGCAAAATTCATCTTCAGAGTGGAAACAAGCTCTGAAAATCCAATTCAAGATTACTTCATAAATACCTGTAGATCACATTTGTCCAACATCTTCATCTTGGTGATATAAGATCAAAATCTGACCAGAAATACAGTGGCTAGAGCACTGATATCCTCAACCAATCAAAAGCAAGATCATATCATTAACATGCATGGATCTCACTAAACAAATGAGATCTGGATATTGAAAGTCCAGAAGAAAAAAAGTCGCTGTGGTGCTGATAAGTTCAGACAATATCACGAACAATCATCTAATTAATATGCACCAATCTTGCTCATAATTGTACTTGTATGATATCTGGAATAAACATACCAAGTTTGATCAAAATCTGATCAGACAGAGTGATAACAAGCTCAGCCAGTCATGCAAAACTTAAGCCAGAAATAACATTCTGACACAGTGAAGTGAAAATCAGACTTAACTTAGGCTTCAAAATTTAAAGCTTTTTACCAAATTTATTTAAATCCAACGAGTACCTCAATGGTCACTGAGCAAAAGCACAAATTTGTTACATACAGCATGTACAAACACGTGAACATACCCTCTTCAGAATATGTTGTGACAAAAAGAAGATTTTCTAGAAATCTTAAGTACCTGTATAGCAATATCTTGGTAGTTCACGATCTTAGCTCCTTGTGTGATAGTTTCAAGACGAAAAACAGGACAGATAGAGTTGCTGCCACTGTCATAACGACAGGTCTTGAGATATTTAGCTGCGTCAGTAAAACTGGGAATATTTCGCCTGCAGGAAGGAAATGTACAATCAGGAAAGTAACATTATCAATCATTTTTTTACAGATGAAAGATATAAAATTAACAGAAAGAATGCTTTTAAAATTAAAAATAAGAATTGCTTTGTGGGATGTCATATCCAGCCTATGAACACCAATATTTTAAGGGAGTTTCCCGTATACACAAGCAAGAAAGGAACTCCAAGTGTCTAGAGTACAAACTATAGATATACAGAGGGAAATCATGCAATAACATGCTTTGTAACAACATCAGTTTAGATTTGACATGAATCTGAAAATCAAAAGTTTTTTTAAGAATCTTATGTTTCTCTGGTAATACTTTACATGAACATCACTTTCTCTGCTATCTATATAACCAGCCCTCGGATATAAAAAAATATTTTTCTGACTATATATATTTTATAAAAAAATAGAAAGCAACCCTTACAGGTTAACTCTCCTTCCTACCTACCAGGTGGCTACCTTTATACACAATTTAAACCATTTTTTTAAATACCTGAGTGACACTTTAAATGAAGCATGCATTGCAGGGAATGGAGGGAGGAGTACTTTGTACAGTGATCAGGTAAGTATTATTGAATACAGTCTGCTACAAAATTAGCTATCTCCATCAACTATATTACCTGATCACATTACATTAGGATAATAGGTAAGGAGGAAAATGCTGAGCATCCTACCTCTACCTGTGTCTCCCAGTAGAAGCATGATTGCACTACTAAAAGGTTGAACTTCTCCTGATGTTAGTTTAGGACAAAAATGGACAAATGTGTTTATACACATGCATGGGAGATCTCTCTGTATCTGATACTTGAACTATTTGTACAATACATGTAAGTACCAATGATTAGTACACTGCTTAAAATCAAATATTAAATATGTGGCAGTCACTGTGTTTTTACTATTTCTCATTTGGGGGCCCCGAGTGGCCGAGTGGTCTAAAGCGTTCTCCGTTACGGATCACTGCCATCTCACCTCTGTCTGCGCCGGTTCGAGTCTCAGATTCAGCCAATGTAGGTATGTGAGAAAGCATGCCAGTAGCTTCTCGTGGGTCGGTGGTTCTTTCTGGGGTTTTCCCGGGTTCTTCCTCCACCATTAATACTGGCCGTCATATACAGCCTATCGTGTGCTGAAAAATGGCGTTAAACCCCACAACAACAACAACAACAACTATTTCTCATTTTATTATGCACTGATTCCATGCAATTGAAGGACATAGTTTTGCTACCATTCGAACCAATCCCACCCCAAATTGTAATGCCTATGGTATAAGTATGCATAATTTTCAACAGTTAAAACTTCTTACAAAGTACGATGATGCAACATGGACCACCACCATAGTGTTTTAGCAGGGTTTACCTATGTAAGTATTATACAGAAGCTGAATACAGTCAACAGATGTAAAAAGCCTTTCAAGTTGAACATAGCACCTTAAAAATGTTGACATTTATGTTACCAGACAAAATGGATACCAATGACTCACTTGCGAGACATGAAGATAACATTGAGGAAAACACTGATTATTAAATAAACATTTAACAATTACAAAGATGTTCTTACAGTGGTCCTCCCTTTGAATCACCCTCTCAATAAAAGCCAATCCCATCACCCACCCACTTATAAAAGGCCACCTTGACCAATATCAAAATAAGTATATTTTACCATTTTCTGCCCATCATAAAAGTCCAATCCTTTCTATAAGGCCATTTTTCAATACACAAGGGGTGGTCCAAAAGAGGAGGACCACTGAAGTTTAGAAGTTAACCAAATGATTGCCTGTCTGCCTGTCCTTACTGTAAACACAACTCTAAAGGTGTGGTTCAAGAAAATGTCAAGTAAAGTTTTTAACACATAATGAAACCTTAACAAAAAGGGCAATACTTCTAAAAGAGTACAACCCCATTTAACAGGACACATTTATCTAAAAGAGTAAAACCCCATTTAACAGGACACATTTATCTAAAAGAGTAAAACCCCATTTAACAGGATACATTTTATCTAACAGAGTAAAACCCCATTAGTCAGGA
The DNA here is from genome assembly GCA_028554795.2 of Sinohyriopsis cumingii. Taxonomy (NCBI): domain Eukaryota; kingdom Metazoa; phylum Mollusca; class Bivalvia; order Unionida; family Unionidae; genus Sinohyriopsis; species Sinohyriopsis cumingii. The sequence continues at coordinate 24,908,368 of CM068842.1, read as the reverse complement.
CACTTTTATTCGAACAGAGTAAAATCCCATTAATCAAGAAATTTTTGTTCTTTAATATCCATTTCCCATTGAATAATAATAATAGACAATAATAAATTGAACAATTTTCATAAATCATGTATCCACTTGTTCCCTTGCTTTGACTTCAAAAACCCAAAATTTTGCACCCCTTGCACCAGGGGCTTATGACAGTTGGGTATGCACATTAGTCTTTCCATGCCCAGCAAGTATGTATAGGGTTATAGGGTGGGTGTACATACATCCAAGGGTCCTGAATAAGATCCCAAAAGTGTTTGGTACAATCTTCACTCACAAGAGTATCACTGACCCAAGTTTTGTGTCAGGCTTTAACAGCGTAAGAGTCCAAGCATATTACACACATATGACCATTCATACACACACCTCTAAACAATGCAGTGGATAAAAGTGCAATGTTTACCTCAAAGAGAAGTTGCTAACTAATACATTGTATCAAAGATCAGTTCTACCCTATCACATACCAACAGCAGCAACAAGTGATCACTAGACATCCATTTTCAATATTTTTATAAACCATATTTTTCTCCTTACAATTTAAGTCTTAGGACATATTCAGATTTTGTTTTGCTAATTTAGAAGATGGATGTTTACCTTCTGGTCTACTGACTCTAGCACTGGTGTCTGTTACAAAAGGTTACTATCACCGTCTTCAGCCTCTGGTGGCCATCAGATTCATTACATGGACAGTGTCCCACATTTCTGTCCCCATTTTTGATTTTAGTAAAAGCTTAAAGTTGTTCACTGAATAGGTTTAGTGTACAAGCAAGTGGTGAATATTTTCACTTAACTGCCATCAATTCTTCTGGATCCTGACCAGTAACAAACATTAATCCAATGGGGCTGTTTGTTAACCATATAATATGATGTTCATAAGACTTCATTTTCAGCAACAGTCTGTAATTGTTTTATTACATAATTTAGTGTACTGTTTTCGAATTTAACTTGTTTCAGAATAGCAAAATAGACATGATGTCACACAAAAAATGTTATGAATAACAATGGTGCAACATCATGAATTAATAAATCTCACATGACATTAAGTCAGCCATTTAAAAAGTGTCTCTCATGCAAACCATTCATTGTAATTAATTACTGACTCGATACAAAATTTGTCAAAGTAACCGAAAATTGCATGCCACACCTTTATTTGATTCTCTGCCTTACACATGGTTACTGATCAAAGTATTTTCTGTAAAATTATGTTGTAAACCAAAACAATCAACATCTCTGTACAGTACTCCCTCAGAATAAAGCCCCTTTTATAATGTGGGCATGACCATGGATGCCATTAAATTAGTTGAAATTTGTTGCATTATTTCTAATTGATTTCACTTTCAGTTTTTGGTGTGTGATTTGGATTTTTAACATAGGTTTAAAAAAAATTCAGTCATATTGCTATGATATCTGCAATGTGGCAGTTTAGAGTGATGTCTAGCATTGGGGCATCATGCCGCAGACATGTAGCATGACATCCCACCCAGTCACATTATCCTGACACCATGCCGACCAGTCCTAACACTAACCTCTTAATGCCAAGCACCTAGCAAGGCAGCTGTTAGTACCATTTTTTGTAAGTCTCTGGTATGACTTGGCCGGTGTTTGAACCCACAACCTCCCAGACCCGAGGCAGAAGCTCTAACCACCAGTTTTTGGTTCACCAGAACCAATCATGTGTAACTAAATGGTATCAAATATTTTTTTAATGGTTTAATGCACTACCATGACACAGCAATACATCCCTCAGTATAAGGTACAACACTTATAACATGGGTCATTTTAATGTCTCCATTATAAAAAGGCAGCCACATAAATACTGGACTAAATTTGAACAATGAATTAATAACTTTGCTTACCATTAGAAACATGATTTTTGATACGCCTTTCCTTATCAGGGATTATATAATTTATACTTAATACTCAAAAAGATCCAAAATAACATCTTTTTTTATCATCATAATCACACAAGCATAAAGGTCACCTTTGACTGACAACCAAGTCTAATACCCAGCCAGTGATTTTTATAGCAAACTTTACTTTCCACCTAAATTTTATCTACCAAATTCTCAATTCCCTCGTGGTCAATACAGACAGGTTACCCTGTAATTATAAAAAAAATCCCATATCTGGCCCATACTGATAGACCACACTGTATTTATTGAAAATCCTCTCATGTGCCAATAGACAGTGTGCTGTAATTATCGAAATGCAACAGCAAACAATATTGCTATAAAAAGGCATAAATGTCAATTATTTAAATTTTTAAAAAATACCATCACAAACCTCTTAACTCCAAACTTAGGGAATTCTACATTATTCTTAATGAAAACTGTGAAATTTCTGGATTCCAACAAAACTGGTGGATTAGGTCTGAAAAATAAAAAAGGAAGATTAGTTTTTATATACCCATTATACCATTAAAACTGAGCTAGTTATGTATAATATGGAACCACCAAATACTTTGCATACTAATATTCCACTGGATATGTATAATATGGAACCACCTAATACTTTGCATACTAATATTCCACTGGATATGTATAATATGGAACCACCTAATACTTTGCATACTGGTATTCCACTGGATATGTATAATATGGAACCACCTAATACTTTGCATACTGATATTCCACTGGATATGTATAATAAGGAACCACCTAATACTTTGCATACTGATATTCCACTGGATATGTATAAGATGGAACCACCTAATACTTTGCATACCGATATTCCACTGGATATATATAATATGGAACCACCTAATACTTTGCATACTGATATTCCACTGGATATGTATAATATGGAACCATCTAAAACTTTGCATACTGATATTCCACTGGATATGTATAATATGGAACCACCTAATACTCTGCATACTGATATTCCATTGGATATGTATAATATGGAATCACCTAATACTTTGCATACTGGTATTCCACTGGATATGTATAATATGGAACCACCTAATACTTTACATACTGATATTCCACTGGATGTGTATAATATGGAACCATCAAATACTTTACATACTGATATTCCACTGGATATGTATAATATGGAACCACCTAATACTCTGCATACTGATATTCCATTGGATATGTATAATATGGAACCATCAAATACTTTGCATACTTATATTCCTTAAAGCTTTATATCGGCATCCAATATGCAACTTTTATTTTGTGGCCTTTTCCATGTTGATTGGCAAGTATCAGGATTGTAAGTAAGAATGACTAGCTAAGCTACTACAATGGTCTGGGTTTGAGTCCTGTTGTAGGTAGGAATGACTAGCTAAGCTACTACAATGGTCTGGGTTTGAGTCCTGTTGTAGGTAAGAATGACTAGCTAAGCTACTACAATGGTCTGGGTTTGAGTCCTGTTGTAGGTAAGAATGACTAGCTAAGCTACTACAATGGTCTGGGTTTGAGTCCTGTTGTAGGTAAGAATGACTAGCTAAGTTTTCACAACAGTATGGGTTTGAGTCCTGTTGTAGGTAAGAATGACTAGCTAAGCTTTCACAACAGTATGGGTTTGAGTCCTGTTGTAGGTAAGAATGACTAGCTAAGCTTTCACAACAGTATGGGTTTGAGTCCTGTTGTAGGTAGGAATGACTAGATAAGCTTTCACAACAGTATGGGTTTGAGTCCTGTTGTAGGTAAGAATGACTAGCTAAGCTTTCACAACAGTATGGGTTTGAGTCCTGTTGTAGGTAAAAATGACTAGCTAAGCTACTACAATGGTCTGGGTTTTGAGTCCTCTTACGACACAAAGAAATCAATGTTAATAACTACAGCACATTTACAGCACTCAAATGTCAGCTGATGGAAAGTAATAAGGTATAAAAAAAAAACACCTGTTCATCACAAACGCGCTTGCATATTCGAAAGAAAACCAGCTTTTCAGTGTTACAGTGGTCCCTCACTATAGTACTGTTCTGGTGAGCAATGAAAGTCTACTGTGATAATAGATAATATCACTTTATAGTGGGGCACATTATAGAAAACAATATCATTCAGCCAATATAATGGGATCCAAGACTATACCCATGTTGTATCAGGAAATGTGTCATAATGAGGTTCTTTATACTGAGGAACCACTGTAAATGACCTTTTAAAAACCTTTAAAATAAAATCTAAACACTGTTGATGACACCACTACAAGCAAAACTGCATCAGTCACAACCAACACCATGAAGTGGATAACTAGATCTTTCCAATGTTTTTGCAGGTTAGGGCTGTCCCAATTAAGCATACATGGTACCCAGAGAAGTAAGTTTTTAAAAAATGTATACCAGATACTCTGAGTACTGAAAGAGTTCATATGAAAACAATGTAGATTTCTAAATTACATCCATGGGTGACTATACTACAATGAAAGTGCCTTCCCTGGGGCTAAAGTATGTTTTATTGGAACAGCCCTTAGACAGATAAAGAATTTATTTGGTGACTGTATAAATGCTTGCAAGGTAAGTATGCCAATTAAAAGTGCATTAAGAAAGCAATATATTTAGTAAATTATTTTTCTCTCTATAATACTTACATGCTCATATTATAATAGGATAACGTTTTCTGCAACCTCCAAAACCAGCCATATCATAAAGACAAATGTCTTTCTGTCTATATTATATGGATAAAAGAAAGCTGATCTTACAGGTTAACTCCCTTTTTGCAAAATAGGTAGTTACTGTTGTACCTTGATACACCAGTTTTTTTTCTTGAACAAAACCTTATAGGATGTTCACATTGCAGGGAAGGATGGAAGGGATTATTTGTAATGTGATCAGATAAGTATTATTGAAGAAATACAGTCTGCCACGAAATTTGTCTTCTCCATCAAATACATTACCTGATCACATTACATTAGGATAATAGGTAAGGAGGAAAATGCTGAGCATCCTACCTCTACCTGTGTCAACCAGTAGAAGCATGATTGCGCTACTAAACGGTTGAACTTCTCTTAATGTTAGTTTAGCACAAGAGACAATTGGTTATACATGTGCATGGGAGATCCCTACGGGATTCCACACTTGACTATTGTCTCACCATGAAAAGTTTCACAAGCAAATCCAGGAAAATTGGTAAATGAATGTCTTGGTCAAAAGTTGTGATTTCATAAATGGAGAGTGCTCACTGTCTGTGCAGCTACCAACAAGATTCAGTTAACTCCTTAGTGAGGCTTTGTCAAAGAGAAGACAAAACTGGGCATGCGAATCATGTGAGTCATGTATCATAGCTGCTTCAGTGAGGACAGAATGCTGTAGCTGAAAATCAGATGAGTCTGGCCATGTTAAAACCCAGAAGAGATTCCATTTGGGAATAATATGAAAGAGCATGGTCTGGATAGGTCAAAACCGGACAAGTCCAATATTACTTTGTTGTGGCCATCTCTTCCATGAAGTCTGAATATGTCTGAAATCATGGAACAATATCTATTAATTGTGATAGGTCGAAAAATTGTCTTCAAAGAGAAATAGAAAGAAGTTCGCTGTCGGGAACTGGGTGCTGAGAGTGGTGTGATATCACTGATGTGACACCATCACATGATTTCCCTTTGAATGTACTCAAAGTGGAAGATCTTCAGCTGTTGCAATTCTCTCCAAACTTCATTTTTATCAGGACTGAGGTATGAAAAAGGGATTATCTGGACATGGATTGAATTGAGGCAATCGTGACAACTGGAGCAGAGTGGAGGTTGGTATTATTCATCACAGTACATCTGCTAAATCCAGCGGATCCAGGAAGTTTAATCTTAATGGGAAAATCAGAGCTATTGCAGTCTGTGCCCCTCAATTCTTAATTATGTTCATAATCAGGTGTATGCCCACATTTCCTTGCAACTTATTAAAAGAACATGTACGGCCCATGCTTCTGAGGTCGGTGAAAACGGAAAAAGGAATTGTCAAGTATTGGACGGCCCCAAATGTTTAAAGCAATTGTCCTCCCTAGATAATAAGTTGGCCAGGACACTGAATTGACCAGGAATATGTCGGATTTGAATACTACCTGATAATGGGAGTATCCATGAACCTATTCAACTACTGTGAGCTATACTTTTGATGAGTTTGGGAGAAAGATGCCAAGTTAATATGTTTTAAAAGCGCCATATCTAAAAGGATAAACTGTTGAGAATGGATATGGTCAAACTTCCCTAGAAGGATTATACATCCTGAACTGCAAATGAGAGAAGTAAGGTCATTCATGTCATGAACCAAAACTATAATGGTCAATAGCTTTGTAGTATGTCCTCCATGGATAATGTCCTGAACTGAGATAAGAGGTGGTCTAACATCTTAATTGAAGGTCCAACTTCAACGTCTTGGTTGATGCCTTTCCAGTGCTTTCGATGCATTTGGGAGTTAGATGACAAGTTGATACGTGTTATGTGTTCCATACCTAGATGGACAAAATGTTGAGATGGGACTAGGTATGACTTCTCTACACTGATTATCCACCACATGATGAGGGAAGCAAATTTTTTTTCATGAACCAAACACCAAACTTACTGTACGGTGTGTCATGCAAGAACATTGCCATCTCAGAGGCAGATGTTATGAATTCTTAGTGAAGGCCAAAGGGATTAGACTGGGGCCATAAGAATCTGTTTAATGAAGTATGTGTCAGACATGTCAAGACTGATCATGCGCTTGTCACATCTCTATCGCAAGTATCAACTGCTGTTGTACTGTTGTAGCAGAAGCCCTGTGTGTGCAGTTTTCATAATTTACAAGCATAAAACTAGACTTTCTTGTGTAATAACATCCCCATTCATAGGATTACTTGGGAGTTCTTTCATGAAGGTAGGATGACAGAGGGGTTCTGATAATGAAATCCAAAGACCCTCTGATATGGTTTGGGTCTCCCATTGTTTTTAAAGAACGGTTGGTCCAAATCTGATGAAAATGGAGCAGTATGTTGCCTCAGGTGGAAAACCAGAGAGCATGGGTGATGGTGTATCACTGATAATTGATGTAATGCTTGGAGTAGACAAAACTGTGTTACTTGTCTCCCTACCTGCATGTGAAAATTGGGAAATATGACTGCCTGTAATTTGGTTGGAGAGGAGAAACAAAGAACCACCACTGTGAATTCTGCAGAGAATCATCCCGTCTCAAGCATGTTCCCTAACTGGGTCATGCTGAAAAAGGAGACTGCATTGAAAGTTTAAAGGCAACTCTTATGCCTCTCGCTTTCTCACTTTCTAAATTTGATGCCCTAACAAAAGGAAAGGAGCACAAAAAAACAGCAATGGTTGTTAACGGTCTTCTTTGGCTACATGAAAAAGTTGTCTGATGTGCAAAATCAAATGGAGAGGAAATTGACACAACAATCCTGACTAACTCGGATATGGCATTGTCTTGCCAGTAGTGTGAGAAACTTGCAGGCAATTGACTCAGCATAAAGAAATTCTTGCACCACTGGGATCACAAATACTCTAAGAGACACCTGCTAATTTTTGAAGTCTTTAACAATTGTGGCATGATTTTGAATGATGAACTGTCATCATCATCATTCACATCTACCAAGGTACTGAGCATGATGGCAGAAGTAACTGAATGTGGAGAAGGGCATTCTGATGGAGACAAAATCAAACAAATTTCACCTATAGCTGTCATGCACTAAATTCTATCTGTTCCATTGCTGCAGTGGCACATTCCAGCATTTCTATTTCATTACCTTAATCCACAGCAAATGATAATGATGTACAATCAGCATACATCATCATTTTGTCCACTGGATGTACCATCAATAGTGATTGCATCACAGAAGACTGGTCTTGTACACTTGGCTCTGTTGGATGGTTCCATAATGCTGGTTCACTATTAACTTCATATGAATGTTTGGCCTGGTCAATTTACTGGCTGGTTTGCCAGTTGGTCATAATAATAATAATATTAATGAGGACTTTGTATTTTGACCTAATCTTTAGAAGCTCTAAGCGCTTTACAACATCTGACAACACTTATAAGATAAAAAACATAAAATGATATAATTACAAAAACAAACAACATGAAATTAGAAAACATTAAAAAAACATGCTGAGAATATTTAAGGCAGGAAACATTATTAGGTCTTTAAGTTTGTTCTTGCAGTCGAAATAAGTGAGTTTTGAGAGCACTCTTGAATGGGATCACTGTGTCTTTGTGTCTAAGTTCAGTGAGCAATTCATTCCACGTTACTGGGCCCTGGTATGCAAAAGAATGCTGTCCATATGACTTTGTTTTCATAGTGGGAATAATGAGTATATGATTGTCAGAAGAGGAGTGTAAGTATCTTGCTGTTGTGTACACATGGGTGAGGTCAGTTAGGTATGTTGGACTAGAGTCCAACAGTAAAATGTAGCACAGAGAACAAATTTTGTGTTTGATTCTGGATCGAATGGATAGCCAGTGTAGGGTACAGAGCAGCGGGGAGGTGTGCTCTGATCGTGGTACTCTAAGTATGATCCGAGCAGCTGTGTTTCGAACTTTTTGAAGTTTCTGGAGTAAATATTGAGATGAACCAGACAGAATTGAGTTACAATAGTCCAGTCTTGAAAGTACTAATGAACACACAAGTGTTTTAGTGGCATCAACTGAAAGATATTTGCGAACTGAGCTGATGCATCTCAGCTCAAGATACGCAGCCTTGCATATGTTCATGACATGTTGGTGCAATGTGAGAGTACTGTCCAGAGTAACACCTAGGTTTCGTACTGATTGTGTGAATTTAATGTTGGTGTTGCTGATATCTATTGTTTGAGGTAAAGGATGTGAATGAGAAAGTCTTTGTGTTGTGATCAGAATGGCCTCAGTTTTATCATCATTCATCTGCAGCTTGTTACATGTCATCCATGATTTCACATCAGAAATGCACCTCTCTACACCTTGGATGGTAGCATCAACTTCATTTGGGTGGCTAGATTTGTATATTTGGGTGTCATCAGTGTATAATTGGTGAGACACTGGATGATGATCTATGACACTTGAGAGCGACTGAGTGTATCGAATGAAGAGAACAGGCCCAAGAACAGACCCCTGGGGAACACCACAACATAGATCAACTGGGCTGGAGTATATTCCATTTGCAGATACAATTTGTGTCTTGTTGACCAAGTAGGACTTGAACCACAGTAAGGCTGTATCATGAATGCCAAATACATGCTGGAGACGTTGAAGTAATATATAATGGTCTATGGTGTCAAATGCTGCAGACAAATCAAGGAGGGTGAGGACTGTAATCTTTCCGCTATCCAAAGCAGAGAGAATGTCATTAACTACTTTCAAAAGAGTAGTTTCAGTACTGTGGCAAGGACGATATGCAGATTGTACATTGCTAAAAAGGCTGTTTGAACTCATATGAGATACAAGTTGTGATAGAACAACCTTTTCTAAGATTTTTTATATGAATAGGAGATTAGAAACTGGGCAGTAGTTCTTTAAATTGCTATGGTCTAGTGTTGGTTTCTTCAGCAGAGGCTTTACAATGGCAGTTTTTAAAAATGATGGGAATTCCCCGGACGAGAGAGAGCTATTAATAACATCAGTTAGTGAAGGCAATACTGGATCTAAGCACTCAAGCAACAGTGATGTTGGAATTTGATAAAGTTCACATGACTTTGGTGCACTCTTCATCAGGATTGTACGTACGAAATCCATAGAGACAGGTTCAAATAGAGACACTGCTATACCATGGAGAACACTTTGAACTGATACTCTGCACTTGGTAGCTGGGGCATGTTTGTTGAGCAATGAATGCAGGTAGTTATCGAGTTGTTCTGCTGTAGGAGGTAAGCAAGTTGTTAGATTTGCTTGGATGTTGTGCATTAGTTTGGTTCTATTTATCATATGGAGGTTTTTCTGAGTAGCAGAAAAAGGTGGAGGGTTAGGGACTGATATGTCAAGATGGCATATAATGCAGAGGTGATCTGATTCATGGTCATGGTATATCAGGGAGGACCGTAGAATGTTATCATCAGGTCTATGAAGAATCCAGTCTAAAATGTGACCTGGTTTATGGGTGGGTTGTTTAATTGACTGTTAGAGATTGAAAACATTAATGGAATCTATGAGTTTTGATGTGTTTGGGTTTCCAGGACAGTCAAAGTGAAAGCTGAAATGTCCAAGAATAATCAGGTTGCCACCTACTGAATTTCCATACTCCAGGAGATTCGGAAACTGCTCCAAAATGAGAGATTCAGCCAGCTTGTTTTTTCTACTATGAGGAGGGCGGTATAGGCAGAAAAAATGGACTGACCTTTGCTCAGTGTGAGTGTGGTTTGGACTAGTTCAAACGATGTGTGGTCATCAGTTGAAACAGTGTCGCAAAGACATGCCTTGTGATCCAGCCAGCTGGTGTTGCATGAACGGTAAGGCCAGCCAGTTATGCAGTCAGTCTGGATGACCAGCTTGCCAGTCAGACATAACTAACTCCTGACCACTGCAATCATACATAGCTCATTCATATGGCTGGACCAAATGGTCAACAGTCAGAACAGCATACCAAGGACAATATATGCCTTGTGGTCAGTTCATCCATACCTTATTGGTTAAATTGCAAATTTTCATGTCCAGCTTGTTTTCTTAATATTCTCATGCTTGGATGGGGTCAATGATTCTTGTGTATGCTAATGCCTATCGGGTAGTGGATAAGTTTGACTGTAACCTCATTCCTCATAGGTGCTGTTTCTGCTTCTGCATGGGGAATGGAGAAGGTATCTCAACATCACCCATCAGGCTAATCAATAAGTTAGATGTGAGGTGTATGTTAAAATCTTGCTACGATGTATTGGAGTGTGCTCATTTTTGTGGACCAAAAGCTGCTTTTTGAAAACGATGTACCAAGTATTTCTGATCAAAGTGCACACACATAACATGTATGCCAACGAGCAATCATGAGTGTAAACAGGTCTCATGTCCATCCTCAATGACCTTAAATTATTTATACTTCATGCACTTGCTTGTCATCTCTCTAATGAACAGGAACAAACAAGTAATATAAAGGTAATATACAGCTAATATACAGGTAATATATATAAATTGAAATAATGTAAACTGCATAATCAAAATGACTTAGAAGCGTAATAGTTAATAAGTACACTGCCCACAAATTTCTCCAGCAAAATTAAACGTAACCTATCAAATTCACATGTAACAATAATGAATGGTATGATAGTTGCAAAAATCTAAATAAATTCCCTGGAATTCAAAAAAGGTCACATGCACCATATAAAACAACATCATGCCATACTATACTACTCAAAGTAAAATATGACATCTGACTATAAGATTAAATGGATTCTATGAAGGACATCTTAACAGCATGACAGCAAAAATAAAATATGTAAAATTCCCATCATTTTTAAAAATATGTATAATGGTATGGTGGCAGGGGACAGTTTCATAAATTGACCCCTTGTCTTAAGGCTCTGGTGTGACTTTTTGAGCTATTATTGTGTAATAATTAAGGATATGGATGTATTTGTGAATTCGTCTTTTCGGCTTGTGTTGTTCTTGAATTTGATGTGAGGCATATACACCTAATGGAGTCACTGCACAGTATGTAGCGAGTGAAATACCAACAGTCGGCTAGGAAGCAGAACTAGCTACTCATAGCAGTAGACACATTGGTTCAAGGCAAGTAGAATATCTCAAACACTGCCTGGATGACAACTGTTTTGAACTTCATCATGTTATTAAATACACAATGTTTTTCAAAATTATCACCAAAAGAAAGGGATTGTGTTGCACTGTGAGCATCACGTGCTCTCAAAAATGACCTTCGGACATGAGAAATGCATGTATAAATTTTAGGATGGGTTGCATTAGCTTTTATTCAATTAATTTCCACTGATTTGACAGGTCAAATGAATGATATTCTTATGTTTTGCTTTATTATACTTATCAAAAAATAAGGACCTTTTTTTGCCCCCACTCATGTATTTTATTTTTATGAATTTTGTATATCAGGCTCATGTATGCAACATTAAATTTGAACATAAAAAAATTGTCCATTGCACCCTAACGACGTAGTGGATAGGGGGAGTTAACCTGTAAGAGTTACTTCCCTTTGTCCACATACTGTATTAACACTTTTTTCCCCCCGATCTTTCCTAGAGGACTGGATTCAGAGGTAGCAGACAAAGTTATCATAATATAATGTGAAAAGGCAACATACTTGACGGAGAAATGTATCTTTACTCACAAACTGTACACCTAAATGAATTTTAAAAATGTGGTATTCAACGATGATTGCTTTGTTTGATAAAGTGTTAAAGAAATACAACTAATAACTTCACCTTTGTTTAGAACAGCAAATCCATAAATATGAATGAGGTGAGCTTGAATATTCTCTTCCAAGCTAAACAAGATAGAGCAATAGTCTGCGATTGTGTGTATGTGTGTATATATATATATATATATATATATATATATATATATATATATATATATATATATATATATATATATATATATATATATGCTATGAGAAACCACCTGTCATTTATGACCACAACCATCATGCACCGATTGATTTTACTATATGAGTACACTGTTGTAAACAACCACCTGCAGAATGCTTCCAGTAACCATGTCTTTTTTGGCAACAGAGATAAACACAGAAGATCTTTGAAAACATGGCCGCTTAGATTCATTTTTTAAAAACAAAACAAGGTATGCTACAAACTGTAAACTAGACTAAAGTACAAGTCACTAACTGCAATTACAGTAACAAAGTCATGTAAATCCCTATTACAATTGACCATTCTTTCTTCAAAGACAGGAATCAAGGATTTATACAGTTAATTCAACAGTGTGTATTGTTTCTTTATCTTTGGCAAAACCCATACAACCCAAATGTCATAATTAGAAACCTTCTGAAAGGTTTTACTGTAGCAGTCAAGTATGTTGTTTGTCAATGGAGTCAATCTAAAATGTATGGAATGAATGAGGTCTGTTCTTCCAGATTTAATTCTAAAAGTTTTATTTTGTTTGTTGCTTTTTGATGTTACAGTTACTGAAACCCACACACTAAGTCATCATCCATCACACCCTTTATATTGTTGGTAAACTGAGCCTTTCACTTTTTTATTCCCAATACATCTTTTTTCTTTCTGGATGGGTTAATTCTGTTCATTTTATTTCAGTCATTGGTACAAAGTTACCATAGCTAACTGTGTAATTGTCATGCTGCATTTGAATTGAGTCTGGAAATTTATAGACATACTAAGTTAACTTATATACAGGATAAATAAATATTACTTTTGTATATCTACACATAATCTTAAATATAAATGTAAATGTTTTATGACAGATGTAAATCTTTATTGCTATGTAAAATTACTGAAATGAAATGATTACAATATTTTAACAAGAAATATGAATTAAAGAATAAAATGCATATATAGTTATTGTGGATATTTTCCACCTTAAGCCATGTTAAATTCTGACCTTAAAAAATGATATCCTGCACCAACCTGTTATGAAATACCACCTATCTTGTGAGGCCAATTATTCTTGGCAGAAGGAGTGGTCTCTCAAAACAGGTTTACAACATACACTTATCCTTATGAAATATAAATATGTACAGAGGGTAGCAGAGGAAATTGTTGCATTATGTGATATGTGAAACTACTTACGGATCCTTTCCTATTTCTGTCTCACACCAGGCAAAAACCTCACATACTTTTGTGTTATTTTGTCTAGTGGAATTTATACAGTTTCCAGTCATATAACCTGAAAAGGTAACATGTTTTCATTAGAGATAAAACTGACCTCAGAATCTGGTCAAGTGCAACATTTCCAAGTGTTCTGCTTATTACATTGATGGGAACTAATTTGTTCACATAAATAGACCACATATCTCCATCCTCTAATGCCTATCCTCCATCATGGATATCAGTCTATAGTACAAAACAAGGGGATAATTCAAACAAAAATTAGGGAAGTACAATGATCAACATGCAATGACTGGACAATCTGCATATCTGATGATGACGATTATACCATGTACAGAAATCCACTAAAAATGGAGAAAGTAAATGCTTTTAAGAATTGTCAAATATGGTATCCATCTGTAAGTCACAAAGGGCAATAATTTTTTAAAAATTGTGGAGGCACTAAACATTTGTCAATAGGTGCATCTTTTCATAATCATTATAATATGTAACAAGTTTCACAGCAATCCATAAAATAAATGAAAGTTGCATTCACTAAATTTTGCTTAAATGACAAAAAGGGCACTAACTATAAAATGCTGACAGAGTGTGTCAATAGGTACATCTTCAGATGATGACCACAACATTCACAAAGTTTCATGGCAAAATGATGCAAACTTAGACAAGCTGTATTCAAAACTGTTGTTATAAATTGTATTCTGTTCCAAGTCAACAGAGCAATTGTTATAACTCTAATAAATATCAAAAGTGAATTTTGCGTCTACGAACGATGTCCATAATATATATTAAGTTTCACAATGTTAAAAAACACCTGCACAACTCATTGTATTCACAATGTTCTGCCATACAATGCTTTCAGCTGCACAACACAAAGAGCAATAACTCTGCAGGAAGAAAGTAATTTATTTATATGTGCATCTTCAAATAATGACTATAACATGTACAAAGTTTAAAGATGATCCACTGCAAACTGTAAGACAAGTTGCATTTGCAAAATTCTGTCACACACAACAGCAAAGTTCTAACTATATCTAATGCATGTGTATTTTTAATTTTGGATGCATGAAAATTCCAACAGCCCAGTCCTTGTTACACAACATTTTTAAGGGGCAAACATGTCTTTTGTTTGATCTATTTCTACAAAGCAAGTATCAATTATGAGTGACCTGGTTATCAAAAGAGTTCAAGTCATTGTAATGGGATTGGGTGAAGCAGCATAGGCCAGACCTTAGCAGATAAGGAGATTAAAACACCTGTCAGCTGATTGTCAGTAACTCATTGTTTTAATCAACAGACTAATTATGTGTGTGCTCTGACACCTCACCTCCTTTGGCACACTTGAATCCCTTGTATATCCTGTGTCAATATTTGGAACACTCGTATATCACATTCAGAAATATAATGCCAAGATATTGGGACATTTTGGTATTCTACCATGTAAAGAATAAATAATTTACTGATTTTGTTTGACAGTGCAATAGTCATCAAATCAGCTCTTTTGTATCATTTGCAGATATAGTTTATTTTTTTTATCAATTAACAAATGTGTGCTGTTCAAATGGCAACTTTACGAACTTTCTTTGGTGCCAATGACAAGGCTGTAGGTGAGAACTATTGCAATTCAAGAAAATAAACTGCATGTAACTTATTTTACTTTACAGAATAAAAAATGTAAAACTTTGCTTAGCTTCATATAATGAAAATGTTTAAGGCAATGGTTGTTATTTAACACTTTGACAAAAAGCCCATAAAAATTATATACCTTGGGATAAAAGAAAGGATTGATTTTTTTAAGCATTTTGTTTCTACATTTCCACTTTATGTCTACTTTGTGCCAAAACATTGAGCTTAATGTAATCTATGTCACTGTAAAGAATGCACAGAACATGGAATTCTGCACTGAAAATTGCTCCAGTAGTTGGCAGATTTTCTAAGTACAGGGATGATTCAGCTATATTAATTGGGGCCACCTGACAGTCCTAGAATTTTTATTTTCAAATAGCCCATTCAAACATTAGCAAATCTTTCTTGCCACAATCTTACTCCATTCCATTCATCCTGCCATTGCTTTTAAGTGCACTTAATCATAAGTCAGGGTCCAAGACAGATTCCATTTTGGGCAAAATTACCTCTCTCAAGACAGAATAGAGCAAAGTTGGCAAAATAGGAGAGGCATGTTTACAAAGTTCAATAAAGTCACTTGAAACTATTGTTTTTTCAAATTTTCATATCTGATGATTAAAATGCTGATGAAATACTATTCAAAGTTTATAAAAAATAACACTTTTCTTATAGTGCTTCAATACAGTTGTTCTTTAATATAAAATGGCAACCTTGAAAATAGATTAGTCAGAAACTGTTTACATACCAGAGGGTCTCTTTTCATATGCCTGTATAATGAAATATTGTAAACAATGATCATTTTGTTTAAATAACTGACCTGGATACATCCACAGAGACATAACTTGCTTCAGACTGGACTACTGAATTTTTCACTTGACTTTTCATAGATTGTTTGTAAATATTTGCAGAATTAAACTATAATTTGATGTGAAACTAATGTTACCATATGATCATAGGGCATGTGTATTCCATTAACTCATTCGGCCCCAGAGGTTTTTGTCGTTTTTGCCTGAAATGTGCGTAGGAACGAGATTTGGGGTGCTATTTCTGAATACATTGTAATACAGCGGATTTCAACGGATTATCCATGAGAATAATGCCTAGTTGTATTAGAAACATCAATTTCCATTGGTTATTTTGCTTGCGCATGAGCAGAAGGGTAAAAGTTGGAGTTCTTTTTTTTTTTTTTTGCTTAATAGACCCATCATTTTCGTATGGAGACCGCAATTTATTCCAAATGCCCACCTTATCCTAGTTTTTGCAAAGGTTCACCTGTCTGTGTGCAGTTAAGACCGGTATGCCTTAGATCTGAGGCCAAAAGGTCTAAAATCCAGACACAAAATCGCATTCCGATCTCGAGCGAATTTTGGGTGGAAAAAAAACGGGTCCAAAAAATGAGCTTTTTCTAACTGTATTTTGTAGTGCAACTAGAACTTCCAGATTATTTGATATCATTTTAGAGCTATATCTGTCTGCTATTTTTTAATACCATCCACGTTGGTCTATCTTAAATGGCCTTGATGCTGCAGGGCTTTGAAGTAGGGTACAGCCTCATCACGCCTACAGACGGGATCGGGGCCGAATCGGTTAACAGATGTAGGTAGCATACAAAATTAATATAATGCCACCTAAATGTACATTATGCTTGTTGAATAAACAGATACATTTGTTTCATTTAAGGATTTATTTAAAGAGGCTATTTTTATGCCAACAGCACAACTACTACCACGGCTTTTTAAAAAGGCACCTTCTCTACAAAATAAGTTAGCTGGTTTACACTATCAACAAACCCTTATATATGCAATATTTATTTTTATATCTGCTACAATGGGATAGCCAAAAATAAATTACAAAAAAGGAGTACAAGTGATGAGAGATACAATGCTAGAAACCATATTACTGTGTTCAAAATGATCTAAAATACTCTAAAATTTCACCAAAATACTTGTTTTGCAATTTAAAAATCAAAATTCTAGTGATGGGATCCCCAAAATTTTATTGTTGAAATCATCCCTGAAGTATTTAGCAAGGTCTAAGAGCAAAACTCACCGCAAAGGCCAAGTTGGAGGAAGCAAATGTTAATATTGATGATAATGCTGAATACCATGTTCCCAGTGCAAACAAAGGTTTATCACAGTGCATTTTAGACATCTCAAGATTTGAAAAGGGAAACTGAGGAATGAAGACTTTATTATTTTTCTCTTACACTTTCCAGATAACACATTAAAGTCATATTGACAAACTATGAAACCAGGTTTTTTTCCAAAACTTCTACAGAAAAAATGTAGTGAAAAACGATACCACCATGACATGGACTAAGAAGTAACAAGACAATCTGACCAATCCAATTGCCTGAGTGCTTGGATTGACAACATAAATATGTTTAGGTCAAGCACCCAAAGGATCCATTCAGCAATTAAATCTCAACTGAGTGAAGAATTCTACAACCTCCACCAATTATGCTACGAAATTAACAAATTGTTCAGTTACAACTCAATTACTTATCTTTAAGGTCTTCCCCCAAGTTTGCTAAATTTAAGGGCTTTACCCAGTCAGGAAGAAAATTATTCTTTGCCCAGACTTTTTCCAGATTTCCAGTAGCGTGGGAACCCTGGATAATGAATCTAATTCTGATAACAAAAACAGAACACCTATGAAACTGAAAGTTTCAATGAATGAATCTTTGAATTGAGCATTCCATGGCCTCAAAATTCATTTATACTGGTCATGGATTGAATGAAAAGGTTAATAAACTTTGTTAATTTGTTATTTCCTTAAGTCTGTTCCATTATTCTGCATCAGAAAAGCACACTGTGCTGATTAAGGACAAAATGGAATTAAACTAATTAGACAACAAATTTACAACAAAAAGAAACTTTAATCTCTTCTTTGCAGCCTTTTATTTTTCAATCTTGTATAATAATATTAAACATTTCACAATGAACAAGCAATAGATATTTGATGACATTTACAACTCGGCTTGAAATTATCTTTCTTTTCCAGTGATCCACAGGATCACCAAAATAACATTCTTACTGATCCTACCGTAACCCTTGTAAAATTAGTGTGTGTGTGATCTGGATTTTTAACGTAGCTTTAACAATTTTTCAGTCATATCGCTATGATGTCTACAGTGTGACAGTTTATAGTGATGTCCAGCACTGGGACATCATGCCGCAGACATGTAGCATGATGTCCCACCCAGTCACATTATCCTGACCAGTCCTAACACTAACCTCTTAATGCTGAGCACCAAGCAAGGCAGCTGTTAGTAAGTCTTTGGTATGACTCGGCTGGGGATCAAACCCATGACCTCCCGCATCCGAGGTGCATGCTCTAACCAATGGGCCACCGGAGCGGTCTTGTAAAATTAGAACCATCATCAAACGGAGTACCTAATGCACTTTCACATTTTCTCAAATAAGCCGAGCAGAAAGTGCACAAACCAAATCCATTCCCAGACATACAGCAGTTGTTTGTATTCATTGTTCCATGATTTCTGATACTTTTTTCATCTATTCTTTACATCATATTTTTGATCATGCTCTTGCTTGCCATCATCTAACTACTGACGTTTCAGTGGCAGCTGCTGCATCTTGCAAGAATTATGCATCTTATGAACTGCCACCTCATAATGAAGTGACTTTTTAACAACAATAAACTAAAAGTAAAACCTGTTAATCAATATAATTTTGCACTATTCACTGAATTGACTAGCATTACCTTTTCTAATTGGCCATGACCATGACCTGGATGCCCATTTCTGCCATAGGCATTCATTGTTCCTTCATTAAGGGCAACAACGTTTGTAACAGCTGCAAGAGCAAAGTGACTGTCAACATGCACATCTTTAAGCAATCACCAAAATATTCATCAAGTTTCATGGCAATCCATCAAAATCTGTTGGACTAATTGATTGTGTTCACATGACTGTGAAGGACAGAAGAAAGGACATCAGCCAGAAGGGCACAAGGTTTTACATGAAGATTCCTATATAGTGACACAGGTACAACGGCACAGCTTTTGTTTGATTTGGTCACGATATTGGACATCGGACAATTTTAATTTAGGCCCAACATGGCATCTTAAACAGTCTTCTGATGAAAACCCCATGCTGATATGATTTCCACTTTAGGAGAAACAATAACCATATTTTCAAGATGGCTGCTGAGATGGCTATATTGCATATCAGATTTGCACCATTTCTATTTTGGATCAACTAGACATCATAAAGCACCACAAAAAAAATATGTGCGTTTCCTTGGTTGGCCAACCCTCCCTGTTCCTCATTGCTGACCATAGCATTTTTTTCACTCATGTTACATAAAAAAATCACAAAAAATATATGTTCCAAAAAACAATAACATACCTAATTTTAAAAAGCACGAATAGAAAACACATTTTTTTGGGCTTAAGATGTCTTTGTGAGAAGCACAATGTCAACATGACTAGCTATCTAGGAGAAGCAGCAATAACAAGATTTTCAAGATAGCCACCGTGGTGGACATATTGGAACAAACTGTCTATGGCCAATAGAGCTGAAAATGCATCCCCTCACCAAATTTCATCATTCCAGGTGTTATGTATACAGGATGTAACAAACCTATGCTAAATGTAAAAATGTATCCAAGAATGCACAAATAATGAAGATGGCGGTAAAAAGTTAGCCCCATTTTCCTCTTTGCCAGAGGGTTAGATGCAATGAAACCCATTTCAAAGTGTTGCCAAAAGCTTATGAAGAAAGAATGGCTTAGACACAGTGAGGCTATACATATGTGTATATATTTGTAGATGCTGGCAGTGATGCTCGGAGAAGTACGGTAGCTCATCTCACACTAAAGAGATGTGATAAAAAAATGACAGCTGTCTAGCTGCAGACTCAATAATAAAACTCAAAATTATCCTAATACAGCTGTGTCTAGCTGCTGATTGTGGACTCAATAATAAAACTCTAAATTATCCTAC
The DNA here is from genome assembly GCA_028554795.2 of Sinohyriopsis cumingii. Lineage (NCBI taxonomy): Eukaryota > Metazoa > Mollusca > Bivalvia > Unionida > Unionidae > Sinohyriopsis > Sinohyriopsis cumingii. The sequence continues at coordinate 24,888,091 of CM068842.1, read as the reverse complement.
TACAGCTTTGGACTCAATAATAAAGCTCTAAATTATCCTAATACAGCTGTGTCTAGCTGCTGATTGTGGACTCAATAATAAAACTCTAAATTATCCTACTACAGCTTTGGACTCAATAATAAAGCTCTAAATTATCCTAATACAGCTGTGTCTAGCTGCTGATTGTGGACTCAGTAATAAAACTCTAAATTATCCTACTACAGCTGTGGACTCAATAACAAAACTCTAAATTATTATAATACAGCTGTGGACTCAAGAACAAAACTCTAAATTATCCTAATAAAGCTGTGGACTCAATAATAAAACTCAGAACTATCCAAATACAGCTGTGGACTCAATAATAAAACTCTAAATTATCCTAATACAGCTGTGGACTCAATAATATAACTCTAAATTATCCCAATAAAGCTGTGTCTAGCTGCTGATTGTGGACTCAATGATAAAACTATCCAAATACAGCTGAACCGACGAAGTCATCTCTTTACCTCATTTACGTTTCATGGTTAGAGCATCTGCCTCGAATAGTGCTCAGCATTAACAGGTTAGTGTTAGGACTGGTCAGCCTGGTGTCAGAATAATGTGACTGGGTGGGACATCATGCTACATGTCTGCGGCATGATGCCCCAGGGCTAGACATCACTATAAACTGTCACAATGTAGACATTGCAATGATATGACTGAATTTTGTTTTTAAAGCTACATTAAAAATCCAAAACACAAACACACTCATTTACTTTTCAAGGAAAACAAACCTCAGTACAACTCATATGATACTACAAGTACTGGCATATTTGGATCTACAATTCAGCCACAACTCTTTATGTGCGATATACAACGGAAATAAGAGCAGCAAAATAAATATGCATACTATTCAAACTGTGCTTAATATTTGTACCTGATGTATTAAACTGTCTATATGACCCATATGAAATACTGAAATTTATTTTGCACCATACTATAGTAATATTACCATATGAAATAATGACATTTATTTTGCACTCTACTATATTAATATTACCATCTTAAATACTGAAATTTATTTTGCACTCTACTATATTAATATTACCATCTCAAATACTGAAATTTATTTTGCACTCTACTATATTAATATTACCATCTCAAATAATGAAATTTATTTTGCACTCTACTATATTAATATTACCATCTTAAATACTGAAATTTATTTTGCACTCTACAATATTAATATTACCATCTCAAAAAATGAAATTTATTTTGACCTCTACTATATTAATATTACCATTTCAAATACTGAAATCTATTTTGCACTCTACTATATTAATATTACCATCTCAAATAATGAAATTTATTTTGCACTCTACTATATTAATATTACCATCTTAAATACTGAAATTTATTTTGCACTCTACTATATTAATATTACCATTTCAAATACTGAAATTTATTTTGCACTCTACTATATTAATATTGCCATATGAAATACTGAAATCTATTTTGCACTCTACTATATTAATATTACCATCTTAAATACTGAAATTTATTTTGCACTCTACTATATTAATATTACCATCTTAAATACTGAAATTTATTTTGCACTCTACTATATTAATATTACCATTTCAAATACTGAAATTTATTTTGCACTCTACTATACTAATATTGCCATATGAAATACTGAAATTTATTTTGCACTCTACTATATTAATATTACCATCTCAAATAATGAAATTTATTTTGCACTCTACTATATTAACATTACCATCTCAAGTAATGAAATTTATTTTGCACTCTACTATATTAATATTACCATCTCAAAAAATGAAATTTTTTTTGCACTCTACTATATTAATATTACCATCTTAAATACTGAAATTTATTTTGCACTCTACAATATTAATATTACCATCTCAAATACTGAAATTTATTTTGCACTCTACTATATTAATATTACCATCTCAAATACTGAAATTTATTTTGCACTCTACTATATTAATATTACCATCTTAAATACTGAAATCTATTTTGCACTCTACAATATTAATATTACCATCTCAAATACTGAAATTTATTTTGCACTCTGCTATATTAATATTGTCATCTCAAATACTGAAATTTATTTTGCACTCTGCTATATTAATATTACCATCTTAAATACTGAAATTTATTTTGCACTCTGCTATATTAATATTACCATCTTAAATAATGAAATTTATTTTGCAGTCTACTATATTAATATTGCCATATGAAATACTGAAATTTATTTTGCACTCTGCTATATTAATATTACCATCTTAAATAATGAAATTTATTTTGCACTCTACTATATTAATATTGCCATATGAAATACTGAAATCTATTTTGCACTCTACTATATTAATATTACCATCTTAAATACTGAAATTTATTTTGCACTCTACTATATTAATATTACCATCTCAAATACTGAAATTTATTTTGCACTCTACAATATTAATATTACCATCTCAAATACTGAAATTTATTTTGCACTCTACTATATTAATATTACCATCTCAAATACTGAAATTTATTTTGCACTCTGCTATATTAATATTACCATCTCAAATAATGAAATTTATTTTGCACTCTGCTATATTAATATTGTCATCTCAAATACTGAAATTTATTTTGCACTCTACTATATTAATATTACCATCTCAAATACTGAAATTTATTTTGCACTCTGCTATATTAATATTACCATCTCAAATAATGAAATTTATTTTGCACTCTACTATATTAATATTACCATCTCAAATAATGAAATTTATTTTGCACTCTACTATATTAATATTACCATCTTAAATAATGAAATTTATTTTGCACTCTACTATATTAATATTACCATCTCAAATACTGAAATTTATTTTGCACTCTGCTATATTAATATTACCATCTCAAATAATGAAATTTATTTTGCACTCTGCTATATTAATATTGTCATCTCAAATACTGAAATTTATTTTGCACTCTACTATATTAATATTACCATCTCAAATACTGAAATTTATTTTGCACTCTGCTATATTAATATTACCATCTCAAATAATGAAATTTATTTTGCACTCTACTATATTAATATTACCATCTCAAATAATGAAATTTATTTTGCACTCTACTATATTAATATTACCATCTCAAATACTGAAATTTATTTTGCACTCTACTATATTAATATTACCATCTCAAATACTGAAATTTATTTTGCACTCTACAATATTAATATTACCATCTCAAATACTGAAATTTATTTTGCACTCTACTATATTAATATTACCATCTCAAATACTGAAATTTATTTTGCACTCTGCTATATTAATATTACCATCTCAAATAATGAAATTTATTTTGCACTCTGCTATATTAATATTGTCATCTCAAATACTGAAATTTATTTTGCACTCTACTATATTAATATTACCATCTCAAATACTGAAATTTATTTTGCACTCTGCTATATTAATATTACCATCTCAAATAATGAAATTTATTTTGCACTCTGCTATATTAATATTGTCATCTCAAATACTGAAATTTATTTTGCACTCTACTATATTAATATTGCCATATGAAATACTGAAATTTATTTTGCACTCTGCTATATTAATATTACCATCTTAAATACTGAAATTTATTTTGCACTCTACTATATTAATATTACCATCTCAAATAATGAAATTTATTTTGCACTCTACTATATTAATATTACCATCTCAAGTAATGAAATTTATTTTGCACTCTACTATATTAATATTACCATCTCAAAAAATGAAATTTTTTTTGCACTCTACTATATTAATATTACCATCTTAAATACTGAAATTTATTTTGCAATCTGCTATATTAATATTGCCATATGAAATACTGAAATTTATTTTGCACTCTGCTATATTAATATTACCATCTTAAATACTGAAATTTATTTTGCACTCTGCTATATTAATATTACCATCTTAAATAATGAAATTTATTTTGCACTCTACTATATTAATATTGCCATATGAAATACTGAAATCTATTTTGCACTCTACTATATTAATATTACCATCTCAAATACTGAAATTTATTTTGCACTCTGCTATATTAATATTGTCATCTCAAATACTGAAATTTATTTTGCACTCTACTATATTAATATTGCCATATGAAATACTGAAATTTATTTTGCACTCTGCTATATTAATATTACCATCTTAAATACTGAAATTTATTTTGCACTCTACTATATTAATATTACCATCTCAAATAATGAAATTTATTTTGCACTCTACTATATTAATATTACCATCTCAAGTAATGAAATTTATTTTGCACTCTACTATATTAATATTACCATCTCAAAAAATGAAATTTTTTTTGCACTCTACTATATTAATATTACCATCTTAAATACTGAAATTTATTTTGCACTCTACAATATTAATATTACCATCTCAAATACTGAAATTTATTTTGCACTCTACTATATTAATATTACCATCTCAAATACTGAAATTTATTTTGCACTCTACTATATTAATATTACCATCTTAAATACTGAAATTTATTTTGCACTCTGCTATATTAATATTACCATCTCAAATACTGAAATTTATTTTGCACTCTGCTATATTAATATTGTCATCTCAAATACTGAAATTTATTTTGCACTCTACTATATTAATATTGCCATATGAAATACTGAAATTTATTTTGCACTCTGCTATATTAATATTACCATCTTAAATACTGAAATTTATTTTGCACTCTACTATATTAATATTACCATCTCAAATAATGAAATTTATTTTGCACTCTACTATATTAATATTACCATCTCAAGTAATGAAATTTATTTTGCACTCTACTATATTAATATTACCATCTCAAAAAATGAAATTTTTTTTGCACTCTACTATATTAATATTACCATCTTAAATACTGAAATTTATTTTGCACTCTACAATATTAATATTACCATCTCAAATACTGAAATTTATTTTGCACTCTACTATATTAATATTACCATCTCAAATACTGAAATTTATTTTGCACTCTACTATATTAATATTACCATCTTAAATACTGAAATTTATTTTGCACTCTACAATATTAATATTACCATCTCAAATACTGAAATTTATTTTGCACTCTACTATATTAATATTACCATCTCAAATACTGAAATTTATTTTGCACTCTACAATATTAATATTACCATCTCAAATAATGAAATTTATTTTGACCTCTACTATATTAATATTGTCATCTCAAATACTGAAATTTATTTTGACCTCTACTATATTAATATTACCATCTTAAATACTGAAATTTATTTTGCACTCTGCTATATTAATATTACCATCTCAAATACTGAAATTTATTTTGCACTCTACTATATTAATATTGCCATATGAAATACTGAAATTTATTTTGCACTCTACTATATTAATATTACCATCTCAAATAATGAAATTTATTTTGCACTCTACTATATTAATATTACCATCTCAAATAATGAAATTTATTTTGCACTCTACTATATTAATATTACCATCTCAAATACTGAAATTTATTTTGCACTCTACTATATTAATATTGCCGTATGAAATACTGAAATTTATTTTGCACTCTACTATATTAATATTACCATCTTAAATACTGAAATTTATTTTGCACTCTACTATATTAATATTACCATCTCAAATACTGAAATTTATTTTGCACTCTACTATATTAATATTACCATCTCAAATACTGAAATTTATTTTGCACTCTACAATATTAATATTACCATCTCAAATAATGAAATTTATTTTGCACTCTACTATATTAATATTGTCATCTCAAATACTGAAATTTATTTTGACCTCTACTATATTAATATTACCATCTTAAATACTGAAATTTATTTTGCACTCTGCTATATTAATATTACCATCTCAAATACTGAAATTTATTTTGCACTCTACTATATTAATATTGCCATATGAAATACTGAAATTTATTTTGCACTCTACTATATTAATATTACCATCTCAAATAATGAAATTTATTTTGCACTCTACTATATTAATATTACCATCTCAAATAATGAAATTTATTTTGCACTCTACTATATTAATATTACCATCTCAAATACTGAAATTTATTTTGCACTCTACTATATTAATATTGCCGTATGAAATACTGAAATTTATTTTGCACTCTACTATATTAATATTACCATCTTAAATACTGAAATTTATTTTGCACTCTACTATATTAATGATACCATCTCAAATAATGAAATTTATTTTGCACTCTACTATATTAATATTACCATCTCAAGTAATGAAATTTATTTTGCACTCTACTATATTAATATTACCATCTCAAAAAATGAAATTTTTTTTGCACTCTACTATATTAATATTACCATCTTAAATACTGAAATTTATTTTGCACTCTACAATATTAATATTACCATCTCAAATACTGAAATTTATTTTGCACTCTACTATATTAATATTACCATCTCAAATACTGAAATTTATTTTGCACTCTACTATATTAATATTACCATCTTAAATACTGAAATTTATTTTGCACTCTACTATATTAATATTACCATCTTAAATACTGAAATTTATTTTGCACTCTACTATATTAATATTACCATCTCAAATACTGAAATTTATTTTGCACTCTACTATATTAATATTGCCATATGAAATACTGAAATTTATTTTGCACTCTACTATATTAATATTACCATCTTAAATACTGAAATTTATTTTGCACTCTACTATATTAATATTACCATCTCAAATAATGAAATTTATTTTGCACTCTACTATATTAATATTACCATCTCAAGTAATGAAATTTATTTTGCACTCTACTATATTAATATTACCATCTCAAAAAATGAAATTTTTTTTGCACTCTACTATATTAATATTACCATCTTAAATACTGAAATTTATTTTGCACTCTACAATATTAATATTACCATCTCAAATACTGAAATTTATTTTGCACTCTACTATATTAATATTACCATCTTAAATACTGAAATTTATTTTGCACTCTACAATATTAATATTACCATCTCAAATACTGAAATTTATTTTGCACTCTACTATATTAATATTACCATCTCAAATACTGAAATTTATTTTGCACTCTACTATATTAATATTGTCATCTCAAATACTGAAATTTATTTTGACCTCTACTATATTAATATTACCATCTTAAATACTGAAATTTATTTTGCACTCTGCTATATTAATATTACCATCTCCTGCCTCCAGTGGTTCCCCTTTTATGCAGACGCTTGGATCTAGTGTGCAATCAGCACCATATATGCTTGGGTCCTAAAATTTAAATGAAAACATTGTAGTTTCATGCTTTTGTATTCTGAATTGCCAAAATTTAGTAATTTTCTGAAATGAAATAAATGGCAGAGACTATATTTCGTGTATCATTTAACTGACCTGCCTTTGAATAATGCCTATTGGTTACTGGTTTTAAATTTTTGACAATCTTTACTTGTTTTGGCAGCAACAGATTTCTGCAACAATATAACAAAATATAAACAAAAAGTTTTATGTAAAATCGATACTGTTTCCTCATTTCATATTGAATTAAATAAAATAAACTGATACTAACGAGAAATACAGTATGCTACTGGATTACCTTTGTTTTAGAATTCAAGAGACAAAAATGTACTTGGGATACAAGTTTTCATCCCATTACACATACTGTTGTATAAATATATTGTGTAAATTTATATGTCCAATTTACACCCTCAAGAATGAAGATTTTTGAATTCTGAATTAGTCTGCAAATATACAACATACTTTAGCAGACACCAGACTAAATTGTAAGCATAAAATAATATTTACTGGAAACAATTTTGTTTCAAATTACCAACAGAAACTATGCATAGAAGATTATTCCCGATATGAAAATGAGACCAATGACTTGTGTGGTGAGTTAACTATGTTTGAATTTACATCAGGAATTTAATAATCCTGAAACCCTTAACTTAAAATTAACACTAGGAAACCAACTGACTGAAAGTCAAAGCCCAACCAAATAACCAACGTTTGAAACCAATGGTTTAAAACAAGTCCATCTAAGTTTCCAATCATATGATGAGGGAAATCAATAAAACAGACTCTCCATGTGGTATTATCCACACACACACACAGATTGCAGAACTCATTTTAAAATAACCGAGCAACAAAACTGGAATTCCCTCAGCGACTTTTACGCAGGCAACCAGATGTTGCTTGGCAACCAAATGTTTTTCTGTATGATAGTCTGGTGGGCAGACAAGCTTCTTGAAAATTTCTCTACTCTTGTACACAGATAAAACTTCTGGTACATTTTGTTCCAAGTCAGTGTGAAGGACAAGTTTTGAAACAGCTGAGATGAATATTCCTATGCCATATCAAACAGGTTCTATCCCTTGACTCAGAACAAAGCACTTATGTGGCTTTGTATTCATTACATATCACCTTTTTATTCAAACATTCTTTTGAAATTGTTTAATGTATCCTTTAAAAGAATTTAAGACATCTGGAGGTTTATAAAAGATAATGTACAACCAACCCACTGAAAGAAAAATAACATGAGATGTAGGCCCATACATAACTGGAACCAGTCCCTCATACATACTGTGTAGTGATGAACTCTTTAGCTTTGGATTTTAAAATTTTTGGGTATGGGATATATGTTGTTGTTGTTGTAGGGTTTAATGTCATTTTTCAGCAGATGATAGGCTATACATGGCAGCCAGTATTAATGGAGGAAGAACCTGGAAAACCCACGGAAAGAACCACCGACCCACATGGGATATATGAATGGATTTAAATTGCAAACACAGGCAAGTGATTGTTTCGCAAATGGAACACAGGTTTTTGTACCAGAATGTGAACCTTTTTCTTACACCCTACTACTGAATACACACTCCATTTAAAAGAAAATTTTATCGAAATTTTTCAATACTGACAGTGATTAAACAGAGTTATACAGAAAGCTCATTAATGTACAGTTCTTTATTTTTTATGTTTTCATTCCAAGAAATTTTCGAGGCATTTAACTTTAACTTTAGTGTGATAATTCACGCATTTTGATTTTTTTATATATTTTTAAAATGGAGATTCAATCTCTTTATAACATGCAGGTTAGTCTAGATTTGTAACAATAACTTGGAAGTTTTTAACAAGTAAATTTCTAAACAATACTGTTCTGTTTTCATTTCATTTCTACTTGGAATTATCAGTGTTGCAACTGTGAAGAAGATCATGATGTGCACCCTTCATAAGTTTCTCGTTTGTTTAAGGTTTTTGCACCAAGAATTCAGCTCTTTGCAGCTGGTATCAAGCTCAGTTGAAAATAAAATGTTGAAGCCTTAGCTCTCATCTCAAATATTTCTATCTATAGCTTCGTGGTGACTGTTAAGACTATCTAGTTCAAAGTACAAACCATCCATTTTTTTAAAAAAATGGCTGGGTAGGCACTTTTATAAGTGACTACTAACAATTTGGGTTTATGTTGATAATTTCCATTTTCTCCTGACAAGTGGACACTGCTAACCATTACCTGAATCTGAATACCATTCTCTGAAATGCTCTTAATGTATCTGGATTTTTAAAAATAAACTTTCAATAAAAAAAATTCAGGCTGGTACTGTCTTTTTATTGATTGTTTGTGCAAGGGATAGTCTAGTTAAAATGAGTCCATAGGTAGGGCCATAACATAGCAGGCAAATACGTGTGGAGCTATTGTTTGAGAGGGCAGTCAGACTAAAGTAGGCAAAGAACACCGCACAAACTGACCAGGATGGTGACAGACTGACAGTCAGCCGGGTAATTTGAGTTGATTGGTGAGGATGAGTTTGGGGCCCAGTTAGCTCAATTTGTGGAGTGAAGTGTTAGAGAAAACAAGGAACAACAAATGGCAGAACATGAGAAAGAAGGACAAGCAGCAGCAACAGAGCAAGAGAAAGATAAAGACAGACAGCAGACCAAGAAAAAGAAAGACAAGCAGTGGAGTGAGAAAAGGAGAAAGATTGCACGTTAGCCAGATTGCAAGCCAAGGAAACAGCTAGGGAATGTGAACATATATTAGCAATGGCGAGGTTGAGGATCAAAGTTGAGTCCAGAAGGTGCAAAGACTTGAATGAATGTTCAGGACCCACAAGTAAGTGATCTGAAGTCAGACAACTCATACAGATCACCATGCCCATGTCCAATGACAATGAAGAAATCACTGAAATATTTTTGACGCAATACAAAAAGTTGGCACTGGTGCATCAGATGCCCAAAGATCAGTGAGCTATCAATGTTCCAGCAGGGAGAAGCAAAAGTCATTTACCATAATATGATGCCAAATAATGTAGATGACTATGACGCCCTGAAGAAAGTACTAATATGCAGTGTTTCCCTTTAACCTCATTTGCGCTTCAGAGATCCCCAGATGTTTAATTTGATCCCCAGTTTTGGTACTAAAGTTTATTTTTTACTCAGTCTGATCCCCAGTTTTAACATTAAGGAGGTTATGACTCTCAGTCTTGTACTCAAGGGGATACACTGTGTGGCACTATGACCTGTCAGCTGAAAGTTTCCAAAGACTCTTCAGACAGTCGTCAAAGAGAACTACAGAAACTTATGCACAATTTCATGCACATGTACTTCTTCATAAATGGATGAAATGACAAGTGTGGTGTGAACATACAACAGTATATGCAAAGAGATGCTGAAAGAGCATGTTTTGAGTACATATCATAAAGTTTTAATCGTGTTCTTAGCAGAGCATGAGTTCTTGACATTGGAAGATATCAACATGATGGCTGACCATTATGAAAATGTGCACTCACATCCAACCACCTAGGGTAACAGGGAGTGACCCAGCATCAGCAAACCTAGGAAGGCCACCAAGGGAGCATAAACAAAATAGAATAGTCAGAATGGGGGGGGGGGGGCCAGGAATCCCAGCTATGATTATCTCCATGGAACAGGAAGACTTAATGGGGCAGATAAGGGTACCCTCAATCATCTGTGGCTGCAACAAGCAAGGCCATGTGTTTAAGGATTGTAGAAAGTATTGTCCAACGATTCGCACAGTAACTTTGCATACTACTGAGAAGCAAAAACCAGTTGACTAACACAGCAGTAGCTACAAAAAATAGTGAAATGGCAGCCATGCTTTATGATTACAGCTGCAGTAATCCATCCTTGGTAGAAAGTAAATATATCAAGCCTGGAGATTAAACAGGGAAGACAGTGGAAGCTCAGTCTGCCGACAGGACTAAAGATTCACTCCCAGTCAGGAACATTGACATAAGCTAGCCTTATGTGAAAGGGCAAATTGAAGCAGCATGTTTGTCTGGGTTTTTCTCACAAAGTGATCGTAAAATATAGGTATGTGCTGGCACAGCCTAACTCTGTGACTTGTGCATCTGTGTATGTGGGGTCTGCTGAGATGAGGTCTATGAAGAGAAAGTCAAACTGCTGAGAACCATGACTTTACCCATAAACAATTTGCTACGTGGCACTTTAGTAAAACTTCAAGAGGAAGATCTGTCTCTCAACAAAGTACACAGGTGTGCTAAAGACAGGTCGATATGGAAATTACCAGATAGCAAAGTGAAGTGTTTAAATGGGGTATCTTGTACTGGTATGTCAGGAAAGGACAGATACGTTTAAATAGGTTATTATCAAGAGCTAAGTGAGCTGAAGTGCTTAGGCTGGCACATGACGGTTTACTTGGAAGCCACATGGGCATGTTGAAGAGATAGGCTAGTGAGGGAGTTCTATTAGCCAGGTGTGTATGGGGATGTGCAGAGTTTTTGTTTGTCATGTAACAGGTTTCAACGGTTGGCACCTAAAATCTCCCATCACCCAGTGCCACTAGGAACCACCCCAATGACTGATGAGCCTTTCTCAAAGTTGGCAATGGATCTGATTAATCAAATAAAGCCTGCATCAGAGAGTGGAATTTGTTATGTATTAAGAATAGTTATTATGCCATCTGATACCCGTAGATCATCGCATAAAGAAAACATTGTCTCAGTTACAGTGGCTGAGACCTTGTTAAGAGTCTGGTTAAGAGGTGGTGTTATTGAAGAGATAATAAATGACCTGGGTGTGCTGGATGTGAGCAAGTTGATGGATGAGGTAAACCAGTTAGTGTCCGTTAGACACCTGAATACCTCTCCTTATTTTCTGCAGTGCAGTGGTTCAGTAGAGCATTTTAATTAGACTGTGAAGCAAGCTCTGAGAAGGCTTTGTGAAAGTTGACCCAGGGATTGGGATCAATACCTTCCTGTGACACATTTCGCTTACCACAAAGTACCACCGTCTAGTTTAGGATTTTCATCTTCTGAATTAGTTTATGGTAGGACAGTAATGGGACTTACGGCTGTATTGAAACAGTTATGGATTGATGAACTGCATCCGATGAATCACAAACAAGATAAAAGTATATTGTTGATTTTCACAGGAAGCATGTAACTTGGCTCAGAATGATCTCCCAGAAGTATAGGGATGTCAAGCCAAGTACATATTACAAAAGAAAGATGCAGGAAAGACAGTTCAAGGAGGGTGACAAAGTGTTGCTGTTGTTTCCATTAGAGCACAACAAACTTCAAGTTTCTTGGAGGGGACTGTTCACTGTAACAGAGAAGAAGGTTGGACAGAACTACCATATCAGGGTAGGAGACAAACAGAAACTTACCATGACAACTTACTTAAGTATCATCATGAAAGAGAGACAACTGCAGAGCTCATGGGTGCTACAGTTGTGACTACAGAACCCGACGACAAGGAGAAGAGGCAGAAAAACTTCCTAGTTGTCCTTTGATGAGGGAAGAAACCTATGTCAACGATGTCCTTGATGAGTCATTAACATTAGAGCAATGAAAGGAGGTGGAGTCAATACTCCAAGATTATATTACTGTCTTGATAGAACAACCTGGCAAGTCAGATTTAGGGAAGTTCAGAGTGAAGCTACTGGATGAAAAACCAGTGAAATTGAAACCTTATCCACTAACACACATGAAATTAGAAACTGTCAGAGATGAAATTCAATCTATGAACAACTTGGGAGTCAAAGAACAACCTGAATCAGTATATAGCTCTCCCGCTATTTTGGTGTATAAAATGGATGGCACTCATTGATTCTGTGTCGACTATATGAAATTAAACAGGATAACAGAATTTCAAGTAGAAATGTTACAGAATCCCAAGTCGATATTTGACTGAGTGACCAATGTGAAACATTTTTCGAAAACTGACCTGTCAAAAGGGTATTGGCGAATTCCAGTTCATAGTGAACACTTAACTGTGTAACTCCAGATGGAATGTACCAATGGACAGTCGTGCCATTCGGGTCAGAATGTACCATGTATCTTCACCTGTATGATGAGGAAATTATTTGGGGTGGGGGGTGGGGGGCTGGATTTTTGAACTTCATGGATGACTTTACTATTAGCAACAGTTACTTCGGACAATCATATCATTTAGCTGAGAAAAGTTTTAGAGTGACTTAGATGAAATTTACTGGATGACCACACCATGTAGGGTTCGGGAAATACACTAAGACATGTTAACACCAGATAGCTCTAAAGTTGACTAACTCATGGATGCAGCAGGACCAACCACTAAGAGGGAAGTTCAACCTTGGGACAGGCATGGGTACTATCACAGGTATGCTTCTAGCTTCAGTGCCCATTGACTGTCTTTGACTAGAAAGAAGGCTCCAATGAATGTTATTTGGACAGATGCACATGAACATGCATTTCAAATGTTAAATGACAGAAGTCAGATGCAGCAGTAAAATTACCATATGTGATGAAGAACTTTGTCTTAAATATTGACGCTTCTTACAGAGATTATAGGGTAGTTCTATTGCAAGAGTATGATGGAAACATACTGGGGGTGGGGCTGGATTTTCGATCTTCATGCATAACTTACGATTAGCGACAGCTACTATTTTCAGTAGCATATAGTAGTAGGAAACTGTCAACTGCAGAATGCAATTATTCAGTTTATGAGAAAGACATCTTTGCAATTATTTTCAGAATATCTTAATTCCAACACTACTCATATGAATGAAAGTTCTTTTTGGAAATTGACCACCAACCACGAGATGTAACCATTACGACTGATCTATGGGCCAGGCTCGCCATAAATTGTTAGCTTCCAATGGTTAACCTCTCATTTGGGAGCCATATTTTAATTAGGACTTGCCAGGATAACAGTTCAAAAGATATGTGAACATAGGGTTAGGTGGAGAAAATGACAAAGTAGAGACAAACCAGAGACAAAATCTGGGAAATCTTGGGCCATTTTGAAACAGGTGTCATACAATGATAGTTTCCTGAATAGTTATTAATAAAGGTGGACTAGAGAGAATATTTTGACTTCAATGGGAGTATTAAAATTTTAGCAGTTAGAGAAAGTTAATCTTGATTGGCTAAGCTAAACAAGCGGGTGTGTTTCCCTAACAAAATTCAAAGTTTTAAGTTATTTCCTTGCAAAATTCAGCAGTCCAAGTTTTTCTGTGGAGTGTGTGTGTATGATTTGGATTTTTAATCTAGCTGTAACAATTTTTCAGTCATATCACTACTATGTCTGCAGTGTGACAGTTTATAGTGATGTCTAGTACTGGGGCATCATGCTGCAGACATGTAGCATGATATCCCACCCAGTCACATTATCCTGACACCAGGCCGACCAGTCCTAACACTAACCTTTTAATGCTGAGCACCAAGCGAGGCAGCTGTTAGTACCATTTTGTAAGTCTTTGGTATGACTCGACCGGGGATCAAACCCAAGACCTCACGCATCTCAGGCAGATGCTCTAACCAACTGGCCACCGGAGCAGTTTTTCTGAGGAAAGGGGAAGCTAGCTCTGAGATCAGTAAAAAGTACTTTTCCCATTAAACTGTCCAAGAGACGTGGTCTGGAAAATTTGAGAGACACGGAAAGAGATATTCAGCTTGTATAAAAATGGAGTGAGTTTCAGGAAAGCACAAGGTATTGTCTCAATCACACATTGATGTATGTTTGTAATCATTTGTTTAATTTATTCATTTTAAATTCATTACTTCAATTTTCTTTGAGTTCAGAAGTTAATTTCTTGTCTTGAATGTTGCATGATTCATGTACTGTAAGAATGTCATACAATATTTCATTGGTATGAATGTGTCCACATTTAGTGGTTTGTGTTTATAGGTTATTGCATTTGTATGGGAAAATATGAATGAGTTTTCGGAATGAATACTGCACGAACCTGTGAGTGCAGTATATCCTTCCGACAAAACGAGTTCATATTTTCCCATACAAATGCAGTAACCTTTTTATTATTTGCTCATTTTGTTATTCTACCTAAGGTTTAATTATATAAACATAACACACTACAAGAAACAACGTAAATGAATGAATGCCATATTCCAAACTAAACACACAAGCGCAGGTTTGACATTACAAAATGACATCATTATTAATGTGCACATAGCTCCGCTCAGATAAATTTGAACTTAGTCGTGCGGTAGACATAACTTTCAAAAGAAAATGGCGTGTCTAGTTAAAATTGAAATTTGCAGTCATATTGTGAATGAATGCGCATTGCAACGACTTTTCCATTTGATCTGGAGTGAACATATTTTGGTATTTTGTTTCGATTCAACGAAAGTTTGTGATTTTGGACTGGATTCATCTGTGCAAATTATACATGAAATACATCGGATTGAAGTGGTGCAGGAGAAGCGTGTTTACGTCTGCAAATGTGTTTCTGTTTCTGTCACTGAATGTTTGAAATCATAACGTGGGAAAAATATGAACTCTTTCAATTGCAATTTTCAAAAAGACGCTATGGAATTTAATGTGTATTTCATTTTGAGTGCAGTAAGGAGGATGCAGTTGCACTTATCAGCCAAAATTACATCACTTTTAAAATGTGTAATCCAGATTGAAAACCTATGACATGGCTCATGTAATTCGAATTTGCAGAATTAAGAAAAAACATTTTGAGGAAATTCAGGATGTAAAACTGTAAGTGTATTTTATTTTGCCATTCTTATCACCAGATAAAGAATACAGTATATTCCTTGTCACTTGTATGTTATTTGCAAGGACATAATCGTCTGTCTTTTATATAATGTAGCTAGCCTAAATCCGTAACATTGTATCAATGCGGAATGTGCCAAAACAGCTGGGGTTTTTTTGCAGTCCATGAAACATGTTTTCGTTCATTCAGAAACAAATTTAAATAACCACAACGTAAAGAGCCTCTTACGCGAGTGTATATGATTTGTTTACAAATCAAAAGTGCTGGTGTCTGCGTCATTGTTTATTTACAATAGAAAGTAGTTCCTTTATTCATGTGAATGCTATATGTGTATTGTTGCACGTGTTCAGTATCGAGGAATACTGAACGATTCCGACAATGTAAAGTTAATGGGGAAAAAAATGAGCATATAATAAATAACAGAAAGTACACATTGTAGGAATTTCAAGCATTACTCTGATACAAATTGTGAGAATTAATCTAGTTATGTCATGGTCTCAGTTAGGAATACGAATACAGTAGTCCCCCTCTTGAATGGCCCCCCTGACCAGCGGCCACCCGCTCCTTATGGCCAGAATCCGTTGGTACTGACGAGTTTGTGTTCAAAGTACCCCTAACGAAAGGCCACCCGGCTAACGTGACCAGCATATTAGTGCAATAATATAAAATTTACCCCTCATAAGCGGCCGCATTTTATTTTGATATGTATCCAGAACCAGTATTTTATTCATAACGTGTGTTAAGTAATCCGATTTCTGTTTCCCCGATGTCAGGTTTACGTTACTGAAAGAAATGTTGACTAAAGGACATGTACCACTAAGGTTAATATTATATCATTTACGCCTCATGAGAAGCCACATTTATTCCATAAAGCCGAGAAAGCCTCAAATTTTAATCCGTACAAACGGGTAAGTACATGTAATCCAATTAGCCTTACTGCTGTGTTATCATAAGATGTCCGGTTTAGTCACTTCGATAATTGTTAAGATTACAGTTATTGAACAGTAGTAACAGCTGCGAAGTGGCAGCATCGATGTACAATACACAAGTCAGCAGGAAAATGGTTTGATAGCCTGTATGGCTTCCCTTAGTAAGATGTTCACTTTGACAATTAGTGGCTATTACTACTGACAATAACTGCCAAAATTACAAATCGTAACGGCCGCGAGGTCAAATCTGCATGATGTTAAATGGTACATATCGAAGCTGTTTTGGCATCACTCACTTAGTGTACAGAAATGTATAAAAACAATAGGGTACCAGACTGTGACTAACAAATCACGTGACAAGATCACTTCCTTTAAAAACACACGGCAATTTGTTTAGATGCATACAAAATAGTTTTATCAGTACTGTAGTTGGCAACATGAATAACTTACTGCAAAAAGATCAACATGTCATCGAGGAAAAGAAAAATTCTTAGTTTAGAAGAGAAAGTGAAAGTAATTCAACTGACCAAGAGGTTCGGGGGGTGGGGGTGGTCGAGGATCCTTGCAGAAAACTAATGTCGGAAAGAATTGGATAAAAAATATCGTGAAAGATAAGGAAACAATTCTGCAGAAGTGGGAAGGTGAAATGGATGGAGAAAGGAAGATTGTTTGAGCCAGGAGATATTTGTATCCTGATCTAAATTACAAGAAAAAGCAACAATTTTGTCAGTTGAATTGGGATATGACTTCACCGCAAGTAACGGATGGTTGCACAGATTTCAAGCGGCACAATATTAAGTGTTCTGTCCTTAGTGGAAAATCAGCTGATGTTAATAATGAAGTTGTCAAAGATTGGAACAAAAGACTAAACGATATATGCAGGGGATATGACAGCAAGGATATTTTTAATTGTGACGAAACTGGTTTGTTTTTTAGACTGTTACCAACAGAGTGACAGATGATGTGATCTGTAACATAATTATAAAGACAGTTTTAAAACTATATCAATGGTTATTCATAACATTCTTTTGAAAATGAAGAAACAGTTTGTTTTTCATTTATTTCACAACATGCATGTGATATTTTAATGAAAATATTAAATGTTTTAGAATTAAATGTACTTGTGACTTTCTTCATATGTATTTACTATTCGCATTTGTCATCCCCCTCTAGAAAGGGCACCCTCATTATAAGGCTACTTCCCTGCTGCAGTAGGTGTGGCCTTATAAGAGGGGGACTACTGTAGCTGCTAGGATTGTGTATCAGTGTCAGTTTGCAAACTAACCTTAGCCTGAGTCTGTTGAGTCAAGAAATGAAAATATCTGACATAACAACAGTGGAGATAATGTCTGATGCCAGAAAGGAAACACCTCACAAATATTTAGGTTGCATTTTATTTATCTGAGAAAAAAAAACAGCACCATACCTGTGCACCATGCAGTGGGAAATAGACAGCAGAAAGCAAGTTACAGTTGATAAGCCAAAGAGGCTGGACAGAGAGAGAAAGAAGGAAGAAATACAACAAAGCTGACCTGTTATCAACAGTGATATGGAAAGGACCAGATGCAATCAGGCTATGCTGACATGCACTTTGAATTAAATCAGTCACACAAATTTATGATGAAGTTTTTTATCAGTATAACAGAACTGCTAAGTGCATTTCACATAAATTTTGTAATTCTATATCAAAGAAAAAGTGTGCAATTCAAATGTCATGTTCAGTTTCATTTTGCTTATGTAATCAATTAAATTATGTTTTACATATAGGGGTTCGTGTTGCTCTATTCCATATCTTTGCTCAGATCTCTGTTACTCAGTCCATTAACTAAACATTTTATTTATTGTCTGCTCAATCCAGACAATAACAACATGGTTACTCATTTCCTAGATAACGAAAACCAAAGCACCGTAGTGGTGGGGGATCATATCACATATCATACCTGCTGCCATAAACCATCATCAAACATTCTGTCCAAAATATTCCTACTAACCTAGACTATACTTTCAGTGATAGGTACTGTGAAATGGCCATAAACTCAATGCTATTTACTGTACTCTCTGGTCAGGCCTCAGTGGCAAATTGGACCATTTTCACCAAATACTTTGTGCAACCTACCCCATCCCCATGACTGTCAGTCGTGTAACATATTAAAAGGTTTTAATAAATATGTGTGTTATGTTCAATTGCTTCAATGATCATATTATTGGTGACACCTAAAACTGTACAGTATAGTATTTTTCCTATAATAAGCCACGTAATGGTGGTAGACTTATATTAAGATGTGATATTATCAATGGAGAATTATGGTGACGTTTAAATTTACCTCTTCGCATGTTCTCATTGTTTGGTTTTCTGTGATGATTAAATTCGTGGTAACAAAGAAAGCACTGTTTTCCTGTAAAGAAAAAATATTACCATGACTGTTTTGGAATCATTACATTTTGAAGTAGAACCAATACAACAATATTACAATTAATGTATGTACAGTATGACCTCATTGATCATGCAATTTGATTCCTGACCCTTTTGAACCTGTCAGATTAAATGATAATCTGCATTAATGAATTACTTTAAAGAATAACCTTGGAATTGTTCCATTCAGTCTCTCACAAATATCATGACACTGGACAAATGGAGTCCAGATTAACAAGGATTCAAGTTTATCGTAATTTTGAAATTTTATCTGTCTGTTTAAGTTACTAAAATAGCAGAAAGGATATGTCTAATGCTCCTGATACAAGGATTTAATGAAACATAAATGTTAGGCTAGTGGACATCTCTGTGTCATATGTTATACAATTTGCTTCACTGTGCTACTGAATAAAATATAAGCTGCTGCGAAATCAGTGAGGTTCTTTTTCCTTGAAAGGTTGCAGGTTCGAACCCTGGTCGAGTCATACCAAAGACTTACAAAAATGGTACTAACAGCTACCTCAATAGGCATTTAGCATTAAGAGGTTAGTGTTTGAACTGGTCAGCTTGGTGTCAGGATAATGTGACTGGGTGGGACATCATGCTACATGTCTATGGCATGATGCCCCAGTGCTAGACATCACTATAAACTGCCACACTGCAGACATTGTAACGATATGACTGAAATATTGTTAAAGCTACATTGAAAATTCAAATCACACACGCACACACATTTTCCCTGAAACCCACAAAGCTAACATATTATTTTGGACTTTCTCTACCCCATACCTACAACTTTTGTGTCTGCTCTGAAAATAACAGACCTCAAATTGGCCCAAATATTTCCTGCCAAATTAAGAGATTAAAACTTCCTAAAAATGCTGTTTAGTTTTGTCTACAGACCTTTCACCTTGAGTGTAATGAAATCATGATGCCAAAAGAAGAACAAAATCAGCAGGATTTGAAGAAGAAAAGAAAAAAAAAAGATTGGCATTTGCAGCCATATATTTAAAAAAACGTTATCAAAGAACTGACATTTCTACTGTCTTAATGTTATTCACTTAATGTGAAAAACACATGCTACCATTACACCATGAAAATCTATCATTTTTCCATTTTCATATTTTATGCTGATATTTAGTGATAATTCAATTAATATATATCACCATAAAATATGAAAATGGAGAAATTATAATGGATTTTCACAGTATGGGCTGTGTGTACAGCCTACTGTCAGATTCTTGTGTTTGTTGAAAAGAGGATGTGAAAAGCATTTCAGACTTTAATTACTCATAAATATTACTTATTATATATGTTCATGTACTACTGTGATAATAAAAGACAATTTTGACATCAATTATGTGTTTGTTCATCATTAATTTTCTCAATCATTTCTGAAAATATTACAATCCAGACAGATAAAAATGAGACATTACTCATCTACATAAAAAAAATTAAAAATAGCTTTTATATCATTGCAAGTGCATTGTTGTCCATAAACAGCTGTATTGTTAATAAATATAACTGAAATTCTATACCAATTTATCATGTTGACATTCCTGAAAGTAGCCTTAATATTGACATTTGGTCTTTTTTGCAGTATAATCAAAATTTTTATTTCTGACCAACCTATGTGCAAGTCATGTGACATTGACAGAACTGCAGTCATAAAGCTTGATTACTGTTTATTGATTAATACAGCAGGTGCTTTAAATCTTCATCATGCTTGTGAAGTTCTTGTTGTTGTTCTGGGGTTTAACGCCATTTTCAGCACAAGACAGGCCATATATGGTGGCCAGTATAACTGGTGGAGGAAGAACCCTGGAAAACCCAGGAAAGAACCACCGACCCACGAGAAGCTACTGGCAGGCTCTCCCACGTACCCACACTAGCCGAGCCTTGGACTCGAACATACGCAGACAGAGGTGAGATGGCAGTGATCCGGAACGGTGAGCGCTTTAGACCACTCGGCCACTCGGGGCCCCTGTGAAGTTCTGTTTTGTCCAGAGGTCATTCATGGAAATTCAACACTGAGAGCTACTGGATTGGTTCTTCCTAATCATACATGAAAATCTATCTTGGATATATATGATAGTACTGTTTAACAAAATTTACACCTCATTACACTTATGAAATGTAACAAGCTGACATAAACCCTTCCATGAAATATTGCCAAAACCTTTAGCTACAGGGTCACACGTTTGCAGAAATACTTTCATATTTCTGCCTGGTTAGTCTTCACAGCACTTAACTGCACTAGATATTTCTGTGCTATGTTAGATAATCAGGAGATCTTCCATCTGGAAAGCCCTGGACAGATCAGCCATGATGGGCAAATAGTCAAGCACTGAACAACCTAATCAAGAAGGTCATAGATGCTACGTCCCGGAGACAGCCTTCAGCTTTGTCTGTATCATCACCAAGGTTGGCAGCAGCAAATACAAAATCAAGATGTACAGCAACTGCCTCCACGGTCTTCTCAAGAGCACATGTTCTTTCCTTACTTACAAGCCATCAAACTGTTTCATGGAGATAAAATGTACCAGATCAGTTTCAATCACAATTGCTACTTCTTTCAATTAAGGCGTCCATCTGAGTGAGAAATGGTAAAACCCAAATATGCCTTAATGGTATCCTCAAATGCTGCCATTAATGATGACTGCTTATAAGCTAAGCAGTGTGTAGCAATGATATCAAGTAGCAGTGTGTAGCAATGATATCAAGTAGCAGTGTGTAGCAATGATATCAAGTAGCAGTGTGTAGCAATGATATCAAATAGCAGTGTGTAGCAATGATATCAAGTAGCAGTGTGTAGCAATGATATCAAATAGCAGTGTGTAGCAATGATGTCAAATAGCAGTGTGTAGCAATGATGTCAAGTAGCAGTGTGTAGCAATGATATCCAGTACATCCTCCTTTAACTTGTGCGCAACACCGGTCTCTGATCCAAACTTCACAAAGGGATGACTCCCAAACTTTTCTGGATCAGGTTTCAAGGAATCTATTTTAATTTAATACTTTCTACAACAATCCTGACTGCATCATAAATACCATCTAGTGTGATACTAGCTAGTGGAATAAACGAGATCATTCTGGTGATTGGCATATTGTCTACAGGCAAGACACCTTACATATATATCATTCTCAAGAATGGCCTGATCAGTGCTACCATCAGTAAGAATGCATATGAACTGTATCTGTCTTCGTTTTGGTGCTTTTGTTATGTTTTAGGCTCTTTAAAAGAGTAACAAGAAAAGAGTGAAGAAAACAAGCTTTGTAAAATCTAACAAATAATTTATTTCCTTAGAAAAACAAGGTAAAAATGATAAAAAGAACTTTTGGTTGTACAAATCAAATCCAAAAATAATCCAAGAATTAAATATTACAAGTCCTAGTAATAAAATGTCCTAATGAAACTGAGTTTGAATCCCAATGAAATCCAAAATGGAAGGCGATGATGTATGCTGTGGTCAGCGTCATACTGATATCTCAACAGTTCTTTGTTGAATCACAGAAAATAATATACCAATTTGAATTCTCTATAAATTTCGATAACTGTCTTTGTCCAAGAATTAATTTAGAGCTCAAGTATTTCCAATGAAAAATTATCTCTTGGCATCCAATTAATTTGAAGAAAAATTAAAAATTAAACTCGAACTGGTCACAACAAAACTCCTTTAAGTCTAAATAATTTAAAGCCCAGCTGACTATATTCTCATTAGAAAACAGTTATACACTAATGTAAGACTCAAAACAGATTCCCGTATGAGGGCCACATGATCACGTTTCTAGAAACACACAGAAGCTTTTTACATGCCTAACATCATGTACTCCCAGTATGGCCTTGACTAAAATCAATGATTTTACTCTGAGAAAGAATTATAAATTTTTTTCTTCCAAAAGTTGTTTACTTCAACTCTTACTGATTCTGAATCAAGGTCAGGAACTAGATCAATATTAGATACAAAGTATCTATTATTAGGTGTTTACGAAAAAGAGTCAAGTCAAACTGAATTTCTGGAAAATGTCAAATCCAGCAAATAAAGTTACATTACAATAGCATGTAATGGAATAAACAAAAATTTAAAACTAACAAACAATTAAATAAAATCAAACATAAATTAAATCAAATATACGTAACACATTTAGGGAACAACCTGTGGAGTTAAGAAAGATGCATAGCTGTAACTGTTCATGTAAAGTTCTCCCAAATCTAGGCATTTTTTGCTGAATGATACTAGCTGTCATAAAATCTGAGATACAAATCCCAGCTATATCACTTCAGGGAAAACACTAAAAAGATATTCAAGCCTTTTCTTCTGATCTGTACTCTGCTTTGTAAAGGCCTTAAAATATGGGTTTCAGTGATGGAAGGATTATGTTTGATTTACTAGCAACAACCTTTCCAGTGAAAGTAATATGCTCTTTCTATGTTTAATGTGCTATCAATGAGACAGTATTAAAACCGAATGATCTGCTAACGCTGGGTATGCAGTACATGCTGAACAAAACATGAGCAACCTCTTCCCATCATACTCGACCCATGGCCAGGTCTTTTTCCAGTGATCATGGAAAACCAAGTCTAAATATGCTTATTTTTATCATAGTTTGTGTCCTTTATGGACCTGGGATGTTCAAGGTCATGCAATGCAATAATTCTTTTAGCAAACAAATTCCTTGTTGTTCATTATTTTCCCCTACCAACAAATTTATACTAAAACAAAATCTCAGTCATCCATCGACAAAATCTCAGTCATCCATCAACAAAAAGTCAGTCATCCATCAACAAAAAGTCAGTCATCCATCAACAAAACTCAGTCATCCATCAACAAAATCTCAGTCATCCACCGACAAAATCTCAGTCATCCATCAACAAAATCTCAGTCTTCCACATTAAGATCATATGGCTGATGCTTAGTTTTAGCTATGGACGAGCACAGATGTTTGATTGACAAAGATCAAAAGACTGGTGATCCATACATTGCAGACTAAATTTGTTTATTTCCAGTAACAATTAAGACCACCAGCCTTAAATATCTATTGAGTTTGCTTGCATTTATGACTCTTCAAGGATGACTGAAGAATTTTAAAGTGCACTTTCCTCAATGTATTGGAACAAGCAGCCAATATTAAAGGTCTGATCAGCTAACATAAGACAGGTCAGCAGCTAAAAAAAAATGTATCCTGCACCTCGGACCACCACAATTCTCAGGCCCTGTTGCTTTCCTCACTTTGATGAAGTGGCTGCTTACGACAGTTTGACTGTATACAGTGTGACCCTGCTATAGCAAGCTCCGTTATAACACAAATTCAGATATAACATGGTTATTGTGTGGCTCCTGAAATTTCATAAACATGTATTTTTCTCGTACATGAAAAAACAAATATTTCTTGAAAGTACGAAAAAAATTAAAACGTTTATTATCATTTTTTGGGGGAAGAGATTGCATATGAATATTACATGATGATCATGGCATGGTGCCTGAAATTTTATATGCATTTTTCTCACACATGAAAATATAGCTTTTTCTTCATAAAAGGACAAGAAAATAACATGTAAAAAGCTTATTCTGGGATTGCGTAGGGCTTCGCCAATGTCGCAAACTTGGATTTTTTTCCTTATTGTTGGCAAGATATACCATCTGGCGATTTTTATTATTGGTGTGGTGCCACTGTAGGCTGTTTAAACTTATATATACAACCATTGGTTTCGAGTGGAGAAATTCAGAGGTCCCACAAAAGGAAGCTGCAAACTTGATATAAAATGCACTAAAATTTATGTATTGTTACGTAAACAAATTCTTTGTCTATATTGACAAACCATCTAAACAGTGCATTGTTATATCAAAATCTGCTTATCTTGACATCTAGTATGAGTACTGTATGCTGTGAGATTTCCGCTTTTTTTGTTGCTGACATTTCTGGTAACAGAGATCAATCTCGTAATCTATCTTTCATCGGATTTTTGGCCGTATGCTAATAATTAATATATTTAAACAGACTGACATTTGTATGTGGATGTTAAGTAAAATTACTCTTCTTTTCGCTCAGAATTAAATCCTTCAGAACACTCACATTTTCTGTAATAATCCCTGTCATCAGACCAGAACACATGCATCTCTATCATCTGTTGACCCTTTCTTAGATTTCTAACACATGCATGGAAGGCAGCATCACTCTGCTACCACAAATGTAAAAAAAAATCTCACCTGTTGGTCTATTAAGTAGGCAGGTAGGAACAGTAACTAGAAGAGACCAAATGATGGCCAATTCCTTCTTAAAAATGCTGCCAGATACAATAGTTTGCTGAAATTTCAAAGGAAACAGATTTCCTTTGAAGCACCAATTGTTATAAAAATGAACTAAGCAAACGGAAAAAAATCTGCCTCAATCATGCAATACAATTATTTGATGTTGCCGCCACAATAAGAAATGGACATTTGTTTGGCTCTCCAAAGCTGGCCTTTAGCGGTGACTTCAATAACGCATGCACCCTTCATCAAAGTAAGCCGAATATGATCATTAATAAAAACAAAGAACCTTTCTTCAAAGGAAGTCAGTACCAAACTTAAATAAAAGCAATGGAATGTGGTCGATTTTTGCATTTTCCAACGTGACTGGAACATATGAACTGTGCTGTGAAAGTTTCCTTTTTGCAGGGACAAAAGTTTATGCTTACGAACGCTATCAACAATGGCTTAAAATGCAAACTAACTTTTACCGACTTGGGACGTACTGAAAAGTAAATCATGTGCTTCATCATTACTTGATTGGGGTATGTTTTTCCACTGAATTCAGACCTATATGACCTGTGACAAAAGTACTGAATATTTTAAATCTGTGTGTGTGCATATTTTCAATGGAATTACTTGCATTGTGGACTGAATGTATGTGATGAGATTCGCGGGTGAGTACACGGTGTTGATACTCTATTTATACTATACATTAGACATGTATATATAAACAGTATATACATACATGTACCAATTCATGGTTCTCTAAAAAAAGTAAAATAATACATATGCCTTCTCTGTTTTCACTACAGGTGTATTTCTCATTTAATTTGCATCAATTTAAGATGGTAACTGTGCAGATGAAGCATGCAATATATTGCCTGCATTTATTGCCTCCCCCTTGCAATTTTGTTTGGGTACATGCATCATTTTCTTCAGCTAATTGACCTGGTTGCTTAAAGCCTGGTTCGATCAATAACATGGTCGGGTTCTATGGCTCCCAACTACCATGTTATAGCAGGGTCACACTAATTAACAGCATAAAAATAATTATCAGCCAGTGATATTAGCAATTGGTCAGGGTTTGCAGCTTCCTTCTAGCTGACCCTGAGTTCTTGCTATGCGACCCTTTAATTCAAATCCGAATGGTCTATATGACAAAAACCACTAGCAACTATGACACCAGTACTTGCATGGGAAGCATTGCCATTTCAACTAACCTGAGGTGGTTCTACATAATCAACCACATCCCAGATTCGATCCTGAAGACCTGGCAAAGACAAGTTAGTCCTGGCTACACCCTTCAGCTTGGTAGTCACTGCTCCCTGAACATCATCAAATTCCTGATAGCCCTTCTTGTAAACAATGGCATACCTGGAAAAAAAAAACTCCCATCTCAACACAATCATCCTAAACATTTTCCGAGTTTTTGTTTACATATGATGCAGGGTGACAAATAAACCTTGATGTTTTAGGCTTTAAATGACTAATATACATTTAGAAAAACAAAATTAAAACTTTACTAGGATTTTGTTTTAATGACAAACTTATTGGCTCATCATTTTGACAAGAAAATCATTAGGAACAAAGTTAAAGGACAGATTGCTTTGGTATATTTTTAGCTCAGGAAGACATCTGAAATAAGAAAATTGCAGTAAAGCTGAATAAAATATGTAAATTATTTTACTGGTGTCCAAATAAAACTTGTCTTAAATTTGTATTAGCAAGTCCTTAATAAACAAATTGCCATATCGACTGCCATTACTATCAATCTTGATTTTCACTCTTTTTGAAGCTTATCAAACATAAAAGGCCATTTGAGTTAGGCATATGTATGGCAATGACATAGTGATGGAGACATATGTATGGCAAAGGCATAGTGATAGAGGCATATGTAAGGCAAAGGCATAGTGATGGAGGCATATGTATGGCAAAGGCATAGTGATGGAGGCATATGTATGGCAATGACATAATGATGGAGGCATATGTAAGGCAAAGGCATAGTGATGGAGGCATATGTAAGGCAAAGGCATAGTGATGGAGGCATATGTATGGCAATGACATGATGTAGGCATATGTAAGGCAAAGGCATAGTGATGGAGGCATATGTAAGGCAAAGGCATAATAACTGTGGAATGTGACGGTTTTTAAAGTTATTTCATAACACTGTTCTATGTTTTATCAAATAAAAACAGTATTTTTTGTCATATGATAAATAACATTGTGCCAATTCAATGATTTTCACTGAAAAACAATTTTACGGCAACATCAAAAAAACAGACATTTTGCAGATTATTAAAAAATATTTTGCCTGTGACTGATGCCTACATGAACTTGTTTCACCAGGCAGTAAAAGACTGTGACACCTTGACTGGAAACTACAGTGAACTGCCAAATATGCAACAAGGTTCCCAACACCTGGTTGAGCAGAACATCAATGGCAATGCAAAAGTGAAACTGCCCTCTGGCTAGAAAGATAGATGTGTTTACAAAGACCACAGGTTCAAGTTAACTATAACAGTTTTCTGTTGGAAAGCAATTCACCTTTCCTTGTCATATCATTATTTATTATTTTATTAATATAAGTCCCAAAAGAATTTTTTTCCCTTTCCATTATAACATAACACTTGTAATTTTTACGACAGATGGTCGCAAGAATGATAAGAAATTGAAAATAAAAACTTTCTCCAGTAACTTTATTTTTTTTCTTCTAGTAGAATGAGCTATGATGAATGCCTGTATGTTCCAACTTCTAAAACTGTATATTCAAGAGACTAAGTTTTGAGTTCTGCATACCCACTCTTCAATTACAATTTTTTTTCTCAAATAGTTTACATTATGAATCTAACATTTTTATTCCAACTGAACAATTTTTTAAAAATACCATCATGAATTTTCTCCCAATCTGATACTTTTTTAGTATTTGCTAACCGTTCTTGCAGTTATCATCCCCCAAGCGATTTTAAAAACGAAAACCATCAAGGATGTAAAAAAATGCACAAAACTCAGTCATTTTATTCATAAATTTATGATTTCTATCCCAAATGTCACCAGGGGTTGCTAGCAGTGTTGTCTTGTGCTTGTTTCAAGCCCAAAGTGTACACAATGAGCATGTTCACTATTATTTTCAATTTACTGAAAGTCCATTTATAGTGAAGGGGTTAGGCAGAAGGTAAACACTGCATCATTGGCATCCAGCATTTGCAATGTTTGGTTTTAATATTTCCCAAAAGTACTAAACAACAAAAAAATGGAGAAAATAGTGTTAACTTGTATTATGAACATAGATTCTAAGGGATGTAACTCTTGCAGTTACTGAAATTATGGAATTATTCACAGCACACCAAACACAATGAACTAAATCACGAGTTACTAGAAACACCAAAATATGCTAAAAAAACAGAAATACACTGAAAATACATAAATGCTTACATGTTTTCTGTGTATATATCAGTGTAAACTGATATTATGATTGTAATTGTTTTAATAATAATAAAAAGCAAAACAAACTTTAATTTAAATGATTTTTATATGCATTATTTACTCTTAAACAATTTCTAGCAAAATTCATTTAATGATGTCACTCGATCATACTTGATTTTACTCAGTTGGACAATAATGGTATGATAAACAGCTAATTGGTCAAAACTTAAAATATGATAATAGCATATGCAAGAATGAAATTATGACTGTTAGAAGCCAGAATATGTTACATACTTTCAGTATTCATATCATATACTTGTGTGTTTTAAATGAAATAAAGACTTAAAATGCAATGAACAGATTCAAAAGAATGGAGGAAATCACCGCAATGGATGGATGAAAATCAGTTCATTCATTTTTTTAAGTTGCTTAATTCATTTTAAATTTACTGCAAACCCTTTACTGTCTTCCATTTAATCCCATTTCTTATTCAAACAAAGAAAACAATGTCTTGGACATTAATGAAACAGCACCTTTTCCTCGTCATTGTTATTATTTAACTGCTGAATTACCACAGTTACAAGCAGAATTTCCATCAGATCTTTTGAGTCATAAGATTGATGGAAGGGCAATAAACAAATCAGTATCGCAGAGAGCATGCATAATGTGGAAACATGTCTGTTCCAGAAAGAACAAACGGGTTTGTACACAATCACTTTTTGAGCCACAGTTTTTTAATGGAGCATATGGTCATTATAAATGTAGAAAACTACTCTTCAAAGATGACTCAAAATATGCTGCTTCTCTTCATTCTGACCGGACTGAAGATATTATTACGGAGACACATACTGATATAACTGACAACTTCACTGACACACAAAACAAGGTAAAAGATGGAAACACCACATACAAACATCCATCAGAAGGCAAATTAGGTCAGGGTAATTTTCTTGACACATAAAAAGTTGACAAATTTTGCTAAAATCAGACTCTAGCATTAAATGCATTCCATGTTGCTTACAAGAAAATGTCTTCTTCATTCTGAGTAATGAGAAAAAAAACAAAAACAGGTTGAATAATGGAAAAAAATTCTTTTTCAGATAATTGTTGTGTGTTGGATACACCTACCGGAGCATTCCCTAAATCATTCTATTTTTTGTCTGACAACAGGGATCTGAGTATAATTCCTTTTTCCAAATGAAAAGTATTCTTTCAAAAAACAAGTCCAGCAAAAAAATTTGCCTATAAACCCTTGAATCAGCAGCCTGGCAAAGATCAAGTTGTCCTAATCCACATATACTATGCTGGGTTGAATAAGGACCATATGTACACGAAGATGGTCACATGGCTAGGTGGAGGGTCTGCAAATAGTTATTTAAAATTTGTCAACATCTATACTATTAAAAGTTAAAGTAAATATATAATATGATGTTACTTTGATACATACACTTTCATTGTGTATATCTTAATGTTTGTCTTTTATCACACCCATCCAGCAAAGTATGATCAATTGACTTCATTGCATGAATTGTGCTATCAATAAAAAAAAAAGGTTAAAATAATTTGCATAAAAATCAAAGTTTTATTTACTTTTTATTTTATTCAATATTTATAAATCATAAAACATTTGTCATTATGGGTATTATTGTAAAAAAATATGTGTCGCTCTGTGTGTATTTTGGTTTTCGAGTAGAATTCATTGTTTCTAGTAACCAGTACATCACTAATGTCATCTAAAAAATTGACTTGCCCATGCAAATGTAGCTGTTATGTCAGTAAACAAATCTTGGTTGGCTTAGAACAGTCCAACAAGATGATAGTGTGAGGGACCCCTGGCAACACTATGGTTAGAAATGATAATATTAATAAATTATGGACTAAATTTTGTACACTTTTTTATATCCTTGAGGCTTTTTAATCTTAAAATCGTTAAATAAATAAAAAATTTACGAATGATAAATTTCGTTGTGATTTTCCCCAAATATTTTGTTTTTTTATGTGCTATTGATTGTTGATCTACCATAAATTTTTGTTACAGATTATATACAACTGTGTAATGGGTAGAAATTTATTCATGATAAGTACGCTGGAGGCCCCATGTCTCAGCATGGACAACATGTGTTCTTTTAACCCATTTTTAACTTGTACAAAAAGCCTTTTTTCACACACGTACAAAGTTCACCACGGTGCGACTGTGCCTGCGTATACGGCAAAGTACTTAACTGGAAGAGGATGATGCGTCACCAAGTGACATACAGGATGGACAAGGCCATCAAGAATATAATAAATATATTGCTGGCATTTGTCATGCATATTTTATTAATATAAGTTTTGTTTCAAACGAAATGAGGAGGATCAATGTCAATGGCGTATCTTTATTAAAAAAGTGAAACTGCTCAAGTGAGTAAAACTCGAAGAGTACTGGTCAAGAAATGAAGTGAATGACAACCTCCTGCGATATATTTACCCTATGACATAAGCTATTATGACAAGCTGAATAAATCTATTTATCACTCCAACTTTCTTGCTTCGAATGTGGACAATTCTTGGTGTATCGTACTCGAAGAACACGCCAACAGCTGAACGAACAATTTTCGGCACCATTTTAGATCTCACGTGACAATGAACCTAGTTAAAGGGACAAAACTCAGCGAACTAACATCTGGAATTTTCTTCCTCAGCTGAGCTTTTTACTGTATCTTTCGTATTGATTGATTTTTCACTGAACATTCGGCGGGAATGAAGACTAAAACTACGGGCATGATAAAATGAATAGTTCCAAAAAGAATTAAGTTTAATTGTTGAGAAGAAATTCATGATTTTCACAAAGAATGGAATACTTCTATGTACTCATTTTTATAAATGAAACAAGCAACATGATGTACTCATTTTATAAATGACACAAGCAACCTGATTTAAAATCTTTTTAAGAAGAAATCTTGAAAGTGTGAGTTATAATTTAATTTACATGCTAAATTCTCTCTCAATATTGTAGTATGGATAAAGGCCCCACCTTCGGATGTGCGAGGCCCAAGGCAGCACGCGGGACCCCAAGGCAGCAAGCGATAAGTGGGGCCACAAGCAAAAAAAAAAAAAAAAAAAAAAAAACTGCATTGCGGAGTTGATTTCTTGAAAGCGCGGGGCCCAAGGCGGTTGCCTTGTTCGCCTTGCCCTAGGGTCGGTGTCATGTTTACCCCGACCCAGAGTAGCCCCAGTTTGAAACATGTATAATCAAAGTAATTCTGACAAGCCATTGTTTGATGTTAAACATTGCCGCAGGCTACCACTAATCCATTACGTAAGATTGCCGTGGCTAGAAGTGGAGAGCCGGACCTAGGAGTTGCGAAGACGCCAGATAGCCAATTATCACCTAGTTGTGGAAACGTTTGTCCAGATCAAAAGAAGTTGCCTGAAAAAGTGTGAGAGTAGTGAAAGGGGATACTTTACGGACAATGGGAATTAGCATTACAGAACCCCTTGGGACACTTTACGGACAATGGAAATTTAACATGGCGAAAAATCGTGGGTCAATCTACGGACAAGGGGAATTTAACATGGCAATAAATCGTGGGACACTCTACGGACAAGGGGAATTAACATGGGATTTTTTTTAAAAAAATTTTTTTAAAAAAGGGGTAGGCAATTCAAAGACTATCTCTTTTCGAGAAATATGGCTGGCCCTGAAAAGGGCCTTTGGGTTTTCTTCTTCTTCTAATTTCTTCTTTTCCTCCACCAAGTTCTTATTTTATCTCCTACACTCTTCTTCTCTTTCTTTTTTTTCTTCTCCTCCTCTTCTTTCTTCTTCTTTTCATTTTCTTCTTCTTTTTCAATTTTTTCGTTCCAATTGCGTATTCTTATTCTTTCCTCTTCATCCTCCTTCTCCTCCTTGATCTCTTTCATGACACCACTAATCTTGTCCTTTGCTTTCCTTAAGTTATTAATTTCCATCTTCACACGATGGGGACTATAGGAATAATGGTCTTCAACCAGTCTTAATAGCATCTGTTCCATTATTCCTAAGTTGTCTAAAACGTCTTGCAAGGTTTGTATTTTGTCCATTTGGTTTGACGCCATCTTCTTTTTATTCTTTGCAGAATGGTTTGAACAACTAATACTGTGGGTTCTTATACGAAAAGCGCGGACGTGATGGAAAACATCCCCCTAAAAACATAAAATGGATCTTACCTAGATCATGACCCAACATCGCGCGGACGTGAAGGAAAACATCCCCCTACTTTCTCATTTCATATAATATAACCCTAACTATACTCTCCACATTTGCTAAGAAACCCATAATCTACTATTCACACAAACATACCTGAGCTCTTACAAACACATACACTTCCACTATTAATAAAGAGTTAGTGTTTATTTTCACACTACTCTACCTACACACATTGGCAAATTAATAGTTATTTCTTTTCTAGAGTATTGGGTAGCCCTGAAAAGGGCTGTTTTGTTTGGAACTTCATGGACACCTGGTTAATGGTGGCACCTTCCAGGCCTGGCGCCACATACACATCTTATCCCCCAGTTACTTTTTACCTTTTGGGGGGAGAGAGCAGAGGCAGGATATGTCGCTTCAGAATCCCAATTTTCACTCTCTGGGATTCTGAAATTTTTTTCTTCTCTCCTTTTCCTCCTCCTCTTCTTTATATCTTCTTTCCTCCTCTTCTTTTTTTCTTCTTTCCTCCTCTCTTATCCTTCCCTCCTCGACAATGGCTTCAGCGGCCAGTTCATTTAATATGCGCCTGGCATATTCCAGATGCACATGAAGTTCCAACAGTTTCTCCAGTCTCGTGTTCATTTTTGGTGTTGATCAATCAACAAGGGTAGCTGGACTGCCGAACGAGTTTCAATTTATACTGAAAGCGCGGACGTGAAGGAAAACATCCCCTAAAAACATAAAATTCATCTTACCTAGATCATGACCAAGAAACAACAACAACGCGCGGACCTAAAAGAAACACTCGCTCACTTTTTTATGCTACCCATCACTTCAATAGACTATCCACATACGCAAAGCAATCCAATCTAACCCAAAATATACACCTCAAACAGCCCAAAAAACAAACATCACTTTAATCTACTATCCACACCAACCTACTTTATCACTTACAAACACAATCACACAAACACACAAACTCATACCCTCACATTTTTTAAGAAAGAGTTAGTGTTTATTTTCACACTACTCTACCTACACACATTGGCAAATGGATCGTTATTTCTTTTCTAGAGTATTGGGTAGCCCTGAAAAGGGCTGTTTTTTTGTTGTTTTTTTTTTGCTATGGCATTCTTTTTTTAGTTTCTAAGAATGCGATGTCCTCTGAGGATAGACTTTCTGGCGATAGGTCTGCTTCTTCGGAAAGAGAAGAAGAATTCTTTGGTGTCGATACGACAATCGACAAAGCCTCTGTCAGCTTCAGGTTGCTGCTGCTGTTGCTGTTGCTGTTGTTGCTGCTGCTGTTGCTCCTGTTGCTGCTGTCTCTGAAGTCTGTACTTCTCTGTCCATTCTTCTTTCTCCCTGTTCATTTCTTCTCTGAAGAGCTCTTCTATCAGGTCTTCAGTGATTTTTAACATTCTCACATTCTCTATTTCTTCTGGTTTCGGTATCAGACTGTGTCTGACCCTATGCAGATTCACGTAGGCTTCGTTGAGCTTAGCTAGTTTGGAGCACATCTTCTTAGGAGGATGAGTCGACAATGGATGGCTAGACTGGGAACAACCCGGTTCTTAAAGTTAAAGCGCGGACGTGAAGGAAAACATCCCCACACGGTTTTCGAGCCGCAACGTTCATGAGAGGGATAGTAAGAAATGAAAGAGCATCAATCCAACATTCTTATAGCTAAACAAAAGACAAAGGCATTTTTTTTCTAAACACAACATTTTTTATTCAAAAATCACTTAACA
Organism: Sinohyriopsis cumingii; assembly: GCA_028554795.2. Lineage (NCBI taxonomy): Eukaryota > Metazoa > Mollusca > Bivalvia > Unionida > Unionidae > Sinohyriopsis > Sinohyriopsis cumingii. The sequence goes on along the minus strand of CM068842.1, from coordinate 24,853,136 downwards.
CTAAACAACAACATTTTTAACAATAATCCAACACTATAACATCAAACAATTTTTTTCAAATCACAAACATTTTTTTCTTCAAATACAATCTACTTTAAACAAGGCTGACAACGTTGTGAATGAAATTGTGATTTCCACTGTTGGAAATCATTAGGCCATTGATGGACACTACGTTTCCTAGCTTGAGACAAAAGATAAGCATAATGGTCACAAAACCATCGATCTACTTTCACATCGTTTCTAGCAGAAGAACGAGGATCGAAATGAGTCACTAAATGTTCTAAGGAATAGCCCAGGCTGCGATGATGCAGAAAATACACACAGTACTGTCCACACACCAAGGAATCTGTGCCTTGTAATTTCACGTTATTGAATCGGGTGGTTTGAGCATTTCTTCTCATAAAGTCGATGATATCGTCTTCCAAAGGGGGCAATCCATACGAATCGAAATATTCCACACATCCTTCTTGAGGAAAGTAGACGGCTACCCAGTGGGTTCCTGGGAGATGACTGTCGTCCGTGTTGATCACGTAAGCTTGATGGTCTTTAGGTTTGCGATGAGGGAGTTCATCTTTAGCACAGACGACAGGATTCCAAGAAGCCGTATACGAACTGTGGTTCAAAAGGTAATAAAGTTCCCAGGTATCCATTGATTTGTGTGTGCTTTTTTCTTCTTCACAGGTAATAATAAGTCGTCAATTCGATCCTGACTTTTTGCTTGAAAATGTCTGACGAATAAACGGTTATTCGTTCTGTTTCCTCACTCTGATTCAGGAGAGCTTCGATACGATGGATCTCTTGAGTGGTTAATGGTGGACAAGAATGTTCACGCAAGTCTTTATACCACTGGTGCAACACGTCTTTGTCCGAGATGAGACTCCAAGCTTCGTCCAGATACTCGTCCAATTTTTCTTCTTGACTTAACATCAGGCATTTATCGTGTTGAATTTGACTGGGATGATCGTTTTGACATCCATAACAATTTTTCTTGATCAGTTCCGTCATTTTGTCCGCCAAGTGTTTGGCAAAACAGGAGACTAAATGGGCTTCTTCTTCTGGCCATCTCGACTTCATCATGATTACTTCTTCTTTTTCCAGGGTCTCCTCACATTCCATCTCCAAAGTTTCTCCACTAGGTAAAGAGGGATAACAGTCTTCCATGGTTTCTAGTAATCTAGAATGACTTCTCTCAAACTGTTGATTTCTATGGTATTATCAAATTCTGCATACAGGATGACGTTCACTGTATCGTCCAGTGGCTTTGCAAACTGAAGTTCCACACGAATCTGGCCTGATTTTATAGGGTGGAAATGTCCCTCGTCGCTGCCCTGGTCTGGAGTGAAATCGAAAGCCCACAAAGCATAGCCTCCTGCATAATCGTCGTACGTAATGCCGTGACTGGTGTTGGTTCCTAACTGGCCCGTGGCTTCGTACAAGGACAAGTACGATCTAAAGTAATTGTTCTTGGCAAAGTCGGGTTCGAAAGGTCTGGTACACAAGGTCTTGCCATCGCGACTGACTTCGATTTTCTTCACGTTGAAGTGCTGAAAGTTGAAAGGATTTTTAGCGAAGTGTCCGTTGAAGGTTGAATTCTCGACCATGCCAAGGATTAAACGTTTGGGTAACTGTCCTTGAAACAGATGATCTTCGATCATGGAATGATGGTTAGCGGGAATGGTGAACGTTTTCACTTCCACACGTCGTATGGGATACTTGGCGGTTGTTCTGCTCAACGTTTGACTGATGTCGTTACCTACTTTGGGTAACACTTCCACGCGTCGTACGTAGAGTTTGGCCTCTTCGATTTTGCTTTTAGGAGCCTTAGTAGCATCAGCCAACAAATGGAAAGCGGTACTGCTTCGATTCAGTCTGAGGCGGACATTGACCCCGTTCAGCAAATACTTCTCTTGCAACCACATGTCCAAATGCAAACGATCCATCAGTTCTAAACTCCTCTTGTCTAAGATTTTGATTTCTCTTTGCTCAAAGCCACTATTGGTTCCATCTACAAGGTCGAACTTGCCCGCTTCGTCAGGTTCCCACAGCACACAGGCATTGAGATGGGTATCCTTGGCATCTATTCCGTACGTCAAGAGATTTTCCAGGTAGGCACGGTAAGGGTAAGTATCCATGCTGCTGCTGACCAGTTTGTTATTCAAGTACAAGTCCACTGAGCTGAACAAGGAATGCATGAAATTGTTGACGGGAGCTATATTCTCAGTGTCATCTATTCCACCATCATCCTTATCTAGAACTTTGACTTTCAAGTACAAGTAACTGCTATTCAAATCGATGTAATCTTCGGGTTGTCCTTTGATTTCAAACTCGATGGGAGCGGAATCGGTCAATGAGGAGACGGGATGAAATTCCACCCACTGGGATTCTTGCATCGTCATCATGGTGGGGGGCATGGTAAACAGATCCAGTTCCGTTTTGGAACAAGCGCAAGACTCTCGGTGCATCATTTTGTTCTGTTCTTTCTCAATAATCGAAAACGTCTAAGTCTCGAACGGTTCTTCTTTTCTTGGCCTTTCTCGCTTGAAGTCTGGTGAAAGGGTGTTTTCTTCGTCGTCTCTTTCTGCCTTGTCCTTGCTGAATGCCTGACTCGGTAGCGTGCAGGGCATTTATAGGTGTGTCTCGTCGACCTAAAATGTCTTTACCCGTTTGCAGCAAGACATTTTTGCCTGCCCTCATGAAGGCTTCTTTAGGGTTTTGTTTGTCGATGATGACATTTTGGAGAAATTCTTTGCCTTGCGTCAGTGCCGCATCTTTCAAGGCGTGCAATCCGCGTGTCACCATCGGTTTCAACACTGGGGCCACCGAACGAAAGGCCGATTTTAACATATCTCCTAAACCGTGTCCTCGCTGTCGAGCAACCCCTCGGTACACTGGATACATGACTTACTTACGAGTCGTGAGAGAACCGTTTTCGAAAATGGAGTTTCACCGTGACTTTTCCTTTGGTGAATGGAATATTTTGTCCCAAATCTCCTTTTATAGTAATGTTGACCGTGTCCAAATACGACTTGCTGACCGGCAAATAGTGAGGATGGACAAATTCGCGGTGAACGTGGTAAGTGTTTCCACCTTCCTCGTCAGCGTTCGCGGCAGAATCCACTTTGAAAGGAATGACACGCAGTAACGGCACGGAGGTGTGTCCCACCACGTTGTACTCCACCACATCGGAGTACACGAACATCAAATTCAGTCCTTGGTTCAGTTCTACCGGGGTACGAAATAACTTGCTAAAAGACTCGTTGTCGTAAACGCTGGGTAATTCGTTGTTCTTGAGTATGGTCATTCTCAGGTTCATGTCTCCGCCCAACATGTCAAACAATTCAGGACAAAATAAAATGGACAGGATTTTAGTCCGTTCAAATTTCATCAAGAAGCGACGAGCTACTTTGTGGTACTCCATGGTGACACTTTTGTTCTTGACAATGTCAAACGCTTTCCCAAACACGCCATTAAACTTGGTAGCTATGGTGTTGACCAAATGTTGACCACTAAAATAATAGCCTGGGAGAATGAACAAGTGGTAGGTCGACTTTTGAGTTTTCTCATTATAGGTTTTAATGTCAGATATGGTAACTCTCTTATCCAACTCCTGTTGCAATTGCTCGTCAAGAACTTCCACATCAAATTTATTTTGATTGGGAAGGACATTGAGGACTTGGGTCGGGTGAATCATTTCCACTAAAGCCACTTCCCAATGGGCATCGTGGTCTAAGGGGATGGCTTGAGGTAATTTGGCCGTGTAACAGCACAACGTGTTATTGGGAAACACCTCCATGGAACTGTCACTGGGTAAGGTCAAGTAAAATTGGTTTTGGTGACTCATAATTCTAGAGTTCTGTGGCTGTCCGAGGGGTTAGTGGACGTCAGAGGCGTGTCTCCACCCAAAATGGGGTTCTGGTTGTGGTTGTGACTGACACTGGCACTGGACACAAGGTTCCCGGGGTTCCCGTTCGAGGAGAATTTCAGGGAGGGATTGGGAAGCAGGTAACCGATGCAACTGCTCAATAAAATGGTCCACAATTGTTTGTCTCCTTGTTGCAAACTCAAATTGGCAATGGCTGCCCCGATGACACAATACACCACGAAGATTTGGCAGAAAAAGACGATTTGCGTTTTAGGCACACGTTCTCCACACCACACCCACAAGGGTTGTTTTTGTAAATCTTGCACAGAAGAACTAGGGGAAGAAGGAGTGGTCGACGTAGCTGCGTCTGATGTGTGAAAGGGCATGATGGTCACTTCTTCTTTTTATAGTCGATGACTTGCGAAGCGTCGATCCAAGAATCGAAACTGGGTGGATATCCTTTCCAACGTACTTTGACTTCTTTGACACGTCGTTTGCCCACTTTACGGGTTCTGTGTTCGAGAATGCTTTCGATGTCGTACACGTCGTCTTCTTTTTTGGTGACACGTTGTAACTCGGGCAAATAAAACGTTCCTTTGAGTACTTCTCCGTTCATGTCTTCCAATTTATAGACGGCAGGATGACGGCCATGCACTCGTCCAGTGACACGAAACAATTCGGTCGTCCAGTTAGGTAAGTAACCTTTGTCGAAAGTGCGTTTGGTTTTGCCAATGCGCACCCAATCTCCTACGGTCAACTCTCCACTTTTCTTAGGGACAGCCCTCGTCGGGGACGTACCGAACAGGCGCTCAAACACCAGCACTTCGTTGTCGGGAGTCACGTCTTGCGGGGCACGTCCGATGCTTCGATGGTAAGATTGGTTGTACGCTTGCACCAGGTGCGGTAAGATGTCGATGTACTTCAGAGTGTGGTGATGCGTAAAATATTTCCACATGCGTTCTTTCAAAGTGCGTTGAAAACGTTCCACGATGCTGGCTTTGGTTTCGGGATTCTCGGTGGTAAAAAAATGAATGTCACGTTTCTTTAATTCTTTTTGGAAAGCTTGGTTCAGAAATTCGGTGCCTTTGTCCGTTTGCCATCGAAGAGGGTGACGACCGCTTTGTTTCAACACTCGTTGCAGGGCTCGCACTAACTCGCTGCTGGATTTGGAAGTCAAGGGTACGACCCAGGCAAATTTGGAAAAGACGTCGATGACACAAAACAAATATTTGTAGCCGCGATTGTAGCTGGCCAAATGAGAGACATCGGCTAAATCGGCTTGCCATTGATGATCGATGCCTTCCACTCGGGTGCGACTTCTGGCAAACTTGCGTCGAATGGGTTTGTGTAAAGTGTAGGTAGCTTGTTCTTGTAACCATCGTTGCACTTGAGGTAAACGGAGACTTTTCAGTCGGGTTTTGGCAGCACGATACAATTTTTGAACTCCTGCGTAACCTGCAGGATGCGAGGGATCGTAGTAAATGCTGGCTAAGACTTTTTCCATTTTTTTGTGTTTGTGTGTTAATAAGGCACCCACTCTTGGAAGAGGCTACTCTTTTTCTCTTGGGGTATTTTCTTGGATTGCAAGGCTTTGCGTGTGCGACCGGCAATAGGTGTCGAAGAGGAGGATGTCTGAGCAGGGGATATCGGTTCTTGTTTCACTTCTGTCTTCACTTTCTTTTTCTCTTGTGATGAAGAAGGGGTGGCCATCATCTTTTTAATCCATTCAATTCTGGAGGTAGGTGGTGTTGTTAACTTGCGTACTTTTTCTGGTGGAGTTTGAAACCCTTCTTCTTCTTCTTCTTTTCCTTTTTCTTTCTTGACCACTGGTACCGGTACTGGTACTGGTACTGGTGATGGTGCTGGACTTTTCATCAAGGTCTTAAAATCTTTCAAAGTGGGTAGAGCTGTTTCGTCTAAAGCTTTCTGGTGAAAGAGTTGCAGTCGTTGCAAGAGTTGACCGTACTTTTGCGATTTTTCTGTTTCGGACAAATCTTGGCGATCCATCAAGGACTGCAATTCGTGTTGTAACTGGGACATCTCGCTCAAATTGGGATTGGGAGGTAAATGCGGGGTGCGTTGTTCTTGCCACCGATGGTATTCCATCCATCGTTTGTAAGGCACTAAAGCTAGTTTTCGTCCTTCCATGGGGTTGTCAGGGGTGAATTCTGAGATCTTGGGACTTTCGAGGGCCTTTTTATCTTGCTCCCACTAGTCCTCCCAACATGGTTCCCAAGACTCCTTTCAGTATGGGGCCTAACAAGAGGGGCAAAATGCCTCCACGTTGCACTAACATCTTCTTTTTTTGACGAATGGGAATTTTCTTTCGAACCATTTGGCGAAGAACGTGACGATGTTTGCTTAAGCATTGTTTCTGGTGTTTGGACAAAGGGCCTTTCAAAACGTTCAAACAACATTCGCACACGGTATCGATGACCTCTTTGGAGGCCGTTTGAATGAGTTTTTTTCGTAGGGGTGGAGAAGCTTTGGACAGGACAGATAACATGTCCCCATGTTTGGCTAAACGTGGTGGCAGTCCTTTCCTTTTCTTTCCTTGGGGTTTTCTGGAGGGTGACATCTTTGAGTCTTCAGGAGCACCAAAAAACACTGATATCCTACTCGGTCACAGGCCTTTTTTATACTGGAACGCGTCGCCATTGATTGTCTTTACGTCGTATCAGTTTGAGGACAGGCATGACACGTCGTGCAGGGGTACGTAACGGACTAAATCGAGCCAGTTCTTGCTTGGACAAATCCAGTAAACTTTGTAACATGCCCGATCTTTCATGGACTTTGATTTTGGGAGAAGGTACTTTGTGAGCAGCAGCCACTGCCGCTAAATTGGAAGGTCCTGCCACTGGGGAAGTTCTTTTGGGGGTCATCAACGGAGAAGTTCTTGGTGTAATCAACGTCTCCAAGTACTCTTCAGTTCCTGGTGACATCAACGAAGAAGTGGACAAACGTGAGGCTGTCGGAGACGCTGTGGCAGGTCGTGGTTTGCGAGTGTAAGGCTGCGTCCTGGCCGCAGTGCCTCTCTTGCGACTAGTTTTCTTCTGTGGACTTTTCTTTTTCTGAGGACTTTTTCTCTGTTTCTTTTTCTGGGGGCTTCTTTTCTTTTTTCGGGGTGGTGTCTGGTAAGAGGAGGGTCCCGCCACTGGAGAAGTTATTCTTCTTGGGGACCTGGTCTTTTTCTTTTTCTTCTTGGGGCTTCGTTGGACTTTTGTCTTGGGGATAACTTTGGGGGCATTAGGATCCCATCTTAAGAGTGAGCGAATGATGACCCCTCCTAGAGTACCGCTCCCTCCAGGTTTCAAAATGATTTGTTTTTTGGTTTGAGTGTCGATGCGGGGATCGGCCAGTTGGACCAAAGCGACTTTGTTTCGATCGAAAAAGCGTTTGGTTTGATGAGGAATCTGAATGATTCCTTGGAGTAATTGACGTGCCGTCACCGTGAACCATCGTAAGACTTCTTTGAGACTAGCTTCTAAGACACGAGCTCGTGTTTGTGGATCTTTTTCTCGACTGATGCCATACAAGGCACGAATCAATTTGACGGGAAGATGCGACTGAAGGGACGTCATGTTCGCACTGAGAGTGAGACAGACGAAAAAGGGTCTGAGGTTTTTATAGATTTTTTGATGGGGAGTGAAATGAAGTCGAGGACGGAGACGTGTACAGGACAGGCCCTCTGTCTTGGCACCAGTGGTGAAACAAGTGGGTACGAAATCGCAAATCCTCAGGAGTCGTAGGTTTCAAATCGACGAGTAAATAGGCGTGTGGCGTTTGAGTGGCATCGTCGTACGCCTGAGTCAGCCAAGGTGTTCCTAACTGTTTGGCTAAGACTTGCACTTGCGATTTATCTCGAGGGCTTTTAAACAAGACCACGTAATGCGCATTGAGACTGATGGTACGATGGGCTTTACTTTGTTGAAACAAATTTTGGGTGATGTAAACGACACTGGCATTACGGTGATGCCCTTTGCGCGTGAACCACAATTTAATTTCTTCTTCGTCTTCTCCTAACATGTCGTCGAAAATGACCAAATGGGTTAGACGGGAGTCAGAGACGATGCCGTCGTCTTCTTTAGGAATGCCTTCCACAAACACGATGGAATCGCCTTGACTTTCTCGCAAGAGGTTGTACGCCGATTGCCACTCTTTGTAACACCACACGATCCGTTGAGGGGGTCGATCGATCAAATGATGTTTATGTTCGATCAAACGTTTGACGAATTCGGTTTTGCCTGAACCGCTAGGTCCAGCAATGAGCATGTTAAAGGGATGGCGAAGATACAAAGCCTCCCAACTGGCACGATCTAAGTGTTCGTCGATGACTTTGACAGTAGAGGAAGAGGGAGCAGAGACAGCAGAGGTAGCCATGGTATGGGAAATGTCACTTGTGACACGAAAACGAACAAGACAAGAGTTTATATACTTTTTCAGAACACGTTTATTGAATGTTTTTTTTCAAACATGAATACGAAAGACAAAAATACATACAACCCAAATATTGATGTACAGGAATATAAAACACAGCAAAGCGATCAAAGTGGAATATAAACAAGTGTCTGTACAACATGTTTTGGGTAACCAAGATGTCCTAGGGATAGTGTGTAATGTTCTTACAGTCTCTACATGAGGTATTGTCACACAAGTGTCCTCCCGGAATGACCTTTCAGGAATGTCCATGACAGTCCTGTCCTGAAGCGAGTGGTTGTTCTCGGTGACGGGTTCTTATGGCACCGTCACTAACACAGGTTGAAAAGTAACTTTTTTCCTTGAACAACTCTTGTGCATACTGGGCCACTTCTTGGGTCCAAGCTTCAAAATCCCATTCTTTCCAGGCACGGACAACTGTCCATTGGGGGTGTAAGTCACAAGCTACACACACATCGTCATACACGTCTTGGGTAGCTAAAAGTTGACGAATCCTTTTTTCCCGTAGAGGTCGAGAAGTATCCAGATGAAAACGCAAGGCTTTGAGCAAAAGGAGTTTTTCGTGACCATTTAAGGCCATGGGGGTGTGGTAAGTTCTGATCGTAAAGAGTCCAGAAAGAATCGGCTGGTAAACGAAATCCCAGAAAACAAGTCACTAAGACACATGACACTTGTCGACCCAAATTGAATGGATACAGTTCTTGTAATAATCGATGGTAATGATCCACGGTTTGAATATGGTCATTGAGTTCCTTCCACGGAATCTGTTGGATGACATGTGACATAAGTCGTGGCATGGCAGCCTGTTTTTATAGTCTCTTTGTTTCGGAAACAATACACGTACTTTCTAGCCAGAGATCTTCGTTCTCCAGTAGGGAATCTAAATCTTGCATACTGTAACCGAAACTTCAGAGTTCGTTTAGAAGTTTCCTCTTCCTCTAAGTAGATTCCACGTAAAATATGTTGATAATCCTTTAACTTGTCTTCCTCAATGTATTGCTGTAGGTGAATCTCGAAGTAACCAAAATAATGAACATTTCGATCATTCACTAACTCAAAGTGTTGAACAAGGTCTGACCACTGAAACAATTTCTGACGAATCAGTTCTCTTATACCATTCAGGTACCAGTGGTTAAAGATCTGGTGACGTAACGGATGCAATTGTTCTTTACGTTTGACTTGTATTTTCACCAGCTCTCGGTAAATGCGTTCTCTCAACTCCACAGGCAAAGCACGAATGTTCTCTAGCAAAGTATCCATGAATAGGTCATACTAAATCCTCTTTGGTCTGACACAAGAAATGTACTCTTTGCACAAACATGGTTTCACTTCAGTGTCGAATTTAAATCGTTGAGTCACTAATCTACACATTACAATTCGTTCAGAAGTTTCCTCTTTCACCAAGTTGACATTGTGTTCAAGATGTTGGTAATTCGTTAACTCTTCCTCTGGAATTCGATGCAGTACGTTTACAATGTAGTAGATAAAATCGTCAATACCAAACCATTCCTTTTTATAACCAGGAGGTCGTTGATCAATGTCTGTCCAATGGAACACTTTCAATTGAATCAGTCCTTGTATAGCCTTCAGGTACCAGTGGTTCAAACACCGGTGACGTATCGGATGCAATTGTTCTTTACGTTTCACTTGTATTTTGACCAGTTCTCGATAAATGCGTTCTCTCAACTCCACAGGCAAAGCACAAATGTTCTCTTGTAAAGTATCCATGAACAGATTATTATGGTAAAAAGTTACTTCAATGTCTCGGTCCCACTAAAGGTAAGTAATGACAATTCGGTGACCATCGAGCATGTTCTACGTAGGCCGAATCTTGCGGTTCCCAGTGGTGAAGTGACACACTGCAACTGAAGCACTTGACTTTATCTCCTTCGCCCAAGTAGAAAAATCCGGCTCTGGCTAATTCTTCGGGGGTCGGTCCTCCCAGATACTTAGGCCATTTTCCTTTGAACGATTGAAGACGATTTTCAAAGTCGCAGTATTCCGACAAACGCACAGGAAACGAATATTCGTTTTTCACAGGTTCGTTTCGATGAGGGTTGAGTGAAATGGGCAGGAGTTTGCTCAGGGCTGGATGACATCCGTAGGGAGGTAAACGTGAAGGTCGACATTCCCCTTTAAAACGAAACCCAGTAAAATGTCCAAGAGGACGAGCAGCATCGCTTTCGCATCCCACAGGTTTGACACGCACAGCATCACTTTCCATGACAGGGGTAGGGGCACTAAAGTTCCCATGATGCTTTACGGCATCGCTCAGGTCACAAGGTACAGCATCGGTCCCATCGCAAGGCTCACAATCGCACTCGTCTGCAAACTCCGTTACGCAATTACAATGGTAACCACATGGACAATCGCAGTTTCCTTCCGGACATTTTCCCTCGCAATGTCTGGGTCTTATCCATCCAGTATTAGTCACACTAGAGAAAGATACAGCTTTTTTACAATCCCCAAACTGGAACGATGTCTCTTTCAAAGTATTCATTTTGTTCGCTCGGTCTTGGTAGTCACAATGAACTATCGATCTTGACCATAGCCCCCTTTTTATACTAGTCGCAATGCAGTCTCCAGTTTGTACATCTTTCCTTTTTTACGTTTTTTATGTCTTGTTTCGGAAGGTACCGTCTCTAAGGTACCGTCAACATTGTACCGTAGTGTAATGGGTGGAAAGGCCATAGAAAGGTAAGGGCAGTGCGGAGACCATCGAGTATGTTCCAGAATAGCTGAATCTTTATAGATACATAGATCCATTCGTAACTTCAATCCACAAGCGAAACACTGTACCTCGTATCCCAATCCTGACTCAGGTCCCAAGTAGACAAATCCTGTTCTAGCTAAAACATGCGAAGAAGGTAATCCTTCCCTATCCGTAGGCCATTTCTGAAACGTGTCCAATCGACGGGCACAATCACAATAGTCAGGTAAGAAGACTGGAAAATGGTAGGGTTTGAACTTGGAGTTCTCATCGGGTTTCTCACTCGATTCTTGCTGTGGCGAAGTCATCTTTCTGGTGGGTGGCTATCCTCTTACAACCAATGTTTTATACCAACGTGTCCATACGGTAAGGTGAAATGATTGGGAAGTCGAACTCGCTTCTGGTACACGATTTGATAAACTTTTTCCAAAGGTCGACTGACGATGTGGTGAGTGGGTAAACGTACAATCTTGTTCGGTTGGTGAGTGGTCACTTTAAAGTTTCCATCCTCTCCCGATTGCAAGGCTTCTTTCAATACCCCAAAGTTGACCACTCGACTGGTACGATAATTCAGAGTCAGTCCTTTCACTTTGCACGTCGTGTGCACTTCTCCTTGTTTGTCCCGGTATTCGTAGCCGTAATTTTTAGGACCGCCACTGACGAAACTTAGAATCTTGTCGTCGGGATGCTCGTCTGTCCAGGCTCCTAAACGGTCTCCTTCGATGTCAGGGTGATGTTGAATCGGGTGATGGATGTAAATGCAACTGTCCGTGTCAAAGTACAGGACGCGTTCTTCTAACAGTTCTAAAGCTTCGTACAATTTTAAGCGAGCATGGGCTGTCACGTAAGCCGCAATGATGACATTTCCAAAAGGGTCGTCTTGTACAAAGTCCAGATCTTCTTCGTAATTGACCAAGATCAAATTCTCTCGAACGACGTCCACGTGTTTCATGTATTTGGTTTTGTCGTGAATCATCTGGAAGTAGCGGGAAGGTTCTGTCAAATATTCCGTCTTGGGTAAACACGGTCGTTGTGCCATTTTACCCCACAAGCAATTTAACATCACTTTGGCAAACGATCGCCTGCCTTCGTTTTTCTCGATGTGGTCTAAAGTGATGCCTTCTTGTTCGTAGTATTTCTCTTTGAATTGTATTTGGTCTTCGGGAGTGTGACACCAGGAAGGATAGCCGCTGGCTTCTTGCTTCAGTTTCAAAAAGGCATCCACGTAGTCGGCGAAAATGCCTTTCTGACTGGGATCACCCTTGCGGTACTGTTGTGTCTTGGGAAAGTGGCAAATTTCGTACACTTCTAACAGTTGGTATCCCATGTCCAAAGCTTTGAACAATTCTACGCTGACCCAGGTTCCCGTCAAGGCCCGTTCTTCCTGGCTGTGCTGACAAGGTTGATCTTGGTTGCACGTTTCGGCACAAGTACGGCACAAGGGAAACATCAATTTGCCTTGACAATGGTGAGGTAAGACGGGATGGTATAGGTTCGTGGGAGGCAAAACTTTACACTTGATCAAGCCTTCGTATTGTCGAATGTTTTTCAGGTCGATGTGTTCCGTTAACAATTGCGGGTGCCCTACAGGAAAGCGACAATATTTGCACACGTAGGGATACAGCGAACACACGTCCAAGTATTTGATTTCTTCTCCTATCTCTTCGTCGGCTTGGTACAGCAAACAAGTGGCATTGGTCCTTCCTCCGTACAAACTATCCCTCGGGTTCAGTGGGTCCATGAACTGGTAACTTTCCACGGCACGTTTAAACTCGGGATCGGTTTTCATACGGTGATCGTACTCGTGTTCCCACATTTCCACCACTTGGTATCCTTGCTGTTCTAACTTTAGGCGTCGCTGACAAGTGTCCTGGTACAAGTCTTCCATGGTTCGTTGCAAAAACTGATTTTTAGTGCCACGGTCAGGGTAACAGACGGGACATCCGTGAAATAAGCAACCGTTAAACTCGTACACGATCTTGGGGTTTTCTAAGTCCCAGCCATCGACCGAATACGTTCCGATGGTCTTTTCACCCCCTCCGTTGCGAGCATGCTGAATCCACTTGTCTTCCTTGTCGCACAAGTAATGTAACCAACGTAGGGCTTTGACCGAGTATTGACGTTTGACAAAGTGGGTCGTTTGAGGACTGATGACAGCCACGGTGTTTTCAGGCATGAATCGTTGTCGATACACTAAGGAACACGCTTTGGCAATGGTGCAAGCTTCTTTCAAAGGATCGACCCCTCCGTGTTCCATGAACAGTTCTCGAAATTTTCCACAGCAACGCCGTAAAATGTCCACGTCGGAACGACAATACTTTAGCATTTCTTCCTGAAAGTCGAAAGGGTCCGAGGCGTGAATCTGGTACCAAGCGTAGAAAGCTTCTCGTTGTTCGGTACGCATGTTGTCGGGGTCGTAATAGTGAGCCTCAGGTAAATGGGGTAGAACGGCGTGTTGATTGGCTTCCGTATTGAAAAAGTGTGGAAAGTACCCTTTAGCCATTTCTGTCATTCCAAACGTTTTAGGCATTCGACTCAAAGGCATGGCCAAATAGCTCATCGAATCTTTAAACTGTACTTGTCCCACTTGCATGAAAATGATTTTGGCTCCGTTCAAAGTCACTTTAGGACGCTCGGTGCCTTGTTCCGTATAGTATCTGAGAAGAAACTGTCCATCGTATCCGGAGAAATTGTGAGCCATCACCGTGGCATGGCGATGACAATCTCCGTAACGTTCGATGTCCTCTTGGCTCCACGTCTTGTCGACGGGGTCTAAGACCCATTGGGCAAAATCGGCTAACGTGTTTGGTCCCCGAAAGATTTTTTCACGCCCTCCGGGAATCTTGCTACAGTGAGGGCAATGACTGAAGATAGGTTCTTGAATGCACTTCTCGCACGCTCGATGAGCCACGCAGAAATTAGGAATGTGAATGCCAGTCTCTTGCATGCATTCGAAATCGAAAAAGATGAAATTGCCTTTCTTCTTGTGACCGTCCTCTTTCTCTGGTGGGGGTTGGTATTTTTGCACGTAACATTCGTGTTCCAAGTCCACGATGTGGTGACAAATGTGACATTTTTTCTTTCCTGAACATACGTGTGCCTTGGTATTATTGGTACGTATGCCTTGTCCACACGTAGGGCACAATCTCAGGAGTTGACAAGCGCATTTCTTCTGTGAACCTTGCGTCTTCAAATGTTGTTGGTAACAGGTAGGGCTGACAAACGTGCGCAGACAAGTGGAACAAGGCACTGGTTCTTCGCTCAGACAGGGTGGAGAGGCCAAACATCCTGAGCATTTCCATCCACAATGTTTGTGTTGCTCTCGATTATTATAACCATAGTCACATTTCTCACAGTAATAACCGTATCCCAGGAATCCGGTGATACTGGTAATGGTATCGAAATGGTCATCGTGATGATAAACATGAATGTATTTTCCGTCCTTAAAATCTTGGCCTCGAAACAATAGAGGCCCGCGCATTTCTTGAGGGTGCACTTTCAAGGTGTATCGTGGAGCTAGGACATCTTGCAATTTTTGCATCTCAGGAATGCCGCAGGGTGTGTCTTTGGGCAGTCCGGCTTGTTGTAACAGGAGTTCTGCTTCGTTTCGTTGTTTGGCTCGGTCGGAACGTTGAATAGTGTCCCAGGTTCATTTCCATTCTACCGTGTTGTTCTTGTTGGCATAGGTTCGTCCCACCACGATGGCACGGGCTAAACACATCTGGTCTTGAGGGTTGTTAATTCGGACGAGACTCTTTTTGGTGTTGCGAAGGTCGTCCACCAATAACATCTTTTTGCGTCCAGTCCCTTGAGGAGGAGAGACGTGGGTCATGTCCAGTGTGGCTTTACCATCGGTGATGTCAAACTGATCATTAGATTGTTGTACGTGTTGAATCTTGTCCATGACTTTGGAAGCAGTTAATTCTGCAGGCGTGCTAAACTCGATCCAAACAGGGGATTTCAAACCGTCGTGTTGTATGGAAAGTCTCAAGCGATCGTCTTCTTTGGGTTGACATTGTCGCTTGAGTGAAGTGAGCAAAGAATCCCACACCTCGGTGATGAACACTTCTGCTTTCTCTAACGGCACGTCGGACTTGAAATCTTTAAACTTCACCGTGTATTTGTAAGCCGTAGTTCTAAATTTTCTAGAGGAGCGCTTTTCCGTCTCTCGAATGGAATAGTACTTTTCAGGGTTGACTAAGGGTGATGAACTTGGTTTAGAGGGTTGGGATTCTGGTTCACTCATGTCCTCTTCAAAATCACTGGCATGAATTTGTGCCAAGATTTCAGCCCTGGTACGAGGCGATAGATCACGTTTCTGCCTCTTACTTTCTTCTTCTTTCTTCTCGAATGAATGGGATCGTTTCATCTTGAAAGCAAAAAGTCAAATGACTCAAGTTCAAACACCATAAACTACTTTATAGTCATAGCAGACCAGCGTATATAAAAGGGTGTGTGTCTTGTCCTTTCACTATTCATTTCACTCTCAAGCCGAGCACAACGATGGAAGAGACTAACCAGATGGAACGTTTCGTCAGAGCTTTGCGAGGGGTCATTAGAAAATTCTCTTCAGACCAGCCTACGGACTACTCTCCTTCCTTTAGAGATAAAAGTCAAGATACTTGCTATATCTGTCAGAAGAAAGGGCATTGGTCTTCAGAGTGTCCAGACCGTCAAAAAAGAAAAAAAACAGGGGATAAAAAAGACAAAAGTCAAGATACCTGTTATTATTGTAAAGAAAAAGGACATTGGTCTCCAGATTGCCCAAAAAAGAAACAAGAGGAGTCAGAAGAAAAGAGGAATTCTTCAGAAGAAGAGAGGGATTCTTCAGAGGAAGAGAGGGATTCTTCTGAGGAAGAAAGAAGACAGGTGAAGAAAAAGAAACAGGAGAAAAAAAGAAGAAGGGATGAAAGCGAGGAGGAAGAAGAAGAGGAAAAGAGTGTGACGGTGAAGAAATTTAAAAACAGAGAGACTAAACAAGGAGAAAAGAAGAAATCAATGAACTTTTAATTAAAGTGTTGTGATGTGAATTGTAAATTGGGTTGTAAAAAATGGAGAAAAGAATAAATGAATGATATAAGGTAAGAGTCTTTGAGTTTTGATTTTAAAATAAGAAGCTACACTCACGCACTCATACACAGAGACGTACTATAAGGGTAACATGGGTGAGTTTTTTTGAGTTATTGGCAAATTGAAATTGTATTTCTTTTCGAGAAATGTGGGTGGCCCTGAAAAGGGCCTTTTTTGGTGCAGGGGTGAGTTTAAGCAATCAATTTTAACTGCCTTAAGCCCTTGCCACGGCCAAGGCCTACTTCTGGACTGCGTAATGATGATAATGATTGGGTTGAAATCACTAAGGGTGGTACGGTAGGCTTAGTCACAGGGTTGACATGTTTGGCTCGGGAAGGTCGTATTCTCTTCGGTCGTGATAAAGAAGTCTGATACATTTGTTTCAGACTTCTTAACTCCGCTAAAATGTCCAACAGTACCGTGACCGTTTGATTTTCACCCTCTTGTTTCTTTGCTGCTACTTCTTCTTGCTGTTGTTTTTTTCTTACCTCTTCTTCTTGTTGCTGTTGCTGTAGGAGAAAAGCTTGTTCCGCTTCCTTTTGTCGTTGTATAAATTTCTCCAATTCTTCTTTCTGTCTCTGTCTAAAATTCTCCACTTGCGGTAATGAAGAAGGTAACGCAGGTTCCGGAACAAATTCTTGCGAGGAGAGAAAATCCACAAAATCCCAATTCACCTCTTCTGAAAGTAAGTCCGGGTTCCCTTGGGCGGTCTCCCCTGCTGGTGCACCCCACTGGATCGTTTTCTGAGTTTCCGTCATGTTGAATCACTATCGCATAGATTGACTGCACACAAGCGCTAGCGAATCTATATTGACTACGTGACGTCACAGACTGCTCTCTTCGGATTGGATGCGGGCTGACTGAATTCTGTAACGCGTGTTCGGATTGGTGAATGAACTCAATCCGTTTCAATCCTTTCTGTCCCTATAAATAAGCGCAGTTCACTGCATTGATTCACCTATTCTCGGAGCCTCAACATGTGGACCGACGTTGAATCTTCAACCCTTGTGTCAACAATGATGTTCAGGACGGACATGCTCATGTATGTCCGATCCAAGTGGACCGTTGTCTACAGGACCAACAGCAGTCTGTGGATAAGAAGAGTCTATATAGAGAGACAAGGTTGCCTCAAGAGGACTCTGATGTATGGCCCTGCTGTAAGACGAAGTTTGAGGAAAAGAAGATGTCGCAAATGCCCTTTATGTTAAGGGAATATTAACATAAACCAAAGGCCCTTTTCAGGGCCAGCCATATTTCTCGAAAAGAGATAGTCTTTGAATTGCCTGCCCCTTTTTTAAAAAATTTTTTTTAAAAAAAATCCCATGTTAATTCCCCTTGTCCGTAGAGTGTCCCACGATTTATTGCCATGTTAAATTCCCCTTGTCCGTAGATTGACCCACGATTTTTCGCCATGTTAAATTTCCATTGTCCGTAAAGTGTCCCAAGGGGTTCTGTAATGCTAATTCCCATTGTCCGTAAAGTATCCCCTTTCACTACTTGTGAGTGTCTTAACTTCTTTCCCCTGCAGACAGACATACAGGTTGAACTGGCCGCAGAGACGATTGGACAGGGTCACAGCGCCACCCAATCAGAATCGAGATAGGGGAGAGACCCTGATTTGGGGTAAAATGATATCTCCGCGTGTTCCGGCAAGAATTAGTTCGCTAAGAGAAATTACCCAGAGGAGGTTAGCGTAACTCCGAATAGCCATTCGTTATTGGCGGGAAAATCTTACAACAGGAGATTCTAAGTACAGACAGCTACAAATAAGGTCAGTGAGCTATTTGATCGGTCTTTGCGGAATGCGACTGCATTTTAATTGTAGGTCGTATGTATACTTTATTATTACTAGAATCATAGTACGAAGAATTACTTTGTTTTGTTAATATGTTTGCATATTTTGAAGAAATTTGTTGATATTTGTAAAGAATTATATAGCTTGCTAGCCGTCGTAAGAGTTAATATTGTAATTCGCTATGTGGGTATTTTATAGTAGACTAACAGTAGTGAATGGGGTGACATTAGCGACAATGGGAATTAGCATTAAAAACACCCCTGGGTAAGATTAGCGACAATGGAAATTTAACATTAACCACCCTGGGTAAGATTAGCGACAATGGAAATTTAACACGGGCAAAAAACCCTGGGTAAGATTAGCGACAATGGAATTTAACACTGGAGAAAGGAAAAAAAAAAAGGAAATATCCATTTTAGCGACAAAGGCATTCGAACAATGGAAAAAATATCAATTCTAGGGACAAAGGCAATTGAACATGGGGAATAGAGTTTGGGTCTGTCTAGGGACAAGGGGAATTGAACATGGGAATAGAGTTTGGGTTTGTCTAGGGACAAAGGGGAATTGAACATGTTAAAAAAAACTACTGTAGGGACAAGGGGAATTGAACATGGGATTTTTTTTTTAAAAAAAAAATTAAAAAAGGGGTAGGCAATCGAAAGGCTATCTCTTTTCGAGAAATGTGGGTGGCCCTGAAAAGGGCCTTTGGGTTTATGTTAATATTAACATAGATGGCATCTGTCACATCTTCTTCTTCTTCTTAAACTCCTTCTAAGTGCAGGTCCATACACAAGTACCCTCTTGAGGCATCCTTGTGTTTCTATGTAAACTCTTCTCATCCATAGACTAGTATCTGTCCTATCAACAACAGTCCACTTGGACCGGACATACATGAGCATGTCCGTCCTAAACATCATTGAAGACACAAGGGTGGATGATTCAACTGTGGTCCACATCGTGAGGCGACGAGAACAGGTGAATCAATGCAGTGAACAAGGCTTATTTATAGGTAGAGGAAGGATTGAAACTGATTGAGTTCATTCACCAATCCGAACACGCGTTACAAAATTCAGTCAGTCCGCATCCAATCCGAAGAGAGCAGTCTGTGACCTCATGTGGTCTATATAGATTCGCTAGCGCCTGTGTGCTGTCAGTCTATGCGACAGTCATTCAACATGACAGAAACTCAGAAAACGATCCATTGGGGTGCACCAGCAGTGGAGACCGCCCAAGGGAACCCGGACTTCCTTTCAGAAGAGGTACATTGGGATTTTGTGGATTTTCTTACCTCGCAAGAATTTGTTCCGGAACCTTCGTCTCATTCTTCATTACCGCAAGTGGAGAATTTTAGACAGAGACAGAAAGAAGAATTGGAGAAATTTATGCAACGACAAAAGGAAGCGGAACAAGCTTTTCTCCTACAGCAACAGCAACAGCAACAAGAAGAGGTAAGAAAAAAACAACAAGAAGAAGAAGTAGCAGCAAAGAAACAAGAGGGTGAAAATCAAACGGCCACGGTACTGTTGGACATTTTAGCGGAGTTAAGAAGTCTGAAACAAATGTATCAGACTTCTTTATCACGACCGAAGAGAATACGACCTTCCCGAGCTAAACACGCCAACCCTGTGACTAAGCCTATCGTACCACCCTTAGTGATTTCAACCCAATCATCATCATCAGAAGTAGGCCTTGGCCGTGGCAAAGGCTTAAGGCAGTTAAAGTTGATTGCTTAAACTCACCCCTTCACCAAAAAAGTCCCTTTTCAGGGCCACCCACTTCTCTCGAAAAGAGATAGCCTTTCAATTTGCCAATAACTCAAAAATCAACAAAAAAAAAAACATTTTACCCTTATAGTACATGTCTGTGTATGAGAGCGTGAGTGTAGCTTCTTATTTTAAAATCAAAACTCAAAGACACTTACCTTATATAATTAATGTATTCTTTTCTCCATAGTTACAATTCAATTCACAATTCACAACAGAACACTTTATAAATTACATTCATTTCTTCTGTTTCTTTTTTCTTACTCTCTCTTTTTTTCAATTTATTCACCGTCACAGTCTTTTCCTCCTCTTCCTCCTCACTTTCTTCCCTTCTTCTTTTCTTCTCCTGTTTCTTTTTCTTCACCTGGCTGCTTTCTTCCTCTGAAGAATCTCTCTTCTTCTGAAGAATCCCTCTTTTCTTCCGACTCCTCTTGTTTCTTTTTTGGGCAATCTGGAGACCAATGTCCTTTTTCTTGACAATAATAACAGGTATCTTGACTTTTGTCTTTTCTAGCCCCTGTTTCTGTTCTTTTTTGACGGTCTGGACACTCTGAAGACCAATGCCCTTTCTTCTGACAGATATAGAAAGTATCTTGACTTTTATCTCGAAAGGAAGGAGAGTAGTCCGTGGGCTGGTCTGAAGAGAATTTTCTAATGACCCCTCGCAAAGCTCTGATGAAACGTTCCATCTGGGTAGTCTCTTCCATCGTTGTGCTCGGTTTGAGAGTGAAATGAATAGTGAAAGGACAAGACACACACCCTTTTTATATACGCTGGTTTGCCATGACTATAAATTAGTCTATGGTGTTTAAACTTGAGTCATTTGACGTTTTGCACTCAAGATGAAACGATCCTATTCATTCGAGAAGAAAGAAGAAGAAAGTAAGAGGCAGAAACGTGATCTATCGCCTCGTACCAGAGCTGAAGTCTTGGCACAAATTCATGTCAGTGATTTTGAAGAGGACATGAGTGAACCAGAATCCGAACCCTCTAAACAAAGTTCACCACCCTTAGTCAACCCTGAAAAGTACTATTCCATTCGAAAGACGGAAAAGCGCTTCTCTAGAAAATTTAGAACCACGGCTTACACCTACACAGTGAAGTTTAAAGATTTCAAGTCCGACGTACCATTGGAGAAAGCAGAAGGGTTTATTACCGAGATGTGGGATTCTTTGCTCACCGCACTCAAGCGACAATGTCAACCCAAAGAAGACGATCGTTTGACACTATCCATAGATCACGACAGCTTAAAATCCCCTGTTTGGATCGAGTTTAGCAGACCCGCAGAACTAACCCCTTCCAAAGCCATGGACAAGATTCAACACGTACAACAATCTAATGACCAGTTTGACATCACCGATGATAAAGCCACACTGGACATGACCCACGTCTCTCCTCCTCAAGGGACCAGACAACGCAATAAGGTGTTATTGGTGAACGACCTTCGCAACACCAAAAAGAGTCTCGTCCAAATTCACAATTCTCAAGACCAGATGTGTTTAGCCCAAGCCATCGTTGTGGGACGAACCTATGCCAACAAGAACGACACGGTAGAATGGAAAAGAGCCTGGAAAACTATTCAACGATCCGACCGAGCCAAACAACAAAACGAAGCAGAACTCCTGTTACAACAAGCCGGACTGTCCAAAGACACACCCTGTGGCATTCCTGAGATGCAGAAATTGCAAGATGTCCTAGCTCCACTCTACACCTTGAAAGTGCACCCTCAAGAAATGCGCGGACCTCTGTTGTTTCGAGGGAAAGACCTTAAGGACGGAAAATACATTCATGTCTATTATCATGATGACCATTTCGATACCATTACCACCATCACTGGATTCCTGGGATACAGTTATTACTGTGAGAAATGTGACTATGGCTATAATAATCGAGAGCAACACAAACATTGCGGATGGAAATGCCCAGGATGTTTGGCCTCTCCACCCTGTCTGAGCGAAGGACAAGAAAGAGTACATTGTCCTGCTTGTCTGCGCACGTTTGTCAGCCCTGCCTGTTACCAACAACATCTGAAGACGCAAGGTTCACAGCAGAAATGTGCTTGTCAACTGCTGAGATTGTGCCCTACGTGTCGACAAGGCCTACGTACCAACAGTACCAAGACACACGTCTGTTCAGGAAAAAAAATTTCACATTTGTCATCACATCGTGGACTTGAAACACGAATGCTACGTGCAAAAATACCAACCCCCACCAGAGAAAGAGGACGGTCACAAGAAGAAAGGCAATTTCATCTTTTTTGATTTCGAATGCATGCAAGAGACCGGCATTCACATTCCTAATTTCTGCGTGGCTCATCGAGCGTGCGAGAAGTGCATTCAACAACCTATCTTCAGTCATTGCCCTCACTGTAGCAAGATTCCCGGAGGGCGTGAAAAAATCTTTCGGGGACCGAACACGTTAGCCGATTTTGCCCAATGCCTCTTAGATCCCATCGACAAGACGTGTAGCCAAGAGGACATCGAACGTTACGGAGATTGTCATCGTCATGCCACAGTGATGGCTCAGAATTTCTTCGGATACGATGGACAGTTTCTTCTCAGATACTATACGGAACAAGGCACCGAACGTCCTAAAGTGACTTTGAACGGAGCCAAAATCATTTTCTTGCAAGTGGGAGAAGTGCAGTTTAAAGATTCGATGAGCTATTTGGCCATGCCTTTGAGTCGAATGCCTAAAACGTTTGGAATGGCAGAAATGGCTAAAGGGTACTTTCCACACTTTTTCAATACGGAAGCCAATCAACACGCCGTTCTACCCCATTTACCTGAGGCTCACTATTACGACCCCGACAACATGCGTACCGAACAACGAGAAGCTTTCTACGCTTGGTACCAGATTCACGCCTCGGACCCTTTCGACTTTCAGGAAGAAATGCTAAAGTATTGTCGTTCCGACGTGGACATTTTACGGCGTTGCTGTGGAAAATTTCGAGAACTGTTCATGGAACACGGAGGGGTCGATCCTTTGAAAGAAGCTTGCACCATTGCCAAAGCGTGTTCCTTAGTGTATCGACAACGATTCATGCCTGAAAACACCGTGGCTGTCATCAGTTCTCAAACGACCCACTATGTCAAACGTCAATACTCGGTCAAAGCCCTACGTTGGTTACAATACTTGTGCGGCAAGGAAGACAAATGGATTCAGCATGCCCGCAACGGAGGAGGCGAAAAGACCATCGGAACACATTCGGTCGATGGCTGGGACTTAGAAAACCCCAAGATCGTGTACGAGTTTAACGATTGTTTATTTCACGGATGTCCCGTCTGTTACCCTGACCGTAGCACTAAAAATCAGTTTTTACAACGAACTATGGAAGACTTGTACCAGGACACTTGTTAGCGGCGCCTAAAGTTTGAACAGGAAGGATACCATGTGGTGGAAATGTGGGAACACGAGTACGATCACCGTATGAAAACCGATCCCGAGTTTAAACGCCTCGTGGAAAGTTACCAGTTCATGGACCCGCTGAACCCGAGGGATAGTTTGTACGGAGGAAGGACCAATGCCACCTGTTTGCTGTACCAAGCCGACGAAGAGAAAGGAGAAGAAATCAAATACTTGGACGTGTGTTCGCTGTATCCCTAGGTGTGCAAATATTGTCTCTTTCCTGCAGGGCACCCGCAATTGCTGACGGAACACATCGACCTGAAAAACATTCGACAATACGAAGGTCTGATCAAGTGCAAAGTTTTACCGCCCACGGACTTGTACCATCCCGTCTTACCTCACCATTGCAAGGCAAACTGATGTTTCCTTTGTGCCGTACTTGTGCCGAAACGTGCAACCAAGACCAGCCTTGCCATCACACCCAAGAAGAACGGGCCTTGACGGGGACGTGGGTCAGCGTGGAATTGTTCAAAGCTCTGGACATGGGATACCAACTGTTAGAAGTGTACGAAATTTGTCACTTTTCCAAGACAGAACAATACCACAAGGGTGACCCCACGCAGAAAGGCATTTTCGCCGACTACGTGGATGCCTTTTTGAAACTGAAGCAAGAAGCCAGTGGCTATCCTTCCTGGTGTCACACTTCCGAAGACGAAAAGACATTCAAAAAGAAATACTGTGAACAAGAAGGCATCTCTTTAGACCACATCGAGAAAAACGAAGGCAGGCGATCGTTTGCCAAAGTGATGTTAAATTGCTTGTGGGGTAAAATGGCACAACGACCGTGTTTACCCAAGACGGAATATTTGACAGAACCTTCCCGCTACTTCCAGATGATTCACGACAAAACCAAATACATGAAACACGTGGACGTCGTTCGCGAGGATTTGATCTTGGTCAATTACGAAGAAGATCTGGACTTTGTACAAGACGACCCCTTTGGAAATGTCATCATTGCGGCTTACGTGACAGCTCATGCTCGCTTAAAAGTGTACGAAGCTTTAGAACTGTTAGGGGAACGTGTCCTGTACTTTGACACGGACAGTTGCATTTACATCCATCACCCGAGTCAACATCACCCTGACATCGAAGGAGACCGTTTAGGAGCCTGGACAGACGAACATCCCGACGACAAGATTCTAAGTTTCGTCAGTGGCGGTCCCAAAAATTACGGCTACAAATACCGGGACCCACAAGGAGAAGTGCACACGACGTGCACAGTGAAAGGACTGACTCTGAATTATCGTACCAGTCGTGTGGTGAACTTTGGGGTATTGAAATTAAGCCTTGCAATCGGGAGAGGATGCAAACTTTAAAGTGACCACCTATCAACCGAACACGATTGTACGTTTACCCACTCACCACATCGTCAGTCGGCCCTTGGAAAAAGTCTATCAAATCGTGTACCAGAAGCGAGTGCGACTACCCAACCACTTTACATTGCCGTATGGACACGTTGGTATAAAACTTTGGTTGTAAGAGGATAGCCACCCACCAGAAGGATGACTTCGCCACAGCAAGAATCGAGTGAGAAACCCGATGAGAACTCCAAGTTCAAACCCTACCATTTTCCAGTCTTCTTACCTGACTATTGTGATTGTGCCCGTCGATTGGACACGTTTCAGAAATGGCCTACGGATAGGGAAGGATTACCTTCTTCGCATGTTTTAGCTAGAACAGGATTTGTCTACTTGGGACCTGAGTCAGGATTGGGATACGAAGTACAGTGTTTCGCTTGTGGCCTGAAGTTACGAATGGATCTATGTATCTACAAAGATTCAGCTATTCTGGAACATACTCGATGGTCTCCGCACTGCCCTTACCTTTCTATGGCCTTTCCACCCATGACATTACGGTACAATGTTGACGGTACCTTAGAGACGGTACCTTCCAAAACAAGACATAAAAAAACATAAAAAAGGAAAGATGTACAAGCTGGAGACTGCATTGCGACTAGTATAAAAAGGGGCTATAGTCAAGATCGATAGTTCATTGTGACTACCAAGACCGAGCGAACAAGATGAATACTTTCAGAGAAACACAAAACAAGTTTAGACAGGCACAATTCAAGTGTGGGGCTTCTGAAGTGGAATGCGATTGTGAGCCTTGCGACTTTTCAACCTGTGTTAGTGACGGTGCCAGAAGAACCCGTCACCCAGGACAGGACTGTCGTGGACAGGCCTGAAAGACCCTTTCGGGAGGACACTTGTGTGACCTTACCCCCTACTATAGAACTGGTCAGACAATTACCCAAAACATGTTGTACAGACACTTGTGTTTATTCCACGTTAATGGTTATCATGTGCCTTTTATCCTTGTACTTAAGCCTTTGGCTTTTATGTATTTTTTTTGTCTTTCGTATTCATGTTTGAAACATTCAATAAACGTGTTCTGAAAAAAAGTATATAAACTCTCGTCTTGTTTGTTTTCGTGTCACAAGTGACATTCCAGACACTATGGCTACCTCTGCTGCTCTGCTCCCTCTTCCTCTACTGTCAAAGTCATCGACGAACACTTAGATCGTGCCAGTTGGGAGGCTTTGTATCTTCGCCATCCCTTTAACATGCTCATTCCTGGACCTAGCGGTTCA
Organism: Sinohyriopsis cumingii; assembly: GCA_028554795.2. Taxonomy (NCBI): domain Eukaryota; kingdom Metazoa; phylum Mollusca; class Bivalvia; order Unionida; family Unionidae; genus Sinohyriopsis; species Sinohyriopsis cumingii. The sequence goes on along the minus strand of CM068842.1, from coordinate 24,827,501 downwards.
GGCAAAACCGAATTCGTCAAACGTTTGATCGAACATAAACATCATTTGATCGATCGACCCCCTAAGCGGATCGTGTGGTGTTACAAAGAGTGGCAATCGGCGTACAGCCTCTTGCGAGAAAGTCAAGGCGATTCCATCGTGTTTGTGGAAGGCATTCCTAAAGAAGACGACGGCATCGTCTCTGACTCCCGTCAAACCCATTTGGTCATTTTTGACGACATGTTAGGAGAAGACGAAGAAGAAATTAAACTGTGGTTCACGCGCAAAGGGCATCACCGTAATGCCAGTATCGTTTACATCACCCAAAATTTGTTTCAACAAAGTAAAGCCCATCGCACCATCAGTCTCAATGCGCATTACGTGGTCTTGTTTAAAAGCCCTCGAGATAAATCGCATGTGCAAGTTTTAGCCAAACAGTTAGGAACGCCTTGGCTGACTCAGGCGTACGACGATGCCACTCAAACTCCACACGCCTATTTACTCGTCGATTTGAAACCTACGACCCCCGAGGATTTGCGATTTCGTACCCACTTCTTTCACCACTGGTGCCAAGACGGAGGGCCTGTCCTGTACACGTCTCCGTCCTCGACTTAATTTCACTCCACAAAAAAATCTATAAAAACCTCAGACCCTTTTCGTCTGTCTCACACACATTTTGACCATGACGTCCCTTCAGTCGCATCTTCCCGTCAAATTGATTCGTGCCTTGTATGGCATCAGTCGAGAAAAAAATCCACAAACACGAGCTCGTGTCTTAGAAGCTAGTCTCAAAGAAGTCTTACGATTCACGGTGACGGCACGTCAATTACTCCAAGGAATCATTCAGATTCTTCATCAGACCAAACGCTTTTTTGATCGAAACAAAGTCGCTTTGGTCCAACTGGCCGATTCCCGCATCGACACTCAAACCAAAAAACAAATCATTTTGAAACCTGGAGGGAGCGGTACTCTAGGAGGGGTCATCATTCGCTCTCTCTTAAGATGGGATCCTAATGCCCCCAAAGTTCTCCCCAAGAAAAAAGCCAAACGAAGCTCCAAGACGAAGAAAAAGACCGGGTCCCCAAGGAGAACTTCTCCAGTGGCGGGACCCTCCTCTTACCAGACGCCACCCCGGAAAAAGAAAAGAATCCCCCAGAAAAAGAAAAGTCCACAGAAGAAAACTAGTCGCAAGAGAGGCACTTCGGCCAGGACGCAACTTTACACTCGCAAGCCACGACCTTCCACGGCGGTGACTGCGTTTCCGGCAGCCTCACGTTCATCCACTTCTCCGTTGATGACACCAAGAACTGAAGAGTACTTGGAGACGTTGATCACACCAAGAACTTCTCCGTTGATGACCCCAAAAAGAACTTCCCCAGTGGCAGGACCCTCCAATTTAGTGGCAGTGGCTGCTGCTCACAAAGTACCTTCTCCCAAAATCAAAGTCCAAGAAAGATCTGGCAAGTTGCAAAGTGTACTGGATTTGTCCAAGCAAGAACTGGCTCGATTTAGTCCGTTGCGTACCCCTGCACGACGTGTCATGCCTGTCCTCAAACTGATACGACGTAAAGACAATCAGTGGCGACGCGTTCCAGTATAAAAAATGTCTGTGACCAATTATGGTATCAGTGTTTTTGGTGCTGAAGACTCAAAGATGTCACCCTCCAGAAAACATCCCTCTTCTAAACAGCCCCAAGGAAAGAAAAGAAAAGGTCTGCCTCCTCGTTTAGTTAAACATGGGGACATGTTATCTGTCCTGTCCAAAGCTTCTCCACCCCTACGAAAAAAACTCATTCAATCGGCCTCCAAAGAGGTCATCGATACCGTGTGCGAATGCTGTTTGACCGTCTTGAAAGGCACGATCCCTTTGTCCAAACACCAGAAACAATGCTTAGGTAAACATCGTCACGTTCTTCGCCAAATAATTCAAAAGAAAATTCCCATTCGTCAAAAGAAGAAGATGTTGGTCCAACGTGGAGGCATTTTACCCCTCTTGTTAGGTTCCTTACTGAAAGGAGCCTTGGGAACCATGTTGGGAGGACTGATGGGAGCAAGATAAAAAGGCCCTCGGAAGTCCCAAGATATCAGAATCGACCCCTGACAACCCCATGGAAGGACGAAAACTAGCTTTAGTGCCTTACAAACGATGGATGGAATACCATCGTTGGCAAGAACAACGCACCCCGCATTTACCTCCCAATCCCCATTTGAGCGAGATGTCCCAGTTACAACACGAATTGCAGTCCTTGATGGATCGCCAAGATTTGTCCGAAACAGAAAAATCGCAAAAGTACGGTCAACTCTTGCAACGACTGCAACTCTTTCACCAGAAAGCTTTAGACGAAACAGCTCTACCCACTCTGAAAGATTTTAAGACCTTGATGAAAAGTCCAGCACCATCACCAGTACCAGTAACAGTACCACCACTACCAGTGACCAAGATAGAAAAAGGAGAAGGAGAAGAAGAAGAAGGGTTTCAAACTCCACCAGAAAAAGTACGCAAGTTAACAACACCACCTACCTCCAGAATTGGATGGATTAAAAAGATGATGGCCACCCCTTCTTCATCACAAGAGAAAAAGAAGGTGAAGACAGAAGTGAAGACAGAAGTGAAACAAGAACCGATATTCCCTGCTCAGACATCCTCCTCTTCAACACCTATTGCCGGTCGCACACGCAAAGCATTGCAATCCAAGAAAATACCCCAAGAGAAAAAGAGTAGCATCTTCCAAGAGTGGGTGCCTTATTAACACACAAACACAAAAAAAAAGAAAAAAAATGGAAAAAGTCTTAGCCAGCATTTACTACGATCCCTCGCATCCTGCAGGTTACGCAGGAGTTCAAAAATTGTATCGTGCTGCCAAAACTCGATTGAAAAGTCTCCGTTTACCTCAAGTGCAACGATGGTTACAAGAACAAGCTACCTACACTTTACACAAACCCATTCGACGCAAGTTTGCCAGAAGTCGCACCCGAGTGGAAGGCATCGATCATCAATGGCAAGCCGATTTAGCCGATGTCTCTCATTTGGCCAGCTACAATCGTGGCTACAAATATTTGTTTTGTGTCATCGACGTCTTTTCCAAATTTGCCTGGGTCGTGCCCTTGACTTCCAAATCGAGCAGCGAGTTAGTGCGAGCCCTGCAACGAGTGTTGAAACAAAGTGTCCGTCACCCTCTTCGATGGCAAACGGACAAACGTACCGAATTTCTGAACCAAGCTTTCCAAAAAGAATTGAAGAAACGTAACATTCATTTTTTTACCACCGAGAATCCTGAAACCAAAGCCAGCATCGTGGAACGTTTTCAACGCACTTTGAAAGAACGCATGTGGAAATATTTTACGCATCACCACACTCTGAAGTACATCGACATCTTACCGCACCTGGTGCAAGCGTACAACCAATCTTACCATCGAAGCATCGGACGTGCCCCGGAAGAAGTGACTCCCGAGAACGAAGTGCTGGTGTTTGAGCGCCTGTTTGGTACGTCCCCGACGAGGGCTGTCCCCACGAAAAGTGGAGTGTTGGCCGTAGGAGATTGGGTGCGCATTGGCAAAACCAAACGCACTTTCGACAAAGGTTACTTACCTAACTGGACGACCGAATTGTTTCGTGTCACTGGACGAGTTCATGGCCGTCATCCTGCCGTCTATAAATTGGAAGACATGAACGGAGAAGTACTCAAAGGAACGTTTTATTTGCCCGAGTTACAACGTGTGACCAAAAAAGAAGACGACGTGTACGACATCGAACGCATTCTCGAACGCAGAACCCGTAAAGTGGGCAAACGAAGTCAAAGTACGTTGGAAAGGATATCCACCCAGTTTTGATTCTTGGATCGACGCTTCGCAAGTCATCGACTATAAAAAGAAGTGACCATCATGCCCTTTCACACAGACGCAGCTACGTCGACCACTCCTTCACCTAGTTCTTCTGTGCAAGATTTACAAAAACAACCCTTGTGGGTGTGGTGCGGAGAACGTGTGCCTAAAACGCAAATCGTCTTTTTCTGCCAAATCTTCGTGGTGTATTGTGTCATCGGTGTAGCAATTGCCAATTTGAGTTTGCAACAAGGAGACAAACAATTGTGAACCATTTTATTGAGCAGTTGCATCGGTTACCTGCTTCCCAATCCCTCCCTGAAATTCTCTTCGAACGGGAACCACGGGAACCTTGTGTCCAGTGCCAGTGCCAGTCACCACTCCAACCACAACCAGAACCCCATTTTGAGCGGAGACACGCCTCTGACGTCCAGTAACCCCTTGGACAGCCACAGAACTCTGGAATTATGAGTCACCAAAACCAATTTTACTTAACCTTACCCAGTGACAGTTCCATGGAGGTGTTTCCCCACAACACGTTGTGCTGTTACACGGCCAAATTACCTCAGGCCATCCCCTTAGATCACGAAGCCCATTCGGAAGTGGCTTTGGTAGAAATGATTCACCCAACACAAATCAAAAACATCACTGAAACTCAAAACACTTTTGACGTCGAAATTCTGGACCCAACAGTGCAGCAAACCATGACGACCACTTCTCAACATAAATCACTTCCCAAGACCCCAATACTCAACAGTGACACTTCTCCTTTTTACATTTATCACTTTAAAATTAACTCAGGCCACTATTTTAGTGGTCAACATCTGGTGGAGGCCATCGCTGACAAATTCTATGCAGCATTTGACAACGTTCTGACAGGACTAAAAAAACGTGTCACCATTGAGTACCACAAACTGTCTCACCGTCTACTCATCAGATTTGAAAGTGAGGAAAAAAGTATACGTATTAAATTTTGCCCAGAATTGTATGACATTTTGGGTGGAGACCTCAATATGGTCACGGATAAGCAGACCAAAAAGATTCATATAGCAGACATTGACAACAACGGGCATTTTGCGAGGTATTTTCGTTTCCCGGTAGAACTGAACCAGGGACTGAATTTGATCTTCGTGTACTCCGATGTGGTGGAGTACAACGTGGTGGGACACACCTCTGTGCCGTTACTGCGTGTCATTCCTTTCAAAGTAAATTCTGCCACGGCCACTGACGAGGAAGGTGGAAACACTTATCACGTCCACCGCGAATTTGTTCATCCTCACTATTTGCCTGTCAGAAAGTCGTATTTGGACACGGTCAACATTGCTATAAAAGGAGATTTGGGACAAAATATTGCATTCACCAAAGGAAAAATCACGGTGAAACTCCATTTTCGAAAACGGTTCTCTCACGACTCGTAAGTCATGTATCCAGTGTACCGAGGGGTTGCTCGACAGCGAGGACACGGTTTAGGAGATATGTTAAAATCGGCCTTTCGTTCGGTGGCTCCGGTGTTGAAACCGATGGTGACACGCGGATTGCACGCCTTGAAAGATGCGGCACTGACGCAAGGCAAAGAATTTCTCTAAAATGTCATCATCGACAAACAAAACCCTAAAGAAGCCTTCATGAGGGCAGGCAAAAATGTCTTGCTGCAAACGGGTAAAGACCTTTTGGGCCAATGAGACACACCTATAAATGCCCTGCACGCTACCGAGTCAGGCATTCAGCAAGGACAAGGCAGAAAGAGACGACGAAGAAAACACCCTTTCACCAGACTTCACACTTCTAAAACTAGAAAGGCCAAGAAAAGAAGAATCGTTCGAGACTTAGACGTTTTCGATTATTGAGACACAGCAACAAAAAAATGATGCACCGAGAGTCATGCGCCTGTTCCAAGTCGGAACTGGATCTGTTTGCCATGCCGCCCACCATGATGACCATGCAAGAATCCCAATGGGTGGAACTTCATCCCGTCTCCTCACTGACCGATTCCGCGCCCATCGAGTTTGAAATCAAGGGACAGCCCGAAGATTACATCGATCTGAATAACAGTTACTTGTACTTGAAAATCAAAGTTCTAGATAAGGATGATGGTGCAGTAGAAGACACTGAGATTATAGCTCCCGTCAACAATTTCATGCATTCCTTGTTCAGCTCAGTGGACTTGTACTTGAATAACAAACTGGTCAGCAGCAGCATGGATACTTACCCTTACCGTGCCTACCTGGAAAATCTCTTGACGTACGGAATAGATGCCAAGAATACTCATCTCAATGCTTGTGTGCTATGGGAACCTCACGAAGCGGGCAAGTTTGACGAAATAGATAAAGACAATGACGGCTTTGAGGAAAGACGAAGCAAAATCTTAAATAAGAAGAGCTTAGAACTGATGGATCGTTTGCATTTGGACATGTGGTTGCAAGAGAAATATTTGCTGAACGGGGTAAATGTTCGCTTGAGACTAAATCGCAGCAGTACCGCTTTCCATTTGTTGGCTGATACTACTGCTGGCAATCCTAAAAGCCAAATCGAGGACGTCAAACTCTACGTACGACGCGTGGAAGTGTTACCCAAAGTGGGAAATGACATCAGTCAAACGTTGAGCAGAACGACCGCCAAGTATCCCATCCGACGCGTGGAAGTGAAAACGTTCACCATTCCCGCTAGCCATCATTCCTTGATCGAAGATCATCTGTTTCAAGGACAGTTACCCAAGCGTTTAATCCTTGGCATGGTCCTGAATTCAACCTTCAACGGAGCCTTCCATCAAAATCCTTTCAACTTTCAACACTTCAGCGTGAAGAAAATCGAAGTCAGTCGCGATGGCAAGACCTTGTGTACCCGACCTTTCGAACCTAACTTTTCTCCCAATAAAATGAATTACTTGAGATCGTACTTGTCCTTGTACGAAGCCACCGGACAGTTAGGAACCAACACCAGTCACGGCATTACGTACGAAGATTACGCAGGAGGCTATGCTTTGTGGGCTTTCGATTTCACTCCAGACCAGGGCAGCGACGAGGGACATTTCCACCCTATAAAATCCGGCCAGATTCGTGTGGAACTTCAGTTTGCAGAACCACTGGACAAGACAGTGAACGTCATCCTGTATGCAGAATTCGATAATACGATAGAAATCAACAGTTTGAGAGAAGTCATTCTAGATTATTAGTAGCCATGGAAGACTGTTCTCCCTCTTTACCTAGTGGAGAAGCTTTGAAGATGGAATGTGAGGAGACCGTGGAAGTAGAATCCCAACACAAAGACGAAAAGGACATCGTGATCAAGTCGAGATGTCCAGAACAAGAACAGCAATTGGTCTCCTACTGTGCTACATACCTGGCAGACACAATTACGATATGGATGAAGCATTATTACTATGAATGTCAAAACATCAGTCAAGAAGAAAAATTCAACGAATATCTGGACGACGCTTGGAGTCTGTTTAAAAAAGACGTGTTACGTTGGTGGTATAAAGACTTGCGTGAACTTTTCTGTCCTCCATTAACGACTCGAGACATATATTACATCAAAGCCCTCTTTGACAAATTCAAAGAGAAAGTCGAGATCGAAATTGATCACTTATTATCAGCAAAAGAACATTTAGTGACTTGTTTTGATCGTGATTTTTCTAGAAACGATGAGAAAGTAAATCGTTGATTTTGTGACTAGTATGCTTATTTTGTTGTCTTCAGCTAGGAAACGTAGTGTCCATCCATGACTCAGTGATCACAATTTCATTCACAACTTTACCAACCCTGTTTAAAGTAGAGTGTAAATTGAAAAAAAATGTTTGTCATTTGAAAAAAAAATGTTTGATGTTATATTCTTGGATTATTGTTTAAAAATGTTGGTTAATGTTAAGTGATTTTGAATAATAATTGTTGTGTTTTGAAAAAAAATGCCTTTGTGGTTTGTTTGGCTATAAGAATGTTGATTTATGCTCTTTGACTTCTTACTATCCCTCTCATGACACTCATTGAACGTTGCGGCTCGAAAACCGTAGAGGGATGTTTTCCTTCACGTCCGCGCTTTGACTTTAAGAACCGGGTTGTTTCCAGTCTAACCATCCATTGTCGACTCATCCTCCTACGAAGATGTGCTCCAAACTAGCTAAGCTAAACGAAGCCTACGTGAATTTGCATAGGGTCAGACACAGTCTGATACCGAAGCCAGAAGAGATAGAGAATGTGAGAATGTTAAAAGTTACTGAAGACCTGATAGAAGAGCTCTTCAGAGAAGAAGTGAACAGGGAGAAAGAAGAATGGACAGAGAAGTACAGACTTCAGAGACAGCAGCAGCAACAGCAACAACAACAGCAACAGCAGCAGCAGCAACCTGAACCTGACAGAGGCTTTGTCGATTGTCGTATCGACACCAAAGAGTTCTTCTTCTCTTTCCGAAGAAGCAGACCTATCGCCAGAAAGTCTATCCTCAGAGGACATCGCATTCTTAGAAACTAAAAGATTGCCATAGCAAACAAAAAAAAAAAAAAAAAAAAAACCAGCCCTTTTCAGGGCCACCCAATACTCTAGAAAAGAAATAACCATCAATTTGCCAATGTGTGTAGGTAGAGTAGTGTGAATATAAACACTAACTCTTTTTTTTAATAGTACGAGTGTATGTGTTTGTGTGTTTGTGTTTGTAACATCTCACGTACGTTGGTGTGGATAGTAGATTAAGATCATGTTTTTTTTGGCTGTTTGAGGTGTGGAGAGAGTAGATTTGGGGGGTTTGATTGGATTGCTTTGCGTATGTGAATAGTATATTGAAGTGATTAATGAAAAATTTTTTTCGAATAGGAATGGGTAGTATAAAAAAGTGAGTGAGTGTTTCTTTTAGGTCCGCGCGTTGTTTGGTCATGATCTAGGTAAGATCAATTTTATGTTTTTAGGGGGATGTTTTGCTTCACGTCCGCACTTTTAGTATAAATTGAAACTCGTTCGGCAGTCCAGCTACCCTTGTTGATTGATCAACACCAGAATGAACACCAGACTAGCGAAACTGTTGGAACTTCATGTGCATCTGGATTATGCCAGGCGCCTGTTGAACGAACTGGCCGCGGAAGCCATTGTGGAAGAGGGAAGGATGAAAGAGGAGGAGAGAAGAAATAAAGAAGAGGAGGAGAGAAGATACAAAGAAGAGGCGGAGAGAAGATACAAAGAAGAGGAGGAGAAGAGAAGAAACAAAGAAGAGGAGGAAAAGGAGAGAAGAAATTTCAGAATCCCAGAGACAGAAAATTGGGATTGTGAAGCTATTTATCCTCCCTCTGCTCTCTCCCCAAAAAAAGTAAAAAGCAACTGGAGAACAAGATGTGTATGTGGCGCCAGGCCTGGAAGGTGCCATCATTAACCAGGTGTCCATGAAGTTCCAAAAAACAGCCCTTTTCAGGGCTACCCAATACTCTAGAAAAGAAATAACCCTCAATTTGCCAGTGTGTGTAGGTAGAGTAGTGTGAATATAAACACTGACTCTTTTTCATAGTGCGAGTGTATGTGCTTGTGTGTTTGTGTTTGTAACCGCTCACGTAAGTTAGTGTGAATAGTAGATTATGGGTTTGTTTATTGTTTCTTAGCGTATGTGGAGAGTACAGTTTGGGTTTTGTAACCGCTCACGTACGATTGTGTGGATAGTAGATTATGGATTTTGTTCATTGTTTCTTAGCGTATGTGGAGAGTATAGTTTGGGTTTTGTAACCGCTCACGTACGATTGTGTGGATAGTAGATTATGGATTTTGTTTTAATGATTTGCGTGTGTAAATAGTAGATTTGGGGTTTGTTTATTGTTGCTTCAGTTATGTGGATAGTATATCATATGAAATGAGAAAAGTAGGGGATGTTTTCCTTCACGTCCGCGCGTTGTTTGGTCATAATCTAGGTAAGATCAATTTTAATCCAAAATTACAGAACCACCCAGAACAGCAGCAGCTTACGTAATCCCCGAACTTAACATTAAAGTAGGAAGAAGACTACCTAACCTCTGCTCTATAACTAGGCAAACCAATTTATTGTTAAAAATACTGAACAATAATAACTTACAAGTAGAATTTATGTGGATACCATCCCATATTAACATACCAGGTAACGATATGGCAGATATAACAGCTAAACAAAAACTAAACGAAACCACTCACATCAACCTAGATTATAGCATATGCGAACTCAATAGCATATCTAAAACCCTCATTGATAATAAATGGCAGGAATTATGGAACACAAGCACTCAAGGCAGGAAACTAAAAACCATCATTAAAGAAGTATGTAGAAATAGGAAACCACCCAAAACAAAAGGCAGTGAACAAAAATTCATAAATAGAATACTCACGGGCAAAACCAGGCTGGCTAACAGCTTCGGACAGTACATAGGACCACAACCACATAACCCTAACTGCTACCACTGCAGGGTCCCAGAAGACATAGAGCATATTTTTAACAACTGCCATACACTTGAAAAAGAAAGGGCTAAGTTTAAAGTTAAACAGCATAAAATTGGATCCCCTACAACATACCCAGAATTCTTGATGAACACAAACCCCAATATTAATCTAACATTCAAAAATATCATAAGTTTTATACACGAATCCAATCTACTCAAAAAAATCTAAGAAAGTAAATCAAAGACCAGTTAAAAATATAACAAATCACTGTTTGGGAATTATGACGGCCGGCTCGGTCTCGTGGGTTCACAGACTGACACAGCCGTTCATAGCCCGAATAATAAAAACCAGTTAAGGACGAATATTACAAAATCACTGTTTGGGAATTATGACGGCCTGCTAGGTCTCGTAGGTTCACAAACTAACACAGCCGTTCATACCCCGAATAATAAAAACCAATTAAGGCCACAAAAAATTAAAATAGGAAAATAGGAATTAATTAAAACAGGACTCCATAATAACATACAAACAACCATAAAAACAAGTTTTCATTCCAAACCAATAAGATAGGGAATCAAAATAAATAAGGAATTGATGAATAAAAAAAAAAAAGAAAACAAAAAAAAAAACAAAAAAAAACACAAAAAAAAAAAAAAAATACTCCTAACCGTCTCCTTGTCTCTTAAACAACATCTGGCTGAACTTTTAAATCAAGCTTCCACAGCTATTTCTACTAACATACTCAGCCAAATCCAGGCAATGTTGGCAGACGACACTGAAGAATTTGAAACTTCCACGCTGGCAGCGGCCCTGGAAGTATCATCATCCAGCGGCGATGAAGCTGATGAACCTGCACCACCTAAACAGAGTGGAAAAAAGGAAGGCTCTGTCTACCGGAATATCGGACTGGGAAAGGCAATTGATGATATCAAAAAAGCGGGCCACTTCGTCAATGCCACAAGACCGGGTGTCCTACTGTGACCTCATCGCTGCCGACCAATCGTGGCGGGAGTCACATACTGCTTGGTTTGACACCTGGGGCATTTCAATCCAACTAAGAAACACGAGTGTGTGGTGTGACTATTCCCACTCATGTCTATTAGCCTTTCAGTCAGGTTGTTAAGGACTAGTTAGTCCTACACCTGAGTGGCTAAATTAAAAAGTACTCTTTGAGTACATAAAAGCCTGGGGGATGAGGCTCCTTTTCCTTCCCCCAGGAGTAATTAAAAATCACGCAGTGCGTGAATAAAAAAGTGGTACATGTTCAAAAGAACGAAAACCACTATAATCCAACTAACTAACTAACTAACTCAATTTTATGTTTTTAGGGGATGTTTTCCTTCACGTCCGCGCTTTTCGTATAAGAACCCACAGTATTCGTCGTTCAAACCATTCTACAAAGAAGATGGCTTCGAACCACCTTGACAAAATGCAAAAATTACAAGACGTCCTGGACAATTTAGGAATGATGGAGCAGATGTTAGTGAGACTCAATGAAAACCACTATTCTTATAGTCCCCATCGAGTAAAGATGGAGATTAATAACTTAAGAAAAGTAAAGGACATAATAAGTGGTGTCATGAAAGAAATAAAGGAGGAGAAGGAGGATGAAGAGGAAAGGATAAGGATAAGAGAATGGAATGAAAAAATTGAAAAAGAAGAAGAAAATGAGAAGAGGAAGAAAGAAGAGGAGGAGAAGAAAGAAGAGGAGGAGAAAAAAAGAGAAAATAAGAAGTTGGTGGAGAAAAAGAAGAAATTAGAAGCAGAAGAAAGCAGAAGAAACCCAAAGACCCTTTTCAGGGCCACCCACATTTCTCGAAAAGAGAATGACTTTCAATTGCCTACCCCTTTTTTTTAAAAAAAAATCCCATGTTCAATTTCCCTTGACGCTATACAGTCCCACCCTGTTTAAATTCCTTTGACGCTATACAGTCCCTATTCCCATGTTCAATTCCCCTTGTCCCTAAAGTAGTTTTTTTTTTCTAACATGTTCAATTCCCCTTTGTCCCTAGACAGACCCAAACTCTATTCTCCATGTTCAATTGCCTTTGTCCCTAGAATCGATATTTTTTCCATTGTTCGAATGCCTTTGTCGCTAAAATGGATATTTCCTTTTTTTCCTTTCTCCAATGTTAAATTCCATTGTCGCTAATCTTACCCAGGGTTTTTTGCCCATGTTAAATTTCCAATATAATTTAATTAAATTATATTGGAAGAACCCCACCCCAATGCGTGCAAACGTCCCACAGTCGGGTCTGTATGGATAAGCAAGAATACACACGATTTCTATTCAGAGAGAGTTTCCTTGTTATAACAGGTTGTTGTGCAACCATTAGCAACATTTGAACCTGTCTCTATGGATTTTGTACGTACAAACGTGATGAAGAGTGCACCAAAGTCATGTGAACTTGATCCAATTCCAACATCACTGCTGCTTGAGTGCTTAGATCCAGTATTGTCTTCACTAACTGATGTTATTAATACCTCTCTCTTATCTGGGGAATTCCCATCATTTTTCAAAACTGCCATTGTGAAGCCTCTGCTGAAGAAACCAACACTCGACCATAACGATTTAAAGAACTACAGCCCAGTTTCTAATCTCCCATTCATTTCAAAAATCTTAGAAAAGGTTGTTCTATCCCAGCTTGTATCTCATCTAAATTCAAACAGTCTTTTTAGCAATGTACAATCTGCATATCGCCCTTGCACAGTACTGAAACTACTCTTTTAAAAGTAGTTAAAGACATTCTTTCTGCATTGGATAGCGGAAAGATTACAGTCCTCACCCTCCTTGATTTGTCTGCAGCATTTGACACAATAGACCATGATATATTTCTTCACCGTCTCCAGCATGTATTTGGCATTCATGATACAGCCTTACTGTTGTTCAAGTCCTACTTGGTCAACAGGACACAAATTGTATCTGCAAATGGAATACACTCCAGCCCAGTTGATCTATGTTGTGGTGTTCCACAGGGGTCTGTTCTTGGACCTGTTCTCTTCATTCTGTACACTCAGTCGCTCTCAAGTGTCATAGATTATCATCCAGTGTCTCATCAATTGTACGCTGATGACACGAAAGTTCAAAACACAGCTGCTCGGATCATACTTAGAGTACCACGATCAGAGCACACCTCCCCGCTGCTCTGTACCCTACACTGGCTATCCATTCGATCCAGAATCAAACACAAAATTTGTTATCTGTGCTACATTTCACTGTCGGACTCTAGTCCAACATACCTGTTTGACCTCACCCATGTATACACACCAGCAAGATGCTTACGTTCCTCTTCTGACAATTGTATACTCATTATTCCAAGTATGAAAACAAAGTCACATGGACAGCGTTCTTTTGCATACCAAGGCCCAGCAACGTGGAATGAATTGCCCACTGAACTTAGACACAAAGACACAGTGATCACATTCAAGAGGGCTCTCAAAACTCACTTATTTCGACAGCAAGAACAAACTTAAACACCTAATTATGTTTCCTACCTGAAATATTCTCAGCATGTTTTTTTATTTTTTTTAAATGTTTTTTTCTTATTTCATGTTTGTTTTTGTAATAATATTATTATGTTTCTTATCTTATAAGTGTTGTCTAAAGTTGTAAAGTGCTTAGAGCTTCTTAAGATTAGGCGATATACAAAGTCCTTTGTTGTTGTTGAGTTTAATTATAGTAGCGTTCGCACAATTGTGCATGTGCCACTTTTTTCTGACTGCACTGCAGCCTGCTAGTTGTTCCTGGGGAAGGGGATGGTGCCACCTCCCCCAGGCTTTTATGGATTCAAGGAACCCTGATAGTTTGGCCTCAATCTGTGGGTCCATAAAGGTCCCTACAGTTGAATGGTTGGCTGTCATTAGTGGGAAGGAGAGCTCGGGAACGGTCCTGCTTGCTTTACATCGCTGGTTTCTTGTCGCATTTGCCTGTTTTTTTTTTTTGTTTTTTTTTTTTTCTTCTTCAAAATGTTCTAAAAAGAGGGGGATGTTCTATGCTGTTTATAGAGGTTCTTAGTAGATATCATGTATGAAGAGAGATTTTCAAGGTTATTATGGGATTACTAGTCGAGGTGTTTAGGGTGTGTTTCCTACGTTATGTTATTTATAAGTTTTTAGATATTACCTCTTTAAGTTATTTAGTAATTGATGTTTTTAGAGATTGAATGTCATTTATACTTTATTTAGCAAGAGACTGGAGTCCTAGCCGATTACACGGTTCGTTAAGGACATCCAGGAGAGGAATCCTAGCTGATTACTCGGTTCGTTAAGGACATCTAGGACATCCGATTTTGCGGTTTCCTTAGTTTTTATAGGTGCTTCGTAAGTGAATTATTTATTAATACTTTTATAAAACTGAATGATATGTTATGTTTTTTTTATGTGGTGGCTTCTAAATTTATTTAGCTAGTTACTGGGTCTTTTGGTTTTGTGGGGATAGTAATTATATTTTGTTCCTAAGTCCTGCTGAGTCTATGAATTGATTTATATTTTTATATGCTGATTGTTTATTTTTATTAGAGTCCATAAGTAACTCTGGGTATGTGTGTGGTGATCCAATCTCTTTTTGGTTTTTGATAAATATTTTCCGAGCGGATTGATATTTTGGGCATATATTGAATACGTGGTGTAGATCTTCGGTGGTGTTGCAGTTAAAGCAGTTAATGGTTGCTGGTTTGGGTCCTATAAACCTTCCAAAACTGCATGCTAGTTTAGTTTTTCCAGTTATTATCCTGTTTATGGTTTTCTGTTCTAAATAGGTACCCTTAGGTAGCTGTATGTTCCTATCTACGTTTTTTTGGGTTTCATGGTGCTTTTTACCTTTTGTGGAGGAGTTCCAAAAATCTTGTCATGTTTGGTCTATATATGTTTGTGCGAAGCTTATTGCTTCTGTAGAGCTATAGTTCAGCTTGATAGAGTTTTGATCTCCTAGTTTGGTTTTTGCAACTTTGTTTGCTGTTTCGTTGCCAGAGATTCCAATGTGCGACGATATCCACATGAGCTCGACTAATTGATGTGCTGTGGTGATATCGTCGATTAATTGGCATGCTCTGTCGAGGAATTGTTCCCTAGAGTGTGTATTGCGATTTTGGATCGATTTGATAACGCTTAGGGAATCGCTTATAATGACTGCTTTAGGTATTTGGTTGTCTTTGATCCATTGTAGTGATTCAAGTATAGCCCAGAATTCAGTGGTGTAAATGGAGCAATAGTCAGGCAATCTGGATCTCGTTTGTATATTGAATTCAGGGATGACTATTGCTGCTGCTGTTCTTGGTGGGTTGTTTGTTTTTGATCCATCGGTATATATTTTAACATAGTCCGGGTATTTTTGGTTGATTTCGTTTACCAGTACAGGTTTTAGTAAGTTTTCTTGTCCTTCTTTATTGCCTAATTTGGTAGCTTCAATGTTAATCCTTGGTGGTTTTTGTAACCATGGTGATTTGTTCTGGTCTGTATTGTTTGTTACCTGTTTTTTTAGTAGAGGTATCTTTTCTCTTAGTTCAAGGATTACTTTGCCACTTGGTGTGATAGGTATGATTTTGGGTTTGAAGACAACTTTACACTTATTTATAGCTATTTTGGTGGGATGGTTGTCTGGGTGGGTATCTGATCGAATGGAGTATCGGAGGAGCAGTTATTGCCTACGTAATTTTAAGGGTAGTTCTCCAGTTAGTGTTTGTAGTTCTTCTAATGATGTTGAGGGGAGTGTTCCTGTGCATAATAGCAAGGCTTTTCTCTGGATAGTTTCAATTTTTTGTAGTACAGGCTGCTTAGCCGAGTTATATGCTTGGCAACCGTAATCCAGTTTTGATCTAATTAGGCTTTTATATATCGTGAGGAGGGTTTCCTGGTTGGATCCCCAGTCAGTCCCTGTGATGTTCCTGAGTAAATTGAGATCTTTGTTACAATTCTGGGTGAGTTGTTCAATGTGCTGTTTCCATGTGAGGTGGTTGTCAAAGAACATTCCTAGGAATTTTACTACTGTTACGTATTTGATTAATTGATTTTGTATATAAAAGTTTGGATAGACTAGGTTGTTATTTCGTTTGGGGGTGAATATGATTGCCACAGTTTTTTCATGAGATATTTTGAAACCCCAATTGTCCGCTCATCTCCCTATGTTGTCTAGGCTCTGCTGGATTTCTTTAACTACTGTGTTATTGGCAGGATTTCCATTCCTCCATATGCCACTATCATTTGCAAATTGTGACAAGTTTATTTTTGTAGAGGCTACATTGAGGTCAAGGTCGTTTACCATTAGGTTAAATAGTAAGGGACTTATTACACTGCCTTGCGGTGTTCCATTTTCAAGTGAAAATTCTTCCGAATGGGTGTTGCCTATTCTTGTGGTAATTTCCTGCCTGTGAGGAAATCCCAATCCAGTTGAACAAGCGTCCAGTTATTCCAAATTGGTTTAATTTGGCCATTAGTCCATTGGTCCATACTAGGTCGAACGCTTTTTCTATGTCTTAAAAAACCGCTATGAGGTTGCGATCGGTTTTCCTATGTGCGTTAAAAGCGAGTTTGATGTCTGTTTCCAATCTGAGAAGTTGGTCAGTGGTGGACCGTTTGTTCCGAAAGCCACATTGATTTATGGAGAGTAGATTATTGGTTTCTAGGTGGTGTTTTAACCTATTTGCGATTATTGTCTCCATTTTTTTGCAAATATTGTTTGTAAGGGAGATGGGTCGATACGAATTTATGTTGTTGGGATCTTTACCTAGCTTGGGGATTGGTATTACTATGGCCTGTTTCCATTTGGTGGGTAGTTGGCCTTTATCCCACATCCTATTAAAGAGTTTGATTATGGCTATTGTTATATTGATAGGTAGTTTTTTGTAGATAATGTAACCTAACTGATCCTTACCAGGGGATGTTTCGTTTTTGGATCGTAGGGCTATCTTCCATTCATGTACTGTGATGTCGCTATTTAGGTGAGATTCTTTTGTTCCTTGGTCTTGAAACATTTGAGGTTGGGTTCCCTCCATTAGTTTTTTGTGTTCTTGAAAGTTTTTGGTGTGATTATTGTTGCTACTCATGTTTTAAAAATGCTTCGCTAGGAGGTCTGCCTTATCTTTATTTGTTATGGCATTTTTAATTTTTGGGGCTGAGGTAGTTGCTTTCCCTTTTATGGCTTTTATCTTGTCCCATATTTGTTTTGAGTTTGATTTTAGACTCAGTTTAGAGCAAAAGGTTTGCCATAGATTAATTTTAGCAGTTTTTATAGTTTGTTTTAGTGCTTTTTCTTTATCTTTATATTGCTGGAAGTAGATAGAATTTTTGGTGCATTTATATTTATTTAAGGCCCTTTTTTTGTCTTTATGTGCTATAGTGCACTGTTTAGTCCACCATGGCACAGGGTTTTATTTTGGATATTAGTTGTCTTTAGTATGCATCGGTTAGCTGCTTCTATAATTGTGTCTGTTATGTTATCATAATACATGTTACAAAGTCCTCATTATTATTATTATTATTATTATTATTATTATCTCAACGACAAATCAGTGTTACGTCTAAAGGAAGATTTATGAGCGTTCTTGACAATTTAAAGAGAAATTACATAAACGTTAAATCATGGATACATGCGCACAAAGACACATATTTATTAAAAATTCACATTTTTAGACGCTACTAATTAAGTCAACTCGGGATGTACCCACTTAGAGTGCACACGATAAGAATGATATTAGTAGTGAAAGGGGTCACCCTAGCAACAATGGGAATTAGCATTACAGACCCCACCTGGGTCACTCTAGCGACAATGGAAATTTAACATGGGGAAAAATCGTGGGTCACTCTAGCGACAAGGGAAATTAACATGGGAATAAATCGTGGGTCTGTCTAGCGACAAGGGAAATTAACATGGGGAAAATTGTTGGGTCACTCTAGCGACAAGGGGAATTTGACATGGAACTATAGTGTGGGTCTGTCTAGCGACAAGGGAAATTAACATCAGGAATAGAGTTTGGGTCTGTCTAGGGACAAGGGGAATTGAACATGGGATTTTTTTTTTTAAAAAAATTTTAAAAAAAAAAAAGGGTAGGCAATCGAAAGTCATTCTCTTTTCGAGAAATGTGGGTGGCCCTGAAAAGGGCCTTTGTTTTCTTCTTCTTCTTCTTCTTCTTCTTCTTCTAACTCCTTAACTTCTTCCACCATCCTCTTATTTTTTCCATCATTCCTTTCTTCTTCTTTTCTGTTTCCGGCATCCAGTCCGGGTGACCCATGGCTCGGAACTTCTCTTGGATTTTCATCCAGTTAGCGTTTAGTTTCTCTAGTTCTTCCTTTTTCTTTCTATTTTCTTCTTCTTTTCTTTCCTTTGACCACTTTTCTTTGATCTTCTTGACCTCTTCGGTCAGCACATTCCTCATTACTTCTTCCGCTTTCTTAAGCTTGTCTAAGCCCCACTTCACAAAAGACCAATCTGTCCATTCTACAATGTCTTCTAAAAAACACCTTACACTCGTCACATAAACTATGGCTTTTTTCAACTTGCCCACTTTCACATACGGTGGGTTAATGAAACCTCTGATTCTCTTCTCCTCCTCCTCTATCATTTCTTTCACAATATCGATGGCTAAGTGGAGGCTGGTTACTTGTCTTGAGACGAAGTCTTTTGTCACTGCATGCCTCCATTCCTGTTCAAGCCTTTCTGCTACATTCAATCCATCCACCATCCAATACCAACTTCCCATAAGGTTGTTATAGAAAGCTGAAGCTGCTGGCATCTTCTTGTTTGCTTATTCCGTGGAATGGGCTCCAATGGTTAGTTAGTTAGTTAGTTGGATTATAGTGGTTTTCGTTCTTTTGAACATGTACCACTTTTTTATTCACGCACTGCGTGATTTTTAATTACTCCTGGGGGAAGGAAAAGGAGCCTCATCCCCCAGGCTTTTATGTACTCAAAGAGTACTTTTTAATTTAGCCACTCAGGTGTAGGACTAACTAGTCCTTAACAACCTGACTGAAAGGCTAATAGACATGAGTGGGAATAGTCACACCACACACTCGTGTTTCTTAGTTGGATTGAAATGCCCCAGGTGTCAAACCAAGCAGTATGTGACTCCCGCCACGATTGGTCGGCAGCGATGAGGTCACAGTAGGACACCCGGTCTTGTGGCATTGACGAAGTGGCCCGCTTTTTTGATATCATCAATTGCCTTTCCCAGTCCGATATTCCGGTAGACAGAGCCTTCCTTTTTTCCACTCTGTTTAGGTGGTGCAGGTTCATCAGCTTCATCGCCGCTGGATGATGATACTTCCAGGGCCGCTGCCAGCGTGGAAGTTTCAAATTCTTCAGTGTCGTCTGCCAACATTGCCTGGATTTGGCTGAGCATGTTAGTAGAAATAGCTGTGGAAGCTTGATTTAAAAGTTCAGCCAGATGTTGTTTAAGAGACAAGGAGACGGTTAGGAGTATTTTTTTTTTTTTTTTTTTTATTCATCAATTCCTTATTTATTTTGATTCCCTATCTTATTGGTTTGGAATGAAAACTTGTTTTTATGGTTGTTTGTATGTTATTATGGAGTCCTGTTTTAATTAATTCCTATTTTCCTATTTTAATTTTTTGTGGCCTTAATTGGTTTTTATTATTCGGGGTATGAACGGCTGTGTCAGTTTGTGAACCTACGAGACCTAGCAGGCCGTCATAATTCCCAAACAGTGATTTTGTAATATTCGTCCTTAACTGGTTTTTATTATTCGGGCTATGAACGGCTGTGTCAGTCTGTGAACCCACGAGACCGAGCCGGCCGTCATAATTCCCAAACAGTGATTTGTTATATTTTTAACTGGTCTTTGATTTACTTTCTTAGATTTTTTTGAGTAGATTGGATTCGTGTATAAAACTTATGATATTTTTGAATGTTAAATTAATATTGGGGTTTGTGTTCATCAAGAATTCTGGGTATGTTGTAGGGGATCCAATTTTATGCTGTTTAACTTTAAACTTAGCCCTTTCTTTTTCAAGTGTATGGCAGTTGTTAAAAATATGCTCTATGTCTTCTGGGACCCTGCAGTGGTAGCAGTTAGGGTTATGTGGTTGTGGTCCTATGTACTGTCCGAAGCTGTTAGCCAGCTTGGTTTTGCCCGTGAGTATTCTATTTATGAATTTTTGTTCACTGCCTTTTGTTTTGGGTGGTTTCCTATTTCTACATACTTCTTTAATGATGGTTTTTAGTTTCCTGCCTTGAGTGCTTGTGTTCCATAATTCCTGCCATTTATTATCAATGAGGGTTTTAGATATGCTATCGAGTTCGCATATGCTATAATCTAGGTTGATGTGAGTGGTTTCGTTTAGTTTTTGTTTAGCTGTTATATCTGCCATATCGTTACCTGGTATGTTAATATGGGATGGTATCCACATAAATTCTACTTGTAAGTTATTATTGTTCAGTATTTTTAACAATAAATTGGTTTGCCTAAGATAGTTTTCTCTTGATTTGGTGTTGTTATTAAGTATTGAGTTTATGACGCTTAGCGAGTCACTTATTATTACTCCAATGGCTCCAATGGCAAACACTGTTAGTTTTATAGTTAAAGCGCGGACGTGATGGAAAACATCCCCCCTAAGACATAAAACTGATATTACCTAGATCATGACCAAACAACGCGCGGACGTGAAGGAAAACATTCCTCTTACTTTCTCATTTCATATATTATACTATTCACATAAGTGAAGCAACATTTAACAAACCCCAAATCTACTATTTTTACACACAAATCATTAAAACAAAATCCATAATCT
This sequence comes from Sinohyriopsis cumingii, assembly GCA_028554795.2. NCBI lineage: Eukaryota > Metazoa > Mollusca > Bivalvia > Unionida > Unionidae > Sinohyriopsis > Sinohyriopsis cumingii. The sequence continues at coordinate 24,806,580 of CM068842.1, read as the reverse complement.
ACTATCCACACAATCCTACGTGAGCGGTTACAAAACCCAAACTATACTCTCCACATACGCTAAGAAACAATAAACAAACCCATAATCTACTATTCACACAAACGTACGTGAGCGCTTACAAACACAAACACACAAACACATACCCTCACACTAGAAAAAAAGAGTCAATGTTTATATTCACACTACTCTACATACACACACATTGGCAAATCGATTGTTATTTCTTTTCTAGAGTATTGGGTAGCCCTGAAAAGGGCTGTTTGTTTTGAACTCCAGATGCACCTATCTAATGCTGGCACCTTCCTGGCCTGGCACCACACACACATCTTCTACTCCAATCTTTCCAGTTGACTCGTTTGACTGGGAGCGCAGAGGGAGGATGATTAGCTTCATCACCCCAATCCTCTGTCTCTGGTATCTTGTAAGCCATCCTCTCTCCTATTTTCTTTTCCTCCTCGTCCTTTTGTCTTCTCTCCTCCTCTTCTTTCTTTATCCTTGCCTCTTCTACTATGGCCTCCGCGGCCAGTTCATTTACTATGCGCCTGGCATATTCCAGGTGCATCTGGAGTTCTAGCAGTTTCACAATTCTGGTATTCATTGTCTTGTCAACGAATGAACAGGGTAGCTAGACTGCCCAGTGAGTTTCAATTTATACTGAAAGCGCGGACGTGATGGAAAACATCCCACCTAAGACAAAATTGATCTTACCTAGATCATAACCAAACAACGCGCGGACCTAAAAGAAACACTCACTCACTTTTTTTATACTACCCATTCCTATTCTAAAAAAAAATTTCATTAATCCCTTCAATATACTATCCACATACGCAAAGCAATCAAACCCCAAATCTACTCTCCCCACACCTCAAACACCAAAAAACATGATCTTAATCTACTATCCACACCAACTTACGTGAGCACTTACAAACACATACACTCAGACTATAAAAAAGAGTCAGTGTTTATATTCACACTACTCTACCTACACACATTGGCAAATCGATTGTTATTTCTTTTCTAGATTATTGGGCAGCCCTGAAAAGGGCTGTTTTTTTTTGTTCGCTATGGCAATCTTTTAGTTTCTAAGAATGCGATGTCCTCTGAGGATAGACTTTCTGGCGATAGGTCTGCTTCTTCGGAAAGAGAAGAAGAACTCTTTGGTGTCGATATGACAATCGACAAAGCCTCTGTCAGGTTCAGGTTGCTGCTGCTGCTGATGTTGTTGTTGTTGTTGCTGTTGCTGCTGCTGTCTCTGAAGTCTGTACTTCTCTGTCCATTCTTCTTTCTCCCTGTTCACTTCTTCTCTGAAGAGCTCTTCTATCAGGTCTTCAGTGACTTTTAACATTCTCACATTCTCTATCTCTTCAGCTTTTGGTATCAGACTTTGTCTGACCCTATGCAAATTCACGTAGGCTTCGTTTAGTTTAGCTAGTTTGGAGCACATCTTCGTAGGAGGATGAGTTAACAATGGATGGGCAGACTGGAAACTTCCCCGGTTCTTAAAGTCAAAGCGCGGACGTGAAGGAAAACATCCCTCTACGGTTTTCGAGCCGCAACGTTCAATGAGTGTCATGAGAGGGATAGTAAGAAGTCAAAGAGCATGAATCAAACATTCTTATAGCCAAACAAAAGACAAAGGCATTTTTTTCAAAACACAACATTTTTTATTCAAAAATCACTTAACACTAAACAACAACTCTAACATTTTTTTAACAATAATCCAATACTATAACATCAAACATTTTTTCAAATCTCAAACAATTTTTTTTTCAAATCACAAACATTGTTTTTCAATTTACACTCTACTTTAAACAGGGCTGACAACGTTGTTAATGAAATTGTGATTTCCACTGTTGGAAGTCATTAGGCCATTGATGGACACTACGTTTCCTAGCTTGAGACAAAAGATAAGCATAATGGTCACAAAACCATCGATCTACTTTCACATCGTTTCTAGAAGAAGAACGAGGATCAAAATGAGTCACTAAATGTTCTAAGGAATAGCCCAGGATGCGATGATGCAGAAAATACACACAGTACTATCCACACACCAAGGAATCTGTGCCTTGTAATTTCACATTATTGAATCGGGTGGTTTGAGCATTTCTTCTCATAAAGTCAATGATATCGTCTTCCACAGGGGGCAATCCATACGAATCGAAATATTCCACACATCCTTCTTGAGGAAAGTAAACGTCTACCCAGTGGGTTCCTGGGAGATGACTGTCGTCCGTGTTGATGACATATGCTAGATGGTCTTTAGGTTTGCGATGAGGGAGTTCATTTTTAGCACAGACGACAGGATTCCAAGAAGCCGTATACGAACTGTGGTTCAAAAGGTAATAAAGTTCCCAGGTATCCATTTGTGTGTGGTTTTTTCTTCTTCTTCACAGGTAATAATAAGTCATCAATTCGATCCTGACTTTTTGCTTGAAAATGTCTGACAAATAACCGTTTCTTCGTTTCGTCTCCTCACTCTGATTCAGGAGAGCTTCGATACGATGGATCTCTTGAGTGGTTAATGGTGGACAAGAATGTTCACGCAAGTCTTTATACCACTGATGCCACACGACTTCGTCCGAGATGAGACTCCAAGCTTCGTCCAGATACTCGTCCAATTTTTCTTCTTGACTCAACATCAGGCATTTATCGTGTTGAATTTGACTGGGATGATCGTTTTGACATCCACAGCAATTTTTCTTGATCAATTCCGTCATTTTTCGACCAAGTGTTTGGCAAAACAGGAGACTAAATGGGCTTCTTGTTCTGGCCATCTTGACTTCATCATGATCACTTCTTCTTTTTCCACGGTCTCCTTACATTCCATCTTCAAAGTTTCTTCACTAGGTAAAGAGGGATAACAGTCTTCCATGGCTTCTAATAGTCTAGAATGACTTCTCTCAAACTGTTGATTTCTATCGTATTATCGAATTCGGCATACAGGATGACGTTCACCGTTACATCAGGGGTTCGTTTTGCAAACTGAATTTCCACACGAATCTGGCCAGATTTTATAGGGTCGCTGCCTTGGTCTGGAGTGAAATCGAAAGCCCACAAAGCGTAGCCTCCTGCGTAATCCTTGTACGTAATGCCGTGACTGGTGTTGGTTCCTAACTGACCGGTAGATTCGTACAAGGACAAGTACGACTTCAAGTAATTGTTCTGGGCAAAGTTAGGTTCGAAAGGTCGGGTACACAAGGTCTTGCCATCGCGACTGACTTCGATCTTGGACACGTTGAAGTGTTGGAAGTAGAAAGGATTTTTATTGATAGCTCCGTTGAAGGCTTCATTCTCGACGATACCAACGATCAAACGTTTGGGTAGCTGTCCTTGGAACAGATGATCTTCGATCATGGATTGCTGTCGCCTTGGGAATGGTGAAGGTTTTCACTTCCACGCGTCGTATGGTATACTTGGCGGTCGTTCTGCTTAACGTCTGACTGATGTCGTTTCCCACTTTAGGTAACACTTCCACGCGTCGTACGTAGAGTCAGGCTTCTTGGATTTTGGTTTTGTACTCGTCAGCATCAGCCAATATATGGAAAGCGGTACTGCTCCGATTCAGTCTTAGGCGGACATCTACCCCGTTCAGCAAATATTTCTCTTGCAACCACATGTCCAAATGCAAACGATCCATCAGTTCTAAACTATGACTTTCATCAATTTTTTTTCTTCGTTCTACAAATCACTCATTGTATTTTTTATTTTTATCCTTTGTATCAGTTTCGAATGTTTCAAACTCGTTAGCATCGTCAGCTTCCCATACCACACAGGCATCGAGATGAGTGTTCTTGGCGTCTATTCCATACTTCAAGAGATTTTCCAGGTAGGCACGATAAGGGTAAGTATCCATGCTGCTACTGACTAGTTTGTTATTCAAGTACAAGTCCACTCCACTGAACAAGGAATGCATGAAATTGTTGACGGGAGCTACTGCTTCAGTGTCTATATCACCTCCTGTCTTATCTTGAACTTTGACTTTCAAGTACAAGTAACTGCTATTCAGATCGATGTAATCTTCGGGCTGTCCCTTGATTTCAAACTCGATGGGAGCGGAATCGGTCAATGAGGAGACGGGATGAAATTCCACCCACTGGGATTCTTGCATGGTCATCATGGTGGGCGGCATGGCAAACAGATCCAGTTCCGACTTGGAACAAGCGCAAGACTCCCGGTGCATCATTTTTTTTCTCTTTCTCAATAATCGAAAACGTCTAAGTCTCGAACGGTTCTTCTTTTCTTGGCCTTTCTAGTTTTAGAAGTGTGAAGTCTGGTGAAAGGGTGTTTTCTTCGTCGTCTCTTTCTGCCTTGTCCTTGCTGAATGCCTGACTCGGTAGCGTGCAGGGCATTTATAGGTGTGTCTCGGCGGCCCAAAATGTCTTTGCTTGTTTGCAGCAAAACATTTTTGCCTGCCCTCATGAAGGCTTCTTTAGGGTTTTGTTTGTCGATGATGACATTTTGGAGAAATTCTTTGCCTTGTGTCAGTGCCGCATCTTTCAAGGCGTGCAATCCGCGTGTCACCATCGGTTTCAACACCGGAGCCACCGAACGAAAGGCCGATTTTAACATATCTCCTAAACCGTGTCCTCGCTGTCGTGCAACCCCTCGGTACACTGGATACATGACTTACGAGTCGTGAGAGAACCATTTTCGAAAATGGTGTGACTTTTCCTTTGGTGAATGGAATATTTTGTCCCAAATCTCCTTTTATAGCAATGTTGACCGTGTCCAAATACGACTTACTGACAGGCAAATAATGAGGATGTACAAATTCGCGGTGGACGTGATAAGTGTTTCCACCTTCCTCGTCACTGGTCGTGGTACTATCCACTTTGAAAGGAATGACACGCAGTAACGGCACAGAGGTGTGTCCCACCACGTTGTACTCCACCACATCGGAGTACACAAAGATCAAATTCAGTCCTTGGTTCAGTTCTACCGGGTTTCCAAAAGCTCTGTAAAAATCCATATTACTGTTGATCTTGGGGCTCCAATTGTTTGCGACCATTCCTGCATGTCCACCCAAAATTTCAAACAAACTACCATTGAACCTGTGGGACAACGTTTGAGTATCCTGAAATTTGATCAGTAAGCGACGAGCCACTTTATGGTACTCCAGGGTGACACTTTTTTTTTTTATTCTGTTCAGGGCTTTGCCAAAGGCTAACTCGAACCTGGAAGCAATAGTGTCCACCAAATGTTGGCCACTAAAATAAAACCCTGCCGGAAATTTCAAGGTGTAGATATTGAAGGCTGGATTGTTGGCTGGTCTTATGTCGCCTGAAAACCCGATGTCATTCATGGTGTCTTGTAATTGTTGGTTCATGATTTCGACCTCAAAAAAGTTTTCAGTTTCAGTGATGTTTTGGATTTGTGTAGGGTGAATCATTTCCACTAAAGCCACTTCCCAATGGGCTTCTTGATCTAATAGGATGGCCTGAGGTAATTTGGCCGTGTAACAGCACAACGTGTTCTTGGGAAACACCTCCATGGAACTGTCACTGGGTACGGTTAAGTAAAATTGGTTTTGGTGACTCATAATTCCAGAGTTCTGTGGCTGTCCGAGGGGTTACTGGACGTCAGAGGCGTGTCTCCGCCCAAAATGGAGTTCTGTTTGTGGTTGTTATTGGAGTGGTGACTGGCACTGGCACTGGACACAAGGTTCCCGTGGTTCCGGTTCGAGGAGAATTTCAGGGAGGGATTGGGAAGCAGGTAACCGATGCAACTGCTCAATAAAATGGTCCACAATTGTTTGTCTCCTTGTTGCAAACTCAAATTGGCAATGGCTGCCCCGATGACACAATACACCACGAAGATTTGGCAGAAAAAGACGATTTGCGTTTTAGGCACACGTTCTCCACACCACACCCACAAGGGTTGTTTTTGTAAATCTTGCACAGAAGAACTAGGTGAAGGAGTGGTCGACGTAGCTGCGTCTGTGTGAAAGGGCATGATGGTCACTTCTTTTTATAGTCGATGACTTGCGAAGCGTCGATCCAAGAATCAAAACTGGGTGGATATCCTTTCCAACGTACTTTGACTTCTTTGACACGTCGTTTGCCCACTTTACGGGTTCTGCGTTCGAGAATGCGTTCGATGTCGTACACGTCGTCTTCTTTTTTGGTCAGACGTTGTAACTCGGGCAAATAAAACGTTCCTTTGAGCACTTCTCCGTTTATGTCTTCCAATTTATAGACGGTAGGATGACGGCCATGCACTCGTCCAGTGACGCGAAATAATTCGGTCGTCCAGTTAGGTAAGTAACCTTTGTCGAAAGTGCGTTTGGTTTTGCCAATGCGCACCCAATCTCCTACGGCCAACATTCCACTTTTCTCGGGGACAGCCCTCGTCGGGGACGTACCAAACAGGCGCTCAAACACCAACACTTCGTTGTCGGGCGTCACGTCTTGCGGGGCACATCCGATGCTTCGATGGTAAGATTGGTTGTACGCTTGCACCAGGTGCGGCAAGATGTCGATGTACTTCAGAGTGTGGTGATGCGTAAAATATTTCCACATGCGTTCTTTCAAAGTGCGTTGAAAACGTTCCACGATGCTGGCTTTGGTTTCGGGATTCTCGGTGGTAAAAAAATGAATGTCACGTTTCTTTAATGCTTTTTGGAAAGCTTGGTTCAGAAATTCGGTGCCTTTGTCCGTTTGCCATCGAAGAGGGTGACGACCGCTTTGTTTCAACACCCGTTGCAGGGCTCGCACTAACTTTCTGCTCGATTTGGAAGTCAAGGGCACGACCCAGGCAAATTTGGAAAAGACGTCGATGACACAAAACAAATATTTGTAGCCACGATTGTAGCTGGCCAAATGAGAGACATCGGCTAAATCAGCTTGCCATTGATGATCGATGCCTTCCACTCGGGTGCGACTTCTGGCAAACTTGCGTCGAATGGGTTTGTGTAAAGTGTAGGTAGCTTGTTCTTGTAACCATCGTTGCACTTGAGGTAAACGGAGACTTTTCAATCGAGTTTTGGCAGCACGATACAATTATTGAACTCCTGCGTTACCTGCAGGATGCGAGCGATCGTAGTAAATGCTGACTAAGACTTTTTCCATTTTTTTGTGTTGGTTGGTGTGTTAATAAGTCACCCACTCTTCGGTGATGCTACTTTGGGTGGGTCGAAAGGGTGGTTTTGAAACGGATTTACGTGTCCGATGGGCTACGGGAGTAGAAGTCGAAGGTAGTGGTGGTGGAGGTGGCAATGGAATGGCTTTGATCTTCTTTTCTTTTTTCACTTCTGGCTTCCCTTCTTTCTTTTTCACTTCAGTCGAAGGAGGAGTGGACATCATCTTTTTAACCCAAGCTTTCATTTCTTCTCGTTGGGGTGTGGGGGACGGGGTCAACAAGGATGCTGCAATCTTACTCGAAATGGGAGCTGCTGACGGTGTTTGAAACACTTCTCGCATCTCTTCTTCCTCAGGTCTTCGTGGGGTAGCATCTCTGGTGACCCCTGGGGATGGTAGTAGTTGTGGTGGTGGTGGTGGTGGTGATAGTGATGATGGTGCTGGACTTTTCATCAAGGTCTTAAAATCTTTCAGAGTGGGTAGAGCTGTTTCGTCTAAAGCTTTCTGTTGAAAGAGTTGCAGTCGTTGCAAGAGTTGACCGTACTTTTGCGATTTTTCTGTTTCGGACAAATCTTGGCGATCCATCAATGACTGCAATTCGTGTTGTAACTGGGACATCTCGCTCAAATGGGGATTAGGAGGTAAATGCGGGGTGCTTTGTTCTTGCCAACGATGGTATTCCATCCATCGTTTGTAAGGCACTAAAGCTAGTTTTCGTCCTTCCATGGAGTTGTCAGGGGTCGATTCTGAGATCTTGGGACTTCCGAGGGCCTTTTTATCTTGCTCCCACCAGTCCTCCCAACATGGTTCCCAAGACTCCTTTCAGCAAGGGACCTAACAAGAGGGGTAAAATGCCTCCACGTTGGACCAACATCTTCTTTTGACCAATGGGAATTTTCTTTTGAACCATTTGGCGAAGAACGTGACGACGTTTGCTTAAGCATTGTTTCTGGTGTTTGGACAAAGGGATCGTGCCTTTCAAGACGTTCAAACAACATTCGCACACGGTATCGATGACCTCTTTGGAGGCCGATTGAATGAGTCTTTTTCGTAGAGGTGGAGAAGCTTTGGACTTAACAGATAACATGTCCCCATGTTTGACTAAACGTGGTGGTAGTCCTTTCCTTTTCCTTCCTTGGGGTTTTCTGGAGGGTGACATCTTTGAGTCTTCAGGAGCACCAAAAAACACTGATACCCCCGACTTGGTCACAGGCCTTTTTTATACTGAAACGCGTCGCCACTGGTTGTCTTTACGTCGTATCAGTTTAAGGACAGGCATGACACGTCGTGCACGGGTTCGCAACGGACTAAATTGAGCCAGTTCTTGCTTGGACAAATCCAGTAAACTTTGTAACATGCCAGATCTTTCTTGGACTTTGATTTTGGAAGAAGGTACTTTGTGAGCAGCAGCCACTGCCACTAAATTGGAGAGTCCTGCCACTGGGGAAGTTCTTTTTGGGGTCATCAACGGAGAAGTTCTTGGTGTGATCAACGTCTCCAAGTACTCTTCAGTTCTTGGTGTCATCAACGGAGAAGTGGATGAACGTGAGGCTGCCGGAGACGCAGTCACCGCCGTGGCAGGTCGTGGTTTGGGAGTGTAAGGTTGCGTCCTTTCCGAAGTGCCTCTCTTGCGACTAGTTTTCTTCTGTGGACTTTTCTTTTTCTGGGGGATTCTTTTCTTTTTCCGGGGTGGTGTCTGGTCATAGGAGGGTCCCGCCACTGGAGAAGTTCTTCTTCTTGGGGACCTGGTCTTTTTCTTCTTCTTGTTGGAGCTTCGTTTGACTTTTTTCTTGGGGAGAAGTTTGGGGGCATTAGGATCCCATCTTAAGAGAGAGCGAATGATGACCCCTCCTAGAGTACCGCTCCCTCCAGGTTTCAAAATGATTTGGTTTTTGGTTTGAGTGTCGATGCGGGGATCGGTCAGTTGGGTCAAAGCGACTTTGTTTCGATCAAAAAAGCGTTTGGTTTGATGAGGAATCTGAATGATTCCTTGGAGTATTTGACGTGCCGTCACCGTGAACCATCGTAAGGCTTCTTTGAGACTAGCTTCTAAGACACGAGCTCGTATTTGTGGATTTTTCTCTCGACTGATGCCATACAAGGCACGAATCAATTTGACGGGAAGATGCGACTGAAGGGACGTCATGTTGACGTTGTGTGAGACAGACGAAAAGGGTCTGAGGTTTTTATAGATTTTTTTTGTGGAGTGAAATGAAGTCGAGGACGGAGACGTGTACAGGACAGGCCCTCCGTCTTGGCACCAGTGGTGAAAGAAGTGGGTACGAAATCGCAAATCCTCGGGGGTCGTAGGTTTCAAATCGACGAGTAAATAGGCGTGTGGAGTTTGAGTGGCATCGTCGTACGCCTGAGTCAGCCAAGGCGTTCCTAACTGTTTGGATAAAACTTGCACTTGCGATTTATCTCGAGGGCTTTTAAACAAGACCACGTAATGCGCATTGAGACTAATGGTGCGATGGGCTTTACTTTGTTGAAACAAATTTTGGGTGATGTAAACGACACTGGCATTACGGTGATGCCCTTTGCGCGTGAACCACAGTTTAATTTCTTCTTCGTCTTCTCCTAACATGTCGTCGAAAATGACCAAATGGGTTTGACGGGAGTCAGAGACGATGCCGTCGTCTTCTTTAGGAATGCCTTCCACAAACACGATGGAATCGCCTTGACTTTCTCGCAAGAGGCTGTACGCCGATTGCCACTCTTTGTAACACCACACGATCCGCTGAGGTGGCCGATCGATCAAATGATGTTTATGTTCGATCAAACGTTTGACGAATTCGGTTTTGCCTGAACCGCTAGGTCCAGGAATGAGCATATTAAAGGGATGGCGAAGATACAAAGCCTCCCAACTGGCACGATCTAAGTGTTCGTCGATGACTTTGACAGTGGAGGAAGAGGGAGCAGAGGTAGCCATAGTGTCAGGAATATCACTTGTGACGCGAAAACAAACAAGACAAGAGTTTATATACTTTTTTTCAGAACACGTTTATTGAATGTTTTAAACATGAATACGAAAGACAAAAATACATAAAAGCCAAAGGCTTAAGTACAAGGATAAAAGGCACATGATAACCATTAACGTGGAATAAACACAAGTGTCTGTACAACATGTTTTGGGTACTGTTCTGACCAGTTCTATAGTAGGGGGTAAGGTCACACAAGTGTCCTCTCGAAAGGGTCTTTCAGGTCTGTCCACGACAGTCCCGTCCTGGGTGACGGGTTCTTCTGGCACCGTCACTAACACTGGTTGAAAAGTAACTTTTTTCCTTGAACAACTCTCGTGCATACTGGGCCACGTCTTGGGTCCAAGCCTCAAAATCCCATTCTTTCCAGGTACGGACATCTGTCCAATGGGGGTGTAAGTCACAAGCTACACACACATCGTCATACACGTCTTGGGTAGCTAAAAGTTGACGAATCTTTTTTTCCCGTAGAGGTCGAGAAGTATCCAGATGAAAACGCAAGGCTTTGAGCAAAAGGAGTTTTTCGTGACCATTTAAGGCCATGGGGGGTGTGGTAAGTACTGATCGTAAAGAGTCAACAAAGAATCGGCTGGTAAACAAAATCCCAGAAAACAAGTCACTAAGACACACACCACTTGTCGACCCAAATTGAATGGATACAGTTCTTGTAATAATCGATGGTAATGATCCACGGTTTGAATATGGTCATTGAGTTCCTTCCACGGAATCTGTGCAATAATATGTGACATAATCCGTGGCATGGCAGCCTGATTTTATAGTCTCTTTGTTTCGGAAGCAATAAAGGTAATTTCTAACTAAACATGTTCGTTCTCCAGTAGGGAATTTAAATGTTACATACTGTAACCGACACGTCAGAGTTTGTCTAGATGTTTCGTTTTCCGCTAAGCAGATTCTACGTAACAAATGTTGGTAATCCTTTAACTCGTCTTCCTCAATACGTTGCAGTAGGTGAATCTCGAAGTAACCAAAATTACGAACGTCTAGTTCATCATTCACAAACTGAAAGTGTTCAACAAGGTCTGACCACTGAAAGAATTTCTGACGAATCAGTCCTCTTATACCATTCAGGTACCAGTGGTTAAAGATCTGGTGACGTAACGGATGCAATTGTTCTTTATTTTTCACTTGTATTTTGACCAGCTCTCGGTAAATGCGTTCTCTAAACTCCACAGGCAAAGCACGAATGTTCTCTTGTAAAGTATCCATGAATAGGTCAGTCCGTACAATTCACAATCTTCTCCTAGAGCAAAAGTAATCCACATAGTGAGTAATTTCTGACCATTGCCATTCAGGGTAACGTCCAAGAATGTCACTGAACTCTTTTGATGTAAACGGTCTAGAGTAATACAATAGGACGAATGCACACTTGACCCAAAGAAATCTAACACACTGGTTGACTTTTTTCACTTTCCTCTTGTGAATTTCACGGCACAAAAGTTCTGCAGTCACCCATTGAGATTTCACTCTGGCAAGTCCCTGCCAACTTCCTTGTAAATCTTCTCTTGCAGTTCTTTAGGTAATGATTCAATATCGTTTTTGAAATGAAGTTTAAATACTGGTCTCGGTGATGTCCAACATTTGACTCCTAGCCAAACTGGTTTCTTCTTCTTCGTCAACGACATGGTAAGTTACTTTAATGTCTCGGTCCCACTAAGGGTAAGTAATGACAATTCGGTGACCATCGAGCATGTTCTACGTAGGCCGAATCTTGCGGTTCCCAGTGGTGAAGTGACACACCGCAACTGAAGCACTTGATTTTATCTCCTTCGCCCAGGTAGAAAAATCCGGCTCTGGCTAATTCTTCGGGGGTCGGGCCTCCCAGATACTTAGGCCATTTTCCTTTGAACGATTGAAGACGATTTTCAAAGTCGCAGCATTCCGACAAACGCACAGGAAACGAATATTCGTCTTTCACAGATTCGTTTCGATGAGGTTTGGGTGACATGGGCAGGAGTTTGTTCAGGGCTGGATGACATCCGAAGGGGGGTAGACTTGAAGGTGAACATTCCCCTTTAAAACGAAACCCAGTAAAATGTCCAAGAGGATGAGCGGCATCGCTTTCGCATCCCTCAGGTTTGACACGCACAGCATCACTTTCCATGATAGAGGTAGTGAGAACAAAGTTCCCACGATGCTTTACGGTATCGCAAAGGTCACAACGTACAGCATCGTACCCATCGCAAGGCTCACAATCGCATTCCACTTCCGAAGCCTCACACTTGAATTGTGCCTGTCTAAACTTGTTTTGTGTTTCTCTGAAAGTATTCATCTTGTTCGCTCGGTCTTGGTAGTCACAATGAACTATCGATCTTGCCTAGGGTTCCTTTTTATATACAGACCAATACCGACGTGTCCATACGGTAAGGTGAAATGATTGGGAAGTCGCACTCGCTTCTGGTACACGATTTGATAGACTTTTTCCAAGGGCCGACTGACGATGTGGTGAGTGGGTAAACGTACAATCTTGTTCGGTTGATAGGTGGTCACTTTAAAGTTTGCATCCTCTCCCGATTGCAAGGCTTCTTTCAATACCCCAAAGTTCACCACACGACTGGTACGATAATTCAGAGTCAGTCCTTTCACTTTGCACGTCGTGTGCACTTCTCCTTGTTTGTCCCGGTATTCGTAGCCGTAATTTTTGGGACCGCCACTGACGAAACTTAGAATCTTGTCGTCGGGATGCTCGTCTGTCCAGGCTCCTAAACGGTCTCCTTCGATGTCAGGGTGATGTTGACTCGGGTGATGGATGTAAATGCAACTGTCCGTGTCAAAGTACAGGACGCGTTCCCCTAACAGTTCTAAAGCTTCGTACAATTTTAAGCGAGCATGGGCTGTCACGTAAGCCGCAATGATGACATTTCCAAAAGGGTCGTCTTGTACAAAGTCCAGATCTTCTTCGTAATTGACCAAGATCAAATCCTCACGAACGACGTCCACGTGTTTCATGTATTTGGTTTTATCGTGAATCATCTCAAAGTAGCGGGAAGGTTCTGTCAAATATTCCGTCTTGGGTAAACACGGTCGTTGTGCCATTTTACCCCACAAGCAATTTAACATCACTTTGGCAAACGATCGCCTGCCTTTGTTTTTCTCGATGTGGTCTAAAGAGATGCCTTCTTGTTCATAGTATTTCTCTTTGAATTGTATTTGGTCTTCGGGAGTGTGACACCAGGAAGGATAGCCACTGGCTTCTTGCTTCAGTTTCAAAAAGGCATCCACGTAGTCGGCGAAAATGCCTTTCTGCGTGGGGTCACCCTTGTGGTATTGTTGTGTCTTGGGAAAGTGGCAAATTTCGTACACTTCTAACAATTGGTATCCCATGTCCAGAGCTTTGAACAATTCCACGCTAACCCACGTCCCCGTGAAGGCCCGTTCTTCTTGGGTGTGATGGCAAGGCTGGTCTTGGTTGCACGTTTCGGCACAAGTACGGCACAAAGGAAACATCAGTTTGCCTTGGCAATGGTGAGGTAACACGGGATGGTACAAGTCCGTGGGCGGTAAAACTTTACACTTGATCAGACCTTCGTATTGTCGAATGTTTTTCAGGTCGATGTGTTCCGTCAGCAATTGTGGGTGCCCTACAGGAAAGCGACAATATTTAAACACGTAGGGATACAGCGAACACACGTCCAAGTATTTGATTTCTTCTCCTTTCTCTTCGTCGGCTTGGTACAGCAAACAGGTGGCATTGGTCCTTCCTCCGTACAAACTATCCCTCGGGTTCAGCGGGTCCATGAACTGGTAACTTTCCACGAGGCGGTTAAATTCGGGATCGGTTTTCAAACGGTGATCGTACTCGTGTTCCCACATTTCCACCACTTGGTATCCTTGCTGTTCTAACTTTAGGCGTCGCTGGCAAGTGTCCTGGTACAAGTCTTCCATGGTTCGTTGTAAAAACTGATTTTTAGTGCTACGATCAGGGTAACATACGGGACATCCGTGAAATAAGCAACCGTTAAAGTCGTACACGATCTTGGGCTTTTCTAAGTCTCAGCCATCGACGGAATACGTTCCGATGGTCTTTTCACCACCTCCTTTGTATTGACGTTTGACATAGTTGGTCGATTGAGGGCTGGTGACAGCCACGGTGTTTTCAGGCATGAATCGTTGTCGATACACTAAAGAACACGCTTTGGCAATTTATGCAAGCTTATTTCAAAGGATCGACCCCTCCGTGTTCCATGAACAGTTCTCGAAATTTTCCACAGCAACGTCGTAAAATGTCCACGTCGGAACGACAATACTTTAGCATGTCTTTCTGAAAGTCGAAAGGGTCCGAGGCGTGAGCCTGGTACCAAGCATAGAAAGCTTCTCGTTGTTCGGTACGCATGTTGTCGGGGTCTTAATAGTGAGCCTCAGGTAAATGGGGTAGAACGGCGTGTTGATTGGCTTCCGTATTGAAAAATTGTATAAAGTACTCTTTAGCCATTTCTGTCATTCCAAACGTTTTAGGCATTCGACTCAAAGGCATGGCCAAATAGCTCATCGAATCTTTAAACTGTACTTGTCCTACTTGCATGAAAATGATTTTGGCTCCGTTCAAAGTCACTTTAGGACGCTCGGTGCCTTGTTCCGTATAGTATCTGAAAAGAAACTGTCCATCGTATCCGGAGAAATTGTGAGCCATCACCGTGGCATGACGATGACAATCTCCGTAACGTTCGATGTCCTCTTGGCTCCGGGTCTTGTCAATGGGGTCTAAGACCCATTGGACAAAATCGGCTAACGTGTTCGGTCCCCGAAAGATTTTTTCACGCCCTCCAGGAATCTTGCTGCAGTGAGGGCAATGACTGAAGATAGGTTCTTGAATGCACGTCTCGCACGCTCGATGAGCCACGCAGAAATTAGGAATGTGAAGGCCAGTCTCTTGCATGCATTCGAAATCGAAAAAGATGAAATTGCCTTTCTTCTTGTGACCGTCCTCTTTCTTTGGTGGGGGTTGGTATTTTTGCACGTAGCATTGATGTTCCAAGTCCACGATGTGGTGACAAATGTGACATTTTTTCTTTCCTGAACATACGTGTGCCTTGGTATTAGTGGTACGTATGCCTTGTCCACACGTAGGGTACAATCTCAGGAGTTGACAAGCACATTTCTGCTGTGAACCTTGCGTCTTTAAATGTTGTTGGTAACAGGTAGGGTTGACAAACGTGCGCAGACAAGTTGAACAAGGCACTGGTCCTTCGCTCAGACAGGGTAGAGAGGCAAAACATCCTGAGTATTTCAATCCACAATGCTTGTGTTGCTCTCGATTATTTTAACCATGGTCACATTTCTCACAATAATAAACATATCCCAGGAATCCGGTGATACTGGTAATGATATCGAAATGGTCATCGTGATAATAGACATGAATGTATTTTCCATCCTTAAAGTCTTTCCCTCGAAACAACAGAACCCCGCGCACTTCTTGAGGGTGCACTTTCAAGGTGTATCGTGGAGCTAGGACATCTTGCAATTTTTGCATCTCAGGAATGCCACAGGGTGTGTCTTTGGACAGTCCGGCTTGTTACAACAGGAGTTCTGCTTCATTTCGTTGTTTGGCTCGATCGGATCGTTGAATAGTTTTCCAGGCTCTTTTCCATTCTACCGTGTCGTTCTTGTTGGCATAGGTTCGTCCCACCACGATGGCACGGGCTAAACACATCTGGTCTTGAGGGTTGTGAATTCGGACGAGACTTGTTTTGGTGTTGCGAAGCTCGTTCACCAATAACATCTTTTTGCGTCCAGTCCCTTGAGGAGGAGAGACGTGGGTCATGTCCAGTGTGGCTTTTCCATCGGTGATGTCAAACTGATCATTAGATTGTTGTACGTGTTGAATTTTGTCCATGACTTTGGAAGTGGTCAATTCTTCCGGGGTGGTAAACTCGATCCAAACAGGGGATTTCAAACCGTCGTGTTGTATGGAAAGTCTCAAGCAATCGTCTTCTTTGGGTTGACATTGTCGCTTGAGTGTGGTGAGCAAAGAATCCCACACTCCGGTGATGAACCCTTCTGCTTTCTCTAACGGTACTTCAGCCTTGAAATCTTTAAACTTCACCGTGTATTTGTAAGCCGTGGTTCTAAATTTTCTAGAGGAGCGCTTTTCCGTCTCTCGAATGGAATAGTGTTTTTCAGGGTTGACTAAGGGTGGCGAACTTTGTTTAGAGGGTTCGGATTCTGGTTCACTCATGTCCTCTTCAAAATCACTGGCATGAATTTGTGCCAAGACTTCAGCTCTGGTACGAGGCGATAGATCACGTTTCTGCCTCTTACTTTCTTCTTCTTTCTTCTCGGGGCCCCGAGTGGCCGAGTGGTCTAAAGCGCTCTCCGTTACGGATCACTGCCATCTCACCTCTGTCTGCGTGGGTTCGAGTCTCCGATTCGGCTAATGTGTGGTATGTGAGAAAGCTTGCCAGTAGCTTCTCGTGGGTCGGTGGTTCTTTCCGGGGTTTTCCCGGGTTCTTCCTCCACCATTAATACTGGCCGCCATGTATAGCCTATCGCGTGCTGAAAAATGGCGTTAAACCCTACAACAACAACAACAAATCTTCTTTCTTCTCAAATGAATAGGATCGTTTCATCTTGAGTGTAAAACGTCAAATGACTCAAGTTTAAACACCATAGACTAATTTATAGTCATGGCAGACCAGCGTATATAAAAGGGTGTGTGTCTTGTCTTTTCACTATTCATTTCACTCTCAAACCGAGCACAACGATGGAAGAGACTACCCAGATGGAACGTTTCATCAGAGCTTTGCGAGGGGTCATTAGAAAATTCTCTTCAGACCAGCCCACGGACTACTCTCCTTCCTTTCGAGATAAAAGTCAAGATACTTGCTATATCTGTCAGAAGAAAGGGCATTGGTCTTCAGAGTGTCCAGACCATCAAAAAAGAAAAAAAAGGGGCTAGAAAAGACAAAAGTCAAGATACCTGTTATTATTGTCAAGAAAAAGGACATTGGTCTCCAGATTGCCCAAAAAAGAAACAAGAGGAGTCAGAAGAAAAGAGGGATTCTTCAGAAGAAGAGAGGGATTCTTCAGAGGAAGAAAGCAGCCAGGTAAAGAAAAAGAAACAGGAGAAGAAAAGAAGAAGGGAAGAAAGTGAGGAGGAAGAAGAGGAAAAGCCTGTAAGGGTGAAGAAATTTAAAAAACAGAGAGAGTAAACAATGAGACAGAAGAAGTTTATGAACTTTTTAAAGTGCTATGTTGTGAATTGTGAATTGGATTGTAACTATGGATAAAAGAATACATTAATTATATATGGTAAGTGTCTTTGTGTTTTGATTTTAAAATAAGAACGTACACTCACGCACTCATATACACGTACTATAGGGGTAAAATGGGTTGGTTTTTTGTGTGTTTTTTTTTGAGTTATTGGCAATTGATATTGTATTTCTTTTCGAGAAATGTGGGTGGCCCTGAAAAGGGCCTTTTTTGGTGAAGGGGTGAGTTTAAGCAATCAACTTTAACTGCCTTAAGCCTTTGCCACGGCCAAGGCCTACTTCTGGACTGCGTACTGTTGATGATGATGATGATGATTGGGTTGAAATCACTAAGGGTGGTACGGTAGGCTTAGTCACAGGGTTAACGTGTTTAACTCGGGAAGGTCGTATTCTCTTCGGTCGTAATAAATAAGTCTGATACATTTGTTTCAGACTTCTTAACGCCGCTAAAATGTCCAACAGTACCGTGACCGTTCGATTTTCACCCTCTTGTTTCTTTGCTGCTACTTCTTCTTGTTGTTGTTTTTTTCTTACTTCTTCTTCTTGTTGCTGTTGCTGTAGGAGAAAAGCTTGTTCCGCTTCCTTTTGTCGTTGTATAAATTTCTCCAATTCTTCTTTCTGTCTCTGTCTAAAATTCTCCACTTGCGGTAATGAAGAAGGTAACGAAGGTTCCGGAACAAATTCTTGCGAGGTAAAAAAATCCACAAAATCCCAATGTACCTCTTCTGAAAGTAAGTCCGGGTTCCCTTGGGCGGTCTCCACTGCTGGTGCACCCCAATGGATCGTTTTCTGAGTTTCCGTCATGTTGAATCACTGTCGCATAGATTGACTGCACACAATCGCTAGCGAATCTATATAGACCACGTGACGTCACAGACTGCTCTCTTCGGACTGGATGCGGGCTGACTGAATTTTGTCACGCGTGTTCGGATTGGTGAATGAACTCAATCCGTTTCAATCCTTCCTCTACCTATAAATAAGCGCAGTTCACTGCATTGATTCACCTGTTCTCGTCGCCTCAAGATGTGGACCACAGTTGAATCATCCACCCTTGTGTCTTCAATGATGTTTAGGACGGACATGCTCATCTATGTCCGGTCCAAGTGGACTGTTGTTGATAGGACAGATACTAGTCTATGGATGAGAAGAGTTTACATAGAAAGACAAGGATGCCTCAAGAGGGTACTTGTGTATGGACCTGCAGTTAGAAGGAGTTTAAGAAGAAGAAGAAGATGTGACAGATGCCATCTATGTTAATATTAACATAAACCCAAAGGCCCTTTTCAGGGCCATCCACATTTCTCGAAAAGAGAATGACTTTCGATTGCCTACCCTTTTTTTTTAAAAAAATTTTTTTAAAAAAAAAAAATCCCATGTTCAATTCCCCTTGTCCCTAGACAGACCCAAACTCTATTCCTCATGTTAATTTCCCTTGTCGCTAGACAGATCCACACTATAGTTCCATGTCAAATTCCCCTTGTCGCTAGAGTGACCCAACAATTTTCCCCATGTTAATTTCCCTTGTCGCTAGACAGACCCACGATTTATTCCCATGTTAATTTCCCTTGTCGCTAGAGTGACTCACGATTTTTCCCCATGTTAAATTTCCGTTGTCGCTAGAGTGACCCAGGTGGGGTCTGTAATGCTAATTCCCATTGTCGCTAGGGTGACCCCTTTCACTACTGATATTGGATTCAACAGATAGAAGCCAAAAAATTTAAAATACAAGAACAGTTATTCCATAGTTAACAAAAAATAAAGATACAAAACTACACCCATCCCATGGTATAATGCCAATAAAAAAGGCTTGTGTCAGAAAATTACTTGCTCTTAGCCCCATGCCCCGCCACTTCTACTATGATCATTCAGTCTTTTTCGGCCTTTCATTACCATCATCAGTTCAATACTCGTTAGCCTTATTTCTGTGTTGAATTTCGTAATAATGTTTCTATGCCATCGAAATCTCCTTTTTACAGAAAATAGTTGACCATTTAAAAAATTATAATTTGCTAATGCTTTCTCTTGCCACAATATTTTTTCTTACAGGTTCTTGATTCTTGATCTGTATACACTCAACAATCCCCTCCCTCTCTCTGTCTCTCTCTTTATATATATATATATATATATATATATTCAAGCAGATCGGTCTCAAATAAATCTTTTATCTTTTAAATGATTTATTTTTTGACATGCATGAATCATAGGCTGTTGGCATTGATTAAAACATTCCTTCCCTCGTGTCTTTTTCTACAACTACGACAAAGTTAGGGGTTATCATTTTGTTCGATATTATTACATTTTATTTATTAAATGTTTCACCTTTTTCTCTATCCATTTTAATCATACCAAATTCTTCCAATTATACAACTTTTTTAAAAAATAAGAACATATATAGTTCATGTCTGAGAGTTACAAAATACTGTTCATTATATCTCTGTAATTGTAAAAGACTATTATTAACACTTGTCAGTCCATTTTTGAACTTTTCACACCATGTTCAAAATCAATCCTAACTTTTTAATATCTTTATCATTATGTTTCTTTTCATTATTTTATTTCTTCTGCAATAGTTAAAGTTGTGATTGTAATGTGTTATTGTAATTTTCTATACTGTAAGGTTAATATGTCAGCATTTATCTTTTATTCCTTGAGTGTAATAACTGCTGTATATTTTCTGCCGGTCTTATGTTTAATTCCGCTCATAGAGTTTGTAAAGCTTTTAAAGCATTTGATAGCACTTGTTTGTAAATATATTTTAACGTAGTCAAGGTGTTTGGGTTACTTTGTGGAAAGTCTTACAGAGCTGATACTTATATTGGAAACAACAACATCACATAGAAAGTTAGTATTTTGACTTCTGATTACAGTGTCGAATTTTGTGTAATATTGCAAATGCGGACAAGCGAGAGAGAGAGAGAGAGAGAGAGAGATTGCAAATTAATGTATGCAATGCAAGGGGAGACAAAGAAGTGAATCTTTTAATTAGCGTCCAGATAACTCTACAAATAACATTTTTTTAATAGTTAATAGCTAATAAGTTAATGAATAATTAATTACAGTGAAAATATCACACTACATAAATAATTGTATTTTATGAAAGACAGGGAGAACGACAATCAGATAAATTGTAGTAAGTTAACATAAACAATTCACCCATATAGCTTAAAACCTATAGTAGAAAGTCAACATAAATCATATCCCTTATAACTTGAAACATGTAGAAGAAAGGCAACATTACCAATACACCCTTATAGCCTAAAAACTATATTAGAAAAGTAACAACAACAATACACCCTTATAGATTAAAACTTATATTAGGAAAATAACAGCAACAATACACCACTATAGCTTAAACCCTATCAAAAAGGGTGAATATTGTGGCTACTCATTCCGATAGTTTAGTAAATTTATGTTTTATTACTTTTACGGCTCCACCGGGATAGGGGGAGAAACTGCAACATCAGTCTAACTACGATTGTAATCGTGTTTACTTCCCCTGGTAAGCAGATTCTCTTAACTCGAAATGAGAATCAGTTGTACTCGCCTTTAATATTAACAAAACTCTGGTACTGGGACTATCTTCTGGCAAATGGTGGAGTTATTTGTAGATTCCTCCCAGTCCTTCCTTGCATATATGGCTGGTCAGAGTTTTAGAGGAATCCCCTCGTAACTTTCAAGACACCCCAAGGTTTAGTATGATAAACTTTCATAATTTTCGAGGTTCTTCTAAATGTTCTAAAAGTATAAAATTTTCAAGGCTAACGAGGTTTTGGTTCCATACTCGCCTTCCTACAGCTGTTAGTCGGTTTTCCATCATCTTCCTCTCCTACTGAGTTTTCAAACGTTTGTGACCTTTGCTACAGATTGGGTCCTTGATTGGTACCTGGATTTAATTTTTGTAACATTGCTTTTATGTGCTTTCTATTGTTATGTATATTTAATTTTATTTGATTTGTTTGTTAGTTTTTAAAATTTTTATTAGCTACTTTTTTATTTTCATTATATGCTATGCTGCATAATTAAACACTGTATCTTTTTGCTGACCTTGTTCCAAAATCAGTGACGGTTTTGGTGAACAACTTTTTATTTTTTTATTTTTATTTTTCTCAGAGTAAGAATCATTATATTGAGTCAAGGTCATACCTGGACTACGTGACAAGCAGCATGCGTTAATTGGTAACAAAGTTCTATTTTTTCAGAAGGGCAAACTTTTGACCCCCATCCGGGAATCTGTTTTGCGTCTTAGTCGTATAACTGATGTTTTAATGAAAGTTCTATCAGTCGGGCTTAAAACATTTGACACGTTAAGTTGTATTATGTTGTGACCAGTTTGGGCTGCCTTTTATTTTTAATTCAAATTATTGAATTCAAGTGATTGTTTTCCCTGGAAATACAAAAGTGCTCTGTTATAATTCTTGGACAAAGATATTCACTGGAATTTATACGGTAGTCAAAACTGGACTAATATTTTCTGTGATTCAACAAAAGACTGTTGACACATCAGTACAACGCAGACTATTACTGATGTCATCGCCTTCCATCTTGAATTTCATCGGGATTTGAACAGAGATTCTCTTAGAACTTTTCTTTGATAGGACTTGTGTTTTTTACTTCTTAGATTATTTTGGGATTGAATTCGTAAAACCGTATGTTCATTTTTTCTCATTTTTCACTTTTGTATTATAAGAAGAAAATTATTTGTTACATTTTACAAAGCTTGCTGTCTTCACTCTTTGCTGTTACTTATTTTAAGAGCATAGACTCGTAACACTATCTCAGTAGTTGCTGTTAGTTGGCAATAATCTGTATATTTTAATGGATGCATGTATTTGCGCCTCTCTCTCTCTCTCTCTCTCTCTCTCTCTCTCTCTCTCTCTCTCATTTGAATGGGTCCCCTGTGCACAAGTGATCTACCCTAAGGTATATATATAAATGTTCATCTGTGTGCTGATGCTTTTTTGCTGTACCCCGTTCACATCTTTTTCCGCTGCCTTAGTTGGGTAGACACGACACATTCACGACGCACTCGAAATTTGTCCAACATTTTTAAGAAATACGTTATAAAATCAGATTAACGTAAGGATATTTTCAATTTATGGGTCCCATTTTATATTAGAAGTCACGAGGATTGGACATTAGGGCGGTGTATTTTCCAGAAAATGTTAGAAGTTTGTGGTATGGGGTTTTCAGTAAAATATGAGAAACGCTGTCTGTGATTTTCAGGAGAATTTGTAGGACCATAAGACAAGGGATTTCAGCAAAATATCGATGATCAGTTCCCTGTGTTTTTGTGCTATTCCGTTGACCAGTAAAGGCTTTTGAGCAAAAGATAATCTGATGAAAAATGACCAATGGCTTTCGATAAAAACTATTATGATGACCAGTGGGTTAGGGCTTGGAGTACATTTTTTAAAATCTTCCTACCGCTAAAACTCACAGTTGCGTAAAATAGTTCATAATTAAACGTTAAATGTTGAAAAAATTGTGTGAAAATACTGTAAAATTTGATTTTGAGTCGCAATGTTGTAAGAAAAATCAATTAAGTTTGGAAAATACAATAAATCTTTAAGATGTAGGTCAAAAAGTAGAATTTTGATCCAAAAGCGCTTTAAAACAGTATTTAAAAATAAGAGTCAAAAATCGACAAAAAGCAAAACAAACTACAAAATAGGGTTAAAAATGAGGTAATTGTTTCAAGGCGTAGGCTTTACAGTCAACTCATCTTCGCTAGTTAAGGTACCTATGTTCATATCGGAACCCCTCTAGCGAACATGTAGTCAACTGCGTTCTTTGATTGTTGCATCATCATTGTTACGTAACTTTGTGAGGACCTACATTATTTGTACCGTTTTGTTGATATTGTAACAAGGTCATGATTGGACGTTGTAATCGTATATCACAAAAAAAATCTTTCAAAAAACACGTATACAACATCCTCGCAGCTGTGTCAGTAAGTAAGAATATGACATTAGGACCTATATTCCAGGGTTTTATCTTGATTAAAAAAAATCTTAAGAATATCTGACGAATCGGGATAGCCTGCTGCACCTATTGGAGTCGTGCTCTTGAAGAG
Organism: Sinohyriopsis cumingii; assembly: GCA_028554795.2. NCBI lineage: Eukaryota > Metazoa > Mollusca > Bivalvia > Unionida > Unionidae > Sinohyriopsis > Sinohyriopsis cumingii. The sequence continues at coordinate 24,783,224 of CM068842.1, read as the reverse complement.
TCGGGATAGCCTGCTGCACCTATTGGAGCCGTGCTCTTGAAGAGTCGGATAGCCTGCTGCACCGATTGGAGCGGTGCCTTTGAAGAGTCGGGATGCCTGATGTCTATATTGGAGTCGTGTTCTTGAAGAGTCGGGATAGCCTGCTGAACCTATTGGAGCCGTGCTCTTGAAGAGTCGGGATAGCCTGCTGCACCTATTGGAGCCGCGCTCTTGAAGATTTGGGATAGCCTGCTGCACCTATAGGAGCCGTACTCGTCAAGAGTCGGGATAGCCTGCTGCACCTATTGGAGCCGTGCTCTAGAAGAGTTCCATAGTCTTGTGAAGCGGGCTTCTAAATAAGCAATACTATTATCTGCAAATGAAGTCGATTAAAAAAAAATTCGTTTTCTGAGCAACGATATTTTCACATAAAGGCTTCCAAAGAAACATAAATCCATCGACAATATACTATATACATACATACATACAGACACAGAAATTCATATAAGAAAATTGTAAAAATTCCATTTCTGTTTTTATTTCCAACACTATTTTATACTGTGTGGTGATTATATGTGCATTAAAAACTGAGATGACTATTTTTATTGCAATATGACAACTTTATTTAGCAATAATTACGATATAATGCAGTGGTTTTCGATGTTCTGATGCTAGTGTAAGAGTAGTATAAATGCGGGGTATCTCAATAATTCTTTCTTCATATATATTTTTTTAGTATTGCATCTGGAAACATGAGCATTACAAATCAAAGTGATAAATAACTAGACCAGCAAAAGTTGGGATCATATTTCAAAATAATTTAATCTACTAGACCACTCAGACCACGTAGACAATTAACGAACGGCAAAGCCTCTGCACAAAGCACAACACTCCATTGATCATTTTTCTTGTTTTACACAAGATAATCAATGGCACAAAGCCACACTTTATTGAAGTGATATAAACATGCTATTAGATACAATGAAAGCAATAAAATCTGTATCAAGAAATAATATACATATGCTTACAAGATAATCTACGATAAGGGTCTCATTAAAACTAGTTGCATTACAAAATAACGTGCAAGAGAATAACAAAAATTAATTTTTGTTTTAGTTTCATACTTCAAAGGAAACAATACAGGGCAATGGAACTTGCGCCGATTTACTCCTTGCATTTGTAGATGATACCATCGTGGTAAGCATCGTCAACCTCGATACCAACAAGATTAAATAGCACGGTATGGGGAAGAATTGAATTGCGAATTTGATGCGAATAAGTGGGCAAATTCTGTCGTAATTTACAGTACAATTCGAGGACTCATACAATTCACAAGATCAGTATACAACGATTTAAAAGGAGCAGAGACATAAAATTCATGAAGGACAAGGATATATTTAAAAACAAACACGGTGATTCAGTATATAGGATAGTTGTTTTAGAATCAACATTAGAAATGGCCATATTTTCATATAAATCTGAAAATCCTTCGAAACTTTGAACGGATTAAAGAAACCTTGCATATTACGAAAATAAAAGAACCCGTTTTAGACGATCATTCTGTTTGCTTCATGATAGCAGTTCTAGACAAACTGATATGCGTAAAGTACCCTCTGGATTTTTTTAATATCGTTTTAAACGAATGAGGTATGGTCCGTAGCAGTGCAAGACATGAAACATCATTTCAGACTTCCTTGCTGCGATCCTCATATTCCACTCTTTTTAATATAGTTTCAGTCAATTGCAGGCACTGAAAACATGAAATCATATCATAAATACAATAAAGGATACAAATATGCCTCGGCTGAAAAAGTAAAAGCGACAAAGGGAGATAAATACTATTAACTTTGGATACAGGGGATACCACCCCCTTGTTTTCCTGACTCGCGATATGTCGGCCTATTCTGCGCACAGCGTCGAAAAGATGTAACATTTATTATATTAATAGAGAAGAAATGCATTACTTTGGACTGTTTCTGTCAGCATTTCAGTGGAGTAATTAGGTCAGGTTTAAATTCAACGTAATAATGCCAATAAATGGCAATATATATTAAGCGAACAATACCGATCTTGTAAAAAAGTTAGTAAAGTTCAACATTTTATTAAAAAAAATAATCTATTATGTGGAAGAGAAACAACAATGAATAGGATGTAGTGTTTACAACGTCTTGCTGATGTGGAAAAATTACTAAAGAATTTCGAAACAGACTATACGCCGGTAAATTTCTTGAGAATTTACATTCTAGCGGAAAGCTGACACCTTGGGTAGCAGACAATTTTGTAAGTGTGGGACAATTTCTTGCAAAAATGGAAACTTGGATTAAAATGCAGTTTTGTTTTAAGGTATACATTCCCATCTTTTATATAATGTATTTATTTGTATGATTCTAGAAGATACATACTAAATCGGATTTTCTGGGTTACCGGTTCAAGAAGGTCATGGAGTGGGTCTTCATGTTGATATTTAGGTTCACATTTTCATATGCATTTCGAGTTGAAATGCCGAATATTTAAAATGGATTTTTTACCCAAAATAACACATGATCCAATGTTTACAGAAATGACGTATCGAAGCGCAGAATTGGCCGACATGGTGGTGTATATATATATATATATATATATATATATATATATATATATATATATATATATATATATATATATATATATATATATATATATATATATATATATATATATATATATATATATATATATATATACATATATATATATATATATATATATATATATATATATATATATATATATATATATATATATATATTCATAGATACATGCACACAAAGACTCGTTATTTATGTAGAGATTTTGATTTTAGATTCTGCCAATGAGGTTGCCACCCGAAAAGCTCTAGAAATACAGAATCCAATTGTGAGCCCCTGAGAAGTTGACATGTTACAAAACTACATTTTACTATTCAATAAAACGCTTGACGTAAAGAACATTGCTGTTTAACCATTCTAACTGGTACCTTTGTCAAGATAATGAAGTAAACCCAGTTTAAAATACCAAATACAATTAGTAGTCTCCATCTGTACGCCTATCGCCTTAAGTTGAATCCATGTTGTTACTTTTGAGAATACGTTCTTGGTCGCTTCATTATAAGCTTTAGGTCAGCTGTTCGATCTGAATTTGAAGTATGTCTCCGTTTCTTAGGGAGACAAGTGAAATTTGGTGGGCACGTTTGTATTCAAATGTTGATGCGATAAGCGTTCAGGCCAGCATAACAGTTTTTCAATACAATAAATAATAAACAATTTTGAACATTTGGACTTGAAAGTTTACAAATCTGGTTAGATTGTATCATGAATGAATTCAAATATAGATTACCTGATTAGGTTTTATGCAGCAAAACCAAATTTTCAATTCTTTTAAATGATTTTTTTTTACTTCGGTCTGTAAAGGAGGCATAAGTATTATAAACACAGAAAATATAGTTTGTACATTAGTTAGCCCTTTTGTATTTTCTATACGGTTAAAATATTCTCAGTGTTTCGAGATTTATTTTATAACTTACCTGTCAATTTGATACGTTACACAAAAAGACCAATTATGAACAATTGAAGGGACAAGGATGTTTATGAAAACTTTTTCAGACGCGCAAACACACGGACTAAAGGAGTGTTTCTAAGGGCATGATATGCGACAGGTCGATAATTCGTACCATTGGCATCACAAACTAGTCACACTCTCCGAGCTAAATGAGAGTGCGTTGTACGAATGTAAACCCTTTAGTGCCAAGTAGAAATCCTTAAACAGTTAGTACGAATAGCATGATTCTTACCATGTTCTACATCCATTAATAATATTACACGTATTACAAAGTTTTTGTTGCACAAAGTCTGTAGCTTTTTAACCGAGTGTCTGTAATTGCCTAAAACTTAATAATAGTTCAAAAGTATTAATACCCTGAAGTCACTTGATCGTTGGTACGAATATTTCTTGGCAGTGGACATTGGTAGGGAATAAATGGTTTTTAGATAAGAATTATCAGTACCTGCAGATGTTCTATAGATACGGACTATTTAAATATCAGCTAGAGTCCATTGTCGTATACATTTGCGAAAGTTGAACACGAAACGAACAAATGTTGCATTTGGTATTTTTCGCTGCTGCAAGTTTTGCGGTAGGTAATGCTATAGTCTGCACAACGGAACTGTGTCAGTTGATGGGAGTGCAGCCTGAAATCCACTGCAAGGGATCCATCATTAAAGGTGGCGGTTTCTGTGGCTGTAGTGACGCGTGTGCCAAGGTAAGTGACGGGGAACATATCTGCCCCTCGCTTATATTACTAAGCAATTAGTGTAAAGTCTAATTTAACTTTTGCATCGATTGGACGATATATACTACATACTCTTAAGAGCGCAGAAGTTAGCCTGGATTGGACGAAACCAGAGTGCCCAGTGGAATTAACCAACTATGTACACCGAACATTTGAACACGGGCCACAATGGTGCAAAATAAGCACGTTATCACTGTATTATGCATGCCGTGTGACTTTGTGTATAATTATTAGGTTTAGATTCACTTCTAAGATAGTGACAGCTCCGGTGGCCTAGTGGTTAGAGCGTCCTCCTCGGATGCGGGAGGTCGCGAGTTCGAATCCTAGCCAAGTCATATCAAAGACAATTAGAAATGGTACTAGCAGCTGCCTCGCTTGTCACTCAGCATTGAGAGGTTAGTGCTACTACTGGTCGGCCTGGTGTCAGGATAATGTGATTGGTGGGGCATGATGCCCCAGTGCTAGACAACACTATAAACTGCCACACTTCAGACATCGTATAGATATTTAGATATATGTATGATATTTAGGTAGAATGAAACACCTTAGTAAGAGTGACTGCTGTCTAAGGACGTTCAATACAGTGACCCAAAACCAGCTCATGCACTATTCACACCATCTTAGCGCTCGTCCCCGAATCTGGTGTCCATTTTCCCTGTTAATAACCACTGCTGTTGTTTTGGGTTTAACGCCATTTCTCAGCGCAGGAAAGGCTATAGGGCCAGGATGGTGAAGGAAGAAACTACGAAAGCACTGGTGGGAACAAACAACCACGTGAAGTTACCAGCAAGCTTTCTCGTAAACCCACAATGGCCGAGCCCAAGACTCGAACCCAGGCGGACAGATGTAAGATGTCAGTGATAGGCCAAGATGAGCGCTTTAGATCACGCGGCCACCCGGAGTGCTCACTAACTACTACCATGGTCTCTTAAGTTCTATGACTGGTAACAATATTATCTCTCTGAAATTTATCCATAGTATATCAATAATAGTAGAGAAACTTAAAAAGCCACATGGATTCTTGAAAAGTGATACACTGACTTCGAAGGGGCAAGTGAATTATTTTTGAAGAATCCATAGCGTGCAGTGGTTTTTTGAATTTAATATAATTTATTTCTTCACTTGACTTGATGTAAAATTTAAACATTGCAAAAGTATACATCCAAAATATTTATGTGATTGTACCAGATCTTTCGAAATTTTCTCTTGATCTGTGGCCGCTCCGGTGGTCTCAGTGGCTAGAGTGATCAAACCCCGGATGAGTCAGTCCGAAGGCTTATGAGAACGATACTAGCAGATGCCTCGCTTGGCACTCAGCATTAAGGGTTAGTGTTCGGACTAGTCGGCCTTGTGTCAGGATAATGTGACTGAGTGGAACATGACGTTACATGTCTGCGGCATGATGCCCCAGTGCTAGATATTGCTGTAAACTGCCACACTGCATAAATCGTAACGAAATGACTTGAAAATTGTTCAAGCTACGTTAGAAATCCAAATCTCTCTCTCTCTCTCTCTCTCTCTCTCTCTCTCTCTCTCTCTCTCTCTCTCTCATAGGGATGAGAGAAAATCACAAACATACAAAAAAAAAATGTTAGACCATTCATGTTTGTGTATCACAAGCAAGCATTTACTTGATCAATCACAATGTGTGCATCACCATTAAAAATTAAAGCTAAAACTTACCAGACCAATCATGCTATGAAGGAAGTTACCAAACACCAATGTGATAAATTGAGCCATCACAAATAATGGCACAAATGCAGCAACATGTTGAATGGAACGGTTTTCATTGGGGTGATAAAGCCTTTATAAAATAATCTCATATTTTATTTATTTTCAAATGACTGACAAAGAACAGTATTCTAAACATGTTTATTACAGTCCTGACAGTCTTAATGCTTGCACCATATCAATGAATATGTTTGGGGAAAAATGCACTGAACAAATGAAAACACATTGCTTTGCTTTGATTTTTAAATTGTTAGCTTGACAATCTGACTACCAATGACCAAAGCAATCCAGATAAAGAATACCTACAAGAGCACTAATTACAGACAGGCATAGTGTTGACATGCGAACGTATGATAAAGACAACATGGGATACATATACATTTAGACAGTTTATGTCTTTTCAAAGTACACTTTGGATGGAACAGTAAAAGGAAAATGGTGATGATAGAGATCTTAAGAGATAAAAACCCAGTTCAGATGCAGTTTGATAAAGGAAAAGAATCAAACAACATAATATTAATGGATTATTTAAAAGACGCATGAAATGCTCTTCGATTTATTCAATTAAAAAAAAACATATATGGTAGAAATATTAGCAAAACCCTAAAAACTAAAACGTACAAATGTTTCATTAGCAACCAAAACTGAAAACGAGTTTACTCTTCACCAAGCTAATTCGGGAATACAACAGTTCTCATGACAGAGTATGACTCCGTTTGAAGCAAGCAAGAAAACGGATCAAAAGTATCTATCAGTTTATTTGGCTTTTATATTTTAAAAAATACAACTGACAATTTAAATAGCTGGAACACCTACGTTTAAACTACGTGAAACAATAAAATACTAATCAACTTCTGTAAAGGTCTGCCTTCATATTTACTGATGAACTACTTGTAACCAAGTTAATAATGATATGTGATCTAGTCAATTTAAACTAGAAGGCTTGAAGGGAGACGACGCAGATGGCATCTTTAATGAGCAAGAGTTATCTCTATGCGACAAACAAAGTGACATGCAGAAAGTTGATACGACACTGAGGACCAAAATAAAGAAGCGCACGAAGTATATAATGAATACTTTAATAGTCGTCGGGAACCAGCTGAATTTTGAAAATAATATTAAAAAACTAAACGATGTTTCAAATGCACACGTATCCTACATAGGTAAAACTTATTTTTAAAAAAACTAGAAGTGACAAGGTTCAAACATATGACGTTAATTTGAACTACCATATAAATAAAGCAGAAAAATAAAATATAACGTTCAAGACTACAATCTTTTAGAGATAAGATTTTGAAGATGCAACAGTTTCAATTAGAATGGCAGATATTGTACCAAGCACTACACGTTGTCATGCATTCGCCTTCTTGTTCAGATCAGAAATCACTCAAAACAAGATTGGCATTAGTGCCGTACACATTGGGTCATGCCCCTCTGGGATACTTGTGCGCACCTTAGAGCGAATATTTTCAGAACTTTATTTTACATCTGGTAACAAGTCAAACTAAATACACATGTAAATGGTATTATCGACATTGAATACTGATGAAGAAGTCCAATCATGCAGGATCAGTGTGTACAAAAAAAAAAAAAACCATCGTGGCACAGGCAACGTGCACTAAAGGTGCAGTAATGCTGAATGCAAGTGTAGAAATATAATCGTTGTTTAGACAGCGTGCACCGATATCATTTAAAGGGGACCTAGTCGTCAAAGGAAATTATGCCACCGAGTGACCTATCTCGTTCGAGACAAACGTCGAAAATGGATTATGTGCTGTGACACGGATGACTCTGCCTGTGTTGCTCAACGACGAGACTGATTTTTCCGATACAACGCCATCCGGCACCTCGTCTTTAGTTACGATGGCATTGATATCGTGCGACATCCATTCAATGACATTTTATGAGATTCAGTTAGTACCGTTCTGTGACATTCAGTTATTCGTATTTAATTTTCGATGACAATGACATTTAATTAGTGATATTCTGTGATATTTAATAAGTAACATTTAGCGACTTAATGTTTATTTTGATCGCCGAGATTTTTCCTTATTCTTTAACCTGTGCAGAATATTTTAGACAATTAGATAGAAAGCCTAAAATGCAAATCACAAGTATAGTTTGTGTTCGCGACAACCGTAAAATCGCGGTGAAAACCTTAATGAATAAAATAATGATCAATTGTGTTGATGCTGTTGTAAAGTATACATTTTTGCAGCCCGTATCATTTACTGGAAAATTTACCTGAGTGAAATTATCTCGCTGGGCTCATGGCCTGGTAGTCTAGCGATGACCCAGAAGCCAAATAAATATATAACATGTATTACTAATAAAACTCATCAGAGTTCACCCAATTACTTGTACTTCAGTCTGACTAGTCTAGTAATTTTAAATATTTTATTATGATGATGCGCAAAGCATGATTGTTTTAATACTGTTGAAGGTTGATTAAAAAGTTTTGATACTCAAAATATGAGTGATCTGATCATGGGATTAACTTAACTTATATCCTTTTTAAGATGATTAAAATGAACTGGTGTAAATAATGAAAGAAGGTCGATGTTTTAATTCTTCAAAAAAATAACTGCTTTCCTGTTCAACTTGTCACGACTACATTTATATGAAAATAAATGACATACGTAAAGACAAATTGTTATTTACTTTATAAAATAGTTTACATCTTTTACTGCTGATCACTTGGTCCTGTACGCGTACCAATGATTCTATCAAAAATATGGGATGTGCATGCAAGTCCATTAGTGCCTGCAGACGGCTGAGTGAGCAACAATTCTAGCAGGTACTATGGAAGAATGGAAAACTATTTTGCTGATAAACAAGTAGTGTTACTGGATTAATATATGCTAACGTAACGGGTAAACGATGTTTTAAAGCACCCGCTCTTTCCACCAAACTCGTGTTTCTATGCATTAATTGGTTGCACTTCGCAAGGTTGCTTTTGACATTGTGATTGTTGTTGTTGTTGACTGAACACAATGTTTCAACATATGATAGGCAATTCATGGAGACCAGTGTAACTGGTTGAGGATGAACCCGGTGAACTCCGGGAAGAACCACCGACCCACGCGAAGCTTCTGGCAAGCTGTCTCACATTCTCTCATAAGCAGTGTATGAGACTAGACCCAAGCGAACCGCGGTGAGATGGCAGTGATCGGTAAAAGCGAGCGCTTTAGAGCAATTCGGTCATCCGTGGCCCCTCTACATCGTGATTGTTCTATTTTTCTTTGTTTACATAAAGCTGTGAAACGTAAGGGACTGACCATTTAGTTGCCACGGGGTGGGTGTAGTTAAGATTTGTGATAAATACAATTCCAGATACAAATATTCCAGCACAGAATAATATCCTAGCGCTCCACCACCAACCCCAAGATAATTAAATGGTCGGTCTCTGATAAAGATGAACAAGATGCCATCTCTTATTAGACTTATCGGGGGTAGAAAATCGAAACTTTCACTTTATATATTGCGCGCCACAAAGTTTATCAGTTTATAAATGTCGATAACACGATTCTTTACAGGTTGAAGGAGAAATATGCCAGCATGGACCAAGCTTTTTCCATGGGTTGCCACCTGCGGGAACTTGTGATACGGGGCTGGTATGCAAGAGACCTGACCCAGGCACGGACGGCGCGAGCACACTTAGACTTGACCTTGGTGTCTGCGTCCGACATGAGACTGCCACGGACAAAACTGGTACGAGTATATTCGTCATTAGCAAATAATACACTAGGATATATTACACTCCTACGATTACCCTGTTTTAAGTGGCGAGTATTCACACTTGTGGTATAGCTAAAAACTAAATGTTAATTACGAAGAAAAGTTAATACAGTTGTGGCAATTATTGGAAATATGAAGTTACAAAAGAAAATGAGAGCTCTCAAAGACACATCACCTTGTCTAAAATACAGCTTTTAGTCAGTTATTTTCTCTTTAGTTTGAACGGCAACAGGAGTAATACTTCCCCAAGTGACACAGTACGGCAAACGCCCGGTCTAATCTGGGAATCGGACCTAGTACTACTGCTTAGGAGTCATTCGCCCTATTCACTGAGATACTGCGCCTTCAACTTGAATAATCAACCAACTCTCTACATAGGCCAATTTTGCTAGCCAACGGCCGTCTGTGCGCTTTTTGTAAGATCTTGGGTCAAACTGGATTCTCTTTCTGACTAAACAAGATAAAGAATGGTTCACCTCCAAGTAAGGGCTCTATCGTCAACTGAGTGTTTCATGACTGTACTTTATTCATGGAGTTTTCGCCTTTTTTATACCTGTTTCCAAGTTGTTTACGTATTTGTGAATGACAGCATGTATTACATTATATAGCCATCCAACATTTAAGTTGTGATTAGTTTATTTAATTTGGTTGCACACACACACACACACACACACTCATCATCATCACCACCACGTTTTTACCACCCTATGACTGTACACACCTTTGCTGAATGACAATGATGTTGATGTATTGACAGATTGAATAGGTCTTGTCTACTGTTGCTAGTAACAGTTTTATGATACTGGTTTAGTATGCAAATGTTGAATCTGTTACCGTTGAATGTGAAGATATCATTCATTATTATTGCTGGTATTTATTTTTTTATAGCTTTGTTCCTCCTTTCAGCTAGAGCAGTTTCCCTGGTAAGAAGCCTGTGTCAACAGAATAGAATTCGTGCACAGATAAGCATGGTGGTTTATAGGGGACAGTGGATACCTCTGTGTGACGCCGAGGGCCTCTTCATGCCCATGCAGTGTGACAATACACGTAACTATTACAGGGGTCTTATGTGGTTGCCAAGTTCTAATGTTTACAGAAACACATGGGGCGAGGACGAGCCCTAAGGACTCGAATTTGAGTTTCCCAAGTATTCTAGAACACGTATGCACAGTGCAAACCGTGTCTAGTTGTTATCCATAGTTGGTAATCTCATCTAGATTCTCGGGTTTATAGGAAAAAGAAACTAACGACAAAATATGTCCTTGTATACAAGAAACCTCTTGGGCACGAAACTCAAAATTTAAGCTCGGACTCCCAACATTTTGGGCATTATGTAACTTGAAGTTAGCGTAATATTCAGTTATATGAAGGACTTTTTTAAATCTTTTCACATACCTGTGATGGACAATAATGATCCGAAATACTGTGTCTTTCGAGATATTTTATCTCGAGTTTGAATTTCGTGCTGAATACATTTCGAGAATTCGATGCCTAGTTCATCACAGATCGTTCACAGACCAAACCCTTTAAGCGGAAAATTGCTCGGTCATTTCCGTTCCGTCGAGAAAGAAACTCGAAAATAGTTATAGAATACACATTAATTTGATATTGTTTGGTATTTTGCCTCTGACTGAGTGCACCACATATGTTACGACAGTAAATGCTGAGGATAATCCGATTGTGAATTTGTCTACTTCCATGTAAGTACTTCAGAATATAGTTCTCAATGGCGAAGAATTGCAAGCAGTGTTTCTTTCTCGACTTGACAGAAAATGTAAATAATGTTCCGATTGATAACATTTAAAATTGCTCTCAAGGTGGAGCTCTCACTTTCCAGGAACTACAAATGAATATATATATATATATATATATATATATATATATATATATATATATATATATATATATATATATATATATATATATATATATATATATATATATATATATATATATATATATATATATGTCAATGAAGAGAGAAAGAGAGAGAGAGAAAGTGTGTGTGTGTGTGTGTGTGTGTGTGCGAGATTAGGATTTTTAACGTAGCCTTAACAATTTTTCAGTCATATCGCTACGATGTCTGCAGTGTGGCACTTTATAGTGATGTCTAGCACTGGGGGCATCATGTCGCAGACATGTAGCATGATGTCCCACGCAGTCACATTATATTGACACCAGGCCGACCAGTCCTAACACTAACCTCTTAATGCTGAGCGCCTAGCGAGGTTGCTGTTAGTGCCATTTTTGTAAGTCTTTGGTATGACTCGGCCTGGGTTCGAATCCACGACCTCCCGCTTTCGAGGCGGACGCTCTAACCACTAGGCCACCTGAGCGGTCTCAATGGAGAGAGAAATGAAGGTGTCATCTGTAATACATAGAAAGACACAATTCCTCACCCTCGATACTTCGAACCTGCTAGTTTGTCCTGGTTTTTCCCCCTAGTGTAAATCTTACGCCAGCTATATTCATGAATGGATGAATTTTCAAAACATCTCAACAAACCTCATTCAATTCATGACAATTGAAGAAATATCGCCACTCTGTAGCCGATTTTAATGATTTAACAATACTCCGCGCAATAGTCGTTAGGTAAGCGACTCTGGTATTAGGCGATTTACTATCCAATTTTTAGGTATTACCTCTACGCCGACCAAGTCTGAAGTCAAGTCTACATGTTAAGAGTAACAAATTAGCTCCAAACACGTGGCCCCATTATTATTTTAAAATTTTCATAATTTACTGTAGTCAGTCTAATACATCCCTTGGCAGTAGTTTTAAACTAAGCACAATTCTTTCAAACAAGTGTTAATACATGTTTTTGCAAAGCGTAAAATTGGCAACACTTCCGTTGTCAGATCTTCATTTTCGAAAGTGCGTCGTAATGCTCTTGAATTTCGGAGGTAAGTAAATCTTTCTTGTAGGTCGCCATCCCATACATAATGCCTAAGGGTGCGCTCATCAGTTAGCCTGAATTAGTCTAACGTATACTATCTTTAGCACCCATCAATCATACACCAAAATAAAGGGATAACCAGTGAAGAAACCTGGAGAAATTCTTTTTCTTTAAACTTCTAACCCTATGCATATTACGAAGCCGTAGAGCGCCACCTTAAAACAAATATGAAAATATATGCAATTATTTATCTTATTTGCATATCATTATGCATGATGTTCTGAATAAATGGTACATTAATATTGATGTTAAGCATGAAAATAAGCTAATTGTGCTCATTTTGCTCTTGTTTTCGTAAAATGTCATAAGGCAGTATTATGTGAGTAGTGACCTTAATTATGAGAAATTAGAAGTCTTAGATTATAGGAATAAAGTCAACTTAAATTTACAACTTTAAACTAAACAATACCTAAGATAAATAAAGTCTTTTTTAAATAGCCAGTATAACCGGTGAAGAAACCCGGGGAAAGTCTTTTTCTTTAAAATTCCAGAGTGCTACCTTAAATAGACGTGATCGGTTGAAAAAAATAAAACCACCTCCCCCCCCCCCAAAAAAAAAAAGTTACTCCTCTGGAACTTAAGTTTGGATTTAACAAACTACTAGGATGGAAGTTGCAGTCGGGTGGTCATGGATTCTACCAGTGATGGAAAGGTAAAATTAAAATAAAACAATCCCAAACATGTCGAAAATATATATTGAATATAAACAATGTTTGTATAATTTTCTTTATTTATGATACTATACATATTTTACCATGACACAATAAAATTATCTATTTCTTCGCTTTATACCCTCTGCTTGTATTCATTCCAGACTTTTATAATAATGCTTGTTCTAAACTCGCTTTTACGTCAATGGTGAAATGCAAGGCTATCCGAATGCTTATTGCAACTTCCACCACAAATTTCACAAGTTTCGGTACTTCTTTTTAGTCATTATGGGATTGCCATCTATAAGGACCATATTCTTTTATATCTGGAACTTTGTAAACTTTCAGATACTCTCCTTTCGATGATTTAATTTAATTGTATGTTTGTTCATAACTTTGTTCCAGATGATTTCACAAACGGTTGCTTGATATTCAAATATCCTTCTACATGGTTCATAATTTAGTTAACTGATCTGGCAAACAGTTGTTCTATATGCGCTAGGGGAGTGTAATATCCAGTGGTGAGGCATGGAGGTGTTCTTTCCCCTTTGTTATTTAATATATACATAGACGAGTTCAATGGTAAACTTGAGTCACTGTCACATGGGGTTACATCTCCCACCACTAAATGTGTCATTCCTTAACAATTTTTGTTTGTTGACGATATGATATTGATAAGTTCTTCTATAGCAAGTTTAAGGAAATTATTAAAGATATGTGAACAATACGCATTTGAGAATGATATAATCTATAACACACAAAAATCGGTATGCATTGTCTTTCAGTCAACTTCTTTCAAGTTAACATCTCCTCTCCCTTTATATCTTAACGACCATGCTCTTACGTATATCACCATTTGTACGTAATTGGGTCACATTGTAAAATCCAATCAATCACATGATGAAGACATATGATAGGACATTACATATTTTCGTACTCTAACAAACGTGCTTCTATGGAAATTTAGAATTGTTCATTGAATATCAAAAATTTAGATTATTCAAATGGCATTGCTGCACAGTGTATTGTGCTCCTCCATGTATGTTCAAATGGCATTGCTGCACAATTTATTGTGCTCCTCCGTGTATATGCAAATGGCATTGCTGCACAATGTGTTGTGCTCGTCCGTGTATATTCAAATGACATTGCTGCACAGTGTATTGTGCTCCTCCGTGTATATTCAAATGGCATTGCTGCACAATGTATTGAGCTCCTCCGTGTATATCATCAAAAAGATCGAACAGTGCCTCCAACACGGAAATTAAAACATTCAATTTTGATGACGTAATTAGAAAGTATATGTCTCAATGATGACAATAATATCTAATAGTAAGAACTGTGTCTTGAAATCTCCGTGGAACTTTGACATTCATTGAAATATTCGTATTATAATTAGATGGAGCAAATTACTCTTTAAATGTGCTACATAATTTCATTCTCAACAATAACAGACACAGTCCGTCGTTGTAGATGTGTCTGTATACTTGCACATAATATATCTATGATCATTTGTATTTAAAATACTTTTATGTTATATCTATATTTTAATTTAGATGTATGGACTATGTGGTCTGAAATAAAGTATTGCTACCTTAATGTTTTGACTGACTTCACTAAGTCATGAAAATTAACAAAGTAATTATCCACGTGTTTGGAACTAAATGACAACTCAGCAATGGCTGACCTTGGGAACAAAAGGTTTGCGTTGCCACTCTCGTAGCTTACAACATCATGGTGGTGATGGTAGGGGTAGTTTGATAATGTCTGGTTCAAATATTTTAGAGAAATGGAACTAGATGAATGATTTACTGCTCTGGTGAAAAATTAATAATGTTTTGACTGATTTGTCAATATCCTTGTTTCACGGACGAGACGGACAGCTAGCAATATACATTTTAATACCGGTATTATAGAAAAGAATCAGACATCAGAAAAACAAAGGCTGACGGGGGAGGGGGGGAGACTCAATTAATTTGGTCGACATGTGACTTTTCCACAATCAAGAAAAATCATGACTACTAAGTTCTAACTCGAACTCCAAATTTTACAGTGTACATTTTTAAAATTTATTCAAGTACAAAATTAATAAATTTAACTTAATATAATTTATCGACACAATTGCCTTATCACTTAAAAAACGGCCTTTTCGATTTTATTTCTTTCATAGTTTAGCTATCATGGAATGGAAAAGGCTACAAGCATGTACTAAGTAATTTGCTCGAGAGAAGCCTAATGTTCGATTATTTATATTTGAGTTGTTAGAAGTTTCAATGTATATCAAGTTTATTAGTGTTGAAAGTCTCTGGATATGATATCAACAGCTGTTATGCTATCCAAACTGATTTGCTCGCTTTCCAGAACATTGTTTCTGTGTGGATGTCCATACCGGAAAAGTAGATGAAAGCACGAAGGTTCTTGGAGAGGCAGTTTGCAGCACCGTAAGTTATTCTGTTTCCTCCTAATATTCAGATGATTAATTAGAAGACATTAAGTTAATTTAATAATAATGATATACAGTTCAATTTAGTCATAAGGACAAATCTGGAAAATACTCAATAAATATCACTTATATTATTCCACAAAAACTGTTGATGTAAAATTGGGGGGGGGGGTATCAAGTTAGTAGTCGCTATAAAAATGAACATAATCTGTTGAGGTTAAATTCGACGAAGTATACGGTTAGTATGCGCAATAGAATTCAGCTAAATCTGTTGAGGCTAAATGCGAGGAAGTATAAAGTTAATATCCGCTACAGAATTCCACTGAATCTTTTGTTCATTGATCAGAAGCGTTATCAAAAGTAATTTACGTTATATAATTTGAAATAATTTCGTCATGCTCCTTAACAATGAGGTTTCAAAAGTAAGTTTATAGTTACAAATTCATGTTCATTCGGCCTCGTTTAATATTATGAAAAATTCATAATATTTCATTAAATGCGCTAGCCATTGAACTGGCTAAAGGTTGCAACGTTCTGCATCTTTTTACAGACTGCTACAGTGGGGCCAATTTTACCTTGATATGAAAATGTGAGTGACCGAATGTTATAAAGCACGAGAAAGGGACCAAAGTTATGAATTTCACAGAACCTGGAAGATTCTTTGCATTAGTTTAGATGTCGATAATGTTTGAAGAAGCAATAAAAAGGTTTATATAGTTAATAATTGCTCGTTTAATTTTGTAAAGTACATTTTTGTGTTTTTCAGTGGATTGACAGTTAACCATAGTAATATTTTAAACTTTCATATTAATATATTGTCATTTGCTCAATCATAACCAAAAACATGCTTGTTACTAAATTGTCTAATGTGATATTGATCCACAAGTCCAAAATAACTTGAGCCGCATGTGCACACGACTATGTAACCATCAAACAAACCTGAGTCAGCTACTTGGCGTGTCCATGGACAAGGCCCTTTATTCCAATTACTAAATAATCTACTTGTGTTGTTACAACATAAAGCGACAAACCAAATCAAACCAAACCACATAACAAATAAGAGGGTGCAAAACCTTTTCTTTGTAAGAGTGAAAAATAGCGTCGGACCTACTTTCATGGTTCTTTCCAAAGTTTAGTCATCATGGTAACTACAGCTGTTTCTTTCCATATCCATTTGGAACCTATCTCAAAGACGTGCCATGAAAACTGATCTGTATTAAACAGGCAATACAATTATCAATGCTGTAAGGCTCTGCTTGATGATTAACCCTTTACCATGACGGTTTGTTTTGTAATTCTAAGCTGAACTTGAAAATAAGATAGTTATAGTTTCTTTTTACAGAACGCACGAAGATGGGATGTGAATTGACATTACACCTGTATAGATTAATTAATTAATTAATATATCCTTTTTATTTGATAAGTCTGTTTGGGGGTGGGTCTTCTGTTTGTTTTTGTTTTTTTGCTGGCTATTTTTCTTGCAATGATATCGTTTGAGAACTTCTGCTCTTTACAGAAACAGAACTCAAAGCTTTGCGATTCACCCACCCACCAAGAAACGCGTGCTAAACCCCTAAAAATCCCAAGTCTGAATCACATGATTATTTATTTTATTTATAAAACGTAATTGGTGCAATGTTTATTTTTTGTAAATGCTTGCATTCAATAGCAGAAAGTTTTCAACGCTATTGATACTTTTTCTCCTCATATATTGATAGTGTATGCATGATTGGAACCTCCAGTGTACTTGCGCCTTTGAGTACCTCTCAGTCGATATATAGGTAGATTGATGGATGGATATACAGAGTTTTCAAAGCAATTAACAAACTTATAGAACAAAATTGGCATAAACGTTTTATTATGGAATGCTGGATTACGATACACGTTTCTACTTCTATTTTACATACTTCTCATCCGGCAAGCTGAGATCTCACTAGCTACGTAGCGCCATACCATTGGACAAACATTAATAAGTCTCTTCTATCTATATCTGTCTGTAATAATCGTCGATAAAATAGAAATGCCGTTTATCGAGCTCATCAGGTTTACAATACCATGACATACTGCTAAATTAAAAAGGTAAAGATGTTGCTTTTATATAGGTTACACAAGAATAAAGAAAATATTATGAAAATGACGAATTTAGAAAGTACATAATTGCAGTAGAAGTTGTGCCTCCATGTCATCCAGGTTCTCAAATCCAGAAACTTCTAAGAATTGCCCCATCTCCGTTACTAGTCCTTCGGCCTGCTTAGAATCCACGTGTTTTCCAATACCGATCACAAAGATGGTGATTTTCTGAAACTTAGCCCTGCGCATCTCAAGGAAGGACTTCTGCATTTCTGCGCCAGACAGTCGGTCGTACATGAAGATGATTCCGATACGAGCCGCGTCTGATCTTCCATTTCCCAGTCTCAAGCGCATATCTCGCATTATCTCAGAAAATCTTGGAACCTGAAAGTCTACAAGATTCTTTTTGATGACATTTGGGTCCGATGACCATTCATCACTAAAACTACCCGCGCTGCAGCCACTGCTGACAGTTGCTATAGCAACACGTCCAGTCGAGAGGTCCAGGTGGTCAGTTAGGTTGGTGATGGAACGAGTAATTATTTTGGTGTTTGAGACGCCGATTCCAGCCGAGTCTACAGCAAATGCGATGTCGATTGATCTCTTTGGTGAGCACTCTGGGTGAATATAAAGCACATTTAAGTAAATTCTTAGAAGTCTAATGCTAGTAAATGGGAAGGTAAAGTGAAACTAAATTACACTTAAGAACACTAAGGAGTTGCACATTGTGAGACAGCAGAGTTGAAGATGGTTTTACATTTTCGACAAAATAATGCAAAGACGATGTTGGCTTCCTTATATCTTCATGTTACTGATAGTTAAAAGAATCAAAAAGAATATTAATCATGTCATTAATTCATATTCGTGTTTTTCAAATGTGTAGCATATGAAGAAAAAAAATACACCTGCCTCGAAACAGTTTCGATAAAGTCCAGGATCACGCAGTGATGCGTTAATGATAATAGTCGATGCGTGGATATATCTTCTGACGAAAACCTTATATGTTTAGACAAAAATTGACAGAACTCAATCTTTTGTGAAGTTAATTATCATATTATAATTTAATTTGTTATTAAATTAAATTATCTCAAACTACAACGTTCATTTTAGTTTTCTGTATGTTTGGCATTTCATTGTTTTACCTGCCATAGAAACTGACCAAAGATCTTGCGTATCGTTAATATGGAAGAGAATCCTCACTGGAAAGTGTAACATGAAAATGGCTATCGCATAGTTTGGAAAGGAGTCCATTTTCAAAAGCTAGAGGATACTGTAAGCCAGATTTTTAAGAGCTACTGTATTTCACGGTTTGTTGATGTTATGCAAGTTCACGAAGTTTACTTTCGCAAATGTGTTAATGGCTTTGTTCATAAGTTGCCAGAATATAATCAAGCAGATTGGCACCAATTGAATTTCGTGGATGTTATCATCCATCATCCGTAATTCAGCAAATTTTCATAAAGTCCTAGCAATGTTCGAAAGTCGAATTATATGTCCCATAAGAAAGTTACTTCTGTCCAACTTCATTATCGCTATGTCAGAAGTCTAAATGTCATTCTGGGCATTGGTTTGGGTCATGTCTCTGACGTAGAGAGAATGGATGAATTACCTCTTCTAAAATAAAACAAGATATCAGTGATGTGTCGTAATTTAAATATGTGAGGAAATGTTTCAGCTGAGGCACATATTGTCTTGTGGATTTAATAACAAAATGCATGACTTTTTCGGAAAAACGCCAAGTTTGAACACTTACTCTTGTACAAACGAAGCTCTTGTTCCGCTACTTCTTCATCACTTAGAATTTCTGGTTTTGGGGTAGCTGGTTCGACTGCAAAAGATAGTGGGTTTTCTCTGTAGTACAGTACCAAACTGTGTTTAGATAAAGAAATAAAGGATGCTTCCTTTATATATTATTATTAATTTGACCATTTTATTCATAGCAACAACGTCCACAATTTCTTTTACAGAATGTATAATAATAATAATAATAATAATCGTAATCATCATCATCATCTTCATCATCATCATCAAACTTAATCAAATCAAGAATGTGCAAAAGCTAACACTTTCGAACTTTATCTTACTTAAGTAATCGTTTTATGCAGAATGAATGTGGTAAATTTGATATCTTGATCTGTATTCAAGTAAATGGTTTGCAAGGTTTGAAAATATCGGTGATGTTAACTTATTCAAGAACGAATTTATACCCATAGACCATAAAATAAAATGCAACATGTTGTTTAAAAACACCACATTAACTAATCTACAAATTATATTGTTGGAACACGTTGCATTAACTGCATAAAATGAATAAAGTTCTTTGTTGAAACAAATGCTTAGTATTTTAATTGTAGCTGAGAGAGAAAGAAATGTAGCCGATCTGCATACCTTTACAAGCCTCGATGGCTAGTAGTTCCTTAATGGACGATAGGGCATCGAAGTCGTCTATGGTGAACAGAAACTTTTTGGTCGGTTTGTTTGCTATGACTGACAGCTCTGACATGTCCACTTGTGTGCCAATACCAACCACGAACACTATGATGCCGTCGTCATGAACCTTGATAATAATAATAATAATAACAATAATAAATAAATAAATAAATAAATAAATAAATAAATAAATAAATGCAGCGGAGGAAGAGGGTACTGATAATCGTGATCAATCTCGCCATATTAGTCGTTCTTCTCTCTTCAATCAACGTTTACAATTAGAAGATGCATTAACAGTAGCACAGTATTTGCAATCTTACGATTGAATTTCTACGACGTTTCGATTTGTATTGTCATATCTCAATTTTTTTACATTTTTATTAAAGCAGAATCTGTGGTAGCTGAGCGCTTCAATTTATCTCTACTGAGAAATTCATTACAGTGACCCGTCTTATATAATTCTCTTATATATATATATATATATATATATATATATATATATATATATATATATATATATATATATATATATATATATATATATATATATATATATATATATATGTGTGTGTGTGTGTGTGTGTGTGTGTGTGTGTGTGTGTTATTCAAAAAATATACGTGTGTGTGTGAGTAAAATAGTAAAGAGCTGATAGCTATCATCATTCATGATAAATGAAGTATTTTTCGTCGTAGTGATAGTGAAATTTCAGGTTCAATGTCATCAAAATCAAATTACATTGATCAATTGTACGGTTGTTCAGGTGCAACAATTTTCCTAAAAAAACACAGATATCATGCAAAAGGCGTAACCTAATATATCCAGATATAACCAACATACAACACAAATGAGCATTGTTAACACAAAGTGTACCTGTGAGGTTTCTGAATTTTTTTAATGATCTCTCTATAGGGTATGACATACAGGAAATAAAATGTTTTTGAAACTAAGCAGGTGTTGAATGTTTTAAAGCATTAGTATTCCTTTTTTGTTATATATATACATATAAAAGATTGCCATGAAATATCTCTAGTCAAATATTTTTCTCCCAAATCTGCATGGCATAAATAGGTATCTATTACCAGCCCAATTTAACCCACCCGACCTCGTTATCTGTTTCATCAATGCATTCTAAAATACAAGCATGCTAAATGACAAGAAAATCCGTTTATTATACACTTAAAATAAAATAAAGGTAACAAAATCGATCAAACTTTCCTGAAAACAAATAATTCTCTGACAAACACAAAAAAGGCACAACCATGCAGTTTCACAACTTGTTACAGTATCCACACCCAACTCGCCAATAATGATTGAAAATGATAGTACGACATAGTGACACTTTAAACCAACACCAAGTACTTCTTTCATTGAGATAGGTACGACGAACAAAACGAAAATACCGCGTGGCAACACAGCTGGAAAAAACTGACTTAATGTTGTTCCTTTATTGCCAACACATTTTTGTATTACTTAAGCCATACTAAATTTCTCCACTAGTAAAGGCCATTTCAATGGTGCTTGTTTGACCTCGTGCACGGAGCATGTTGGGAAGCCAGGATTCTCAGCTAACTATGAGCTATTTGATTCCAAACAAATTTTAAAAGTTCCCTTGTTTTTGTTTTCTTTTTAACCGAATACTTGTATTTGGGTTTGTGTACTACAAGCAGAATTTACTTTCCTCCGAAATTCAAGACCTTTACAACGTGAAAAACCGCGCACCTTTGAAAATAAAGATTTATAACTGAAATTCTCCAACAAGCATCGCCAATTTTGCAATTTGTAAAAACACATATTAGAACACTTATTTTGAAAGAATTTTGCTTAAATTAAAATTAATTTCAAGAGATGTATTAGATTTACTTAAGTAAGCCATGAAGATTAACAAAAGAATGGGGTCACGAGTTTGGAACTAATTTGTTACTCTTAAGATACAGACATGACCTCAGACTTGATCGGCTTAGGTATAATATCCAAAATTAGATAGTAAATCGCAAGATCACAGAGTCGCTTTTTTTTAGTGGATTCTAAAAAGGACATTAAGAATAGCAATACACCGATTTATTGTCCCTAATGATACTAAAACATGCTTACGTTTACCGATGTCGAGCCCCAATATGCATGTTCGATAAAATCTCGTCTCGAAATTTACCTTCGCCGCCTCGATGAATGTGGCAGTCATGTTTTGGGACTGGCCGTCGGTTACCACAATGGCGATGCGGGAAATCCCTTCCCTAGTTTTATCTCTGGAAAGCCCCTTCTCCCTAAGGTACGCTAATGCCTCCGCAGTGTTAGTTCCTCCTCCGTTGTACTTGGTGTCTCTGAAGGTATCAATGATGGAAATATCGATGTTGGTCATTATTATTATTATTATTATTATTATTATCCTGAATTTTAGAGAGCTTTAATGCAAAGTCGATGATGAGTCTCTGAGTCTTAGCTGGAGTACGTAATATAAAACAACTAACATTCTTTCCAAAATACTGGGATGATATGATTGTATTGTAAAATGTAAAAGGAGAACTAAAAGAATTTCACACGACCGCTAACTTTTCCCAGTCAGATCTCAGGGTTAACACGTTTACCTAATTTTTTCAAGTACACAGTTCTCCAGAAGAATATTTTAAAAAAACCAGTTCAGACAGTAAAGTCATTTATAAGATAAGTG
The DNA here is from genome assembly GCA_028554795.2 of Sinohyriopsis cumingii. NCBI lineage: Eukaryota > Metazoa > Mollusca > Bivalvia > Unionida > Unionidae > Sinohyriopsis > Sinohyriopsis cumingii. The sequence goes on along the minus strand of CM068842.1, from coordinate 24,760,258 downwards.
ACTATATAACCTCAGATGATGTGTGTTATTATTGATTTTGATCGTTTGAAAAGCAGATGTAATCGGCATTTATCATTTTAGTTCCGCTTCTATATTGATGAGACCATCAGAAAGCGTGTTTATTTTTAAAAGAATTTATATAAAAATATGACAATAAATACTACTCTATATTTATTCACTTATTTTCCACGCTTTCTTTAAAACAAAATCAACAATGCTCGCGATGAGGCAACACGTATATTTTCAACCATCAGAAACACGGTTATGATCCTTATGATCCTATGTTAGTTAAGAGTTCATTCCCTTTTATAGTACTGTGATACCTGATGTCATCTAGGATGGCCTTTTTGGAGTCGCTGCCTCGAAGGCCGAACTGAGGGTACACTGTATCGCTGAAAGTAATGAGGCCTACTCGGGTCTTGTCATCTGCAATGTCAAACATGTTGGTCACATCCTGGGCAAATTCAAGTTCCTTCTGGAAGTTGAACAAGGAAATGCTTCCCGAGGAGTCGAGAGCGAAGAAGATTTCGGCAGGACGGCCTCCACACACTGAAAACAACAATTCATTAAAATCATAGAGCTGCTTGTACTATTGCTGATATTAACACTTTGACAGTTGAACATGAAAATACTTTCCCATAAAAATTTAGGGCAAAGATGATTTAGCAGGTTTTACTCCGCACGTAATTGTTATTGGAAACGTGGCAAATAAGTTCCACTCAATTTATATGAAGTTTTTTTTTTTAAATCCAGGAAGTTTGGACACTTTTAAAATCGTATATTTCTCGGTATTTTCATAAAAGAATCGATCTCAATGCAATATTGTGCAATTGGCGTTTTATTGTTTCGTTCCTTTCTTACGGCAACTGAAGGGCAGCAGAGAAGCTCACCCAAATAAGAGAAACAGTAAACTTACGTGGGAACGATCATTGCAGGTTAGACCGATGTGAGCGTCCTTGTAAGGAAACATGAACAGGTTGTCGCAAACGAGGTGGGCGGGGGTTTATTGCATATGTACTCCTAAGAAAATCATTAATATCTTTTTCTGTGATCTTTCCTTGAGATTTGCTAACCAATGAAGAATGTTATGCGTGAAATAGAAGGCAGCATTACAATGCAACAGAAAATAATTATATTTATTGGGTTCAGGCTCTTAATTTGTACATAGGATGACGAAGAAAACATGTGGTTTCACCGGTCCTAGAAAATTCACGAGCACCAAAATTTTCAGTCATTTCATTTAAATGTTACTATTGTAAGAAAATATAACATAATCTATGCTGATATTTTGTCTGTTGTTTCCGGGTTATTGCCAACATAAGTAGGATATCATTGATGCATCTGAACTTATAACTAATATACTGGTGGCCTAAATGGTTAGAGCGTCCGTCTCTGATTCTGGAGGTCGCGAGTTCGAGCAGGGTGGGGCATGATGCTACATGTCTGCGGCATGATGCCCGTGCTAGACATCACTATAAACTGCTACACTGCAGACATCGTATCGATTTGACTGATCTTAAAGCTATGTTAAAAATCCAAATGACGTACACATATCAAATTGTAGAAAAAAATAATAAAATATATGACTAACTTAATTAATACAGTAATACCTTGAAAGCAGATGTTAAATCAAGTACTAGAACTGAGAGAAATCAAATGACCCCAGGGAAACAATTCTTTTGCCGTGTCGAAATTGTAGTTTTGTACCATCATTTTATAGAGAAAATCATTTATTTACCAAAACAAAAATTGCTTTTTAAGTTGACCCAATAATTTCCTACAATATATTGTGATTTTTTAGTCAGATCCCGCAAAGTGATTCTGTATATTATGGTTACCACAGTACCATAGGTATGACCGTTATTTCGTTTTCAACAAAGGTTAAAAATATTTTTGTAGGACACATACGCACCTGACCGTAAGTAGATTAGCAATAATTCTGGCAGACTGAATATATATATATATATATATATATATATATATATATATATATATATATATATATATATATATATATATATATATATATATATATATATATATATATATATATATATATATATATATATATATATATATAAAGTGTTTTACTTCTCTGGGGCCTCGAGTGGCTGAGTGATCTAAAGCACCAACTGTTTACGGATCACTGCCATCTCACCTCTGTCTGCGTGGGTTCGAGTCGTCTCGGTTTCGGCCTAAGTGGGTATGTGAGAAAGCTTGCCAGTAGGTTCACTTGGGTCGGTGGTTCTTTCCGGTGTTTTGCCCAGGTTCTTCCTTCACCATTAATACTAGCCGCCGTGTGTAGCCTATCTTGTGCTGAAAATGGCGCTAAACCCCACAACATGAACAGCAACATTTTACATCCATATCTACACTTGTTCGAATGGATCTGTACGTACATTTGTTCAAAAGGATCTGTAATCTAAAATCTCCCTATATCGCAATGCTCGTTATAACACCAGCTTTTCTTTTTTCAAATGTTGGCGTTCTTGACGAGTATAGACTTCAAAAAGGCGCAAAACTTAGGAAAAATAGAGTGGAGCAAGACAATAAAACAATATGCTCCTGTTTGTCATCACACAGGGGCATAACTCTAGTGGAAGAAAAGAAACGGAACATGTCAATATGCATTTCGTCACATCATTTTAATAATGTTTGGCAAGTGTCAACACTTTCCATGTAAAAATACGGAGTAGCTGCACGCGTAAGAATTTCGGGACTTAAGTACATAATACAAGAAACGGATCGATCAGCATTGCGCTCCATGCTTTCACAATGGGGCAGCATAGCAGTTTGAGAGAAAGTTGCAATTTATGGATTACTTTATGAATTACAGTAGGGAGCATTACCAAATTCGTCTTCTTTGACATACATTGAGAGAGAGAGAGAGAGAGAGAGAGAGAGAGTACTCTAATTTCAATGTAAATTTAGAAGAAAATTAAAGATTTAGATCTCTATCTCTGTTAGAATGTTGACGAGAATAAATGATCAAGAAGTGATAACTGAACAACCCACTGACGATGGTTTAATTTAAAAGTTCAACAGAAAAAATGAGTCAATAAATCAGGACATGCAATTTAAAGAAGAGTGAAAAACAAGGAAATGGATTTAAATGATCCAAGTAAGATAATTAGAAAGGTCTAGGCAAAGAAAAAGAAAATGTCATTTTAATTTCGTTCATTTTTCATTAGTGTTTGATCAAATTGTTGCAAGCATCCAAACAACCTGATCACCAAAAAAAATCATCTTTCTTTAATGTATGTTTTGTAAAGACATGTTACTCACAATCCGATCCTCGACAAAGGCCCTGTAATAGAATAATAAATGATAATTATGCATGTATTCTTTAATCTAATCAGCAATTTTTCAAATGTGTTTTGATTAAATTGGTAAATGCGATACTGTTAATAGAACATTGAGACTCATGTCAAATACATTAAATGATAAATTATTTATTCTAATCCCATTTCAAAAGATTTTTGAAATTTGATAAGGTACCAACTTTATTCAGCTTTCAAAAATAAAGTGTAAATGTACATTCAGTAAATTAGTGTAACACGATAACCTACGATTTTGATGATTGTTCTTCCATCTCTTTATTAATACCAGAGAAATGGCAGACTGAAGTAAGGTTGATAGCATTTGATCCACGTAGCATTCTGTTCCAATATGTCGTAAATAAAGCTAAATGAGGAGAAATATTTCACGTGACAGTTAGATAATGTGGCAGACATGAGAATGTAATACATAAATTCAAATCTTGGCACTTATTTATCCGTATTTTAGGAAACGAAAGAAATATGAAGAGAAAAGGGAAAGAAAGAAAGCAAAAATGATTTCAAAGTACATGGATTGGAAAAAGTTTAAACATATAAATTCACTGAGGATAAAACCAGACTTACGAAGATGGACACCACCACACCAATGATGAACATTGTCAGAAACCGCTTCTCTCAATTTCTAACACAGCAGAATAAAAATGATTAGATTTCTGCAGTCAGCGGTCTTATATAGCAATGACACCGTATATCATCCTCTGTAACACATATTAAGTTACGATATTACCGATTGTATAAGCTGAGTGTAACTTCAAACTGCACACACCCAGAAATGCCGTCGCATAATGCCTCGGCAGATCTGGGTCTGTGTAGATTGTTAGGAGTAATCAGAGGAATAAGCAACATAGACCCTGATCTGCAAGTGCATTATACTATGGCAGATCAGGAACTTTGCTGCATGCAGTTTGACTTCACTTATAAGGGAGTTTTTGAGGTACGCGTGTTGAGCACATACAGTTTCATTTTTTTTAAAATTACTGTAACATTCTTGGTTAGAGTCTCTTTAAATCCAATAAAAGGTCGGCAGACAAACACCTACAGCTGAAAATCGATGTAACGGATGAGAAATGCAAACACTAAATATTGCCTCAAGGGTATCTGCAAATTAATATAATGATTTCATAAGAATAATTCCATTTTGTAACGAAATATGCAGATTGTGCATTTAATTGTTTTGGGCTCCCGAACAAAATGCAATAAATGAACGATTCGAACTATTTTAATTGACAATTTGAACGATGTATGTAAAAAGATAGCATTGGATAATCATGAAAATTAAGTGATTCATCCTTATTTTGTCAACCTGTCCCTGCATATGCTGTAAGTCGAAATAATACAAAGCGTCAACAAACTCCACCCCTGTATTTTAATGCAAACACGAGCACCATATATCCTATGTGAAAAACAAAAGGCCCTGTAAGCAGTAAAATTCTTCAACTATTTTCTTTTTATTTCTTATTCACTTTGATTAAAACTGAGAGACAGGTTCGTGTTGTGAAAGCTTTGTAAATTTCCGATCCAATAATTTTTAGTAGCCTATCAGAATAAACGTATCATTTTGTGTTAGGGAGAGTTGTCGCTTGAAATTATGTGTTCATGGTCAAGTTTTTCACTTTCATTAATGTTAAAGCTTAACTTAATTGTTGAATAGAAAGGTGAACAGAAAAAGACCTCATATCGATATCCGTCCGATCCGTTATGCCGGAGATTTAGACGATTTCAGTCGCAGTTTAGAATGAATAACTTGACAATTTGAAAAAGGAAACGTTGCGTATAAAGCTACCCCAAAAAGATTTAATACCTTCGACTGTGAGTAGAAAATTACAGACAAGTTGTTACGTACCCTGGGAATATATTAAAATAAACTTCGCAAAAGTAGTAATAAGTCTGGCTTTGTAATCAGGGCAAGTAATCAATGGCAGATAAAACATAAATTGTCTTTTCACATTAAAACGTTAAATTTTCTTGATTTTGCTTTCTTTTTGTTTTTGTTGTTTGTTTTTTCTGTGTGTGTGTGTGTGTGTGTGTGTGTTAAATACAATTTTTCAGCACAGGATATGCTACACATGGTGGCCATTATATTTAGTGGAGAAAGAACCCGTGAAGAACCACCCACCCAAGGGAAGCTACTAACAAGTTTTCTGACATACTCACGTTGGTCGAGCCGACACTAGAACCCAAACACATATAATCACATGAATAAAAAAAGAAAAGGGAAAAAGAAAACCGTTAACGATTTGATGATATCCAAGTTCATATGTATTGATCGCCACTGACTGGATTAAGTAATAAAACAAAAAGGAAGCATTTCAGTTCTATATCATGGCAACCATCATGTGCGTATACCGGCATTTTGCAAATACATCGCTTACACGTTGTAAACGTGTACTTTAGAGGTATGACGGTAATTAATGACAGCAATCAACGTAGAAGCGTAACATGCTAATTGCTGTTACTTCAAATAGCCTCTAAATACAACAAGATGAATTTTGCCCATGCAATTTGACTCCAGTCCATTTCTGTTTTAACAGCAGTTTCTCGAAACTTTTATTAAATCAGTTATGTCAGTGTAATTCCATTGAGTATATCTAGCATGAAACCAATGAAAAGGGGATGTTTACTTTCACGGAAAGAGCCAATATTATCTTCCAAAAATCATGAAAAAGCGTCCCTCACAATTAGGAAATATCACTTGTGCAAATATTCCATCATCTATAAACCCGTGACATCGGAGACTGATTGGTGCCAGATAACTGGATACACATCTCCCTGAGGGAATTATGGCTTATTGATAGTATTATCTTGAATTTCTAAAGGAAAACAAATTCCAATTATTTAAAATAAACGATGCTGCAAAGTGTCACCCTGTGTAGAGATGAATTCAGTCGATGCTCTTTGTTGTTGCTTGATATATTGAATCTTGCGGAAATTGGTTATCGGATCAGTAAAAAACAGGGTATTTGACTGTATTGTCTTCTAGGATGTACATTAGTTTTTGTGAACATACAATCGTACTCATTCATAGAGTAGAAAAATTCTAAAGTATTTGTTTTGTTATGAATTATTTCATCTTGTATTATTTAGCACCCATATCTAGACTCATATTCATCTAGTATCTTATTCAGGGGAATTAACTTGCGCGTGCGTGTATGTGTGTGTGTGTGTGTGTATGCGCGCGAGCGTGTGTGTGTGTGTGTGTTTGTGTTTGCGTGTGTGTGTGTGTGTGTGTGTGTGTGTGTTCAGCTTTAAAGCATAATGCAGAGTTCAGCGCTCAATACAGTTACTGCTCTGTGTTTAGTGGGTATTTTTGATTTACATCTTCAGTGGACTATACTAAATTTATATTAATATATATAAGTACCAGCACTTGAGTCTGTCACACTTTCTAGTGAAATTGTCATCACTAAATTGGTGACCGCGTTCTCTGAGTACACATATTTCTTGAATACTACAATGTACCACCATTGCGTCACAGAGTAGTAGGGACTTCGCCCATTCTCATTAATGCCGAATTATGTACGACTTAAAAGAAAGTAATAACGTGTCTCTGCTATATCAACATAACCTAATAGCGAGGTAATGGTCCTTTCTCAACCGGTGAACTGACAAAGGGTCACCCAAGCTCCTCACAGAAGAAATCCTCGTCGCCCCCATAAATGTCTGAGGTAAGCGATAAATGCTTATTCGTGGTTACTGATGTCGATAGAATAAAGAACGTGTGCAGCCGTTTTATGTTTTGAATGAATGACTGGCTACAAGGTACTTTGGATAATAGTGTACTCCAGCCCACAGACCCACCCCACATCCTCCAACAAAAGTGCTTTGAGGGTGCAGGGGACAGATTTTATGCACAAATTTTATGTTGGATACAACTGCCTAATATAAAATATTCATAAAAAATAAAATACATGAGCGAAGTCAAAAAGGTCCATATTTTTGTATAGGTATAATAAAGCCAAACATAAAATATCATTCACTTGACCCGACAAGTCAGTGGGAATTCATACAATAAAGACCCGACAAGTCAGTGGGAATTCATACAATAAAGAACCGACAAGTCAGTGGAAATTTATACAATAAAGACCAGACAAATCAGTGGGAATTCATGCAATAAAGAACCGACAAGTCAGTGGGAATTCATACAATAAAGACCCGACAAATCAGTGGGAATTCATAAAGACCCGACAAGTCAGTGGGAATTCATACAATAAAGACCAGACAAGTCAGTGGGAATTCATACAATAAAGACCCAACAAGTCAGTGGGAATTCATACAATAAAGACCCGACAAATCAGTGGGAATTCATACAATAAAAATTTATTCACCCAACCCACAAAGTTATACGTTCATTTTTCTTGTCCGAAGGCCTTTTTTGAGAACACGTGATTGAAAAACATTGTGTGCTTAATAGCTTGATGAAATTCAAAAAGATGTCATCAAATAAGTTCTTGAGATATTCTGCTTGTCTTGAACCAATGTGTCTACTGCTATAAGTAGCTAGCTCTGCTTCCTAGCCGACTATTGATATTTCACTGGCTACATACTGTGCAGTGATTCCATGAGGTGTACATGCCTAACATCAAGAAGAACACAAGCCGGAAAGACAAATTCACAAATATATCCATATCTTTAATTATTACACAATAATCGCTCCAAAGGTCACACCATAGTCGATAAATTTGGCAGGGGCCAATTGACGAAACTGTCCCCTGCCACTTTGGCAAAGGGGTGGTTGGGGTGTGAAATACTATTGTTCAACTATTTTGATCAAATAATCCATTAGAGTAAATATAAAATACAGGCACATTATTCGCCGAAAAAACTTTCCACATAAATTTCTATGTGCAGACGCATTTTTAAAAAAATTGTCTGTTGGTTCTGTTATCACAATTTTCTTCAAGGTCACCAGAATTATGTCCGATAAATCAACCCCCAAATCTGTGTTGATACTGATGAACGATATGTGGGTCTGATGTGACCTGTTCATTAAAATGTGCGAATTTGCTGTATGCAAATCTTTCTGGAACAAACCTGCGTACACTTTATACACATACCTGTAATTTTTAACAGCCATATAAAGCGCGAATTTCAAAATGGCCACAGGACAGATGGTTGTGCTTTTCCAAGTTGATTTACAAGCCACCAAACACACGATTTGCTCCGGAAATATAATGTACATGTCACCAAAATAACCGTTTAGCCGACGGTAGCTGCACAGCCACGAGAATACTGGTAAGTGTATAAAATGTACACCAATGTGTGCAGCCAAATTTAGATTCAGATAACTGCAGCTTATAATAAATAAGTGATATCAGCCCTTCTCCCGAAAATCAATATCATCAACAGCGAAGGGCTGATTTATCATCCTAATCAGAATGCAGATAGGCTATATATTTGATGTTTCACGATGTCGTTAATATACGACGTAAACATGCATTCTGATACATTGCATATATAATCTCTGTGCAAAACTCGATTAATTTAAATATGTCTCACTACGAGGAAACACGGCATCATTAAGAGGGAGACGGTTAAGTTGTCAGTTTACATTATATACCTCGGATCCGCGGTAGCGCACATGGCAGAGCGTGGGAATCGTAATCAAATGGTCGCTTGTTTTATACCCACATATGTCAGCCCAGGCTTGTTGTCTCAGTGTCTGACACAACCAACAAGACGTTAGAAGTGCTGTTAAAACCATTAAAACAAAACAAAAATCCATCATATTGTGAACTATATTTGGATAAATATTGGAGCTGGGTTCCACGAAATATTTTTGTACCGCGGATTTTCTGAAGATACCGTGTACGCACTACGGTATACCGCAGTTATATTAGGAACCAACAATTCGATGTTTGGTTATGTCTAAGATTTTGTTTGGGTACATTTACGGCTCTCAGATAGCTAGAACAAGTACATTGGTTTGATATATAACCAAACAAGACCATGTGATATTCATATTATTATTGGAAGAATAAAATAAGTATCTTCAGATAATCGAGAGATCAAAATATATCTCGGCTCGAAAGATAATCGCACCCCACCACCACCACCACCACCACTGAAAATTAGATGGTTAACGTCTTAAAGTACATAACTTTCTATATGTATGTTAATTATGTATAATTTGTCACCTAGATTCTGTAACTATAGTGGGGATGACTAAGCTTACGCTGTAAATGACACCCTGTAAAATCCAGTGTGCTAAATATAGACAGACTGTTAATACAAATAGAAAGTGTAGATACTGAATTCTATATACTGGCTATCCTATTGGTATAATACTCAGGGCAATTTTGAGTGCGATGCCAACAACCACGCAAGATATTTATCGGAGATGGCCAGTAAAAATAAAACACACACTTAACGAATGAGAAACTATGTAATGGACTAGAGAAAGTACTTAAAATTACAACAGAAAACAAGTGCTTTCCTAAAAATATTAGGATGGTTCTTGATATCGTAAAAAGGAGTACATTTACATAACACCTTAATCTATGCTAGTAATCAATAAAATTTTTAAAATCGGAACTATTTCAAAACACCCCACTCGGCAGGCCACGATGGCATACGTGAAACATGTCAAACATGTGATTAAAGGTTCGTAAATACAGTTATAGTTGTTATATTCCAGATTAATTTGTGATAAAAATGTTGAGAAAATAATAATATTTATAGTTTTGTCATGAGAAATGAAAACATGCTTCTCGTAACAAGGTTACTCAGGAATTTCAGTGCATTCCTACCTGACGGAATCTTCCTGAATACCACCAGTACAGTAACAAAAAGTACCATGGTATGTACCAATGAATTTTTGTTTACAGGTATAATGGTATACACGCGCACCTTTAATATTATTTGTATGTTGTGACGATTGTCTCAGGCAGATTGTGCTGAGGAAGGTTAGGATGAAATGGAAATGCTCTGAAGCACACAGTCAGAAAAATCGTGCAAAAATCGAAATAACACCAATGTTATAATTCCCTCAATTTTTCTCAGTAAATTTGTTTTTTACGATCTAGCAGGTTCGGACTGGTTTAACGTTGATGTCTTTGCAACATCAACGTTATTCAAATATGGGAATTGCAGTATGTGGTTTTTATTTGCATTTTTTAAAAAGAATAACTGTTTTTGTTGACGATTTTGTAAATAACTATTTATTTTTTAATTGCTGGTGGAAAAATTACAATTATTCATTTTTCGCTAAGCTCACTTGTTTGTTAGGGAACTCTGGAAAAATGTTCCTATATGGGACTAAGACACTTCCAGCAAGCTTTAACAAACAGTGCATGGTCCATAGAAACATTGTTTTAATGTGCTCACACAATTTTCATGGAGCGCTATCGATAGGCTTTTTAATTCGCGGGATTAAATTCGTACCCTGTGTTTCAACAAACATGAACTCAAAGTAAACCGTACATAATGTAACGCATTCGCTCAATAGTCTGTCTCTTTTGCGATAATTGGTTAGCATCGGTATAGTATTTCATTCAAATGTCTGCTCATACATTTATTACTATTTTAAATGTGCTTAACAATATGCTATTCGTATTTTTCTTATATTTAAGAGTGTTAATTCTAAGTGTTAATTCTATAAGTTCGACTAATTCATTAGCGGAAGGAAAAGACCATGCTATTTCGAATTGCACAATGCGTCAGTAATTAACAGGCAATTTATTAGTTCAAGTATTGTGCTAAAAGGTTTTGATTTTCAGACGAAGTCTGAATCGCTGGGGTAGCGGTGGAGAATTGGTGTACTATTTTTTATAATAATAATAATAATAATAATAAACTATATTTAACGAGGATAACACATTTGGTCATGGCTGACCCATCTGCCATGTGGTCCTCAGTTTTTGTAATAAAAAAATAAAAAATTAAATTAAAAAAATAGTAGACCATGCACATAACCATGTAATGTCGCACACTCATTCGTACATATTGGACATAAATGACTATGTGTGACTATACTGGGAAACATGCAAATATATATCAATTATGGATATGATTATAAAGTTTTCTATTCAGAGCTTTTAATATGTCCTTCCATATTTAGTGTAAGGTCATGTAGTGGCAAATGACAGAGTTGAGGCAAAAGAGAGCAAATATTTTAGGAAATGTTGGGCCGTTTGAAAAAGATGGCATAAAATGGTATTTTCCTGAATAGTTATTAATAAAGGCGGACAAGAGAGGATTATTCTAACTTCGATGTGAGTGTTAAACTTTTGGCAGTTAGACAAAGTAATCCTGACTGCTAAGCTCAATGTGTGTGTGTGTGTGTGTGTGTGTGTGTTCCCAGAAATTCAAGGATTTATGAAAATCGCCTTGCGAAATTAGTCAAAGTTTCTGAGGCAAGCCAGAATTAAGCTCCAATAAATAATAAGTATTTCTTGTTAGGTTGTTCAAGAGACGTGTGTCGGAACGCCGAGGACACGAAATCGAGAGATTCCACTGCAAAGTAAAAGTGAGTCTCAATAAAGCACAAGGTTAGTTTCAGTTGCATACACTATGTTCACTTATGTAAGCTTGTAATTATTTATTGAATTTGTTTGTTTAAAATCATACTTCCCTTTTCCTTGAGTTAATAAAATAATCCTGCATGCATCCGTCTTGAATGTAATAGAAATCATGTACTGTAGGAATTTCATGTATTTTTTTTTATACGGACTGAGAATTAATTTATTCATCTTGAAGATTATAGGAAACATGGATCCTAAAGATTTCATGCATTGCTCTAATACCAATTGTGAGAAATAAATTTGTCTGTCTTAAATTATATGTATCATATAAACTAAGAACTGATTTTAGTATGTCTGGAAATGTATGTCAGTGAAATCGCTGATTCGCAAAGTAACGTAGTTAGGACAAGAGAAAGAGTCATTCGATTCATTTGTATAAACAAGTTGTGAATTTTTTTCTCAACCAGATATCGATAGTGTTAGCATTAGGAACGTGTGTCGATTGACAGTTCAGCTGGTAATTTATAGCCACAGAGGGATGTAATGGTTATCAAAGAGATCTAGTTATGTCATGTTCCAGTATGAAGCGAATAGCCGCTAGAAAATACATAAATTCACGTTAATAGGTTGTGAAAGTGTATTTGGTTGCAAACTGGCCATAGCTTAGTTCTATTAAACTACGATAGAAGAAATCTTACGTAAAAAGAGTGGGAATATTGTTTGATGATATGAAGAGAAAAAACCCTGACTCGTATTTACGTTGGGTATTACATTTTATTTGAAGGAAATAGCTCCATACACAGTTAAAAAAAGAGCACAGTCTATAACCGAGATGGTTGATGACCCAAAGAGGCTAGAAATAGAGAAAAGGAGAAGAAATACTACAACGCCGACCTATCACCAACACTGGTTTGGGAAAGACCAAAAACAAAAAGATGATGTTGACATGCCAACAATTTGAGTTCGATCAGTCACTCGATTGTATCATGAAATGTGTTTTATAGGTATAACAGAACGGCAATTTGAATTTAGCATAAATTTTGTAACCCTATTTCTAAGAGAAGTGAATCATTTAAAAGTCATCTTCAATTTCACCTTGTTTGTGCCATTCATTAAAGCTTTATAATTTGCATACGGGGGCTAGTAGTGATGGGGGGGGGGGGGCTGTTTCCGAACAATATAAATAACAGTCAAAAAGGTCATGGGCACGATTACGGACAAGGTTTTTCAGACACACCTGAAGAGCGGATCGAAACGGATTGAGTTATTTTTTTCACCAATCCAAACACGTGTTACAAAATTCATTCGCAGTGTGGAGTCTGTCTTCCAATCCGAAGTGAGCTGCCTGTGACGTCACATTCCCTATATAGATGCGCTAGCGTCTGTGCGCATTCACTCCATGCGGCAGAGTTTTCAAACATGACGAAAAGTAAGAAGACAATGAATTGATTGGGGTGCACCGGCAGTGGAGACGAGAAGCGATGGTATAGCAGCGGCTAACAGAAACAATACAGTCTTACTTCCGGAAGAGACCGAATTTTTAATTGGGATTTAGTCAATTTCCTTTCGTCTTTGCAAGAATTTGTTCCTTTATCAGCAGCTTCATCGTCTTCTCTTTCATTACCATACGTCGATGATTTTAAACAGAGACAGAAAGAAGAATTGGAGAAATTTTTACAGCAGCAGAAAGAAGCAGAACAAACTTTTATCCTTCAACAGTAACAATGAGAATAAGAGACAAGAAAGAAACCACAGGAAGAAAAGCAGCAGAGAAGAAACAAGGTATAGGAAAGAAGGAGGACAGTGAAAGTCAAACGGTGACGGTACTCTTAGATATTTTAGCAGAGTTAAGGAGTCTGAAACAAATGTATCAGACTTCATTATTACGACCTGAGAGCAAAAGACCTTACCGAGCCAAACAGCCCACCCTGTTGCTACACCTGAGATACCACCCCAAGTGATTTCTACCAAATCATCGACAGGAGCAAGTCAAGAAGTAGGCCTTGGTCGTGGCAGAGGGATAAGGTAGTTAAAGCTGATTACGTCCGGATACTGAGGTTTTTTTTATGTACAAAAAGAGAGTTGACTGTGACGTCACATTAAAAAAAAAAACACCCAACGAACCTTTTCAGGGCAAACTACTTCTCTTGAAAGGAGATAGCATTCATTTTGCCAGAATCAATTAAAACTCAAAATCCCTTTTATGCCCATGAGTTGTATGCGTGAGTGTAGGTCTTGATTGTAACAAATCAAAACCAAGAGACACGTTTTCTCTCTGGTCTTTGCTGATACAAATTTTACAATCCAATTCACAACACAACATTTCAAAAAGTTCTTAGACTTCTTCCGTGTCTTTGTTCACTCTCTCTAATTTGTGCATTTCTTTCTTTACACAGGTTTTCCTTCTTTTCTTCCTTTTTTCTCCTGGTCTTCTTTTTCTCTCTTGACTTTTATCTCGAAAGGAGAGGGAGTAGTCCGTTGGATTGTCTGAAGAAAACGTTCGTATGACACCTCGCAAAACTCTGATCAGAAGATCGGTCTGTGTTGGCTCTTCCGTCGTTCTGGTCGGTTTGAGACTGAGATGAATACTGGAAGAGAAGACACTGACCCTTTATATATACACTGGTCTGACATGAATATATTGGGGACCATGGCTTTAAAATGTAATGATTTGACTATTTGCAGTCAAGATGAAATGATTGTGTCATTTCGTGGAGAAAGGAGAAGAAAGAAAGAGGCAGAAACGTGATTTATCGCCTCGCACAGTAGCTGAAATCTTGGCTCTAATTCATGCCAATTATTTTGAAGATGACCTAAGTGAGCCAGAATCCAGACCCAGATAGTCTACACCAAACCAAAGTCCACCATTAGTAAACCCTGAAAAGTACTACCACATTCGAGAGACAGAAAAGCGCTCCTCTAGAAAATTTAGAAATACGACCTACACGCACACGGTGAAGGTTAAAGATGTCAAGTCCGACGTGCCACTAGAGAAAGCAGAAGACTTTATCAACGACATGTGTGATTCTTTGTTAACCACACCGAAACGACAGTGTGAAGCCAAAGAGGTGTTATTGGTTGACGAACTTGTTTATATTCCACTTCGATCGTTTTGATGTGTATTTTATCGTTGTACTTAACAATTTGGCTTTTATGTATTTTTGTATTTCGTGTTCATTTTGACATGCAATAAACGTGTCCTGAAAAAATGATAAAAACTCGTGTCTTGTCTGTCTTCGTGTCAAAAGTGATATTACCTGCACTATGGCTACTATGCTGTCTCTGCTCCCTCTTCCTCCACTTTCAAAGTCATCGACGAACACTTAGATCGTGCCAGTTTTGAGGCCTTGTATCTTCGGCATCCTATTAATTGTCGGACCTAGTGATTCAGGCAAAACCCTATTTGTCAAACGTTTGATCAAACATAAACATCATTTGATCGACCGTCCTCCACGGATCGTCTGGTGTTACCAAGAGTGGCAATCGGCGTACAGATTCCTGCGTGAAAGTCGAGGAAATTCCATCATGTTTGTGGATGCATTCCGGGCGAAGACGACGGGATCGTGTCTGACCCCAGTCAAACCCATTTGGTCATTTTCGACGACATGTTAGGAGAGTACGACGAAGAATTAAGCTGTGGTTTACGCGCAAAGTGCATCATCGTAATGCCAGTGTCATTTACATCACTCAAAATTTGTTTCAACGAAGTAAAGCCCATCGAACCATCAGTCTCAATGCTCGTTACGTGGTATTGTTTAAAAGCCCTAGAGATAAATCGCAAGTGCAATTCTTAGCCAAACAGTTAGAAACCCCTTGGCTGATTCATGCTTACGATGATGCCACTCAAACTCCGCACGCCTATTTACCCATCTGTTTCACTACTGGTGCCAAGGTACACTGAACTTCAGTACAAGTCCCTCCATCAAACAAATTGTAGAAAAACTCTCAAATTCACGGCTCACTCCTCAGCTAGTCCCAAACAAACAACTCTACTAAAACTAAATTCAGACTCTCCAATCACATTCGAAGACCCAAATATACCTTACGAAGAGTAGGAATTTGACGACACCATCCCAGTGTTAATATATGAACTCACAGAAGACTTTTATGCACAGTCTCTATCGCAAATCATGCAAACCCCAACCAAACAAAAAACAACTATATCAATATAACTAACACAGACTGAACCTGAATCAAACCCACAACAACCTCGAAAAAAAATAAAAATGAAAGTAAATCAGAGCATACCAGAACAACTCAATAGACGAAAAAAACGGACCCACACATTACTATAGATATACATAAATTCATGAAGACTCTAGATACAACCAGGGAAAAACAAACACCAACTATATCAAACCAGGCAAATAAAGTGAAAAGTAACAAAACCAACAATTAAAAATAACACAAGATTAGGTACCATCTCAGCCGATCTCCAGGATCATCCAATGTACAAACAAAACAAACAGCCACAACAAAAAGATTAAAGATAGGACCACCAAGATAAATAACATCCCCATTTACAATGAACCAACAATATGCAAAGATTACGACGACAAATGGAAAAACCCCATTAACCCCAAAACAACAATGAACATAAAAAGCACACAGAAAATAATCCCTGAAACAAGCAACAAACAAATCAATCAAAAATTAACCAATCCAAATTACCACCCGCTGTAACATACCTTATTCATAAGCAGTAGATCGAGCTAGCTGCTTAATCTAAGTTCCAATAGTATCACAGGGGCTCTATTAAAAGTACACGTAGGACTATTCTCCATAATCCGACCAAAGGCATTCGTGCTAGTTTGGTCTAAAGGCTTAATAGCTAAACTCAACATCTATGGAATAACAGGACGCGTGTTCAATTGGATAGAACATTTCCTAACATACCGGAAAAGTATTACTAGAGTGGGGGAAAATTACTCTTATTCATTCTCTCTAGAAAATGGAACACCACAAGGGAACGTACTCGGTCCCACACTCTTAAAAATCATGATTAATTACCTGGATCAAAACCTAACAACAAATAAAATGAATATCTCACCATTAGCGGATGATAGTGGCATCTGGCGAGCAGGCAACCCGGCAAACCACCTAATAATTAGTGAATTCCATCTTTGATAAAATAGGGAGATGGGCAGACAATTGGGGATTCAAAATATCACATGAAAAAACAGTAGCGATTATCTTCTCCCCAAAATATAACAACAATCTAATATACCCAAAAATATTCATTCATAATAATCCTATCAAATATGTAAAGGTAGTAAGATTCCTAGGTATGTACTATGATGAACACCTAAATTGGGGCCATCATATCCAAAACCTGATAAATAGTTGCAATAAAGAACTAAACCTTAAAGTAACCACATGGGGATCCAATCAAGAAACCCTAATGACTATATACAGAGTTCTCATCAGATCCAAACTAGACTATGGATGCCAAGTATATTTTATAAAACTAGACACAACATAAAGAAAAGCACTGGATCTCTGTACAGACACCCTCCCATCAACATAATTAGACGAAATGGCAAATGTAAATACTCACTGGAGAGCTACCATTGCAACTAAGGCGTAATGAGCTCATCTTAAGATATGCAGCACGATTATCAATCCATCCAAATACACATCCCACCAGAATAGCCATACAAAAGTGTGATAAATCATTCAGCCGCAAACTAGTTCCAAATATACCAGGAGGGAAACTAATACATGAACTCGTAAAACAATTACCAATCAATGACTATCGGGCAGAACTATTGGAATACCCCGACCAGGTCCCCTGGATAACATCTAAACCAACAATAAACACCAAAGCAACGGAACTTGACAACAAAGTAGATCAAGAACTAAAGATGAAATCAACTATTACAATGGAAACACTAAACACTTACTCCAGTTTTGTCCACCCAGGACAGCATCAGCTGTAGTAATCCCAGAATTCAACACCCAAATGGGAGACAGACTTCCTGACCACTGCTACACCTTCACAATATAATTCTGGGCAATCCATGAAGCACTTATATAAATAAACAAATCTGTAATCAAAAGTGACTCCCTCAGCGTCATTTTATCAATCAAATATAAACAATACTGACTCAAGAAAAAACTTCCTAAGAAAAACATACTTACTGCATAAGGAACTTAACACCAACAAACAAAATGTAAAGTTTATGTGGATACCATCCCACAAAGGACTTTTAGGAAACGAATTAACTGATCAGGCCGCTAAACAAATATTAAAAGACCCAAACCCTGCACCTATCAAATTTAGTGTAACTGAAACACACATCATTATCAGAACACATCAGTAAGAAATGGCAGGAAAAAATGAAATCAAAGTAACAAAGGACGGAAACTTTTACCGTCCTGAACAAAACAGACAGCGCCATTAAACCACCCAAAGTAAGTATCCCAGAGCAAACGATAAATAACAGAATCACAACCGGAAAAACCAAGCTAGCCAGTAGCTTTGGAAAGCAATTAAGACCCAGACCAACCAACATAAAGTGCTTTCACTGCAAAATTCCGGAAGATCTGCAACACATATTTAACATCTGCCCCAAATATGTGTCAGAAAGGAAAATCTTCAGATAGCACCAAAACAAATTAGATCCCCAATCTCATACATTGAATTTCTAGAACAAACCTAATCTTAATAGTACATACCAGAATATAATACATTTAACTAGGGAAACAGGACTAATAAACAAAATTGAAGACTCTCCCAATAAATAGGTTCTTAAATAAATAGGCGTAATATAAGATCAACCCTCTAGATGGATGACAAAGACATATCATAGTAACTACAACTTAAAGATACCAGTTGAGATGGAGATGGGGGGGGGGGGGAGGAATTCTGTTTACAACCCAAGTAGGGGTTTGTACTAGCCAGTGCGCGGGCTGGAGCCTTAACGTTATCTCCCATCCAAGGTAAATTAGTAATTTTTATTACAATTAAAATTAAATGCATTTGATACAATGCACCCTTACCTTACTGTACTTCTTTATTACCTTAAATTAAACCATCCCAGACTAAAAGACGTAACTAAATAGGAATCAATATAGGATGAGTGACTTTGAAATGTCTTAACTGCATTCAGCATCGATACCTGTCCTATAAAAAATCCACCCAAATATACTCGAAAAGGGGGGCTCACGTTAATTTAAATTATTTTTTAAAAACGAAGAGTTTATATTTATAAAAATTCTCTTCTCTTTTCTTCTGCTCCATCCCGCCACATCATCTATCCTAGAACAGTTCTTCAATTATAAAACCATCTATAGCCCGAGATGACAGCTATAAATTAGTCAAGGGTTCAAATTCCAGGATAAAAAGGACCCAAAATAAGAACACATAAGATGGTCCAAACACCCAGGACCATCAGGCCCTGCAGCACAAGGTGGCACAAAAAAAATTCTTAGAAAAATAGGCCCCAACATTAACTTACATAAGGTGGTCTAAACACCAACAGGCCCAGCAGCACAATGCGGAAATAAAATATCCAACTTCAAGGTCGAAAAATACAATAAGATCCCAAATTTAGTCACGTATAATTTGGGTTTAAGCCCAGAAACATCAGGGCCAGCCATACAAGGTGGCTAACTTAGATCAAGAACATAACATAGCTGTAATCTAGGAAAACACTTCGTCGTCTCTAACCCTCTCAAAAACAGCACAGAGTTATTTTATTCAAACTTCCGTCAAAGACGACAAGATTTAGGCAATTAACCGTGGAATCTAAACGACAACATCATGTGACCTTGCGCCGGCCTGACCTCCTTCAGCCCTTGCCTTGGACAGACACCACAATTATCAGTGAGCAGTGCATGCATAAATAATCAACGTCTGACATATCATTAAATAGACTGACTATAGATTCATACATGAGTGTGTGTTGGATATATTCCCACTCATGCAGTTGATACGGATTTAACCATGAGTCTGTGTTGGGTCTATTCCCACTCCTAAAAATCCGCATTATATTTTGTATGGAACAATTAGTCCCAAGACCTACCAGCTAAATCATCAGCACTCTTTGAGTGCAGAAATGTGTAGGGGTTGTGGCACCGATTCCTTCCCCCACGATCAAATTGTAAGCCTGCCATACAGGCATTAAACAGTCGCACATGCCCTAGCGACTTTAATCCAACTAAGTAAGTAAGAAAGTCCGACCATCTATTATTGACTCATCCTCTTATGAAGATGTGCTCACGGCTAGCCAAGCTGAACGAAGCTTACTTAAATTTACATCGGTCAGGCAAAGTCTGATACCGAAGCCCGAAGAGATAGAGAATGTCAGAATGCTGAAAGTACAGAAGACCTGATAGAGGAGCTCTTCAAAGAGGAAATCAAAATGCGAAAGAAGAATGGACGGAAAAGTACTGACTTCAGAAGCAGAGAGAGCAAAGAGAACACAACAGCAGCAATATCAGGAACCAAAAAGGGATTTATCGATTGCCGTGTAGACATCAAAGAGTTCTCCTTCTATTTCCGAAGAAGCAGACCTTATCCTGTGCGAAAGC
Organism: Sinohyriopsis cumingii; assembly: GCA_028554795.2. Lineage (NCBI taxonomy): Eukaryota > Metazoa > Mollusca > Bivalvia > Unionida > Unionidae > Sinohyriopsis > Sinohyriopsis cumingii. Next base: position 24,739,926 of record CM068842.1, on the reverse strand, counting down.
CTGTCGCCAGACGGGGACGCAGGCTTAGACGATAAAAGGTTGCCATGACTCCCCGTCCAGAAAAAAAAACAGCACTTTTCAGGGCTACCCCAATACTCTAAAAAAGAGATACTAATTCAAACGCCAATTGCATATTAATAAGTTAAAAAATAGAAGTGCTTTTATAAGCACTTCTTTTATTTGTTTTATGTCAAAAATAAATAAATAGAAATGTGTCTATAAGCACTTCGTTTCCGTGGTTTGTAATATAGTCTGTGTGTTTTCCTTTGTAGTTAGCGTTTGTAGGTAAAAAGTAAATGAGTGTTTCTTCCAGATCCGCGCGTTCCGTGTTTGTTTTTGGTGATAATATGGGTCTTGAAAGTTTTGGTATCAGGGATGTTTTCCTTCCCGTCAGTCTGGTTACCCCTAATTGATTCGTGAATTACGAAGAATGAGTAACAGAATCACAAAACCATTGGAACTTCAGGTGCAACTAGAGTATGCCAGGGGCTTGCTCGGTGAACTGGCCATGCAAAGGAAGCAAAGAATGAAGAAGAAGAGGAGAAGAAGAAGAAGCAAGAGGAAAAGGAAAGGAAAAGAACGATCATGCCTCATCTCATATTTAGACCTCTGTGTCAGGTCAAGCCAGAGGTGAGGAAACCTCCACAGGTAGAACCACCACAACCACAACAACAACGTCGAAAACAACCACAGTCACTACTAGTAGTGCCAGTACCAAAAGCCGCTGTCCCCCAAACAGAAAACTGGGAGGGGGAGCTGAAGAGACAGTGGGAGTCACTACAATGACAGAATCCCTGGGTGTGGAATAGAAGAAGACAGAAGGAACAAATCTTCAGAATCCCAGAAACTGAGGATTGGAGATCTGAAGCCACTCAAGAGGCCAGTGCGCTCCCAACCACAACTGTGAATTGGAACAACGATTGAAGTCGGCGTTGTGTCTGTGGTGACCGGCCTGGGAGGTGTCATCACTGACAAGTGCATCTGAAGTTCAAAAACAGCCCTTTTTAGGGCTAAGCAAATCTCTCGAAAAGAGACAGTTTAAATGATTGGTTGAAGTTTGGCTCTGTAAGAACTGGCGCGCCTTTAAGTATGGCTTTTAACTTATCAAGCGCCTCCTGACATTTTTCAGTCCAAAGGAACTTGTTTTTCTTGCTCAATAAATTTGTCAGGGGTTCAGCAATTATATAAACATTGGAACAAAATTTTCGATAGTATACGGCCGTACCTAAAACTCGTACCAGTTACTTTTTATTACAGGCACAGGGAAGTCAGAGATAGCCTTGACCTTAGCATCTATAGGTTTAACTTCTCCATGTTCCACGATATGTCCTAGAAAAATTACACTAGCACGGCAGAACTCACTTTTAGATAAATTAATTGTCAAACTTGCATCTGTGAGTCTGTCAAAGAATTTCCGAATTGTTGCTAATTGTTCTTTCCAGGTATCGTTGTAGATGATGACATCATCGATGTAAGCATCACAATTGTCTAGACCAGAGGTAATCATATTCATGAGACGTTGAAAAGTAACTGGCAACCTCTCCTCTGGGTTCGAGTCTTGGACTCACCCAGTGTGGGTATGTTAGCTTGCCAGAAGCTTTCCATAGGCCGGTGTTCTTACCAGGGTTTTCCCGCGTTCTTCCTCCACAAGTTGATACTCTTAATAGTTACTACATACCTGTAAGCAGATTTTAAGAGAGAAAACCTATGGCTACAGCATTTGATCTTCAGCTGAGTTAGCTACCAACCGCAAAGTCCTGAATTTTCTGAGAAAGACCTTAAAATAAAGGTTTAAGAAATCAAAGAATAGAAACTTCTGAACTGTACATCTGCTGATCTCGTTATAGTTGCGGCAGTAATGACAGGAAATAGACATTTCACAATGTAAATCATCTAAAATACCACCAACAGTCAGAAAACCATACTTCAGACTTTCGAAATATGGTCTTCGGATTTTTATTTTAAAATGAAGCAGGTGGAGGAAGTTTCAATCAGCCAATTTATAGTATTGAGCACCTTTATTCATTTTGACTGCATGCCTATCATGATTGACAGACACAAGTTATGTCATTTGTTGTAATTGTCCTCGTGTTTGAATGAGCAGTGTTAGTGCTTGTCAAATCGTGGAATGCGTTCATCATCATCCGTTTTGAATTAGTATAATTTCGACCGTAGAGTTATAAACGTTCTAATTCGAGTGCCTGATAACTCATTGTTAAAACTCCAATAATATTCTCATTCACAAGTGGCATACTAACGATGCTGTCTTTTTGTAATGACTAATATCATATAGTAATGTATGCATTGTTTCATGTCACTGTAGACATTATCCGTTTCAAAACTAATAAAAAGTGGATAGGCATTAAGCAAATGTGGTTTTAATTGATTGTTGTATTTATTTTTCAGTTTGGTGTAATAGAACCCGTACGATAGCCACTTGTTTCACTCGGAAACAGCAAATCAAATGCAGATTGCTTTAGTTACTTTGATTTGGTCGTCCCTCGTATTAATCAACATCAGTTCCTTTTCTAGTATTTATCTGTATGCAAACGATATATCTAATTTTTATGTTTTGCATATTTTTTCTTTTCTGTACATATTTTCACTATTGTACGTTTCTTCAAAATTCTGAATTTCCAGAAAGGCCGTTGTTCAAGAGTTTCAAAACATCCTTTTCACGTGCTGCTTTTGTCTCGGATTTGTCTTGATCTATGTGCAAGGTTCGAGCCATGGTTGTGACAACACTGTACTGGTTTTGTTAATTTCAAGCTTAATTGAAGGTTGAACTTGAACCTTTGGTAAAGTATTACGTGTTTACTTGTTGATTTTGTTTGCTTGTTTGTTTTCAAAGTAGATAGTAATTCTGACACAGCTGGCTCGTCTGCTTATCCTTCGTCGATAACTTATTTTTATTTGTTTTTATTTTATACCTTTTATTATAAGTTTTGTTTTTTAACTCTGAAAATTGTTTCTATTGTTTGGTATTAGCTTTCCTGGGGATAACAGGAAGTTTTTGAACCGGTCTTGTAAATGATTTTTTATGTCTAACTCGGATTCTAAAAATGAACCTAGTATCATTATCGTTGGGATTAGCTAGCGAGTTTGTATTAACCCATTCCATTTCTGAGGTTCATTTGAAGTCTTTCGCTGGCACATCGCCCGACCAAGTAGTATTAACTGCATTACATAGCAAGAGATTTATAATTGTTTCATCGTAATTTGCATCAAATATTTTTCTAACCTTGCTATTATCAACACACAATTCGTGATATGCTTTTGTGTATCTGTTAGAAATCGTGCTAATTCGCGCTGTAGTTCCACTTTCGATCATGAAAAATACTCCATTTATCAGTAATCAGTTCAACGCCAGATATTCAATATTACCTTCACTAACCGATGTTATCAATACTTCTTTCTCTTCCGGGAATTCTATGGTGTTGTTTTCAAACTTCGATTGTAAAGCCTCTGTTTAATAAATCAACGCTTGACCCCACCGATTGAAAGAACGACCTCCTAGTTTCTAACCTCTCATTCATTTAAAAGATCCTAGAAAAAAGATGTTTTATCCCAATTTGTGTCTCTTCTGAATTCAAATAGTCCTTTTAGCAATGTACGGTCTGCAGATCACCCTTGTCATAGTACTGAAACTGCCCTTCAGAGAGCAGTTACGACCTCCTCTCTCCTTTGGGTAGTGGAAAGAGTAAGTCCTCACACTCCTTGACTTGTATGCGGCATTTGACATAATAGACCATGATATATTACTTAACAGTCTCCAGCATGTATTTAATATTCACGATATAACCTTACTATTCACTGTAGTTCAAGTCATACTTAGTCAACGAAACATTCCAGCTGCTTTGGCACATTCCTCGTTAACTTTTTAATACAATGTTTCGGATCTAGGCTAGCTATACAACAGACGCAAGAAAAGATCCTTACAAAAAGCATACAAGTGACAAGGCATATCCTATCTTTTTTAGCTGGTGATAGGAATGGCAAAAATATACTTACAGTTTTACATTCTGAATTTCTTCAAAATGTACTTTCTTAGTTCTGCAAATCCGAATTACATGAGCCATGTCATAGGTTCTCAATCTTGAATACACATTTCGATATTGTACTGTAATTTCGAATATAAGTACAATTACATCCTCCTTACTGCACTCAAAATGAAATAAGCATTAAATTCCATAGCGTCTTTTTGATAATTGTAACTGAAAGACTTCGTATTTTTCCCACATTATGATTTCAAACATTGAATGACAGAAACAGAAACACATTTGCAGATGTCAATACGCTTCTCCCTCGCTTCTTCAATCTGATGTATTTCATGTGGAATTGTCACAAATAAATCCAGTCCATACTCACGAAATTTCATAGAATCGAAAACAAATATTGAAATATATTAATTCCAGATCAAATGGAAAAGTTGTTGCAATGCGCATTCATTCACAATATGACTCCAAATTTCAATTTTAACTAGACACGCCATTTTCTTTCGGAAGTTTTGTCGACCGCGCGACTAAGTTCAAATTTATCTGGGCAGAGTTATGTGCGCAGTAATAATGTTGAAGTTGTGTAATGATGAATCTGTATTTAGTTTGGAATACGGCATACATTCAATTACTTTGTTTCTTGTAGCGTATTTTGTTAATATAATTAAGCAATAGGTAGAATTAAAAAAATGAGCATATAATTAAAAGGTTACTGCATTTGTATGGGAAAATATGAACTCGTTTTGTCGGATGGATATACTGCACTCCCAAGGTCGTTCATATTTTCCCATACAAATGCAGTAACCTATTAGTATTAATATAGGTTTGTTAACTGAATCGTCCTACTAAATAAATTCTTGAGCAACTTCTTCCAATCTCTATCATACACCACTTTTACTTTTTAAATATTCACGGTTTGGTACCAGGTCAACTGATTAGATATCTGTCTTGGTGCCAAGAAAATCTAATATATATCTGTTTTGGTACCAGTTATACAAATTCCATCTACTGAATATCTCAAAATCAATAAATTATTTAAGCCCGTCACAAACTAAGCAATTGCAGACTTGTTATCATCTATTTTAATTGATAATTTAGGATGCTTGAATTTGATTTATTAACTTTGTTTGTATTTGGTTTCAAAGCATTATGTATATCTATATTTTTGGTAACTTTTGGTATATGGCTATATCTAATTTTTGTCATTTGTATTCATGTTTGTAAATTGTACAGAATATCTTTAGTCAGAGTTTGCCTGCGTGTCTAGGGTCTGTTAAGATCGTAAATGTACATACCATCTATAAATAGATGCTTACGTATGTGTGGACAATCACATATAATATTTTTAATAATACAACTTAATGACGATTTGGGGTTAATTTCTCATTGGCTGATGGGTTTTGAGGGTTCTAGAAGAATTCACTAACTTCCCATTAGTTGGGCTTGGTCACATGAATATGTATTTTCGAGGTAAATTGAGTTGTATGATCTGTCACGTTGTCTATGTTGTGAAATGTAGTCGTAATAGAAGGTGTATATAAGGACGCAATTAGAGTGATTCCTTTCATGGAACCATCCTCATTTCCTGTGCTCCTATTGTAAGTCTGCATACGTGTTTTATGTCGTACTTAGATATTATTCGAGATTTAAAAAACATTTGTTTGGTCAGTTCAGTGAGAAAAGTAGTGCTCATTGTCTGACTATAATATTATCCTGGAATTATAGTAAATTATTCAAAGTAGTTCTGGACAGCGCCATCGTGAGAACGTCACTATTCTTGGTAGATCAGTACATTTCCGGTTTTGAAATTTATACGAAACTTTTAATTTTTTGTACTTTCAATGAACTTTTTCAGAATTAATTTGGATTCACTGCATAATATTTTAAGTTCCTCTCATATTTCCATTTATAACTTTGACAGTTAAATTATTTGTTAAGGTTTATAGAACTTATTGGTTTGCTTCTTTCTGTTACATCATTTGTGACCATTACAAGAGCATGAATATATTTGTGTATTGCATTATACTATTTGATAAACGGTCTCTGCAATACAACATACCAAAATAATTTCTAGACCACTTAGCATTTATTTTAAAAAAATTCTTCCATTTATCCTGCCATAAAATTTCAAAACCACTTTATAATTTGTGTTTTTGTAATTTACAGTGCAAACAGACTAGTATAGAACAGGCATATTCGAATGCCTGTGATTTAACTTTACTACTGTTCATCCCATTTCTCACTGCCATGCTTAATGAGTAAATAAATGCATCTGTCGCTGCTCCTACATAATTCTAATTTATTGGATTTGACTATTAAATAGTACATTAGAAAAAATGTAAATGTAAAAAATGTAAACAGTAAATCAGTTTGACCCCCAGCGATCCATTGAAGGCAACTGTCCCAAAGTTCCAGGCGATTGGGCGCCGTCGATATTTTCAAAGCCTTTCACCTTCACCTTCGTGTAACGGAACAGTTCTTCACAAAACTTAAATTTAGACCTGGGTAGTGGGATGGGGTGAGAGATGTTGGCAAATGACATAAAAACTGTTCCCTGAAGCAAATTAGGGGTGCAACTAAAGAAAGTTGCTCTTGGGCGCCTCAAAACCGCGTGTCGCAACTGTGCCACACGAACTTGGTTGTGGAATTAAATTATACTGGACCAGTAGTTAACACTGTTAATTCAAATAGTTCAACTATTCAGCTAGTGGAAAAAGAGATATTACTAGTTTAAATTTCTCTCGGTTACTATACTAGTTACTGATAGGTATCATTAAGCATCGCACTAAGGCTTCCCAAACCATCTGACTGTACAATTATTTGCAGTAGGATAATTATTTCAGACGCTAATGTTACATAATTGTACTAAAATATCGAAGCACTTGCTTTCTGACTTAATCAACATACAAGCATCTGGTAATTAACACCCACCGAGTCTTTCTGCATTACATCAGGCGCAATTAAGTACAGCACGTGCGGGTTCATACATCTATTAAAAAGTGTAATGTAATGGCTGTTAATTCATTGGAAGAATCCCAGTTTCAGATATAAAATAATGCTGAATCAAAACGTTGGATATGCTCAGATCATACAGCAACTTAATAAACTTTCCATATTATCATACTGATTATTGGATAATGATGGTAAAGTAAACTCAAACCATCGAACAGAGAGAGAGAGAGAGAGAGAGAGAGAGAGAGAGAGAGAGTAGTAATGTTAATTAAAGCAGAATAATGCCTTAGATCAACTGTAAATATATTAAAATATTTTAATTACCTCTCGTTAGTTCGTCTTTTCGCTTAGTTTCTATTGCACACTAATTTCCATACGCCGGTACGTGAATGCCTGAGCGTTCTGTGTGTACGAGAAGCTAACGTGCTTTTGTAGTGCTCTACTTTCTTCATAAAAATAATCTTTCGTGTTTAAGTCATAAGAGTGTCTTATATTAATCTAATTAATGTGAATAAAAACAGAAACTTTAAAAAGAAAACGATCAACATATGATTGTGAACAACAAGCAAAGGCTTAGAACTACATTTTGTAGCGGACACACTCGCAGAGAGAGACCGCCGTTTGGACATTTTCATATTTAATTAATCATACTAGAATTTTAGAACATTATAATAGGTTTAAGAAACAACAACAACAATAACTTATTAATTAAATACGTTACAGTATGTGTGCCTCCTAACCGACAAAAATTTATCTTATCATGTCGACAGGCTATTGCAGCAATGTATCATCGATATTATGTACAGTGAAGATAAATCACAAGGAAAGTGTAAACATATCGCTGTGAGGAGCCATATTCTTGTAGGTTACTTGGTGCAAGTTTAGTTTTAAGGTTTTTATCCAACCCAAATTGTTTTTCTCTCTCACTCCATATTTATACGTATGTTACCCCTTGTGCATGATAGGGCAGAGGAGAAAGAAAAAAAGAAGAAAAAGAATTCCGATGAAATTTTTTACCATGTTAAATTCATTTATAAAACGGAGACTATTAATACTTTGTATTGTTATGTTCTTACGTCATTAATGACTAATGAGTGAAAACTCATCATTGATCTATAGGCCTACAGTTAAAAGAATGTTTATATATTCGTATTATTGTGCCATGGGTTGATCACAATTTGATATACCAATAGGTTTAAGAAACAACCAGAACAACTTTTTAAATACGTTACAGCATGTGTGCCTCCTAACTCATTAAAGAGTCAAAAGCGCTCAGGCTAATTAGATACTAGTTTCGGACTGTTCGTTTTCAGTTTATCGCATATATATATATATATATATATATATATATATATATATATATATATATATATATATATATATATATATATATATATATATATATATATATAAAAGTGTGTGTGTGTGTGTGTGTGTGCCATTATGTATATTGTATATATATGCGATTATCGTATGTCCGGATAAGTATGCCATTATGCTATGTACCCCGTATATTCATTTGTATTAGGTAATACTGTACTTGAGCCGAATGGCTAATAATAGAAAACGAATACATTTCATTGTATTGAGATAAAGCGACTTGGACGTATCATAGTGGACAATATCCAATAGAAATTGTAAATTATTTTCTGATATATTTCTGTGCTTTTTAAAAAAACTGACTTTTTGTGAATCCACTATGACACATACTGCATTACTTTAAAACCTCTCGAGATTCTTTAATGGGAAAGTGTATTCACGACTATACTTTGACATAGTTAAATTTACAAACTTAAGCTTTGTTTTGAGTTACACACCTCCAGGATCCTTACGGGCTCCTTAACTAAGGACCTTTGTAATGTTGTTTCTACCATTTATTTTTATTCGGTGATAGGGGCTGTGATTAATGGGGACAAAAATTCCTTTGCTTGTATAAAGATACGATTTCACACCAGGATTCCCAAAATTAGAGTAAAATCGGGAACATTTGTTTCCTATTTAGCTGTTGGTACGTACTCAAGGCCGTAGAGAGCGATCACGGGCCCTGGGGTAAGAAACACCTGGGCCTCTTCTAGTTCTTGTTCAAATACATATTTTCTATTATAAATTTAAAAAGTGTTGTTCGACTCGTGCCCCTTTAGGGGGCCCGGGCACTGAGGATATATATCCGGTTGTCCCCCTCTTGTCGGCCCTGTTGGTACTTGTTAATATGCTAAGATTTGTAAACTCGAGACTTGTGGTGATACTGGACAGCAATAGCGTAGAAATATATATTAGTATAATCTCTTTAAATTCAGACCTGTGTCCAAATTTTGCCCATTTGAGTAATGTTTCACTTATACCACGTCTTCGCTTGGCAAGATTCCGAACTTTTAACCCTGTCTACACCTTCGTCGATAGATCAGATATTTAAGTTTTTGTTCTGTCGACATCTATGGGATTTCATAGCTGCCTCACTTAGTATGTAATGCCAACTAACGAATAACCTGTCACAGCGGTGCTTTGTACACGAGACAAAAATGGTGGAGGCAATTGATTTCAAAAGGATACTTTGTAAGTTTAACATCGAAAGTATGACTGCGTACAATAGAGAAGCCATTACATGTGTATTTGAGGGAAACAATGGACTTGAATAGACTAAGACAGCAATAGAAAATTGATTATTTATGAGTCCAATCCAGTTCTGTACGATCCAATGAAATTAACAGACCCGAAGGTGAAGAGAGGGTTCACATATTGGAACCTTGGCTAGCGAAGATGATTATGCCAATGCACATGATTGCAACGATTGAAATCATTTCAGATTTCTTCTGCTCAGTGAGATTGCTACATAACGACGACTTTTGATAGACATACAAACAACTTAATTCTGCCTATTTCAAGACATGTTCAAGTTTGGGTAAAGGCCATGGACCGTCAATACCCTCTTCCACAAACTTGGAGCATTGGTTTCAGAGAGCAGATTTTCCGTTCGGGTATTAAGAAGTGATTCCTCATTCTCTTACGGTGAAAACTCAATCCTTATCATTGTTGCATTAAGTTTAGGACCTTATTTTGCAACACCAACCTTACTATACATGTAAATGATGATCTAAAGGTATTATTGAAGTTTTATTAGTGATTTTCTTTAACAAGTTCATTGTTTCTGGATAGTATTTAAATAGAGCTGCTTAAATTTTCTATGAAAATATATATTCAAATTGCACAAAGTAAAATATATGGTGGATAAATACACATACTATAACTGGAACGATCATTTTATTTATTTAATTACTTTTACCCTCATTTCCCGAAGTCGAAAACTTGGGAGTAATGCCTTCTTGTGCAATAGTGTTCGCACATCCCGTTTGTTTTTATCCTCCCGTATTTTTTTATTAAAAAAACATCAAGGATATAAGAGACACAAAAAAACATAGTCATTTCATTTATCAATTTATAATTTCTAACCTGGTTCTCGCAAGGGAATCCCTAGCACAACCGTTTTCAAAGAAAAGGGAAGCTCTCGGTGTGAACAAGTAGAACATACTGCTCACTGTCTTTTTATGGTTTCTAAAACAGTAGATTTCAGTTTAAACTGTATCATCTGCGTCCAATATTTATAATATCTAGTTTTAATATTTCTTAAACAAACTGAACAATTAAACGCAGGAAGTTCTGTATACGTGTCTTCAAAGAGATTTAACTCCAAAATTACAAAATGACAGAATATCAAAGATAGAGAACTACATCACATCTGTTGCTTACAAATATACTCTCCCAAGCTAATAAGGTAACCGTGTCAGTAAAGAAACTTCCGTTTGATTCCAAATTACAAATTCATGATTGAAGCAACGAAGTTTCGTACATTTCTCCCAAGCTAATAAGGTAACCGTGTCGGTAAAGAAACTTCCGTTTGATTCCAAATTACAAATTCATGATTGAAGCAACGAAGTTTCTTACATTTTTTAATCTCCTTAATGCCTTTTGTTTTAACATCGGAAGAGGAGCACAAACAAAAGGGATGGTGTGTGAATACTATAGTCTATGTACAACATGTATTATTGGAGAAAATATTTTTTCCTTAGCTTTTGCGATGTAGGCCTAGTCTTTAGTTTGCTAAAAAGGACAAATGTATCTGCTTAACAGGACAATGTATTTATTTTGGTTGTTTGTTTTCACCTATAGTTGCTGGTTTTTATGGACCTCAACAATGCAACAGGTGATACAACACTCAAAATAAAATCAATTTTATTATTTATAAAACTTTATCAAAAGCTAAAAGCAAAGCATTTTTTAAAACTAAAACAGGGGGACAACTTGTGAATACCATCAACAGAAAATATTTTTTAAGCAAAAAACGAAGAAGTTGTCGTTGATATTTCAACAACAAAAAGTCCAGCACGAGTCTCCTCAAAAGATGCAAAATGAAAAGGCCTTTTAAAAAAATGCAGTTATCGTGACTGCTGTAACTGGCACATTTGCTGAAATTTGCAGGAACGAACAGAATATGGAAGATTAAGTTGAAATACAACTGCAAGTGGGGACAGGCAATAAAGCCGGCTCCAACGATGACAAAAATTAATGAAAGATTGTTAACTAATTTCTCAAGTCTAATAATCTAATTTTTAATTTATCTTCTTCAAGTACGCATTTAATAGGTTAATATGTGACTGAAGTCGCATTGCATTCCAGAAGTAATACATTAAATTGCAAGGGATGTATATGACGAGGACGTAAGCGTTAGGTACGGACCATCTGTCTCATAAGGCTGTTTCTAGCAGGTTACTGACATACAATCACTCTCTGCCAATAAATTTCTCGCCTCGGCTCTCATCTTCCTATCATATGACAAAAGCCATTCTCATAACTTGTGTAATCCATTACTTAACATAATAAATCCCAGTATTGTTCTTACAGCGTTGAAGACATGTGTCACTTTAGTTATTTATGAATGTAGGCGTGTAGGTAGTTTTTAAAAAAGCGGTGGCCTGTTCTTAACGGACAGAAGAATGAGTCAGCTTCTAAGTTGTCCACTTCAAGCAAATTGTATCATTTATAAATATACATAAAACGTGTGTTTGTAGAAAGACAATTTTTTTTATGAACGACCGCTGTAGAACATAATGTTTTCTTTCAAGACAAACGCTGTCAGAAATAATTTTGTTGAAACTAGCCATGAATAGCTTAATTCTAAATAGAGCAAACTCTTTTAAAATTAGCAGTTTGTTATTATTATTATCTTGGTAAGAAAATACAGTTGAAAGATCGATTCTATATCCTCCTATTTCCTACTTTAATATCGAAGAATAGGATAAAACCAATATATATATATATATATATATATATATATATATATATATATATATATATATATATATATATATGTATATATATATGTATATATATATATGTATATGTATATGTGTATATATATATATATATATATATATATATATATATATATATATATATATATATATATATATATATATATATATATATATATATATATATATATATAAGAGCGGCCTCACATGTTGGGAATTGTTTCCTTCTGATCTCTGAACTTTATTCGGGCTACGCAGAACTCTAAATAAATACAAGTTTTGCACAGATTTGCATATTCCATAGTTTGCTTTTCATTAAAATCATTCCAAATGTAAACCCATTAAGCCCATTTCTTTAGGAATTAACCCTGGCCCTAGCATAGCTGGTACATTAAAAAAAGAAGTGCTAAACAGTTGCAAGCGCACTGAGGAAAATTTTGTTGTTGTTGTAGTGTTTAACGCCATTTTCAACACAATATGGGCTATACATGGCGGCCAGTATAACTGGCGGAGGAAGAACCCTGGAAAACCCCGGGAAGAACCACCGACCCACGAGAAGCTACTGGCAAGCTTTCTCACGTACCAACATTAGCTGAGCCTGAGACTCGAACCCACGCAGACAGAGGTGAGATGGAAAGGTGACCACTCGGCCACTCACGGCCCCTGAGGAAAATGTAACAGATGATTGCGAAATAAGTTATAAAATTCAGGATGCTTTTTAAGTTACACAGTTGACATTAGAAAATGGAAAGTTTCCTATCTCGATACGAAAATATATTATTTAATTTAATCAAATCATTCTGGTGACATTTCTCGAAACTATTTAATTAAGTAACATTTAGAATCTCACGTCCCAAATTTTTGCATATCTCTGCCGTAGACAGGAAAATATGCCTTTATGACTGAGTCCTTGGTATTAGATAATTAAAATAATTGTAACTTGTACTGCATATAATTACGATGGTATTATATAATTCAAGTAATTATATCAAGTATTATATATAAATACCCGTTCATGATTTATGATTTTGTTTATGTTTTGACAGTTATTCCCCACCTAGTTCATTATATAAAACACTAATTCAACTTGTATCGACATGGCCATGTAACAGTTTTCGAATTATGTAAAAGATTGAACGACAATATAATATTGTCCAATTAATAGCAAATAACAATATGCCAATCGTTTTTTCTATTATTATATTTTATTTTTACGTGTTGTTTGTTTATTCATTTATGTAAGTTATTTGTCGAGAATACCATCCTGTTACGTATAATTTAATAAACTGACTAATGTCTGCCAAAAATAATGGAATAATTAATGACGGAAAATGTGTTTATCTTGCATTTTACAATAGAAACAATTTTATGCATAATTAAATGTAATCAGTTTGGCAATATTGAAATTTGTAATCTCTAATGCGTCCCATTAGTATGATTTTTTTTTAGTTTTAAGAAGATATGTTACTTTTTTTGTTGTTGCTGTTGCTTTTCTTTAATGAGGTAAAATAAAAACCAAAATGATCATATTGTTCTTCCATAAAGTTCTCTTCTCTTCTGTTCATCCTCAGATGATTTTTTAAAAAATTATCTTCCTTTAGGTTATGAGGGTTTACATTACTGTGTATATTAAAAACAAATAGTATTTTCAATTGTTTCCTTGCACTTCATCGTTGTAACTTCCATCAGAGATCCTGTTGTCTTAGTCGTTAACAAAGATTATTTAAACTGACTGATTAACTTACTATATATTTTCTAAGTATTACAGTCAATATAAATTATTATTTTACAAGATACTTGGGCATCAAAATGGTCACTATAGTGTGTGACAATCCTGTCTATACTGCCGCTTATACTGTTTGTCCCGTCATGCATGACAGAAAGACGTTCGACAGCAAGTGTATTGCTTCATTATAACGTACTTCATTGGGTCACACCTAATGTATGCAATTATTCGTTTTTTTATGACCAACTTAACGACCATATTATCATCCTCATTCACAGCTCTGTAGTTAGTGTTGCACGTTTGACGAACTTTACACTACGATACACTAATTAGGTAAGTAATTCTTAATACTTATTCTTTACATATATCTCTTTACACTAATTGCCACAGTGTTGTACCTTAAGCCTAAAATTTGGAAGACTATAATTTGAAAATGAATGCAACTTATACATGTATCAGACGTCGTAGATTTAAACTGGAAATAGCTTCTTTTCTGTTTCTAAAAAATGATATTGTATTTCATCACCACTTTCACGGGGTTCTGTTTCTAAAAAATGATATTGTATTTCATCACCACTTTCACGGACTTCGTGTGTTTTAAATAAATTTAATGACCATCAAATATTAGATAAATCTGTGTTGTTACCGCCAGTCACATCCGACACACCGATTTTTGTACGGGACCTCGGGTAACCGAGTGGTCTAGCCCGCCCATACCGATCTCGGCAATCTAATTTCACTCCGCGTGGGTTCGGGTCTCGAGCTCGGCCTATGTGGATATGTGAGATATCTTGCCAGTATCTTCCCGGGAATTATACTTCAACACATAAATATAGCATGGTATGAAAATAATCTAGTGTTACCACCAGTCATATCCGACGCAACTATTATAGTATAATTTGTACTTCAATACGTAAATACAGGATAGTATTAAACGAAACTATATTGTTCCCACTCGTCACCTATTATGGTAAAAGTTAAGGAAATTAATACATTTATTATTTAGCATTTATGTAAATGCATACAAACATTAGTAATTGATAAAAAAAATGAAAACATCACATTAACCACCAACATCATCGTCGTCGTTGCAAAAAAAATCATAATTATTGTATACCCTGTCGTATAGATTCGAGCATAATAAAAATACACTGTTCATGATAAAACGAGACAAAAAAGTCGGGAATGAATCATTATACTCATATTTTACAACATATTTTAACGCATACACACACACAGACACACACACACACACACACACACACATACATTCATACATACATACATAGATACATACATACATTCATACATACATACATACATACATACATACATACATACATACATACATACATACATAGAAAGAATGATAATTACATATCCATTAAAACCTTCCGTTTTATATGGATTTGTTTTCTGTAATGAAAGATCGAGCTATCGTTGTGCCACATTAGAAAACATGATCACACGCAGGTTGAAATACGAGAAACTCCTTTCGCCAGAAAGGTGTATGTAAGTCAAATAATAAAACAATAATACAATGAAAGTGGTTTTTAATTGGTGAACCCCGTGAGCAGCCTGGATTATCAGTACAATTAATAAGATATCAAAGTTAAAGAGTTCTTCATTCATGTCGCAAGCGGGTGGGTAGGATATTACTCACGACGATTACCACATTCATAAAATGCTGCCGTTTTATTAAGAGACATGTTTCATGATTGTTTCAATATTCTGACGGATGCTTCTTTCCTAGTTGCTTGTTAAAGATTTGTTCACGTGATAGTGGTCAATGGTGGAGCATCTTGGTTGGGGGCTGTTCTACTCCGCATGTTCTACAAACGTGTAGTTTCTATAATGATGAAGTGATATTTCTAACTAGATAATTGTCGCATTGTTTCAACCGCTCAGCTGGAAAGTTGCTTTGGCTGTGTTTACACAGTAATGTTTTAACACATTTCTACCTAGCTTATGGTGAAAACTTAGATATAAAACGAGACATAAAACGGAATGACACTGTGCCGACAGTCCCATAATTAGGAAGGCTGTCCTATATTGATTGACTTTTTAGGCATATATTTAATTTTTCCAAGAAATTCTTCTAGCATGCCACGATATTTAATCACGATATCAACAGATGAGCTGATCTTGTTCCAAAACTTTACTTGAACTCAAGGGTTCAAAAACACCCCAATTTAAAATACAATGTTTCATCTACGTATATTTAAATAAGTTATATAAAACTAAATTTTGATATTGTGGGCAAACTTAACCGCTCCTGTAGAATAAAACTACGTAAAAGAAATGTTGTGAACACCGCAGAGGCGATTGACATCAATAACAAATTTAAAAAATCTGGAAAAAATCAGGCACTACAGAACATGCAACGTAAAGTGTAAACAATTACCACTCAATCACGGTTTGTTTGTTTGTTTTCTTGTTTGGGGAAGAATGCAAGTTTGCGGTTAAAATATATTCCAATTATACTGCACCCGTAAAAAAAAATATGCGGACGTAGTTAAATTAGCGTTACTGACGGAACAACCACTAAATAGCAAAGAATGCAGGATAATCTTAAGCCCGTTGTTTGCGTCATTCAGCTTACCACTGCACTATCCGGTTCTTGTTTATTTTAGATCCCACGGTTTTCGATACCGAAGTTGAAAACCTTACGTCATAATCGGATCATAAGAATATTAAATATACGTTCATAGGTAAATATAGTTCTAAGTTTTGTATTTCCTCGATAACGAACTAACACGGGCAAAGTTGCCACATTTGTAAAACATATGTCTATTTTTGGATACAATAAAATGTGCAAACATGTATTATAAATTATAAATAAAGATTAACATAGACATGCTTCTCCAGGATAAAGCTGTTTGTGAACTCTTATATCCCACTCGAACCCAAACATACTGAGGTTCAAATATGATCGTAATATTTTCTGCCCTTACTGACGAAGTTTGGACATGTTTTCATAAAAGCCACGCGAGGTCTTTACCTTAGCTCCTGCGAATCATATCCAGTAATTCAGAATTGAGATTAAAAAGATCGCCCATAAAGAACACGCACGCACGCACACACACACACACACATGTATATATATATATATATATATATATATATATATATATATATATATATATATATATATATATATATATATATATATATATATATATATAAATAATAAAATTGCTTTTAAAGTGTTGCTAGAGAGCAATTTGATATACCATAACTGTTATTATATTACACACACACACACACACACACACACACATATATATATATATATATATATATATATATATATATATATATATATATATATATATATATATATATATATATATATATATATATATATATAATAATAATAATAATAATAATAATAATAATAAAATTGCTTTTAAAGTGTTGCTAGAGAGCAATTTGATATACCATAACTGTTATTATATCAAACTGTGATCCGCCCATGGCGCATGAATACGCATAGATGAATATTTTTTTCAATATTAGGTTATGTTTCAACAGTAAGCCATCGCTTTTATAGTGTGTAAGTCTCAGATGAATTTCCACTGATTAATCATTAGAGATGCAATAAAATAACGATAACAAAATAATAATAATCCCTGTTTTTTAAATGACTAAATGAATTAACTCTCTCTCTCTCTGTCTCTCTCCCTATATATATATATATATATATATATATATATATATATATATATATATATATATATATATATATATGTATGTGTGTCTGTGTGTGTGTGTGTGTGTGTGTGTGTGTGTGTGTGTGTGCTGTATCACTGATATGCATAGAGAGAGAGAGTATTATTATACAGGCTAGATAACTTTTAATGAGTAACCGTAACAAACAACCCTCCTTATAGCTCATCGACCATGCTGACATCCTCCAAATAAAAGATGTAACATTGTCGCTTGTATAAAATATTCGTGCGTAGCAGACGCCCCCGCATATTGGCCCAGCCATTAACTCTCATCTAATATACAGTCAATCCTAATTTGATTACGTGAACGTAGGCATATAGAAATTACTATAGACATGTACCAATATACACCAGACAAAGCGGGAAGTGCTATCCCTAGGTTCTACAAAACAGGCAAACAAAGTGCTAACAACCGGTAAACGGCTAGAAACCTGGAAATTTTTTTAAACTTCACTCCCTTAACAACATGCGTATGGTATTTTACAATGAATCTTAACTATTATTGTTTTGGTTGGAAGGTGTGAAGCCTTGAGGTTAATAAATGCTTTATCTGTCATGAAGTGCAGATGATATTCACGCGTGTTTTCTCCGTCATCAACAAAACCAACATCTAGTATCCGGTATCTATCTATTACGGAATGCATGGAGATTTATCTTACAGGTATTATTTGATCGTGTACAGGGTTTCATTGGCTTTGGCTTTGTAGGTTTAACACTCTATCTATCTATCTATTTATCTATATATATATATATATATATATATATATATATATATATATATATATATATATATATATATATATATATATATATATATATATATATATAATTTTCAGTATAACCATCCAGAAAGTAATTATCTTTCTTTATTCACCATACCTGTGGATTTTCCAATTTCCGTGGAGACGCCCAAGAAACAGAATTTAGCACCGAGGAATTAAGTCTACCCTGCCATCGTTTTATTCTCTCTACCTGCTTTCATCTTTTTTTCCATTTAATTCGAACATAATACTTATCAGTTCAATACAATTTCATTCACCGAAATTATCGATTACAGTTCAATAGGTAACCGCTAAAACTGGAATGGCAGGAAAATCTATTCTGAATTGGTCATCGAAATGGTTCATGCGTTCACGAGACATACATATCCGTGTTTCCAACCCAAAGACAGCGACGAATAATTCCAATTGGCTTTGGCTTTGTAGGTTTAACACTATTTTTCAGCACATGATTTGGTCATCGAAAATGTTCATGCGTTTTCGAGACATGCGGATCCGTGTTTCCAAGCCAAAGACATCGAGGAATAATTCCAATTTTCATTGGCTTTATAGGTTTAGCACTATTTTTCAGCACATGATAGGCTATGCATGGAGGCCAGCATATCTGGCAGAGGAAAAACCACCAGTTGGAACCACCGATCCAGGGGAAGCTACTGGCAAGCTTTCTCACATGCCCACTCTGGCTTAGTCGAGACTCGAATTCACGTGGCGATAAGTGATATGTATGAGTGATCTGTGAAGGCGAGCGTCTAGACCGCACACACAACGAATAATATCAAATGCAGATATGTAAACAACATATCTAGTTGTATACTGCTTAGTTATGATGTAACCAAAACAAAGAATCTTGTACTGATAAATCCGAAAGGTAGAAAAACTGTATGCTTGAACTATTTACATTCTTGCAAATCAGGTATTCCAATTTGGCAGGACAACTACTTTGCTTTTGAATGTTACCGTAGGTAACATTTTAATATTTACTATGTTTAGAACTGTAACATGTCGTCCCGATTTTCTATTTACGCTTTTTCTATGGCATGATCCAAGATTTTCTGTAATATGTCCGCTTCAGTAAGTGTTGACATTTCTTGGATCGTTTCTCGAATATCTCTTCGCTAGAGCAGGTTCTTTTCACACTTCGTTCCCGACAGCTGGATGGGAGCAAGTATAACATACATTTGTGTGGAATATATATATATATATATATATATATATATATATATATATATATATATATATATATATATATATATATATATATATATATATATATATATATATATATATATATTTCGGTCTTTAATATTATTGTGCTATCCTACTACCAGTAATATGTTGCCTATTTTTGGCGCATATTTTCGATATATATATATATATATGTATATGTATATGTATGTATATATATATATATATATATATATATATATATATATATATATATATATATATATATATATATATATATATATATATATATATATATATATATATATATATATATATATCTGTGTGTGTGTATTTGGAAAGGTTAGGGCAGGGATCGGCAACCTATTGTACATAGCGTGCCACTTTTTCCCGGATTAATTACAAAATGATCGAGCGTGAGCCACCGTTAAGAGAGTAACACTGTTAAAACAAAATTTTTGCTGCCCTTCGCTTGCCACACAAATTCTCTTGACGTGCCACCTTGTGGCACGCGTGCCGTAGGCTTCCCACCCCTGTGTTAGGGTGTACATTCAAGATGTAACAATACGGTAATAGGTGCAATGCACCAAAAATAGGCAACATATTACTGGGAGTAGGATAGCACACTAATATTAAAGACCGAAATTTTCAGTTTACAAAGCTTAACATTTATGGAGCAAGTGTTACGAAAGAACTAATTTTTGCATGAAAGGACGTAGTCTTTGAGCAAAGATGACTCTCAAGAATTTTAGTCTGAACATAAACCAGATTGTGGTGGTTTTGGGCGGTGGGTGGGTGTTAGTGTATCGTTGTATCCGCCTGCCTTAACTCAAATGGTCGTGCATTCATTACCTGTGTGTGTGTGTGTGTGTGTGTGTGTGTGTGTGTGTGTATATATATATATATATATATATATATATATATATATATGTTGCAAACTATTAGACGGAGTATTGGAAAACATATCAAAGAAGGACATGTTGGTCTAATTCTAATCGTCCAGCCATTGTCCTACTCGGAAGTCCCAACTTTCTTTTATTTCTTCTATTTGCATACTTCAGCTGGTCCTGGTTTCAACAATCATTTAGACTGGTTTCTCACCAATGCAGATCCAGTCTGCTCCATCGCCGCTAAAGGGGAAGGGGCCAGTTTTTATGTACAAATGTAACGCCGCAATCAGCGACCTAGTATTAAAAAAAATCATAAAAAAATCAAATACACAAGTGAGGTCGAAAAGGTCCATATGTTTGGATACCTATATTAAAACAAAGCATAATACTATTATCCACTTGACCAAAGAAGTCAACGGCATTTCATAGCAGAAGAAGTTTATGCAACCCAACCCAAAATTTCTACCTGCAATTTTCATGTCGGAAGGTCATTTTTGACACCATGTGATGCTCACAGTGCAAACACAAGCCCTTTTCCTAGATGGCAATTCTGCTAAACAGTGCGTACTAAACAGGCTCATGCAACTGAAAATAGCTGTCATCCAAGCCGTTTTTTGAGATATTCTACTTACACCAAAGCCATGTATTTACTGCTGAGGGAGGCTAGCTCTTATTCCTAGCCGACTATTGGTATTTCACTATCAACATACTGGAGAGTAACTATGGAAGGTGTACATGTCTGACATCAATTTCAATAACAACACAAGCCCGAAACATCAGAAGTACCCAGTTCACAAAGATATCCATATCTTCAAACAGTAAACAATAATAACTGAGAAAGTCACACCTTAGCCTTACGTTAAGAAATTTGCCAGGGGCCAATTTACGAAACTGGACCTGCCACCTTAAGAATTTGGCTGAAACTGGTTCATGTAAAATGTTGTGTACATATCACATAGTTAGACATTATCTAGTAAAATGGTATAAAGGAAAGCATTTTGTGAGCAAAACAAAAATGGTATTACTCTTTTAGAAAGTAACTACTTTGCAGCAAAAAGCACTGCATTATTTACACTGTGAGTTATGACTGACTGCATTTCTTGAAATATTTCAAATTGTTTGCAACCTACAATGCTTTTGGTCTTTGTTTACCACCATAGCATCAGGACAGAATCAAAATTCCTTTAAAATGTTTCATGAATGTCGAGAAGAGATTTCGAAGTTATCAATGTTAGGAGGGAATGACATAAATGCTATGTTAGTTGTCAGTGGCAGAAGTAAAAGGTTTCTATAAAATCTTCTAGCAAACTTAAACAAATCACACATTTAAGTAAATAATGTGCTTTAGAAGTACTTTTAGACTGATAAAAAACAAGCAGTTCCTAACCTTTCATCACCATTCTGGAGATGCTAATAGCAGCAGTGTGTGTGTGTGTTCGGGGTGGGGTGAATTTTAGTCACAACAACAGTCATCTAATCTGGAGAGATCAAAGTTTAATCAATTAACATTGAAACATGCTGGAATATTGATATACTGACGTGTGGGACCTCACTTACAACTGACTTTAATGATTTCTGGAGTTTACACAATCATAGTACATAATAAGATAAGGTACAGAACAAATATTGACAGTGGAAAATTCAGTAAAAGGTACAAAGTATTTCACCTGCTTGGTTTTCATAAGTACGTACCATAAAACAACTCCTGCGGAAGCTAAATCTGTCCGTCAAAGTTACTCTCTTGTGCACTTAGATTAGAATGAGTATCTGGATGAGATTGAAGCTATTGTTTCTTTCAGCATGACTAACCGATTAATCCTAATCTTTTACTATGCAAACTGAGTCGTGCAAAAAGAAAAGAAACAAGTGATATTGATGTACTTTTAACATTCAGTAAAAACATAGGAATTTCAGAGGAGAAACTGTCTGTGTATTGTCAAATGAATGAAACTGCCACTTAATTTTAAGCTTTTCCCCCTTTGTTAACTGAACCTAGAAATTTCAAGATATATACGTAACACTGAACATTTTCTATAATCACCCAAGTGTGAGATAAGAATCTCTTATGTCAACTTCACAGTGGGGTCATGAAGGTAGAAACTATGTCGGTCTACTAAAACTTTCATTCTCTTCACCAAAATATAGCAAACAATATGCCATATGCATCACTATTTCTAAGACTGTTCCACTGGTGGCATTCAACATTCACAACAGTATGTTTATGTATGATTTCTATGAAGTTTGTCTGCTCCCGTGGAGTTCAATTACTTTTAAGAATGCATGTTGATATGTTATACAATTGTTTCTGTGAGTATGTATTAAAATGTGAATAATATTCATAAAAATAGGGGTGCAAACCTTGACAGCTACAGAAAGAGCAAGACGATACATTATGGTCACCATTTTGTTCCCATATTTATTAAGTTAAGTCCAAAATATGCTACTTTGTCATGATGTAAACAGTTCTCACATGGCGGTACGAAACAGTTACCCCCCTCTCCAAAGAGTATTACATACAACACTAAGTGATATATAGAAAAAGGAAAGAAATATAATGAAGCTAATGCATAACAATTATTTAAATATACACAAAGAAACAGAAAAGTATAATAGATGTGGCTGACTGCACCAATAAAAATTATCAGTTTTTCTTACGGGGGCAGGGGCCAGGTTTTATGTACAAATGTAATGCCGCAATCAGCGATCTATTATAAAATATCATAAAAAAAATCAAGTACACACGTGAGGTCAAAAAGGTCTATATGTTTGGATACCTATATTAAAACAAAGCATAATACTATTATCCACTTGACCAAAGAAGTCAACGGCATTACATAGCAGAAGAAGTTTATGCAACCCAACCCAAAATTTCTACCTGCAATTTTCATGTCGGAAGGTCATTTTTGACACCATGTGATGCTCACAGTGCAAACACAAGCCCTTTTCCTAGATGACAATTCTGCAAAACAGTGCGTACTAAACAGGCTCATGCAAATGAAAATAGCTGTCATCCAAGCCGCTCTTGAGATATTCTACTTGTCCCAAACCCATGTGTTTACTGCTACGGGAAGCTAGCTCTTCTTCCTAACCGACTATTGGTATTTCACTATCAACATACTGCAGAGTAAATATGGAAGGTGTACATGCCTAACACCAGTCTCAAGAACAACACAAGCCCGAAACACCCAGTTCACAAATATATCCATATCTTCAAATAGTAAACAATAATAGCTGAAAAAGTCACACCACACCCTTACGTTAAGAAATTTGTCAGGGGCCAATTTACGAAACTGGGCTCTGCCACCTAAGTAAGCGCATCTGCTATCTGGCAATTTACTATCTAATTTTGAATATCCTAAGTCGACCAACTCAGAGGTCACGTCTGCACGTTAAAAGCAAAAAATAGTTCCAAACACTTGACCCCATTACTTTGTTTATTTTTATGACACACTAGGTCAGTCTAATATATATCTGGATTGTAATTTAAACTGAGTTAAAGTCTTCGTAAACAAAATACATTTATATGTGATTTTGCAATACGTAAACTATTGTTCCATGCTAATAAAGCACTTTCTTTGTAAAATCTTCAATTTCAAAGGTGCTTAGTTTAGCACGTTGTTAAACATCCAGGTACCCTGTGTGGTCGGTTAAAACACTATTGTTTTAATCAACGACTCTGGACACCGTGATGGTTGTGAAACTCTTCAGGTAAGTAAATCTGGCATGTAGTGCTCGATCCAATAATGCTTAAAAAGAAGTGATCAGTTTTGAACAATACCGGAAGTTATTGAAGTTTGATGCGAATCTATCTTCAGATTAGAGAGTTTCTGAATGTTGTCCCATGTCGTTGTTTTTATGCTATTCAAGCATAATTTACTGTGAAGCTTCATCTCAACAATCTTCGGATGAATTCGATGGTGAATACACTCTGTTCTTATTTGTTGGAAGTTTGGCCCATGATCGTACTAGCATAGTCATTACTAATGTGCAGCCATGTAATTTATTATTAGACTTTAACGAAATTTCAATTCAAGTCTTGCATAGAGAACATGACTCAAAAACAAAAATCAGTTCTGAGTAGATTCTGGACATATTTCTATGACTAATGACACTCGGGTATCTTGGCATAGGCGTTGCTAACGCTCAACCTTGTGAACACCAGTTTCTTCATTTATCGTAAAATTGCAAACAATATTGTTGTGAAACTTTATCTGAACAAGTGCTTGAAAGAGTTCAATGATGAGCTCGTTTTGCACATGTCTTAGAATAATAGTCCTCGATTGCCTAAGCACTAGTGTTGCAACTGCACATCCTTGTGAACACCATAAATTCCACATTTATTATTGATTTCAATCAAATTGGATGTCAAGTTTCATCCTAACAAGGGCTGAGATGAGTTAGATGATGCGCATGATCTGCAAATATTTATTAGAGTTATGGCACTTGATCGTTGAAGTTATGTACTGTCAACGGAAAATCTTGTGAAGCATCTAGTTTAAACATTTATTATTAAATTTTAATAAAAATTGCATGTAAGGTTTCATCTCATCAAGAGCTCGCAAAAGGACGATGATGAGCACAGACTGCACATATTTCAGTGTGTCATAGCCTTTGAATGTGTTATGGTCCCTGAACCTTTAAGCATAGACTCTTCCGATTCACAACCTTGAGAACACCGTACGTTTAGACCAGGGGTGCACAACCCCCGGCCCGCGAACGTGTTCCACCCGACCCTCAGGGCAAATTAAAACAACACAGAAATATGGCCCGTGAACAGTAATTACATTAAAGAAATTAGCGTTTGCGGCCCTCGAGTCGTCTTAGAAAATTCAATCTGGCCCTTGGCCGAGAAAGGTTGTGACCCCTGGTCCACACCTTTTAATAATTTTGAACGAAGTTTGCCCTGAAACTTCGTATCGGAAGTGGTCTGGCAAATTAAATGAAGTGCTCGTTCACCGCATATTTCGCAGAGTTACGGCCCTTGCCTGATTTAGTATAGGCATTGTAGTAATACGCTACAGGAGACGGGACAGTAATATTCGAATGAACGAAGACACATTTAACTTGATTTGTTTATTATCGAGAAAGCAAAGTAATTTCTTATACGAAAATGGGCGAATCACACACATGTGTAAGAACCAATATTAGATTTCTTTTTATCTAAGAAGAATGTAATTGAATAACCTAAAATATTCAGTCATTTGGGATTGACTCCGAAACGTATTGGATGATACTTGCTAGACATGATACGCTAGAATATCGTTTTAGAATAGCTCTTAGAATGATCCTGCCACGACATACGCACCCCAATTACCATGCAAGGATTTCTACGAAGGAACTTGCGTCTAGACTAGAGCCTAATGATAGAATCGATAAATCCGATTGGATGAAATTTAAAGTTTAATTCAATTTGTTTGCACTATAAAATCATCCAGATCTGGCTTTATAGTCTCAACACTCAATGGACATTAAATTGAAGTTTTTGAGACTACAAGTTTGACAATTTGATACACTGTACATTAACCGTTCATTGAAATAATCAAGATGTTAGGTTTTAAACAACGTTTAAATATTCAGTTTAGAATTAAAAGGTGC
Source organism: Sinohyriopsis cumingii (assembly GCA_028554795.2). Taxonomy (NCBI): domain Eukaryota; kingdom Metazoa; phylum Mollusca; class Bivalvia; order Unionida; family Unionidae; genus Sinohyriopsis; species Sinohyriopsis cumingii. Next base: position 24,713,767 of record CM068842.1, on the reverse strand, counting down.
CACCTGTTAATTCAGTCGCCGAAACCGCTTGTAATTCCGTTCTTTTTTGGGAGTAATGCAAAATTAGTGATGTGGATACATTCGACAAATCGACAAATTCCGTTAGTGTCTAATCTAATAACAACAACATTCGCACGTGGCGGACAAATTAATTCGAGAAGGAATGAAGAAAGGCAGGGCCGCTTTTGTTAAGGTTCACTCATGTGAATAATGGTGAAAAGCTGGGACGCTGAAATACTTTGAAGGGTGAACTTACGGGGAAGACAAATCTTGCTATTGCGGATTAAGATATTAATTGCTAAACATATGACACTGACTTGTAAAAAAAAATGTACTCGTAAATGTTAGGCCGAGTAGTGTTTCATATCAAGCGCAAAATGAGAACAGCGTATCACGTGAGGATCACCTACCGTATCCGACATAGCGGGGTGTTAGCTTCTTATGTTTAAAACGGGGATGTCATCTAGTATTGTGTTCCAGCCTTCGACTGGAATCGATTGACCCACGAATTTCATTAACCAACATTGAACTAATTCGCACGCATGTGAAAAATGTCTAGGTTTCTCGGTTCGAGGGAGAAATTACATTGCTCATAATGTGATGCATCATCGATATTACCTAGGTTTAGGACCAATATATTTCAAGATTCAGCATCAAAGCCCGCGTAGTAACCAAATCAGTCAATATTATTGGAAATTTATTATAGACACAACCGTTGCCCAATAGTGTAGCCTGTGAGTGTAGCCCCGCACACAAATACAGACACAAGTACCATGACCAACACAAATACATAAAAAAGTGCATGCACGAGGACGTAATCAAATACATACACGAAGGCATACGTGAAAATATATGCAAATATACATGATTCGTACAACGCCCGCATGGTAAACAAATCGATCACTAGAATGGAAATGTATTACATGTGCAGACATATTCGAAGCACACGAGTTCAGCTAAATGTTATCAATGCAGCAATTACAAGCCACTGGGTGGTTGCAGATATGCACTTGTGTTATGGGCGTATATTATTGTAGGCCTAATATCCGATCTCGGCCGTTCTGGGGTCTTAACTCTAATAACTTGCTTCTATTCTCGCAAGGCAGTGGAACAACTTGGGATATGATTTTCGTTGGTGACCGGCAAAGATAATAAAATGTTATGCCTATAGTAGGAACCCACACTCAGCTCTGTTATCTCAACTGAATCTCTGAAATAAATGGCTAACATTTGACAATCGTCATTGAGAACTGTTCTCGGTCGGTCCTAAAATATTTCCGAAAGTAAACAAATTCTGCGTCTACGTTAGTTCATAGATGGAAAGAAAATCGAAGAAATTCATGACAACGTTGGCATTGCCACTACGATTATCGGACTCGCCTGATACGGCGATAATTATGGAACGTCTGTTGACCTGCCTATATTTTATAAGGACTTACTGGATACAGCAGATCAGAAACCGTATAATTTTCATCAACATATAAGGGCGTCTTTGTGGACCCACAGGTTCCGGGTATGGATACCCATACCTGGTAATGCTGGCGCCGCTATGATGTCTAGTACCAACACTAATTACACCCTTGGATTTGCACAGCGTCGATGACAACTTCATGAAGGCTCCGTAATGTTATATTGTGCAATTCATCTCAGACATATATTTGGGTTTTGCTGAGATATTCGCAAGGTTATTTTGAGAGTCAAGATACAGTCATAATACCCACGTAAGGGCACCACCAGCGATACAAGTTGGCATGACGCTGGCGTCGCTGATGCTAAAGTTGTATTAACAACATTTAACATTCTGGAAGCCTGCGATAATACCTTCACTGACCACAGAAGCACGTCTTTTGCGCGTCTTTTATGCAGTGTGGAACCGCGTCAATGCTGTCGTTTCTCTCGCACACAACAGACTCGACGCAAAGCACTGTCCAGAGAGAGTTTACAGTGTAAATTAGTACCTAACATGGCCTCAGCTGCACCAAAACACGTGTTTTGGCGTTTCGAGATGTAAATGGGGCTGGCAATAAAGCCAGTATCTGTTAGGAGTGTCTGAAGTTTCTGTGCGGTTAAACGGCCATATGGTCGTACATGAGCCTGCATCAAAACATTGACACAGTTCGTCATATTTCTAAACACAACTTTCGTATGTCTTACCAGACTTATTACTTTTCGGAGGAATACAATGAGTTGTGTAGGCAGTCCGTGGTCGACATACATGTTCATGCACGTGTTACAAAGCTGGCGGGTCCCCCCCCCCACCAGTATTCCCCAAAACAGATGTGTTGCTGTGATCTGCTTCGATAATTGTATGTTTTTGGAGGGAGCAAGTGGTCGAATGAGTGTCGTTGACGCACCTATAGAATTAAACCTAAATTAATCAAATAATAATGTCTCTTCTTGAAGTCAATGTTAACCTTAGCCTAAAACAGCTTGCAAAAATAAAGAGTACAATACAAAACGAGTGCGGGGTCATCCTGAAACTTTCTCGGACAAAGTTAACTGAACTTAAACCCTTTTGGTTGACCAAAACTAACTTAATCAACTTAATGTGGCCTAGCGAAAGAACACCTCAGTGATATTAAAATAATTCAAGTTAGAGGCAGCACAGATGCAAAATGCTGGTGGAATATTTCCATTCCTCGCGGTCATTCCAGCTGTGTTAGCGGTCGAGGATTCTGCGGTTGCAAAAGCAGCTGCATTTTGGGCTGACGGAAGTGCATGAGGAAAAGCTCTAATAAAAGCGGTCGATAGAAAAGGTCTTCGATTACCCTAGACAACTTGTAGAATACCTTCACGCCGAGATCTTCGAGTACCCGATATCACTCACAAACGGCCGCGCGTCCATCAACCAGTTTCATTTACTCTCTATGACAAAGTTAGTCAAACATTTCCAAGTGTTTTTGTGCAAGACGAACTTGCATCATTGATCCCACGTGCAAAGGAAACCGGCATCGTCAGTCTGGATTTAGAACTCACTGGGTAGCATACGTTGTAACGCCTAAACATCATTTGTATTTGACTCGCACCGACACTTGGAATTGTTGATTATTTAACCCTAGTTGGTGGACGACAACCACAGTTTTAATCGACTCTTCCCTTGTAAACTAAGCTGGACTGGCCAATATCTGAACATCTTGTTGTTAAAGCGTTGAATGCACCTGAGTGTTAAACGACACCACGCGCGCTTGTTCATTGTCGCTTAGAAATTACGCTCAATCAGACAAAAAATGCCTTTTTATATTTGTGGACGCTATTCAACATGAGACAGCGCTGATGTGGATCTGGGCAGGTTAGTCATCAAAGCGGATCTTACCTAGTTTATGTGTACATTCAAGATGTTGTTTTGAGGTTGATGGGCGAGATGTTGCAAAACTCTTGGCCGAAATCAATGAAATATGGAATACTTGGCTGCGTTTTATAAAAGATATTGATGATACAGCTGATATTAAGACGAAATAGGACGTGGATGTAAAGATCGAAGAGGTGTCCTCACCATCACGCGTTGTAGCTCCGAAGAGCAAGTTTGTATTTGACATTTGTATTTAGATTTAGATTTATCATAACATAATAGTAATGGAGTATGTCCGCGGTGATGAGGCTGATGAATTTGCGGAAGGGGTGTTGAACCAGCTGAGAACATACGTTAGCATCGATAGTAATTTTGTTCCACTTGTCCATGAATATCTGCGTATGAGTAGTGTTACCAGGCCCTCCCATAACATTAAATATTATCTAAGCGTAGGTACAATAGAAATAGACCGTTGAAACCACCCTGATGTGCCACTACGAACTCGAGAAAGGCTTGAAGTTATACTATTAGTAAATGAAAACTCCCGGTCGCAAACTACACACGACTGTGTTAACTATTATAGGTACAACAATTGGAATTGTTGGGGCCACGTCAATATTAACCGGTGTGACTTATGGCACAAGTAAAATAATGTCGTTTTGGCTACATTCGCCAATACGTGTCTACTTAGAACTTCTCGCGGCGGCACAAAGCAATATCGATACAATTACCTAGATATGCTCGATGGCTACTGAAGACAAAATTATTATCATGGCTGAGTTCACTACCGTGTTGGCAGGAAAGGAAATCACAGCCAACTATAGGCACAGATAACGGATTTACCGGCAGTAAAAGTCGAATAAGTTCCTTTTAAAATACAAAAAGTATATAAATCCCCCCCCCCCTCAAAAAACAAACAAACAAGCAGACCTTCCACCACAGACTATTGTGGAAATACAACGCTTGTATGATTATATTCATGCAAAAGAAGTCCAAGAATTGTAAGGAATAAGCTTAACTAGATTGTATCGCGTATGGAATGCTCTTAAATATTTCCAAGCTGATAAAACATGTGATATCATCCAGAAAGATCTACAACCTATAATCGATCTATGAAGTCCATAAAAAGTCTATATTGCCCATAAGTGAGATTATTCATTCGGTTATGCTTGGATTCGATGACATGGAATTAAAATATCAGATCGGATGAAAGAATATCAGAAATGGAAAATAGTCTCGAAATACTTGTAATGATGTCAGCAGTATCCGGACGCTTCATTGTAAAACTCAAAGGGTATTTTCTAGAATACCGATATGGAAAACAAGGCAAACAGACAGCAAAAGACGTTGTAAAGTAAATGAAATCCGGGAAAAAAACGAAGTTTGAATGGTTAGTTCACGAACCAGTCAATCCACCAATTACATTGTGCCAATGTGATGTCTGTAACAGAATACCAATAATAGTTGCCTGCGTTGATGCAAATCACGACAGTGGTTAATTGACGTACTCGTGTCGTATCTGCGTTGCAATCGCGTTGCATTCAGTCTGTATTTGTACTTATATTTGTCTTTGTCACATCGACGGACAATATCAGAAACATGAGTAGTATGATAATAGTGATTTGATGGTTGCTGATCTAGGCTGATGTGTTCAAACTCACATAACGTGAAAAGTGGAAGGCTTCGACATAAATCAGTAACACTACTTCAAAGCTATCAGTATCATACTACCCCTGTTCTGTATACGTGCGTAATTATTATAGCTATATTAAGCTACGTATTAGACGGTTTAGACCTATACATGATTTATTCCAACACATTTAATTTTATCCACGACAGCCGGTGGTGGTGGGGTAGACATGATTAATGGGGCCTGAGACGCGTGATCCTCCAATGTGACCACTTAATCCTGCACAGATTTTACATTCAAATAAATTCAGATATAGGTGGCTCTTTGTTGGATCCAAGCACATGTAGCAAATAAATGTACGTCATTTTATTTATGCCCTTCCAATAATTCCAGTAGTAAATCACTTAGTGTGATCAATGCAGTTTTCGATGTGATGCCATAATGATGCAACGCTTTCTTACTTGATCCCGCTCGGAAACAGCTCATAAGCCTATATTATTAGGCAAAGTCAGAATCGGAACGATCTCGGCCTTTGCTGTTTCAGCATATGATGTGCACTCCGTCAGAGGCGAATCACCCAAAAGAAGATAATAGCTAAAACTACTTTCGAGGTTATCACAAGATCTGGCGGAAATCGCCGAGCGATGTTCGATCGTATCCAGTGGCCACTTGTCATTTCTTGATGTGGTTCATTCGGTTGTCAGCGGAAAACAATGTAACCCATTTTAATGAATTCGTATACCACTTAAGGAGACGGTGAAACAAATCTTGGAATTATTTATGAAGAATAAATGCAACATATCTGTCATTTGCGGTCTGATCGCCGTATCTTTTGAAATGTTAGTCATAATTTCAATAACAGATGACTTTCAGATATACCCTAATGAGATCTTTAACCGACACATTTATACAGCACCACATACAAGTGCAATTTACATGAAAACTGGGGGGAATTAATCTTGGAGCTAATAGACTATAATGACGTAAAGGGAACTAACTTAACATTTAGACACAGCGAGAGCAACATACTGCAATGAGGTTTTATTACTGATTATGTAAATTTATACAACTGAACTGAAATGAACTGGTGTGTAACTCTTTTTGTCGGATATAAATTATCAGAGCAAATCTTAATTGGAGAAAAGTGTAGCCAGGTGAGAGCTCAAAATCGGTTCCATTGACACTTTGCTGCTAAACTTTACTTCACTTGATTTTGGCTTTCTTTGTTGAAATATCTGAGCATAGCATTTGCAAATAGGATTTGTTGTGTTAGTGTAGGTTGATTGTTATCGATGAAGTTGAATCCGCCGCTTGACTCGCTATATATGACTGTTATCACTCTGCTGCAGAGGATGCCATGCTGGATTTCCTTCGTCTTAACTGTCTGAACTGCCGCCATATTCGTTCCGGAATACATGGCAAATCTTCGAAGAAATGACTTCCGATAACGAAAACATCCATTATAGCGGTCGTTTTATGAGACCCTAATGAAGTTTGAGTTTTGAGCAATTTGTTTGCCAACTGGAATTTTGATTTTGATTTTTAAAAAATTAAAGAAACAAACAAGGCCGATATTAGTTCATCCTAAGCGTACTTATGTGTAGATATCTGATAAAACATTGGACTGAATGGAAGATAGCATTACTATCTCGGAAACATCACAACTCACAAAAATATGGTTTTACAACGATGTAAACCTCACAACTTGGGATTTATCTGTTAATTCACTGTCCGATTTATACTTTCTTTTGGACACCCTTAAATCAATTATACATGCCATTGTAGGTAGAACGAATTAATTCGCAGTATAGGATAATGGCTTGTTTTGCATAAATGATTGAAACAGCAAGGTAAGGGACCGACCATTTCGGGGGGGGGGGGGCTGTAATTTTCCTTTGAGCAGCGATAATTTGTCTTCTTTAAACGCTAGATAATTTATTATTTTCAAATAATAAAATAGATACAGCATAGCCTTCTTGGCTGTACGTCTGGGGAAAAACAATAAAAATAGTCAGTCCTTAACTGATGGAAGAATACATAATTTTCGTAACCTTTTTTCTGCCGGAGAAACACGCACTAGCGGTATCTGGAGGCTATTTACTAACTAGCCTTGCTAGCCAGGACCACTGAATCTCGCTATATATGCGTCTGACTGTAGAACAGACTAACCGGGTTCGATTTTCGACAGGAACTGTTAGACTTTGTTTCGCCGCCCGTTACGCTTGGGACTTGTCCGACTCGGTAGCTGCTGGCCTGCTTGAGACTTGGTTTCAACCGCCCTGAGAGGTGTAGCTATGTAACTTTCGTGGACGAAGGACGATATAAGGGGGCATTTCATTGTTGAGGATTAGAAGGTAACCAGAATAGCTGATCAGTATCATTAAGTTTTGTGGTATCTGCGTTTGACTGTGGGACAGAACAACCGCTACAGTTTGCCCTTGTGCCACGCTTCTTGACACTATTACTTGTGGTTTTAGCAGTAACCAGCTTATCTAATAAAATACGTCTCAATAGTTGGTACACACAATAACAGGCAGGCAGTTTTTGTTCTTCTCCTGCAAACGGTCACAACAATAATCATTTATATTATATTTAAGGACCGAAAAGAACTAGATGTCCGAGAAAAAGAGGACGCATGGTAACCTAATACACTCTAAAGCCCGCTGATTTTCTGCGTTCATTTTTTTATCCAGTATTTTCTTCTCATTTATGTCTTATATTATATCGAGCTATATATTCATGTGGTATATTTGAAATATATTAATGTCAATTTTGGCACTAACCTTTACAGATCTCTGATAACTCACCTCTGTCTATATGGGTTCGAGTCTCAGCTCGATCAGCATGGGTGTGTGAGAAAATTTGTCATTGGCTTCTCGTGGGTCGTTGTTTCTTCCAGGTGTTTTCCTAAGTTATTCCGTCATAAATAGCATATTGTGTGCTGAAAAAATGGCATTAAATCCCACACAACTAAACAATCACTGTATTTCGCTCACTCTTTAACATGGTTTAAAAATTCTTAGCTTAATACACTGTATAGAATTTTGCATTTGGTCAGCAGCACTTAACGAAATTGTATTATGAGTGGTAGATTAATACAAACTCGTACGTGTACATAATACAAACTCGTACGTGTACGTAATACAAGCTTGCATGTGTACATAACACAAACTCGTATGTGTACATAATACAAACTCGTACGTGTACATAATACAAGCTCGTACGTGTACATAATACAAACTCGTACGTGTGCATATTGTTAGTTATATGACTGTACTTGCGTGTTGCTTGCATTCGCCGTAGGTAGGTAATCAGCCGGACTCTCATTCAAAGTTGTGTTTTGGTGTGGGGGTTTTTGGTATCGTTTTTTTTCTTTCTTTCTTTCTTCACTCCCTTTGTGACTTCCCTGTTGTTTTTTTTAAAACTTCAGCGATGTTCTTTTTATTATTTTTTCTTTGATCTGCTCTGATAAGACCCACGTCATCAATTTTCTGTATCTAAGACAGCCACCAATTTAATATCACTATTACTGATGTCCTTTTAAAAAATAAAGACAATTTAGAAAACAAGGAATTTTTTTTTAAAAATCAGGAAATTTCTAAATTCAGAATTAAATGAGCCCAAATATGTTAGTAGAGTAAAATCTGTCTTAAAAGTTACACATCAATATGTGTTGAAGAAGTTGAGACTTTTGAGAATATACCTTTATCTGATCTTAAATTTGTAATCAGCTTTTCTTTGAAATTACACAAGTAAAATTATGCCATGTATTGTTAAAAGCTATGGTATTTTAAGAGACGATCAGGAGGAAATGTTTTTGGGATGGGTTAAAATTATTCTATATGAATTTATGTAAAAAGCGTAAAGTTGATCCTGTCAATGTTAAAATCATACTTAATGATCCAGACATTCCTAGAATGATTATTATAAAGAAACATTCCTTACAATGTCCTATATCATACATACAAGAAGCACATTTTCTAAAAAATTATAAAATGCCTAATGATAAAGTCCAGGATCTGCCATTGTAGAATTTTATGAAATTATTTGGAAAAATACTGGACAATTTATAGTGAGGGCTATTAACTTCGGATATGCACATGGGGAAATATCTACCGAACAGAGAGAAGTATATATTACATGTACAATATGCTTATAGGGGATAAATCTAAGCAATATATTTCAAACGGGAGATCCATTTCACTTCTACCTGTATCATACAGAACTGTTTCTGCGTGTTACTGCAAGATGGATTAAAACTGTGATCCCACAATTAAAAAAAAGGATCAAACAGAGGTTCTGAAAAGTACTATACAGTGGAGACGACATAATAATCTTTTATTATTTAACGTTTTACACCAAAAACACAATATTCCAGGCTTGCTTTTTTGATTCATTTTGAAAAAGCATCTGTCTCGGTCGCAGGTTACTATAACATAATTTTGTGCATAGAGAAACTGTAAAAGAGAACAGTTTGACAATAATTTGCTATTATAGGAACAGTTAATATATTCATAAAGTACTTTACTTATTCCATTCAGACCGTCGATTATCCTAATGTATGTATGTTGCAATAATGTTCATAGTGGCAATCAGACGTGGGTTTAATACAGATTGCCTGTCAGAAATGATTAGATCTGATACTGTCATTAGGCAGATGTCTATCTCTGACAATGTCAATATAAATCTGCGTGAAAAATCGTCATCAAATGGACACATTTTGACAATCTTGTATGATTTTATTATGCTTATGCAAGGAAAGAAATAACCATAAGCTCGAATATATATATATATATATATATATATATATATATATATATATATATATATATATATATATATATATATATATATATATATATATATATATATATATATATATATATATATATATAGTTTAGGCTCGAAGAAACAGTAACATAAAAAGAGTAAAATCAACAAGCTTTGAAAAATACAATAATTTATTTCCCTGTAAAAATTCTGTAAAAATTAACAGATATGAACTTACGGTTTCTTAGAATCAAATCGAAAATAATCCAAGAATAATCCAAGAATAAAATTTTTGAAGTCATAATAACAAATCGTTCTGCTGATTTCAAGTTCGAATCCCGACGAAGAATCCAAGAGATGGAAGACGATGACGTATGCTAAAATATGTAGTGTTGAAGTCTACAGTTCGTTGCAGAAACAGGAATTTTCACTCCGGTTTTGGAAATCAAAATAAAGTTCTTATAAGAACTGTCTTTGATTAAGAATCTCACATGTGCACATGTATTTTCCAGAAAAATAACAGAATTAATCCTTTTGAATCGAAGTAATTTGAAACAACTCCAAACAGTACAGTATAACAGTTTAACAGCCCAGCTTCTGCTGAGAATATTTTTTCCAAAATAGAGGTTATATGGTCCTCAAAAACGTAAACAAGGGGTCGTGTGATCGTCTTCTCGAAGCTTATAGAAGATAAGTACTTGTTAAAGATCACGTCTACCCATTGTGACCCTGACGAAAACCAATCATTTTATTCTAAGAAAAAAATCATCTTAAAGACGCAGCCCCATCATGACCTCGACAACAACTAATCATTTTAAAATAAAGATAGAACTTGTTTACGTGGTTTCCACACATTTTGAAACATAGTCAGGATTTATATCAACACCTGGTGTTTATAAACTAACAATCAAGGTCAAATAATGTTTTGAAAAAGTATCATCTCTAGAGAATAAATTTACATTTGGTTTTCCTACCATTTGACAAAATAAAAAATTAAAAGATAAAACTGACAAACAATTAAATTGAAATAAATATATATTAAATCAGATACAAGTAAATCAAATATTCATAACACTTCTCCCTTAAAGAAAAAGAAAGATTTATACATAAAGCTTTATTTTTACCACAGACTTATTATACAGACCTATTATACATGAGGTTAAAAAGAACTCGTATAAATTACACACAGTGTACATGAAATTATACATTGTTATACACGGGAAAGTGTGTCTGCTATTAAATTATCTTTCCCCTTGATGTGCCTGATGTCAAGAGTATATTCCTGTAATAGCAAATTGCACCTTAGTAGTCTTTGATTTTTATTTTACATCTGCCGATAAAAGTTAGATGGTTCTGGTCACTAAATACAATAATCGAAGAAGGAGCTGAACTAAGGTAAACTTCAAAATGTTGTAATGCCAATATCAAAACCAAACATTCCTTCTCGATTGTTGAATAATTTCTTTGGTGCTTATTTAATTTCTATGATAAATAGAACACTGGATGATCAATACCATTTTCATCTTCTTGAATCAAAACTACTCCATCCCCAACAGTACTTGCATCAACAGACAGTTTAAAGGAATGGCTGAAAGTTGGCTCTGTAAGAACTGACGCGCTTTTAAGTATGGCTTTTAAGTTATCAAAAGCCTCCAGACATTTTTCGGTCCAAAGGAACTTGTTTTTCTTACTCAATAAATTTGTCAGGGGTTCAGCAATTATATAAAAATTGGAACAAAATTTTCGATAGTATCCGGCCATACCTAAAAATCGCATCAGTTGCTTTTTATTAACAGGCACGGTAGATTCAGAAATAGCCTTGACCATAGCATCTATAGGTTTAACTTGTCCATGCCCCACGATATGTCCTAGAAAGGTTACACTAGCAAGGCAGAACTCGCTTTTGGATAAATGAATTGTCAAACTTGCATCAGTGAATCTGTCAAAGAATTTCCGAATTTTTGTTTAATGTTCTTTCCTGGTGTCGTTGTACATGATGACATCATCGATGTAAGCATCACAATTGTCTAGACCAGAGGTACTCATATTCATGAGACGTTGAAATGTACTTGGCGACCCTTTCATCTCAAACGGCATTACTTTATATTGGTAAAATCCATCTGGAATCACGAATGCCGAAACTTCCTTTGCTCTTTTCTTTAGTTTAATTTGTCAAAGTACTTATAGAAGGTCAAATTTGGTGACATATTTGGCATTCCCGATCTTATCAATACAGCCATCGATTCTTGGTAGCGGGAATTAATCTTTTTTGTCATACTATTCACCTTTCTATAATCAGTACACATACGGAAAGGTTTATCTTGTTTTGGAACAAGTATACATGGTGAACTCCAGTCACTTTTACTGCGCTCTATAAAATCATTCTCCAGCAAATATTGAAGATCGTTTTTCAAGTATTCCTGTTTGAGAGGGTTTATCCTGTATAGGTGTTGTTTGACAGATTTAGAATTTACAATTTTAACGTCATGGAATTTTTTTTACCTTGTAGGAACATCTGGAAATAAGTGCTCATATTCAAATAAAAACTGTTTAAGTTCATTTCTTTCGTGCTCTTGCAAATGTGAAAGTTTCTGGTCCAGAGTTTTCATAGTTTTTGAAATCCGAAGATTTGTCACTCCAATGTCAGTAGAATCCGATGATAATCCTTCACTTAAATCGTCACTGAGTGGGACAGGTACAACTAAATTAATTGCATGTTTAACCAGGCTATCGCTTTCAATATACTCTTTTAGTTTGTTTATGCTACAGAGTTGTTTTTGTTTACGCCTCTCAGGAATATTTATGATGCAATTTAAATCATTTATTTTCCTGTCAACTGTGTAGGGACCATACTGCTTGGCCTGAAGAGGAGTTTGTGGTATTGGCAAGAGAGCCAGGATTCTATCACCAGACTGAAAGCTCATTTCTTTCGAGTTTTTATCATATATTGACTTCATTTTGGATTGAGCAGAGTGCAGATTTGCTCTTGCGACCTCACAAGCCTTTGACAACTTATACTTAAAATTAGAAACATAATGAAGAAGATTAATTTCAGAATCTTCATAAGAAAGATGTTTCTCTTTCAATAACTTCAATGGTCCACGCACAGTGTGTCAAAAAACCAGTTCAAAGGGACTGAAACCTAAAGATTCTTGAACTGATTACCTAACAGCAAACAATAGTAAATGAAGGCCTTCATCCCAATCTTTACCCGTATCAAAATAATATGATCGAATCATTTTTGTTTCAAAGTCTGATGGAATCTTTCTAATGCCCCTTGGCTCTCAGGGTGATAGGCAGAATATTTGAATAGTTGAATGCCTAATTCGTACATAACTTGCTGAAAAATTCCAGACATGAAATTTGAGCCTTGATCAGACTGTACGGACTTGGGAAGGCCAAACTGAGTTATTAAAAAAAAACTGTATCAGGCTTTCACTATCGTTTTAGATTTTATATTCCTCAAGGGAATTGCCTCTGGAAACCTTGTTGACGCACACATAATGGTCAACAGGTATTGGCTATCTGACTTGGTCTTAGGTAAGGGACCAACACAATCTACCATATTTATACTGAATGGTTTGTCAAAGGCAAGAATAGGTTGTAGATGAGCCTTGGGAATTTTCTGATTTGGTTATCCTACTATTTGATAGGTATGGCAAGATCTACAGTATTTACCAACATCACTTTTGAGTTTTGGCCAATATAAGTGATTCAAGATCTTGTGATAAGTTATATTAATCCCTAAATGATCAGCAAAGGAGTTTCATGGGCCAGACTAAGTATTCCTGTCTGTTAGGTTTTGGAACTACAATATGATAGTTCACTGACCATTCATCATCAGCAGGTACCTCGGGAGGTCTCCATTTTCTCATAAGAATTCCATTTGTAATGAAATAACAGACAGGAACTTCACTAGCTTCATTTTCACTGATGGCCGTCTGAAACAAATAGGAAATCTCGGGTACTTTTTCCTTTTCAACGACAAGTGATTGTCGTTTATCATCCTGATTAGAATAAAGAGAATGAGTCGTTAAAAGATGATTACTGTGATCAGTACCTTCTGATTGATCCAAACACGGAATGAAAGTGACCTCATTAAAAGCCTGACACGTGTCAGCTAAAGGAATACTTTTCTTATCAAGATCATTCTCAAGAGCTTTCTTTGCCATAGCTCTGGTAACTGCACAAGCTGGATATACATCAGGGAATTCTTTCTCAATTGGATCGACTTTCTGATTCAAGCTAGGCTTGTCAGTTACAAGTGGATTAACCACAACATTGTCTCCAGCTAGGTCGTTGCCTAGTAATAAACGAATGCCCTCAACGGGTAAAGCAGAGACTGTTCCGACTGTTACTATCATGAGACTAAGTCTGATGACAAATTTACACAATGGAGAGGAACATCAATAAAGCCACTCTCATTAGAAGAAGACTTCTCAGAAAAAGGCAATGTACCTGAAAATAAAAGAATTTTAACAGGGATAGGATTGGCCGAATCACCCAAGAGTGATATAGAACCCTTCGATATAAATGTTTCATAATTCTCCATAATCAAATCAGACTGGGGTTTATTAGACCCAACGGATGTATTGCTTTCAATACATGACCGTGACATTGACCTCTTAGAAATAAGAGCATTTGGAATAGGTCTGTCTTGATCCTGATGCCTTATTTTCAATTTGTAGCAATCAGAAATAACGTGTCCTTTCTTGCAATAGGTACAGTAGGAAGAGATAAGGATCTTGAATCAAGCTTCTCTGAGGTCTGAGTTTTAGAAGTTGTGCCAGTTTGAGTTTTAGAAAGGCTTATTTAAGGCTGAAATACTTTTCTGCCAGAAGACTGTTGAGTAGAAGTCTTATTTACAAAACGAACTTTATGAGTTAAAGAATACTCGTCAGCAGCTCGATCAGAATTTTCCAAGGTTTCACTCTGATGCTCGTCAAGATAAGACTTAATGTCAGTATGGACAGAGTTTTTGAAATCTTCAAGTAATACAAGTTATTTGAGAGTTTCATAATCTCGTTCAACTTTCTTGGCTAAGCACCATCTATCAAATAACTGCTCTTTTTCTCCAGAAAATTCGACATGAGTTTGTCCAGCTTCTTTTCTGTAGTTTCTGACTTTTTGCCGATAAACTTCAGGGACTAACTCATAACCCTTTTGGATGCATTCTTTAACCACATCATAGTTACCACTTTGGTGAACTTTCAGTGAATTGTAAATATCACTAGCCTTGCCAGTCAGTACACATTGTTATAACTGAGTCCAATGCTCCCTTGGCCACCTCAAATTTTCAGCAGCTTTTTCAAAACGAGTAAAATATTTGTCTTTTTTTCTCTGAAAGGGGGCACTAATCTAATATTCTTTGCAAGGACAAAACTTAAATTTGGATTTGAAGTATGAATGAGCTTTTCACCTGCCAGTTCCATTTCTTTCATTCTACATTGATATTCCCTCTCTTTCTCTCTTTCTTCCTTATCTATTTGCATTTGTTTTTCATGTAACTGCATTTGTTTTTCTTGTAACTGCATTTGTCTTTCTTTCTCTTTTTCATTTGCTTGCAAATGCATTTGTGCTTTCTTTCTCTCTTCCCTCTCTCTCTCTCCTCTTTCTCAAATTGTAACTTTATTTGTTCTTTTCTTTCTCCTATTTCTTTTGTTCTTTTTCTTTTTCCAGTTGTAACTGCATTTGTATTTGTTGTTTTTTTTTCTTTATCTTTCTGAAGCTCCAGCTTCATCAACTCCAATTCGATCTTTTATTTTAATTAAAATTCCTTCATTTTTATGTCAGATTCTGATACATGAACCAAAGCACTTTTATCCAAAACATTTTTTTTGCCAAATACTGAACAAAACTATTTCTTATTTCCTGTTTCGTTAAGCAAGCTTTTACTTCAGCAAGATCGTATTTTCTAGCAAGTTAAATCAAATCAACTTTTTTGAAAAGATCTAATTGTTCCGGGGTAGGATTAGAAAGAAAGATTTCCACTTTCGAGGACATTCTAGAAAAAGCTTGCCGATTTTCACCTAAAATTTCAAAAGCTAGGGGAATTCAATTTTCAAACAAAAAAATAATTCTGAAATATTCATTCCTATATTCAAAATAACCCCGACGTGCTACCGAACTTCTTATGTCACGTGTTTAGGCTCGAATAAACAGCTACACAAGAAAGAGTGAAAACAACAAGCTTTGAAAAATACAATAACTTATTTCCCTGGAGAAAAAAAATATGTACTTACGGTTTTATAGAATCAGATCCAAAATACCGACGAAGAATCAAAGATGGAAGACGCTGACGTCTGCTACAATCTGTAGTGTTGAAGTAAACAGTTCCTTGTAGAAACAAGAATTTTCACTCCGGTTTTGAAAATCAAAATAAATTTCTTATAAGAACTATCTTTGATTAAGAATCTCACACGAACACGTGTATTTTCCAGAAAAATAACAGAAAAATAATCCTTTTGCATCCAAGTAATTTGAAATAACTCCAAACAGCACAACATACAACTTCCAGTTTAACAGCCAAGCTTCTACTGAGAATAATTTTCCAAAATGGAGGTTATATGGTCTTCAAAAACATAAATAAGGGGTCACGTGATCATCTTCTCGAAGCTTATAGAAAATAAGTTCTTGTTGAAGATTATGTCTACCCAGTGTGACCCTGACGAAAACCAAACGTTTTACTAAGAAATAAAAAATAAAAAATTGTTTACATCTTAAAGACGAAGTCCCATCATGACCAATCATTTTAAAATAAAGATAGAACTTGTTTATGTGGTTACCACAAATTTTGAAACAAGGTCAGGATTTAGATCAATACATGGTGTTTATAAACTAACAGTCAAGGTCAAAATATTTTCTGAAAAAAGTATCATCTCTAGAGAATAAATTTACATTACATTAACCTGTAATACAAAATAAAAAATTAAAACTGACAAACAATTAAATTGAAGTGAATATATATTAAATCAGATACAAATAAATGAAATATATATATATATATATATATATATATATATATATATATATATATATATATATATATATATATATATATATATATAGAGAGAGAGAGAGAGAGAGAGAGAGAGAGAGAGAGAGAGAGAATGATATTTTGGTGGTAATCTGTTCTTTGGAAATATATATTATTCTAATAAATAAAGAACTACGTTTCCAACCAACAGGTCTGCTCAGATAGCTTTGCAATAATACGCTTCCAAAATTAGTTTGGGCACGTATGTTACAGAAAATAAGAAACCAAATACTGTAAATAAGCGTGTTTACGTCATCGACACTATACCTGTGTCGAACACCATTATTTACACTATTCAACATGAAAATTATAAATCTACTTCTTTGAAGTCTACTGGCAGAAGAATGACTACGATTCAGTTTTTATGCGATTTCAGCGTCAGTTGAGAAGGATGGCTGAAACATGGAACAGCATTGTGACTGTGTTTAAAAATGTTCATACATACAGAGTACAAAAATGTCAGGTTTAAATATGTATAGAAAACAATTTTGATAATACTCTAAATAACAAGCAGATCGTACTGAGTTAGGTGGTACTCGCATATATATGGTCACGTAGAAGCCAAAACCAGGGTGTACAGTCAGACGACAAGGGTTATCCACGTCACACATCTATAAAAAGGACCGACTGTGTATTACGCTAGCAGTGATAACTGGTCGTAGTACAATGTCTTTCTCATCTAAAAATTAATCATCGGTGTTTGTGATTCAACTTCTTTTTGAACCAACAAAATAAAACAATTAAGAATGACCTCTGAATTCACGGAGAGCTCTCGTGACATCGATAGTATCATGACGTCAGTGATATCAATAAGACCACGATCAACGTTGTTGTAAGGTTTATAATAAAGACTTCATTGAGTTCTAAAAAAGGCTTCGTAAATGCCAGATGTTTTGATATGTATTATGGATGGATGGATCTGTCTGTATATCTGTGTTTCAGTGACTATTGCACATGTGTTGGTCAATTTACATCAAAGTTCGTCTCTGTATCAATCTAACAAAAGGAAAGAAAAGAAAAGAAAATGTTGCATTCAAAACAGATTTAAGCTGGTACTGTCGTTCGAGTATTGAATTTTCTATCATGCATATATGATATAAAAAAGAACGGTTTCTTTATTCAACAGGTGAGAAGTGATTTACAGGTGTGAAGTGACGAGTACAAAGGAACGTCTTGGACACCAGTGACATGACTTCTATTCGTGTGTTTCTCCTGCTTGCTATTGCCACTGCGACAGTGAAATGTGAGTTTTCTCACAATTTGCAAATACACTACCTATCATATTTACCCGTATTTATCCATCTTCGAGCAGTATCGAATATCCAGATCTATTTCTCTAAAAAGGAATAAGACTTTTTACAGCCCATTTTCCATATTGTCTAGAATTAATACAGTATGGTAACCTTCTTCGCCATGTTCTTAATACAATGACGAGCTAGGGTACACGTGTATTTAACGAACGTACTGCACAGTTGTCCATTAACAGACTTCTAGCAGCGTAGATCCATAAATGCTGGAATCCGATATGACGCCGAATTAATTTTGCGACTGCATAATTTTATATATGCCGTTTGTTGTGTTAAACATGAGAGAATAATGAAATGCAATATATGTATAGATATCATGACATAACGTATTAAGACTGAACACATTTAAAGAATGAAAGTTTCATATTTACAAATTTTCCCCTTTATATCCATGTGCATGTGGAAAAGGATGTTCAGTACAACGGGGTGGGGGGAGTGTCTTCGGTCTGCCACTAATATGATACATCTCAAACGCTGAACAGATTTTCATGTTGTATTTTTGACGTGTCTGAGAATGTATTTGTAAGACCTTTGATTAAAAATGTGTTGATGCTTAGATCATTTATTTCCAATATATAATCCAACATATTAAGTACAGTTTCACTGTAGAAACTGTATTTCGTGCTAGATTGAACAAGATGGGGACTTTCGCTTACGACCTTATAAGTTCAGTATCTACGTCACACTGTTTTTAATCATAAAAGGTATACATGTCAATTTTGTTTTCGAGAGATAAGTAAGCACAATATAGATGTGTCATGAATGAGAGAAAACAGACTAGAATATTTCTAGTAATCTTCATGCATAACCTTGTGAGCGCCATATAGCGACCATCTTTATGTGTGTGGATCAGAAGCATGACTTTATTCTACTACCATTTTGTGTTACGAAAGCCTGGACAACTATTTCAACTTATCACGCTTAGACCCCACGCTACTGTTGTTTTTTTGTTTTGTTTTTTAAATACATACTAACTCTGCGCCATTCTGATTTAGAGGGTGCCATGTTTTCATCTTTGTTACAAATTTATTTATTTTATACGAGTTTTCTTATGTTGTCCATCGTGTCCGATGATGCCGCTATTTGTACTACCGACGGTAACTACTCATATGGTTCCTGAGTCCAAGGCTGGATTCATACAGGATGTTACAGGTTCGACAAGGAAATCTATAGACTTCATTGTCTAGCATGCTGCGATCTGCCGTTTTTCTCTCGTGGCGGTGAGCGTGCGATATGTAAACCTATCCTTAGCCGAAGCTTCCAACTCGCTGTGTTGGATTCCCCACTATTTCAGGTTACACTTAAGGTTGACTTTGTACCTGTTCCTGGGGCGCCCTCGTTTCCGCTTTCCCTGCTTTGGCTCACCATAGAAGAACTGTCTCTGTATTCTGGTCTTCTCCAACCGAATGACGTAGCCAGACCATTTGAGCCGGGCTCTCAGCAGCAGTGTCTCAGTGCTAGGAACACATACCCTTTTGAGGACTTTAAATTGGACACCCTGTCTTTCCATCTGATGTGCATGACTGACCGTAGTGAGCGCATGTAGAATTGCTCGAGCTGCTTCACATGCCTGCATTATACGTTCCAGTTTTCACAGCCATAGAGTAGGGCGGTGAGGACGACAGTTTTATAGACCTTGATTTTGGTGGGCGACCGAATGTCTTTTTGCTGCAGGACTGACACGAAGCCATTATATGGACTGTCTTGCTTTCCGGGTATTGGCCGTAATTTCATTATCTCAGCGACCCATCTGAAGACATTGTGCTTCCCATGTATGTAACGCTCTCCACGTTTTCCAATTGTCTTCCTACCGCTCCGGTAGCCTAGTGGTTAGAGCGTCCGTCTCGGAAGCGGGAGGTCGCGGGTTCGATCCCCGGCCGAGTCATACCAAATACTTACAAAAATGGTATTAACAGCTGCCTCACTAGTCGCCCAGCATTAGGAGGTTAGTGTTAGGACTGGTCGGACTGGTGTCAGGATAATGTGACTGGGTGGGACATCATAATACATGTCCGTGGCATGATGCCCCAGTACTAGACATTAATATAAACTGCCACACTGCAGACATCGTAGCGATATGACGGAAAAATTGTTAAAGCTACGTTAAAAATCCTAATCTATCACACACACACACACACACACACAACTGTCTTCCCTCGACCTTCGATCTTGATGGTGGATTGTGGTTGGTTCGTGTAAGAAGCTGGCTGTAGGAGTATCTCTCTGTTTTATTCAGGTTTATTTCAGACCAAACAGCTTGCATGCCTCAGAGAACTTCTTCACAATAGTCTGTGGGTGGTTTTCCTTGTGTTCCATAAGTGCACAGTTATCTGCAAACCGAGCTTCCAGTCCAGTGTCTTTCTTTTTGCGTGGAGCCAAAGCAAGTCTAACAAAGATCCATCAAGGCTATACTTTATACGGGTATTCTGTGGATATTTCTACATTTCAAAGAAAGAGAGCATTTCGTTACCGGACCGTCTTTCTCAGATCATACAAGAAATATTGTCTATAATCGGAGAATGGTGAATCGGGTACGCTTTTGATATGTATGTCAAATTAAAGATTGATTATAATAGGGGAATTTCGTACTAGGCATGCCTCACGTAAAGAGAATTGTGTGGCCGACAATATATAGACGATCTTTCTGAGCTGTTCGATAATTAAAAGGTTGACTATAATAGGAGAATATGTTACCATGGACGCATGATGGAAAGTGAAAACGACAAGAATATGTTTTAGTTCTGCTGATCAGAGACTAGACGAGCTTATGAAATGACCTCTCGTCCGTTGTCTGTGGGCTGTTAGTACAACTTTGTTTTCGCTACTACTGATGAATTACTAGAAAGATTGCCCGGAAACTTTACAGACACTCACATACACATACACACATCGCAAGGTATAGATGGCACTAAATGGAAACGATACCGAACTGACATCGAATATGGTCGCCTCTTGAAATTCTTTTTATTGCTACTCCCTCTGGAGAGAAAGTCTTATCGACATGGGTATTTCATCCAAAGGCTATTATGATTCGAGCTTGTTCTAAATGAAAACATCCAATATGCCTGCAGCCATCTTGAAAGTTGGACAACTAAACTTCCATAAATATGAACTCAGGTTAAATATAACAGCTAAAATTCCTTTCATTCAGTGATTGACAATTGCTCTGGCTGAAACATTTTCAGAAAATTGTCTACTGAGTTAACATAAACGATATAACAAGTTAATAAAAAAAATGTTTCTTTCTGTGAGTGTTGGATTCATTGTTGACATACTTGAACAAAGGCTTGCACAAAAAACATTCTCTACCGTTATTAACATAACTTAGGGCTTAAGAAATGTAAATAGCTTATTAAACATTAAACCTTCAAGGTCCCGTTTTTAATGAAATTAACTATATAATTTACCACAGTTATTCAAGGAAAACACCTTTTTTTTACTGTCGTGGCGTTGATATAAGCGACATTCGAAAAAATATCTTCAATATGTAAATGAGGTGTTTTAATATGCAAATATGCTAATAAATCCTACATGGACACGTGAATGAGAATGTAAATAATAGTGTTCACATAGTTTTGATATTTTAATGACAACGAAATGGCCTAATAATTCAATGTATGATGTCCCATTTTCAGAAAATTACGAGGAATGGTGCAATCAATGTGACAGGCACTGAGTGACCTCGAATAAAGACAAATGATGCTTGTAGACACCTTAGTCTTTTCCATCACTAAAACATGAAACGACCGATGTCATGGGTGCTGCATGGTTTTTGCCTGTGTTATCGGTTTTTACATCTGTTGCAACTGAAAGTAAAACTGTGCATATTAGAGTTCGAATATTAAATAATAAGTTACTTTCTCCTAACAGAATAAAGTTGTATCCATACAAACAATATCAAGTTCAGACTCATCTCAAAGTTATAGCTCTGGCTGGTCAGTGCTCTGATATTGGTCAATCAGATTGCATATCCATGTGCTGTGTCTGAGCTTGAACATGAAAATAATTATATAACCTATTTTAAACTGCTTTCCTCCACATATGGCTAGACGAGATATCCAAGTATTACTCTCTCTCTCTCTCTCTCTCTCTCGTATTTGTATTATTCTCTGACTGGGTTACACTTCCTTTATATATTTTCAAGCCCTGTTCTCTCGGTTGGGCTTTCCGTCATGTATGTTCCTTATTTAATCCCAGAGAGAAAGACAGAGATAGACTGACTAAACGACCGATCGACTGGCATTATACGGCAGAAATATTTGCAGTCGAACTGAGGTACAAACTAGGAACCATTCTATCCGTATTGCGCCCTCATCCACCTGAACTATCCATTTCGACGTTACCGGTAATTTCCTGAAACGCTAGGAAATATATTTTGTTTTGAAGTAGGGATGTTTGGGGTTATTTTGTTTGTTGTTTGTTTTATTTTCAAAAATTAAAATATGTTCTGTTTCACGTAATTCAAGAGTTGCTGACAAATAACTACAGAGTTACAGAGGAGATGAAACTATACAAGTTGTCCTCTTCTTCTCATATATAACAATACTTCATCAGGTCATTTCTGCAGTAAAAAATGGGTCGCTTATATAACAGTAATAACAAGCATAATTAATTAATGTCAAGTACGTCTTTGAACCAATTGAAAGTCATCATCATTTGGAGATTTGAATGCATTTATTATGGTAGTTCCGTAAAAATTATTTCCCTGAAAATAATTTTTTAAAGTTGTTTTCTTATTGATGAAGCAGCTATATTTCCATAAAATAAAGAGAAATTGCACCTTATCAATTACGATTGTAAAATATGGGAACTCGATTATGCATCCATCATACAATTTTTATATATGGAAAAGATTTAGATGTACACTGAAATTATTCATTGCAACTTTTGTGTGTGTGTGTGTGTGTGCTTGTGTGTGTGTGTGTGTGTGTGTGTGTATTTCTAAAGTGCAAAATGTAGATAACAAACTGCTGTCACCTTCATGAATGTCTACTATCTTTAGCCATTTATCTCTCTCTCTCCCTCTCTCTTTCGCCTAAAATAATAAGCAGACCTATAACACAAATCTGCAAGATGTGTAGATATTGTAAATTCAAAACGGACGAAGAAATTAAGTAAAGAAAGAAATTATTAATTAATTCCCTTCTAAAAATGATAAGTACTGTATTTAATCCTTTAGTATGTAGATGCAGATATGCTTCAATGACTGTGGACCCTACCGGTCATCCAAGTACTCATGAGTCATACTTTATTCTGAGGAGTTGAAAGCTTTGTTAGTCTCGGTATAGACTGAACAGTGCCTAGCACTTAATCAAACGATGAATGGGAAGCACATGCTAGTGCCCTGTGAACGTAGTGTTTGTACAAAATCATGCAAACAACGAAAATGAAATTACGACATATGTCCCTTATTTGTTTTTCAGGTCAATGTCCTGGTGTAGCAGATATTATCATTGCTGTTCCAGGCTCGGACAGAGTCCCTGGGCAAGAATTTTTCCCATTTGAACAATTCTTGACAAAACTAGTTAGCTTTTTTCAAATAGCAAAAGACCAATTCAATGTTGGACTGATAATTTATGGCAAAGAAGCTGTTGCCATTTCCTGGCCGCAACCTTTTAAAACAAGAACACAGATTAATACCAGAATTACCCTTATGTCTCAAAGGAAAACATACGCCAACCAACTTGATGGTGGAAGTGACGTCGCAGCTGCGATAATCCTCATGCGCCAGATGTTTAGTAATCCTTCCGGATATCCTTTGCTGATGACTAGAAATGGTGCTAAAAAGATTGGGATTGTGTTCACCTACGGACCAGCAGAGAACAGCCAGCTAGTTATTGAAGCTGCCCGGACGGCCAAGGCTGAAGGTGTGGTCATGTTCGCCATTGGCAAGGGCACTGGCAGAGAATTCCCTGAGATTGCTACGGATTATTGCAAATTATTCAGCATGGGAAGGTTCATTGATGGCCTGCCCAGCGTCCTTAGTTATCTCGGAAGTAGCATATGTACAGGTAAGGCTAATATATATCACATTTCGTGCAGCGATATACTTTTATATAGTCAAATGGATATATCTCTTCCATTACTATGCTGACTTATTTAGATGGCTCCGCCGTCAAAACATACAAAAGTTAGTAACTGATGACTTTGGACATATGACTTACTGACTACTCTTTAACCAGTTGAACTAAAGTATTAAACCGATTTGACTATAATAAATAACATTAACATTTTATTTGTGCAATGTTCAGAAGAAATAGAAAAACGTGTTGCGAATTATCAAAGATGTTATCAGTGTATCTTCGAAAAGCGAAAGGATAACGGGAGTTTACATAATTGCTTTTACGTGCAGGCAGTCACTGATGATACAATATTACAATCTTCGTCCGGCAATCAAGTTCGCGTCCTTTTACAAACATGGTAAGATTATGATAGAAAAAAAAATACAAAAACATTCAAATTCTTGTAAAAACATTTATAGCTGCGAACAATGAAAACATTATCCTAAAAAAAGGTAAAGGAATTGATAGTATACAAAAGTAGACGGAATAGTGCAAATATATTATAGCTCTGTGGCTAATAAATGTCTCATTACATTTTTTTCAGACAGATCGTTGTGTTGTTCACTTCTGGCATTTTATTGAAGACGTTTTCCTTCTTTCTTCACTTTTTTAAAACTATTTAAAACTCAAATATCTCAGTTTTTGTAACTATTTAAAACTCAAATATCTCAGTTTTTGTAACTATTTAAAACTCAAATATCTCAGTTTTTTTACTGAATTAACTGCACCATTGACGATACATCAATCACATCTACTCAAAATACCACCATTCGAATTACGCCTATTTATTGGAAGGAAGCTCTTTAAACAATTTACGTTTATTTGGTTGTTCTATATGTTTCCACGGGAGTCTAACTTATATGCTGCGCTTTTGCTAATTTGTGATCACTTCCATGTAATCTATAATCGTCCGTACTTCTCAAGTCGAGCAGGATACAATGATGAACGGTGCAGACTTGTTTGCACTTTAATGACGGTGTTTTGGGTTTGTGTTGCTCATCAAAACAATACGTTGTCCCTTCTGTAAACTGTTGCTTGATTGATAGCATTAAGAATAGAGCATATTGGGCAACGATGGAAATAGAACGCACGTTTTCTAATTTTACATGATGGTCCGTACCGTTCCAGCATTATCGGACAATGGGCTAATTAGACCATTGGCTAGTTCGCCATCGTTGAGAAATAATGTTGTCCTTGTTGCATTTGGTGTTGAATCATTCTTTTACTGCTTCCAGATTTAATTTTAAGTGCTTTCTAAATGATTTTAACATCACGTGATTTTATTCCTAAAGTCACTAGATTATGTTGTTTTTTCCTAGATAGTATCTCATAGGAATATTCTTTATTTAAAGTCAGTTGCGTAAACAACACGTTCATTTTTTCTCTAAACTTGTAATTTAGTAAAAAGTAACTGTATTTGCAAAGTTCAATGTCCTTTTAGTTGATACAATCCCAAGTTTCAATGTACATAATGATACAAATTGCTTAACGCCTGATTTATGTACTGAATATCATACAACTAACTGAGCGTGAATTTCACCAAATGTAGATAACTCAGCTGAAGGAAATGTCGACGCAACAGAGTATATATATACTCATTTTCGAGGTGCAATTTCACCTTGTTTTTATATATTAAAACACCGGCACATTATGCATTTTAAACTTGCATCTGTTATTTCTACAAGCTTTACACCACCTTTATGCAAAATTATCATGCCATCCTAAGGCAATATTGACGAACTTAAATTTAAGATTTCATTAACATATACACCAAACACTGCACATATCTTGCCCATGTGATAATGGGGTATTATTTTGGGCCTCGCCCCTGGTGTTCCTGAGAGAGGGTCAAAGACAAATATGTATAAATTGCAGTTACCTACTGAAACATTTTTTAATATATTTGTCCAAAACTTTAAGCATGTAGTTTTATCAAGGAGACACACAAGTTATACCTATCGGGTTTGAGGTTAGGATCCCATGGTGAAGGTCGCGGATGGGGACGGGGAAAATATGTAATAAAGTATAAAAAGGCATGGGGATTTGCCATGGAAGCAGCTATAGTTCAGTTTGCAAACGAATACCCTAATGGAAATGTATGTATTATGTTGCATGATATACTAAAACGTTAATGGCATAGGGCAAACACACAATACAACCATTCAAGGTCGTAATATACTAGAGCATTAATGGCACAGAGCAAACACACAATACAACAATTCAAGGTCGTAATATACTAGAGCATTAATGGCATAGGGCAAACACACAATACAACAGTTCAAAGCTATCATATAATATATCAGAGCTTTAATGCCATTAGGCAAACACATAATACAGCGATTCAAGGTTGTAATAAAATATATTAGAGCATTAATAATATATGGCAAACACATAATGCAGCATTAAATGTTGTAATATAATTTTAGAGCATTAATATCATTAAGCAAACACATAATATAACGATTCAAGGTTATTATATAATATATAAGAGCATTAATGGCATAGGATAATCTCACAATACAACGATTCAATGTTGTAATAAAATATATTAGAGCATTAATGATATATGGCAAACACAAAATGCAGCATTAAACGATGTAATATGATTTCAGAGCATTAATATCATTGAGCAAATACATAATACAACGACTCAAGGTTATCATATAATATATTAGAGCATTAATGGCATAGGGCAATCGCACAATACAACGATTCAAGGTTATCATATAATACAGTAGAGCATTAATATCATTGAGCAAATACATAATACAACGATTCAAGGTTATCATATAATACAGTAGAGCATTAATGGCATAGGGCAATCACCAAATACAACGATTCAAGGTTATTATATAATAAATTAGAGCATTAATTGCATATGTTAAACACACAATACAACGATTCAAGGTTATCATATAATACATTAGAGCATTAATGGCAGTCTCTCAATACAACGATTCAAGGTTGTAATAAAATATAGCAGAGCATTAAATGCATAGGGGAAAACACATAATACAACGATTCAAGGTTATCCTATAATATATTAGCGGATTAATGGCATAGGGCTGTCACACAATACAACGATTCAAGGTTATTATATAATATATTAGAGCATTCATTGCACTGGACAAACGCATAATACAACCATTCGATGTTATCTTATAATATATTAGAGCATTAATAGCATTGGGCAAACAACTAATACAACAATTCGATGGTATCCTATCGTATATTAGAACATTAATGGCATTGTGCTAACACCTAATACAACAATTGGATGTTATTCTATAATAAATTAGAGCAACAATTCGATGTTATCCTATAATATAGTAGAGCATTCTAGGCACTGGTCAAATGCGTAATACAACAATTCGATGTTATCCTATAATATATTAGAGCGTTTATGGCATAGGGCGAACACATAATACAACAATTCGATGTTATCATATAATATATTAGAGCATTAATGGCATTGGGCAAATAAATAAAACAACAAATCTATATTATCATATAATATACTAGAGTATTAATGGCATTGGGCAAATACATGATACAACAATTCGATGTTTTCATATATATTAGTGCGTTAATGGCATAGGGCAAACACACAATACATCTATTCAGTGTTGTAATATGACATATTAGAAAATTAAATGGGATAGGGCAAACACATAATACAAGTATAAAAGGTTGCAATATGATGTCATAAACGAGTCAGTTTTTTTCTTCTCTCTAGTGCACCTTGTCAAGTGAAGTTCCTTTGGTTTAATGTAACACGTTTTAAGCACAAAGAATGGGCGAAAAGTTTATTTATCTTTATTAAGCATCTTTAAACTAAATATATGCCGAAAATATCAAAAAGATATCAAAGAACCAGTATGAATATGTTTCACAACGGATAACAATTCTTTATTGGTACATACAAAGTTTTATTTTGTTCACATGATTGTCAGAAACGAATTTATACATCTTATTTCTTTCAAATGAATGTGCACCTTATTCTTTCCTATGTTTTCTTTGCTACATAAAGATTAATTCGTTTCAGAACTTGATCCCATGGTGAATGTTACAACGCAGAACTGTTTTCCGGGTGAGTAATTGTTTTCAGTTGAAATATTTTTAGCGAAGATAGAAAGAAAACTGAACTCTAATGAAAGACAAGAGACCGTTTCAGGATAGTAATATCAGATCACCTTCAAAAAGTCGAACTCTGAAACTTGCAGAAATATCAATTACAAACCAAAACATTGCGCATGTGTTTTTTGCGCATGTGTTTATATATGCTGGTACGTAAATATGTAGATAATTCTCGTTATTCATTTCTTTGAAAAGGTTATCTTGATACATCAACCTTGAAGGGAACCGTTAATTTTGGACAGGCATGTCTGATCTGCCATGACTAGACACTAGTGGTCATTCGAGCTAGTGACAAACATAGTTTTCTTTACAGCTAAGAAACAGACCGATCATTTTATTTTATTTTCTGGAAGGGAAGAAGAGGGGCCCGGTATTTCTTCATAAAAAAATTATCTATGTCTCATAGCTGGAAAAAAAAACATTATAGTCTTGCTGTGATTGAGTGAGATATGGTGGGGGGACATATTATATCCATTATATTATTTGAAGACAAATAATTTATCTTGAGTTAAAACAATTTTTTATACCGGCTCGAAATAAAATGTCATTTTTTGGTTAACCTTAATCTAACAAAAACTGAGATAATGTTTTTCGAGCTAAAATAGAGCCATTTTTTTTCCTGAATACAGATTCAAAACCGAAATCTTCTCTTTCGTTGAGTTCATAAACATCTTGGCATAACTTTGGCTGGCTAGGAAACCATACCAAAGATACTGATAACATGTTTCTGTCCACCTCAAAATTAATAATTGCCAAGAAAATATTAAATATAAATTTAGCTGACAAACATTAGAATGGATGTATCTGATATACATCTGCCCGTACTAGAATATGCTGATATTGTATGGGATGGCTGTTCTGCTGAAGACTCTTAAATTTCGTGTCGTAAGATTCAGGAAGAAACTGGTTGACCTATATTGGCAGATGGACGAAACTTTCATAACTTATGTTACCTTCATAAAATTGAGTACGGTGTCTCTCCTTTCTTTCTTCCTGACCCACTGACCTGCTGGTTGGTGAGACAACCATATATACTCTTAGAAATAGGAATGATTTGGATCGAATAAATGCCAGAGTCGAAATAATAAACACAAACTCATTCCTACATTCTTTTATTCATGCTTGTAATTTACCCAGATTCAATTAAAGATAAAAGTAAGGATTTTATCTTCAGAAGTAAAAGAGAGGCTACAGCAAAACAAGTGCCTGTCAGTGTTTCAAGTTGGCAAAGGGAAATTATATATTTTGCATGCTAGAATTAGGAATAAATATAGTGATTTACATAATGACTTATATTCTAATCATTTGAGAGATAACCGATTGTGTTCCTATGGTGATGATATAAAAATGCACACCATTACATATTTGCTTGTAAATACTACATCGAGCAGGGTAGAAAATTGGATAAAAATCTAAACCATCTTTAATTACTAGGACTATAAATAATTTTGTTATACGGATCTTCTGATTTTTGGTGCGAACGTTAATATTCGTTTATTTGACTTGTTCCAAACATAAAATAGTGACATGAATTGCTTAACATAATTAAGGAATATTCAAAATTTGATGTCTCCATGTAATTAATTATTGCCCTTTTGATAAAGAAAGCTTTGATGTATGTACTCATTTCTAGTTTCTTCTAGTCCGACCCCATTTGTTTTTATTTATGGGAATAAAACGTGTTTAAACCAAAGAAAATCATAGTTCCCACCCCACCCCAAAAATTAAATAGTTGGTCCCTAATGCCTGCCATGTCATTAGCTTTTGACTATCCTTTTTGCTAGAGACTGACAGACGGCAACCAAACTTTTCGCAGAAACATGTAGTGTCACACTAATTGTGGAATAAATATACAAAGGGAGAGCATAAAAGAACTAGGGAGGTGTGTATATAAGGTACAGTCTACAAATTATTCATAATTTATATCTCCGATTTCTTTGGAAGTTACATTTTTTAAAACTAAACTTGTTACTTAATGGAAACTGAATTTGATGTTCTCGTTCAAACATCCATATCAGTGTTCTGTATGTATGTATGTATGTATGTATGTATGTAGGGGGGGTCTAGTGATGTTAAGTGACAGTTTGGGAGTACTTGTCACTCTTACAGAAGAAAATTATTGGGAGGGATGTAACGTTTTTTTTTTTTTATCCGTAATTTCAGTGATGCACACTCCTAAAGAGGACGAGCCAGTACACTGTGCATCCATGTCAACAGTCTTTGAGGACCCGTCTAACTGTGCCTACTATTACCATTGCCTCTTCATGCGGCCGGTACGGGAGAAATGCCCGCCAGAAATGCTTTTTGAGCCCATGGCTCTCAACTGTAACTACAAAGAGGCCGTGTCGTGTTACACGGGCATATCCTGCCCCAAGAATGAGGGACTGTTTCCACACCCTACCGACTGTAACAAGTTCGTCAACTGCTTCGACTTCATTCCGTATGTACAGATGTGCCCAAGTGGTCTCCGGTACAACGCAGCCAAAGAAGCGTGTGACGAATCAGATAAAGTTACCTGTCCGGTTTACAAGAAATAGGAAAGAACTTTCTGCCTTAGCGTTTTTTAATCAACTTTACATTTTCACGTTTGTAATATAAGTATATTTACATTAATATTTTAGACATTAAAAATTATCGTTATTGACAGACATAATAGAGGTTTTAAACAAAAACTGTATGTTTGCTGTATTCGAAAAAAGACATTCCATAGGTAAATCCGCATTTGTTTATACATAAAAATCGAAACCATTTAAAATGTAAACATTAAACATTCAAGAGACATTTGGTTAAATACCCTGGAAGTCAAAATTAAATTTTTCTTCACATTACCTTTTCTCATGGCGGTGGTATCACTGAAGGAAAGGGCGCTTAAAGACATGCAGGGTACGTAGATCTAGTTTTACAGATTTTCATTCGCTGATTATTGTTGACATTATTATTAGGCTTTATATTAATTAACTAATTAACTTGTGCATGTAATATTACTTTGATTAACTCGCTGTCATTACAAAAAGGCTTTCCAGTGCAAAATCTTTTTGTGTATGTTTTTTTGTATAAGTATATTAGTCTTAATAAACGTAAATTACACAGTTGTCATTTAGAAATGATACCCATGTAAATGTTTTTATTTTGAACAGCATCTAGTGGGTTCTGGGTTTGAAGATACAAACATGTTTTCGCTCATTCGACTAAAATAAAAATAGTCTTTCATAGTAACAAACAGGCAAGCTCACCTGTACTTAAATATCAGATCTAGAGTCAAATTCATCATATTGTTCAATGTGTTAAGCGACTCGTTCTGTCTACTTTGTAAGTCGATTATCACTTGGGTACGGTGTCTTCTATATGTTTCCCCAAGGAACAATATTTTATTCCTGTCCAAAATTGATATATCTGCCTATAAGTCAATAACACCACAATTCAATCAAATAAAATAACTTCATTTGATAATGTTATTCTGATAACAACTGAAGCAAGGAGTAATCCATAATTTTGACTCCAGACACAGACACTAGAATTAAAATAGTACTGTATGCAGTATAAAACTATGATTCAATTCAACTTTATTCTTAATAATGGAGTCCAACTTTATACATGATTATTGTGCTGTTTTAAATTTTAAAAGCCCGCTTGATATATGTGTAAAAAAGTATAAAATAGAGACTTGTTCAAACATTTTTCTTTTTTCTTCAAATCAAACTGTAAACGTGTTTGTAAATTACTGTTTTCTATAATATATGAATGAAATAATAGATGTCGTCGTGCTGATGTTTGATATTCCTTGGATATGTATGAGGTGTGTGTTTGATTTGGTTTACTGTACAGCTGTATGAAAATATGTACCTTAATGCCTCATTTAACATCGAATTATGCCTTCTTGCAATTTTACCATTTTTTAAAAACATTTTTGTTGTTTGTGTTCTGTGAATCCTACTTTTAGAACATATATATGCAACCTGGCCCTCGCGACCTGGTTTTATCCATTTGGTTACACGATAGTGTGTGGCCTTAAAATCGCTTATGCGGCCAGCGCCCTGGAGCATAGTTGCGCATGCTTGCATACAAATATTGATGCTGTATGTTCTAATAAAGACCATTCCAATTAACGTCAAATATTCGCATTATTTGTTAATATCTCCCAATGATCTCACGCTGCATCAAAATAACAATAAAATGTATTCGATTCAATGGGAAAAGCAAGGAAACTCTCTTTGTAACTGGTACCTACAAAACTGATGTACTAAAATCCGTCGATCTCACTCCAGAAGAGATGGTTACAAAAAGCACTCAAAATATTGATTCGTAGCTGGGAAAACACTGAAAGCCGAAATAATAGAGAAATTTATGTGGCTCCTGCAGGGATTCAATATCAGGCTTTTTTCCCTGACAGTCATGGTATCCAAAACCCCATTTCATTGATACCAAAATGCCTTTTAACTAAATGGAGTTAAATTATTATCCATGAATTCTGACTACATCAATGTGCAACCGTGTTTTGTAATAACAATAAACCACCAATCCACTATGGCTTAGCATCAATAAAATACGTCTCATAGTAATTCCCCTACCCAGTAGGATTACCAGTTCAGCATAAAACAATGTATGTACACCGACAAGAATTTGGAAACATGAAAGTAGTGAATGGGGGCACCCTAGACTCAATGGGAATTAGCATTACAGACAGGGTCCCGGCACTCTAGCCTCAATGGAAATTTAACATGGGGAATACAAGCCCGGCACTCTAGCCTCAAGGGGAATTTAACATGGGAAAAAGTCTTTGGGCAACTCTAGCCTCAAGGGGAATTGAACATGGGAATAGATGGTGGGATTATAAACATAGATACAACATTTTTTTATTTTTTTTTTGAAAGGCAATGAAAGTCAAGGTCTTTTCTAGGCATGGGAGTGGCCCTGAAAAGGGCTTTTGCGTTTATGTTAACATGCCATGCTGTTAACATAGAGGGCATCGTATTGGTCTTCTTCTTGTCCTCAAACTCTGTCTTGCTTCAGGGCCATAAATGAGAACCCTCTTTAAACATCCTTGCCTCTCCATGTATATTCTTCTTTTCCACGCGCAGTCAATCCATGCGACACAGTGAGCATAAACATGGCGCAAACTCAGAAGACCATGAATTGGAGTGCACCGACCACTGAAACTACCCAAGTGAACCCGGACTTACTTCCAGAAGAGGTGAATTGGGATTTTGTGGATTTTCTTTCGCAAGAATTTGTTCCGGAACCTTCGCCACCTTCTCCTTCATTACCGCACGTGGAGAATTTTAAACAATGACAGAAAGAAGAATTGGAGAAATTTATACAACAGCAAAAGGAAGCGGAACAAGCTTTTCTCCTACAGCAACAGCAAGAAGAAGAGGTAAGAAAAAAACAAGAAGAATCAGCCAAGAAACAAGAGGGTGAAAGTCAAACGGTCACGATACTGTTAGACATTTTAGCGGAGTTAAGAAGTCTGAAACAAATGTATCAGACTTCTTTATTACGACCGAAGAGAAAAAGACCTTCCCGAGCTAAACAACACAATCCT
The DNA here is from genome assembly GCA_028554795.2 of Sinohyriopsis cumingii. Taxonomy (NCBI): domain Eukaryota; kingdom Metazoa; phylum Mollusca; class Bivalvia; order Unionida; family Unionidae; genus Sinohyriopsis; species Sinohyriopsis cumingii. The sequence continues at coordinate 24,679,994 of CM068842.1, read as the reverse complement.
GTGACAACACCTACCATACCACCCTTAGTAATTTCTACCAAATCATCATCATCATCGACAGTACGCAGTCTAGAAGTAGGCCTTGACCGTGGCAAGGGCTTAAGGCAGTTAAACTTGATTGCTTCCTAAGTTTGTTGTTTAAAACCCACCAAGACCCAAAGGCCCTTTTCAGGGCCACCCATGTCTCTCGATAAGAGATAGTGTTTCAATTTGCCTACATCAATTAAAACTCAAAAAAAAAACTTTTTTACCCCTATAGTACGTGAGAATGATTGAGTGCGTGTGAGTGTAGATTCTTATTCTAAAGATCATAACCAAGAGACACTTACATTTTATAGACTGTTTATTCTGGTACAAATTTCATCACCCTTAGGCAACCCTGAAAAGTACTATCACATTCGAGACAGTCGAGAGACAGAAAAGCGTCCCTCTAGAAAATTTAGAACCACGGCTTACAAATACACGGTGAAGTTTAAAGATTTCAAGTCCGAAGTACCGTTAGAGAAAGCAGAGGGCTTCATCACCTAGGTGTGGGATTCTTTGCTCACCACATTGAAACACCAATGTCAAGCCAAAGAAGACGATCGCTTGAGACTTTCCATATAACAAGACGGCTTGAAATCCCCTGCTTGGATTGAGTTTAGTAGCCCTGCAGAATTGACCCCTTCCAAAGTCATGGACAAAATTCAACACGTACAACAATCTAATGACCAGTTTGACATCACCGATGGAAAAGCGACACTGTTCATGACCCACGTCTCTCCTCCCAAAGGGACTGGACGCAAAAAGATGTTATTGGTTGACGAGCTTCGCAGCACCAAAAAGAGTCTCGTCCGAATTAACAACCCTCAAGACCAGATGTGTTTAGCCAGGGCTATCGTGGTGGGACGAACCTATGCCAATAAGAACGACACGGCAGAATGGAAAAGAGCCTGGAAAACTATTCAACAATCGGACCGAGCCAAACAACGAAGTGAAGCAGAACTCCTGTTAGAACAAGCCGGCCTGTCCAAAGACACACCCTGTGGTACTCCTGAAATGCAAAATTTGCAAGCTGTCCAAGCTCCACGCTACACCTTGAAAGTTCACCCTCAAGAAGTGCGCGGACCTCTGTTGTTTCGAGGTAAAGACTTTAAGGATGGAAAATACACTCATGTCTATCATCACGATGAACATTTCGATACCATTACCAGTGTCCCTGGATTCCTGGGATACAGTTATTACTGTGAGAAATGTGACTATGGCTATAACAATCGAGAGCAACACAAGCATTGTGGATGGAAATGCTCAGGATGTTTGGCCTCTCAACCCTGTCTGGATTAAGGACAAGAACAAGTGCATTGCCCTACTTGTCAGCGCACTTTTGTCAGTACAGCCTGTTACCTACAACATCTGAAGACGCAAGCTTCACAGCAGAAAAGTGCATGTCAACTCCTGAGATCGTGCCCTACGTGCGGACAAGGCATACGTACCAATAGTGCCAAGTTTCACGTATGCCGAGGAAAGAAACGATGTCACATTTGTCACCACATCGTGGACTTGGAACACGAATGCTACATGCAAAAATACCAACCACAACAAGAGGAAAATGAGGACCACAAGAAGAAAGGGAATTTCATCTTTTTCGATTTTTAATGCATGCAAGAGACTGATATTCACATTCCTAATTTCTGCGTGGCTCATCGAGCGTGTGAGAAGTGTATTCAAGAAACGAAGTGTATTCAAGAACCTATCTTTAATCATTGCCCTCACTGCAGCAAGATTCCTGGAGGACGTGAAAAAATCTTTCGAGGACCGAACACGCTAGCCGATTTCGCTCAATGGATCTTAGACCCCATCGACGAAAGATGGAGCCAAGAGGACATCGAACGTTACGGAGATTGTCATCGTCATGCCACGGTGATGGCTCACAATTTCTCCGGATACGATGGACAGTTTCTTCTCAGATACTATACTATACGGAACATGGTACCGAGCGTCCTAAAGTCACTTTGAACGGAGCCAAAATCTTTTTCATGCAAGTGGGACAAGTGCAGTTTAAAGATTCGATGAGTTTCTTGGCCATGCCTTTGAGTCGAATGCCTAAAACGTTTGGAATGACAGAAACGGCTAAAGGGTATTTTCCACACTTTTTCAATACCGAAGCTAATCAACACGCTGTTCTACCCCATTTGCCTGAGGCTCACTATTACGACCCTGACAACATGCGTACCAAAACAACGAGAAGATTTCTACGCTTGGTACCAGGCTCACGCCTCGGACCCTTTTGACTTTCAGGAAGAAATGCTAAAGTATTGTCGTTCCGACGTGGACATTTTACGGCGTTGCTGTGGAAAATTTCGAGAACTGTTCATGGAACACGGAGGGGTCGATCCTTTGAAAGAAGCTTGCACCATTGCCAAAGCATATTCCTTAGTCTACCGACAACGATTCATACCTGAAAACACCGTGGCTGTCATCAGTCCTCAAACGACCAACTATGTCAAACGTCAATACTCGGTCAAAGCCCTACGCTGGTTACATTACTTGTGCGACAAGGAAGACAAATGGATTCAGCATGCCCGCAACGGAGGAGGCAAATATTGTCGCTTTCCTGCAGGGCACCCGCAATTGTTAACGGAACACATCGACCTGAAAAACATTCGACAATACGAAGGCTTGATCAAATGTAAAGTTTTGCCTCCGACGGACTTGTACCATCCCGTGTTACCTCACCATTGTCAAGACAAACTGATGTTTCCTTTGTGCCGTGTCGAAACGTGCACCCAAGACCAGCCTTGTCAGCACACCCAGGAAGAACGTGCCTTGACGGGGACGTGGGTCAGCGTAGAATTGTTCAAAGCTCTGGACATGGGATACCAACTGTTAGAAGTGTACGAAATTTACCACTTTCCCAAGACACAACAATACCACAAGGGTGACCCCACTCAAAAAGGCATTTTCGCCGACTACGTGGATGCTTTTTTGAAACCGAAACAAGAAGCCAGTGGCTATCCTTCCTGGTGTCACACTCCCGAAGACCAAAAGACATTCAAAGAGAAATACTGGGCACAAGAAGGCATTACTTTAGATCACATCGAGAAAAACGAAGGCAGGCGATCGTTTGCCAAAGTGATGTTAAATTGCTTGTGGGGTAAAATGGCACAACGACCGTGTTTACCCAAGACGGAATATTTGACAGAACCTTCCCGCTACTTCCAGATGATTCACGACAAAACCAAATACATGAAACACGTGGACGTCGTTCGTGAGGATTTGATCTTAGTGAATTACGAAGAAGATCTGGACTTTGTAGAAGCCGACGAATTTGGAAATGCCATCATTGCGGCTTACGTGACAACCCATGCTCGCTTAAAATTGTACGAAGCTTTAGAACTGTTAGGGGAACGCGTCCTGTACTTTGACACGGACAGTTGCATTTACATCCATCACCCAAGTCAACAGCACCCTGACATCGAAGGAGACCGTTTAGGAGCCTGGACAGACGAGCACCCCGACGAGAAAATTTTAAGTTTCGCGAGTGGCGGTCCTAAAAATTACGGCCACGAATACCGGGACAAACAAGGAGAAGTGCACATGAAGTGTAAAGTGAAAGGATTGACTCTGAATTACCAGTCAAGCGGTGATCTTTGGCGTATTGAAAGAAACCTCGCAGTCTGGAAAAGATGAACACTTTAAAGTGATCACCTATCAGCCAAACAAGATTGTACGTTTACCCACTCACCACATCGTCAGTCGACCCTTGGAAAAAGTCTATCAGATCGTGTACCAGAAGCGAGTGCGACTTCCCAATCACTTTACATTGCCGTATGGACATGTTGGTATTGGTCTGTATATAAAAAGGGACAATGCCCAAGATCGATAGTTCATTGTAACTACCAAGACCAAGCGAAGAAGATGCATCCTTTGAAAGAGACAACATTCCAGTTTGGGGATTGTAAAAAAGTTGTATCTTCCCCTAGTGCGACTAATATTGGATGGATAAGACCCATGCATTGCGACGGAAAATGTCCGCAAGGAAACTGCAAGTGTCCATGCGGTTACCATTGAAATTGTGTAACGGAGTTTGCAGACGAGTGCGATTGTGAGCCTTGCGATGGGAACGATGCTGTACGTTGTGACCTTAGCGATGCCGTAAAGCATCATGGGAACTTTGTTCTCACTACCCCTATCATGGAAAGTGATGCTGTGCGTGTCAAACCTGATGGATGCGAAAGCGGTGCCACTCGTCCTCTTGGACACTTTACTGGGTTTCATTTTAAGTGTGGATGTCAACCTTCACGTCTATCACCCTACGGATGTCACCCAGCCCTGAGCAAACTCCTATTGATGTCACCCTACCCTCATCGAGATCCTGTGAAAGACGAATATTCGTTTCCTGTGCGTTTGCCTGAATAATGCGACTTTGAAAATCGTCTTCAATCGTTCAGAGGAAAATGGCCTAAGTATCTGGGAGGACCGACCCCAGAAGAATTAGCCAGAGCCGGATTTTGTTACTTGGGCGAAGGGGATAAAGTCAAGTGCTTCAGTTGTTGTGTGTCACTTCACCACTGGGAACCACAAGATTCGGCCTACCAGGAACATGCTCGATGGTCACTGAATTGTCATTACTTACCCTTAGTGGGACCGAGACATTGAAGTAATTTACCATGTCGTTGAAGAAACCAGATTGGCTAGGAGTCAAATGTTGGACATCACCGAGACCAATATTTAAACTTCATTTCAAAAATGATATTGAATCATTACCTAAAGAACTGCAAGAGAAGATTTACAAGGAAGTTTGGCAGGGACTTGCCAGAGTGAAATCTCAATGGGTAACTGTAGAACTTTTGTGCCGAGAAATTCACGAGAGGAAAGTGAAAAAAGTCAACCAATGTGTTAGAATTCTCTTGATCAAGGGTGCATTCATCCTATTATACCGCTTTAGACCGTTTACATCACAAGATTTCAATGACATTCTTGGACGTTACCCTGAGTGGCAGTGGTCAGAAATTACTTACTATGTGGATTACTTTTGCTCTTTGAGAAGATTGTAAATTCAATTGTACGGACTGACCTATTCATGGATACTTTACAAGATAACATTCGTGGCTTGCCTGTGGAATTGAGAGAACGCATTTACCGAGAACTGGTCAAAATACAAGTGAAACGTAAAGAACAACTGCATCCGTTACGTCACCGGTATTTAAACCACTGGTACCTGAATGCTATAAAAGGAATGATTCGTCTGAAAGTGTTTCATTGGTCAGACCTTCATCAACTAACCCGTCGTTCAAAGAAATGTTTTGTTACTGATGATTCTATTTGCTACCAGGTAGACTTAATGCAACAAATTTCAGAGGAAGAAGAGTTAAAGGAATACCAACATCTTTTACAGAATGTCACCTTAGTGGAAGAGGAAACTTCTAAACGAACTGTAAAGTGCAAGTTAGTGACTAAACCATTTAGATTTGCTACTGGAATAAAACTATCTCTGACCAGGCAGTACACTTATTGTCTACTACAACAAAAAAGTATTTTAGTATGACCTTTTCATGGATAATTTACAAGAGAACATTCGTGCTTTGCCTGTGGGGTTGAGAGAACGCATTTACCGAGAACTGGTCAAAATACATGTGAAACGTAAAGAACAATTGCATCCGTTACGTACAGGTGTTTGAACCACTGGTACCTGAATGCTATAAGAGAATTGATTCGTCAGAAATTGTTCCAGTGAGTCAGACCTTGTTCAAAACTTCGAGGTCACCAATGATCGACATGTTCATAATTTTGGTTACTTCGAGATTCACCTAGCGCAACGAATTGAGGAAGAAGAGTTAAAGGATTACCAACATATTTTACGTGGAATCTGCTTAATGGAAGAAGAAACTTCTAAACGAACTCTGAACTGTAGGCTACAGTTTGGAGCATTTAAATTTCCAACTGGAGAACGAAGCTCTCTGGGTAGAAAGTACGTGTATTGCATCCGAAAAAAAGAGAATATAAAAACAGGCTGCCATGCCAAGGATTTTATCACATGTGATTGAACAGATTCCGTGGAAGGAACTCAATGTCCATATTCAAACCGTGGAAGATTACCAACACTTAGTACAAGAACTGTATCCCTTCAATTTGGGTCGACGCATAGTGTCTTAGTGACTTGTTTTCTGGGATTTCGTTTACCAGCCGATTCCTTGTGGACTCTTTACGAACAGTACTTAACATGCAATTCAACATGAAAATGGTGCCTTTAAATAGTCACGAAAGACTCCTTTTGCTCAAAGCCTTGCGTTTTCATCTGGATACTTCTCGACCTCTACGGGAGAAAAAAGATTCGTCAACTTTTAGGTACCGAAGACGTGTATGACGATGTGTGTGTAGCTTGTGACTTACACCCCCATTGGACAGATGTACGTGCCTGGAAAAAATGGGGTTTTGAGGCTTGGACCCAAGAAGTGGCCCAGTATGTTCGAGAGTTGTGATCCTTCCTTTCAACGTCCAAAGAAAAAAAGTCACTTTTCAACCTGTGCTAGTGACAGTACCAGAAGAAGAACTCGTCACTCAGGACAGAACTGTCGTGGACATTCCTGAAAGACCCTTCTTGGAGGACACTTGTGTGACCTTACCCCCTATAGAACTGGTCAGAACATTACCCAAAACATGTTGTACAGAAACTTGTTTCTATTCCACGTTGATCGTTTTCATGTGCCTTTTATCGTTGTACTTAAGCCTTTGCCTTTTATGTACTTTTGTCTTTCGTGCTCATGTTTAAAAACCTCAATAAACATGTCCTGAAAAAATTAAAAAAACTCTTGTCTTGTCTGTTTTCGTGTCACAAGTGCCAGTTGGGAGGCTTTGTATATTTGCCATCCCTTTAACATGCTCATTGCTGGACCTAACGGTTCAGGCAAAACTGAATTTGTCAAACGTTTGATCGAACATAAACATCATTTGATCGATCGTCCACCTCAACGCATCGTGTGGTATTACAAAGAGTGGCAATCGGCAGTCTCTTGCGAGAAAGTCAACCCGATTCATCGTGTTTGTGGAAGGCATTCCTAAAGAAGACGACGGAATCGTGTCTGACTCCCGTCAAACCCATTTGGTCATTTTCGACGACATGTTAGGAGAAGACGAAGAAGAAATTAAACTTTGGTTTACGCGCAAAGGGCGTCATCGTAATGCCAGTGTCGTTTACATCACTCAAAATTTGTTTCAACAAAGTAAAGCCCATGGAACCATCAGTCTCAATGCTCATTACGTGGTCTTGTTTAAAAGCCCTCGAGATAAATCGCAAGTGCAAGTCTTAGCCAAACAGTTAGGAACGCCTTGGCTCACTCAGGCGTACGACGATGCCACTCACACTCCACACGCCTATTTACTCGTCGATTTGAAACCTACGACCCCCGAGGATTTGCGATTTCGTACCCACTTGTTTCACCACTGGTGCCAAGATGGAGGGCCTGTCCTGTACACGTCTCCGTCCTCGACTTAACCCCACAAAAAATCCATAAAAACCTTAGACACTTTTCATCTGTCTCACACAGTTTGAACATGACGTCCCTTCAGTCGCATCTTCCCGTCAAATTGATGCCTTGTATGGCATCAGTCGCGAAAAAAATCCACAAATACGGGCTCGTGTCTTAGAAGCCAGTCTCAAAGAAGTCTTACGATGGTTCACGGTGACGGCATGTCAATTACTACAAGGGATCATTCAGATTCCTCATCAAACCAAACGCTTTTTGATCGAAACAAAGTCGCTTTGACCCAACTGGCCGATCCCCGCATCGACACTCAAACCAAAAAACAAATCATTTTGAAACCTGGAATGAGCGGTACTCTAGGAGGTGTCATCATTCGCTCTCTCTTAAGATGGGATCCTAATGCTCCCAAAGTTCTCCCCAAGAAAAAGCCAAACGAAGCTCCAAGAAGAAAAAGAGCCATGGTGTCAAGACCAGGTCCCCAAGGAGACCCGTGTCTTCAAGAACTTCTCCAGTGGCGGGACCCTCCTCTTACCGGTCACCACCCCGGAAAAAGAAAAGCCCACAAAAAAAGAAACAGAGAAAAAGTCCCCAGAAAAAGAAAAGCCCACAGAAAACTAGTCGCAAGAGAGGCATTTCGGCCAGGACACAATCTTACACTCGCAAACCACGACCTGCAAGGACGGTGACCGCGTCTCTGTAGCCTCAGGTTAATTCACTTCTCCGTTGATGACACCAAGAACTGAGAAGTACTTGGAGACGTTGATAACAACAAGAACTTCTCTGTTGATGACACCAAGAACTTCTCCAGTGGAAGGACCCTCCTCTTTAGCGGCAGTGGCCGCTGCTCACAAAGTACCTTCTCCCAAAATCAAAGTCCAAGAGAGTTCGGGTATGTTACAAAGTTTACTGGATTTGTCCAAGCAAGAACTGGCTCGATTTAGTCCGTTGCGTACCCCTGCACTATGTGTCATGCCTGTCCTCAAGTTAATACGACGTAAAGACAATCAGTGGCGACGCGTTCCAGTATAAAAAGGTGTGTGACCAAGTAGGCTATCAGTGTTTTGGTACTCCTGAAGACTCAAAGATGTCACCCTCCAGAAAACATCCCTCTTCTAAACCCCAAGGAAAGAAAAGGAAAGGACTGCCACCACGTTTAGTCAAACATGGGGACATGTTATCTGTCCTGTCCAAAGCTTCTCCGCCCCTACGAAAAAAACTCAATCAAACAGCCTCCAAAGAGGTCATCGATACCGTGTGCGAATGTTGTTTGAACGTTTCCAAACACCAGAAACAATGCTTAGGCAAACATCGTCACGTTCTTCGCCAAATGGTTCAAAAGAAAATCCCCATTCGTCAAAAGAAGATGTTGGTCCAACGTGGAGGAATTGTACCCCTCTTGTTAGGCCCCTTGCTGAAAGGAGTCTTGGGAACCATGTTGGGAGGACTGGTGGGAGCAAGATAAAAAGGACCTCTGGAGACCCTAGATCTCAGAATTGACCCTTGACATCCAATGGAAGGACGAAAACTAGCTTCAGTGCCTTACAAACGATGGATGGAATACCATCGTTAGCAAGAACAACGGACCCCTCATTTACCTCCCAATCCCAATTTGAGCGAAATGTCCCAGTTATAACACGAATTGCAGTCCTTGATGGATCGCCAAGATTTGTCCGAAACAGAAAAATCGCAAAAGTACGGTCAACTCTTGCAACGACTGCAACTCTTTCAACAAAAAGCTTTAGACGAAACAGCTCTTCCCACTCTGAAAGATTTTAAGACCTTGATGAAAACTCTATCCCCCACACCATCACCACCACCACTACTACCATCCCCAGGGGTCACCAAAGATGCTACCCCACGAAGACCCGAGGAAGAAGAGATACGAGAAGTTTTTCAAACACCGTCAGCAGCTCCCATTTCTAGTAAGATTGCAGCATCCTTGTTCACCCTTATCCCACACCCCAACGAGAAGTAATGAAAGCTTGGGTTAAAAAGATAATGTCCACTCCTCCTTCGACAGAAGTGAAAAAGAAAGAAGGGAAACCAGAGGTGAAAAAAGAAAAGAAGACCAAAGTCATTCCATTGCCACCTCCAACACTACCTTCGACTTGTACTCCCGTAGCCCATCGGACACGTAAATCCGTCTCCAAACCACCCTTTCGTGCCGCACAAAGTAGCATCCTCGAAGAGTGGGTGCCTTATTAACAAACAAAAAATTGGAGAAGAGTTAGCCAGCATTACTACGATCCATCCTATCCTTCAGGTTACGGAGGTGTTCAAAAACTGTATCGTGCTGACAAAACTCGACTGAAAAGTCTCCGTTTACCTCAAGTGCAACGATAGTTAAAAGAACAAGCTACCTACACTTTACAAAAACCCATTCGACGCAAGTTTTCCAGACGTCGCACCCGAGTGGAAGGCATCGATCATCAATGGCAAGCTGATTTAGCCGATGTCTCTCATTTGGCCAGCTACAATCGCAGATACAAATATTTGTTTTGAGTCATCGACGTCTTTTCCAAATTTGCCTGGGTCGTACCATTGACTTCCAAATCGAGAAGTGAGTTAGTGCGAGCCCTGCAACGGGTGTTGAAACAAAGCGGTCGTCACCCTCTTCGATGGCAAACGGACAAAGGTACCGAATTTCTGAACCAAGCTTTCCAAAAAGAATTAAAGAAACGTGACATTCATTGTTTACCACCGAGAATCCTGAAACCAAAGCCAGCATCGTTGAACGTTTTCAACGCACTTTGAAAGAACGCATGTGGAAATATTTTACGCATCACCACACTCTGAAGTACATCGACATCTTGCCGCACCTGGTGCAAGCGACAACCAATCTTACCATCGAAGCATTGGACGTGCTCCTCAAGAGGTGACTCCCGACAACGACGTGCTGGTGTCTGATCGCCTGTTTGGTACGTCCCCGACGAGGGCTGTCCCCAAGAAAAGTGGAGTGTTGGCCGTAGTAGATTGGGTGCGCATTGGCAAAACCAAACGCACTTTCGACAAAGGTTACTTACCTAACTGGACGACCGAATTGTTTCTGTCACTGGACGAGTGCATGGCCGTGATCCTGCCGTCTATGAATTGGAAGACATGAACGGAGAAGTGTTAAAAGGAACGTTTTATTTGCCCGAGTTACAACGTGTCACCAAAACAGAAGACGACGTGTACGACATCGAAAGCATTCTCGAACGCAGAACCCGTAAAGTGGGCAAACGACGTTTGAAAGAAGTCAAAGTACGTTGGAAAGGATATCCACCCAGTTTTGATTCTTGGATCGACGCTTCGCAAGTCATCGACTATAAAAAGAAGTGACCATCATGCCCTTTCACTCAGCTACTGCTACCACTCCTTCACCCAGTTCTTCTCTGCAAGATTTACAGAAACAACCCTTGTGGGTGTGGTGTGGAGAACTTGTGCTTAAAACGCAAATCGTCTTTTTCTGCCAAATCTTTGTGGTGCATTGTGTCATCGGTGCAGCCATTGCCAATTTGAGTTTGCAACAAGGAGACAAACAATTGTGGACCATTTTATTGAGCAGTTGCATAGGTTATCTGCTTCCCAATCCCTCCCTGAAATTCTCCTCGAACGGGAACCACGGGAACCTTGTGTCCAGTGTCAGTGCCAGTCACGACTTCAACAACAACAGCCCCATTTTGGGCGGAGACACTCCTCTGACTTCCAGTAACCCCTCGGACAGCCACAGAACTCTGGAACTATGAACAATAACAACCAATTTTACTTAACCTTACCCAGTGACAGTTCCATGGAGGTGTTTCCCAACAACACTTTGTGCTGTTACATGGCCAAATTACCTCATGCCATGCAATTAGATCACGAAGCCCATTGGGAAGTGGCTTTGGTAGAAATGATTTACCCAACACAAATCAAAAAATTCACTGAAACTCAAAACACTTTTGACGTCGAAATTCTAGACCAAACAGTGCAGCAAACCATGATTACCACTAATCAACATAAATTACTTCCGAAGGACACAGTACCCCGCAGCAGCAGTGACACTTCTCCTCCTTTTTACATTTATCACTTTAAAATTAACTCAGGCCATTATTTTAGTGGTCAACATCTGGTGGAGGCAAGCGCTGACAAATTCAATGCAGCATTTGACAAAGTTCTGACCACACTAAAAAAAGTGTCACCATTGGGTACCATAAAGTGTCTCATCGTCTACTAATCAAAATTTGAAAGTGAGGAAAAAAGTATACGTATTAAATTTTGCCCTGAATTGTATGACATTTTGGGTGGAGACCTCAATATGGTCACGGATAAGCAGACCAAAAGGATTAACATAGCAGACATTGACAACAACGGGCATTTTTCGAGGCATTTTCGTTTCCCGGTAGAACTGAACCAGGGACTGAATTTGATCTTTGTGTACTCCGATGTGGTGGAGTATAACGTGGTGGGACACACCTCCGTACCGTTACTGCGTGTCATTCCTATCAAAGTGAATTCTGCCACGACCAATGACCAGGAAGGTGGAAACACTTATCACGTTCGCCGCGAATTTGTACATCCTCACTATTTGCCCGTCAGTAAGTCTTATTTGGACACTGTCAACATTGCTATAAAAGGAGATCTGGGACAAAATATTGCATTCACCAAAGGTAAAGTCAGGGTGAAGCTCCATTTTCGAAAACGGTTCTCTAACGACTCGTAAGTCATGTATCCAGTGTACCGAGGGGTTGCTCGACAGCGAGGACACGGTTTAGGAGAGATGCTGAAATCGGCCTTTCGTTCGGTGGCCCCGGTGTTAAAACCGATGGTGACACTCGGATTGCACGCCTTGAAAGATGCCGCGTTGACGCACGGCAAAGAATTTCTCCAAAATGTCATCATTGACAAAAAAAAAACAAAGAAGCCTTCTTGAGAGCAGGCAAAAACGTCTTGTTGCAAACGGGCAAAGACATTTTGGGTCGACGAGACACACCTATAAATGCCCTGAACGCTACCGAGTCACGCATTCCCGCTTCCCTGAAGCCACAGCAAGGACAAGGCAGAAAGAGACAACGAAGAAAACACCCTTTTAAAAGACTTCACACGTTTAAAGCTAGAAAGACTAAGAAAAGAAGAACCGTCCGAGACTTAGACGTTTTTGATTATTAAAATATTGAGAAACAGAAAAATTATGCACCCAGAGTCATGCGCTTGTTCCAAGTCGGAACTGGATCTGTTTGCCATGCCACCTACCATGATGATGATCTAAGAATCCCAATGGGTGGAATTTCATCCCGTCATCTCTTTGACAGATTCCGCTCCCATCGAGTTTAAAATGAAAGGACAGCCCGAAGATTACATCGATCTGAATAGCAGTTACTTGTACTTGAAAGTCAAAGTTCTAGATAAGGGAGGAGATCCTATAGTAGATGAGAAAGTAGCTCCCGTCAACAATTTCATGCATTCCTTGTTTAGCTCAGTGGATTTGTACTTGAATAACAAACTAGTCAGTAGCAGCATGGATACGTACCCTTACCGTGCCTACCTGGGAAATTTCTTGACGTACGGAATAGACGCCAAGAACACCCATCTCAATGCTTGCGTGCTATGGGAACCTAAAGAAGCGGGCGAGTTTGACGAAACCGAAATTGATTTAAAAAAAAGCATACAATGAGGGATTTGTAGAACGAAGAGAGAAAATATTAAACGGACAGAGTCTAGAACTGATGGATCGTTTGCATTTGGACATGTGGTTGCAAGAGAAATATTTGCTGAACGGGGTAAATGTTCGCTTGAGACTGAATCTCAGCAGTACCGCTTTCCATTTGTTGGCCGAAACTGAGGCTACTACTGGTGGCAATCCCAAAAGAAAAATCGAGGACGTCAAACTCTACGTACGACGCGTGGAAGTATTACCTAAAGTGGGAAATGACATCAGTCACACTTTGAGCAGAACGACCGCCAAGTATCCGATACGACGCGTGGAAGTGAAAACGTTCACCATTCCCGCTAACCATCATTCCATGATCGAAGATCATCTGTTCCAAGGACAGTTACCCAAGCGTTTAATCCTTGGTATGGTCGAGAATTTAGCCTTCAACGGAGCCTTCACTGAAAATCCTTTCCACTTTCAACACTTCGACGTGAAGAAAATCGAAACTTAGTCGCGATGGCAAAACCTTGTACCAGACCCTTCGAACCTAACTTTGACAAGAAGAGATCGTACTTTCCCTGTACGAAACCACCGGTCAGTTAGGAACCAACACCAGTCGCGGTATTACGTACGAAGATTATGCAGGAGGCTATGCTTTGTGGGCTTTTGATTTCACCCCTGACCAGAGCAGTGACGAGGGACATTTCGACCCTATAAAATCCGGCCAGATTCGTGTGGAACTTCAGTTTGCAGAACCTCTACCCAAGACGGTCAACGTTATCCTGTACGCAGAATTCGATAATACCATAGAAATCAGCAGTTTGAGAGAAGTCATTCTAGACTATTAGAAGCCATGGAAGACTGTTATCCCTCTTTACCTAGTGGAGAAACTTTGGACATGGAATGTGAGGAGACCATGGAAGAAGAATCCCAAGACAAAGACGAAGAAGTCATGATGAAGTCGAGATGGCCAGAACAAGAAGCCTATTTAGTCTCCTGTTTTGCTACAGTCCTGGCAGAAAAAATGAAGGAATTGATCAAGGAAGATTGATATGGATGTCACAACGATCATCCTAGTCAAATTCAACACGATAAATGTCTGATGTTGAGTCAAGAAGAAAAATTGGACGAGTATCTGGACGAAGCTTGGGGTCTCATCTCGAAAGAAGTCGTGTTGCATTAGTGGTATAAAGGCTTGCGTGAACATTCTTGTCCACCATTAACGCCTCTGGAGATCCGTCGCATCGAAACTCTCATGAACCAGGGTCCCAAGTCAGAGCTAAACGCCTTTTACTTGTCAGACATTTTCCAAGAGAAAGTCAGGATCGAATTGATCACTTATCATTACCTGTGAAGAAAAAAAAACAACAACGCAAATAAATGGATACCTGGGAACTTTATTATATTTTGAACCACAGTTCGTATAATGCTTCTTGGAATCCTATCGTATGTGCTAAAGATGAACTCCCTCATCGCAAACCTCAAGACCATCAAGCTTATGTGATCAACACGGACGACAGTCATCTCCCAGGAACCCACTGGGTAGCCGTCTACTTTCCTCAAGAAGGATGTGTGGAATATTTCGATTCGTATGGATTGCCTCCTTTGGAAGACGATATCATTGACTTTATGAGAAGAAATGCTCAAACCACACGATTCAATAATGTGAAATCACAAGGCACAGATTCCTTGGTGTGTGGACAGTATTGTGTGTATTTTCTGCATCATCGCAGTCTGGACTATTATTTAGAACATTTAGTGACTCATTTTGATCCTCGTTCTTCTTCTAGAAACGATGTGAAAGTAGATCGATGGTTTTGTGACCATTATACTTATCTTTTGTCTCAAGCTAGGAAGCGTAGTGTCCATCAATGGCCCAATGACTTCCAACAGTGAAAATCACAATTTCATTCACAACGTTGTCAGCCCTGTCCAAAACAGAGTTTGAGAAAAAATGTTTGTTATTTGAAAAAATGTTTAATGTTAAATTGAATGGTTATTGTTAAAATTTTATGGTTAATTGTTAGTGTTAAGAGATTTTTAATAAAACTGTTGTGTTTTGAAAAACAATGCCTTTGTTGTTTGTTATGCTATAGGTATCCTGATTCATGCTCTTTGACTTCTTACTATCCCCCCCATGACACTCATTGAACGTTCTGACTCGAAAACCGTGTAGGGATGTTTTCCTTCACGTCCGCGCTTTAACAATAACCATTGTCGACTCAGTCTCCTACGAAGATGTGCTCCAGAATAGCTAAGCTTAACGAAGCCTACTTGAATTTGCAAGGGTCAGACACAGTCTGATACCAAAGCCTGAAGAGATAGAGAATGTTAGAATGTTAAAAGTCACTGAAGACCTGATAGAAGAGCTCTTCAGAGAAGAAATTAACAGGGAGAAAAAAGACTGGACAGAGAAGTACAGACTTCAGAAACAGCAGAGAGAGCAGCAACAGCAACAACAGCACCAGCAGCAACCTGAACCTGACAGAGGCTTTGTCGACTGTCGTATCGATACCAAAGAGTTCTTCTTCTCTTTCCGAAGAAGCAGACCTTATCCTGGGAGAAAGCCTATCGTCAGAGGAGGCCGCAATCTTAAAACCTAAAAGATTGCCCTAGCTTCAAGCTCACACAACAAAACAGCCCTTTTCAGGGCTACCCCAACCTCTAGAAAAGAAATAACAATCGATTGCCTATAAGTTCAAAAAATAGAAGTACGTGTATAAGCACATGAATTATTTATCTTGCTTGGAAAGTGTGTGTGTGTGTGTGTGTGTGTGTAAGTATTTTCTTTAAGTGGCTTGTCAAATTTTTTTACAATAGTGATGGGTAGTATAAGGAGAGAGTGAGTGTTTCTTTTAGGTCCGCGAGTTTTTGGTCATGATCAAGGTAACATAAGTTTTGGGTCAACGGGACGTCGACCAGGCAACATCGTGGAGCACTCTCTCCTGCTGACCACGTGGCGGCTGCGAAGGGCACCTTGAGGACAGCAAGGAAGACGACTGCAAGAACACCCTAGGAATTAACAGCAAATAACTGGATCACCGCCTACCAGTGTTAGGGAAAGAGGCATGTAGCGGAGAAAGCGTGCTCCTCATGACCATGACTAACCAATAAAATAGAAGAAAAGGGGGCTAGGCAATATATGTGCGAGCCGCTCGCTGTTAAACACTCCTACTTATCTCAACAGGTACTTGACGGACTACGAGCCGGGGTCTTAATGGTGACAGTGAAACCAAAATGCAGCACTCGCAATGTAAGATCTGCCTTTTTTGCTGTATTTGGACAAATCAACTAGATGGGAAAAACCGATGGCGGCCACATTAGAGTCTACTCATGGAGGTATAGCCTGACCAGGTACCACTAGTTCCATCCGGTTTAGTTGTGACGTTCCTGTTGAAAGAAGAAACGCACTAGCCTCTTTGTAGAAACTTACCCAGCGGCTTTACTGCAGAGAAAAGCTTTCAAGTTGCCTGGTCGGTTAAATCTTGTTCTCATTCTGGCTTGAGAACTCATTTGACAATACCTATTTTAATTCAACTTAATTTGACCGGTTTTGGTACCGCCGTCAAAATTTTTTACTCTTGAACTTTACCATGCGTGATACAAACTGATTTAAGTTGTTCAGACTACACTGACTGGTTTTTGTTTTATATTTTATGTACACTTTGTACACTAAATTCTAACTTGCTCGTAAAAATTTATTCAAAATTGATAACTTTTTAATTTGATTAATTGCAGAGGTGGCTTACACATTATTGGTATCATTATCATTGTCCATTAGGAAAACTGGACTTGATTTTAAATAAGTACTGGCTAGCTTTTCAGGAGGTACACAACATCCATGGCCGAGCACCTTTTCCTCCATTTCCACGCTCGGACATCGTACAAGTGGCAGAATGTGGAACGATTTCCACCTGCCACTAGCCCAGGTGTCCTAATGTGACGTCATCGCTGCCGACCAATCGTAGCGGACGTCACATACTGCTTGGGTTGACACCTGGGAAATTTCGATCCAACTGAACTAACATGAGTGCGTGTTCCAATTCCCACTCAGTAAAAGCCTTTCATTTAGGTTGTTAAGGACTAACTAGTCCTACAACCTAACGGCTATAATTAAAAAGTACTCTTTGAGTACAATAAAGCCTGGGGGATGTGGCACCATTCCTTCCCCCAGGAGTAATTAAAAATCACATTATGTGACCTAAACAGTGATACATGTCCATTAGGACGCACATCACTATAATTCAATATAAGTAATATAAGTAAGTTTTGGGTCTTAGGGAGATGTTTTCCTTCACGTCCGCGCTTTTCGTATAAATTGAAAACCGCTCGGCAATCTAGCTACCCTTGTTGATTGATCAACACTACAAAATGAGCAGAAGGCTAGCGAAGCTTCTTGAACTCCATGTGCACCTGGAATATGCCAGGCTCATACTGAATGAGATGGCCGCAGAGGCTATAGTGGAAGAAGGAAGGATAAAAGAGGAGGAGAAAAGAAAAAAAAGAAGAGGAGGAAAAGGAGAGAGGAATGGCTGTACCAAAGCCACAACAAGGAAATTTCAGAATCCCAGAGACAGAGGATTGGGATTCTGAAGCCACTCATCCCGCCTCTGCACTCCCAGCGAAAAGAGTAAAATGAGACTGGTGTAGGAGATGGATTAGGAGATGCGTGTGCGGTGCCAGGCCGGGGAGGTGCAACCACTAACAGGTGTCTGTGGAGTTTTAAAAAAAAACAGCCCTTTTCAGGGCTACCCCCATACTCTAGAAAAGATATAGTAATCGATTTGCCAATGTTTGTATGTGGAGTAAAGTGAATATAAACACTCACTCCTTTCCTAGTGTGAGTGTATGTGTTTGTGTTTGTAAGCGCTCACGTACGTTTGTGTGGATAGTAGTTTATTGGGTTTTTATATAAAAACCCACAACGTTCGTCGTTCGCACCATTCTACAAAGAATAAAAAAGAAGATGGCTTCGAACCACCTTGACAAAATGAAAAAATTGCAAGACGTCCTTGACAATTTGGGCATGATTGAGCAAATGTTAGTTAACTTAAACGAGGATCACTATTTTTATAGTCCCCATCGAGTGAAGATGGAGATCAACAACATCAAAAAGCTAAAGGAAATAATAAGTGATCTGTTGAAAGAAATAAAGGAGGATGAAGAGGAAAGGATAAGGATGAGAGCTTGGAATGAAAAAATTGAAAAGGAAGAAGAAAATGAGAAGAGGAAGAAAGAGGAGGAGGAGAAGCAGAAAGAGGAGAAAAAAAAAGAAAAAGGAGGAAGAAAGAAAAGAAAAGAAAAGAAAAAGTGTAGGAGAGAAAATAAGAAGCTGGTGGAGGAATAGAATAAATTAGAAGAAGAAGAAGAAAACCAAAGGCCCTTTTCAGGGCCACTCCCATGCCTCGAAAAGACCTTGACTTTCATTGCCTTTCAAAAAAAAAATTTTTTTTTAAAAAAAAATGTTGTATCTATGTTTATAATCCCACCATCTATTCCCATGTTCGATTCCCCTTGAGGCTAGAGTTGCCCAAGACTTTTTCCCATGTTAAATTCCCTAAAGGCTAGAGTGAGGGACTTGTATTCCCCATGTTAAATTTCCACTGAGGCTAGAGTGCCGGGACCCTGTCTGTAATGCTAATTCCCACTGAGGCTAGGGTGCCCCCATTTGCCTAAAGGACATTTCAGTGTAAGATTTAATCTATGTGGCAAGCCAAACTGATATTATGTTATAAATGTCATAGAATATCTGCCGTATGTTATAATATATCGCGTAATCTTTATAAAATATGAAAACTTTATATATATTTTTATACTAAATAATATATATATATATATATATATATATATATATATATATATATATATATATATATATATATATATATATATATATATATATATATATATATATATTCTCTGCAGGCTGGATACATATTTTGGTCTCATTAGGACGGGTCTAAAACTAATCCCAATAGGTCCAGTCTAATGCTAACCCAATAGGACCAGTCAAATATTAATGCGTCTTATATTACCCCAATACGACCGGTCTAATATCAATCCCAATTGGGCCAGTCGAATACCAATCCAAATAGGGCCAATCTAATGACAATCCCATTATGGACAATCTAATACTAATCCAAACAGGATCACTCTTATACTAGTCCCAATACGACCAGTCTAATACTAAACCCAATAGGAACCACTCCGGTGGCCTAGTGGTTACAGCGTTCGCCTCGGGTGCGGGAGGTCGTGGGTTCGATCCCCGGCCGAGTCATACCAAGGTAAGTGTTAGGACTGGTTGGCCTGGTGTCAGGATAATGTGACTGGGTGGGACATCATGCTATATACCTGTAGCATGATGCCCCAGTGCTAGGCATCACTATAAACTGTCACACTGCAGAGATCGTAGCGATAAGACTGAAATATTGTTAAAGGTACCTTAAAAATCCAAGTCACACACACACACACACACACACACACCGCAATAGGGCCAATTTAATGATAAACCCAATGGATCAATCTAATATTAATGCCAGTAGGGCAAGTCTACTAACCCCAATACGACCGGTTTTATATCAATCACAACTGGACCAACCAAATCCAAATCCAAATATGTCTAGTCTAATACTAACCCCAACAGGACCATTCTAATACAAATACTAATACAATCTAATATTAATCACATTCGGGTCAGTCTATTGCTGTTTCTAATACGACTAGCCTAATGCTAGTCCCAAGTGGATCAGTTTGATACGAATTCCAATAGAGTCTGCCTAGTATTAGTCCCAGTCTAATAATAATCCCAATAGGATCAGTTTAATACTAAACCGAGTACATCTTTTATAATGCAAATTCCGATTGCACCAGTTTAATTATAATCCTAATAGGTCCAGTCTAATACTAATCACAATATGATCATTTTAATAGTAATCCCGATAGCACCAGTCTAATCCTAATCCAAAAAGGAAAGTCTAATACTAATCCAAGTAAGATCAGTCCAATAGTAATCTTGATAGAACCAGTTTAATTCTAATCCCAACAGAGCCAGTATATTACTAAAATCGATAGGAGTAGCTAGTCTAATACTAATCTACACAGGGCTTGTCGAACATTAATCCCAGCAGGACCGGTCTAATATTAATCCCAATAGGGCCAGCCTAGTACTAATAAAAAAAGAAGCAATCGAATACTAATCCCAGTGGAGCCCATCTAATACTAACTATTGTATGGACAGTCTTATACGAATCCAATAGGGCCACTCTAATACTAAGCCCAACATGGCCAACCTAATGCAAATACCAATAGGACCATACTCATAGTAATCCGAGTAGAGCCAATCTAATACTAATCCCAATAGGACCAATCTAATACTGATCCCAATAAGACAGTCGAACGATAAGCCTTAATTGCCAGTCTAATACTATTTATAGGAGGACCAGTATATACTAGTACCAATAGAGCCATTCTAATACTTTTCTCAATAGGATCAGTCTAATACTAATCCCAATAGGATCTGTTTAATAATGCTCACAATAACCACATTCTAACACTAACCCTATAGGACCAGTTTAATACTAATCCCGATAGAACCAGCCTAATAATACCCATCACAGAACCAATCTAATAATACTCCAATAGGGCAACTCAGAAACTAATCCCAATATGACCAGTCTAATTCTAATGCAAATAATAAGAATAATGAGGACTTTGCATAGCGCCTAATCTTTAGAAGCTCTAAGCGCTTTACAACATTAGACAACACCTATAAGATAAAAAGCATATAAAAATATTATTGCAAAAACAAACACCATGAAATTAGAAAATCATTAAAAAATAAAAAAAAAACATGCTGAGAATATTTCAGGTAGGAAACATTATTAGGTCTTTAAGTTTGTTCTTGCAGTCTAAATAAGTGAGTTTTGAGAGCCCTCTTGAATGTGATCACTGTGTCTTTGTGTCTAAGTTCAGTGGGCAATTCATTCCACGTTGCTGGGCCTTGGTATGCAAAAGAACGCTGTCCATATGACTTTGTTTTCATAGTGGGAATAATGAGTATACGATTGTCAGAAGAGGAGCGTAAGTATCTTGCTGGTGTGTACACGTGGGTGAGGTCGGATAGGTATGTTGGACTAGAGTCAGACAGTGAAACGTAGCACAGAAAACAAATTTTGTGTTTGATTCTGGATCGAATGGATAGCCAGTGTAGGGTACAGATCAGCGGGGAGGTGTGCTCTGGTCGTGGTACTCTAAGTATGATCTGAGCAGCTGTGTTTTGAACTTTTTGAAGTTTCTGGAGTAGATATTGAGATGAACCAGACAGAATTGAGTTACAATAGTCCAGTCTTGAAAGTACTAATGAACACACAAATGTTTTAGTGGCATCAACTGAAAGATATTTGCGAATTGAGCTGATGCGTCTCAGCTCAAGATATGCAGCCTTGCATATGTTCATGACATGTTGGTGCAATGTGAGAGTACTGTCCAGAGTAACACCTAGGTTTCGTACTGATTGTGTGAATTTAATGTTGGTGTTGCTGACATTTATTGTTTGAGGTAACGGATGTGAATGAGAAAGCCTTTGTGTTGTGATCAGAATGGCCTCAGTTTTATCATCATTCATCTGCAGCTTGTTCCATGTCATCCATGATTTCACATCAGAGATGCACCTCTTTACACCTTGGATGGTAGCATCAACTTCAGTTGGGTGGCTAGATTTGTATATTTGGGTGTCATCAGCGTACAATTGGTGAGACACTGGATGATCATCTATGACACTTGAGAGCGGCTGAGTGTACAGAATGAAGAGAACATGTCCAAGAACAGACCCCTGTGGAACACCACAACATAGATCAACTGGGCTGGAGTGTATTCCATTTGCAGATACAATTTGTGTCCTGTTGACCAAGTAGGACTTGAATCACAGTAAGGCTGTATCATGAATGCCAAATTCATGCTGGAGACGGTGAAGTAATATATCTTGGTCTATTGTGTCAAATGCTGCAGACAAATCAAGGAGGGTGCGGACTGTAATCTTTCCGCTATCCAACGCAGAGAGAATGTCATTAACTACTTTTAGAAGAGTAGTTTCAGTACTGTGGCAAGGGCGATATGCAGATTGTACATTACTAAAAAGACTGTTTCAATTTAGATGAGATACAAGATGGGATAGAAGAACCTTTTCTAAGATTTTTTATATGAATGGGAGATTAGAAACTGGGCGGTAGTTCTTTAAATCGTTATGGTCTAGTGTTGGTTTCTTCAGCAGAGGCTTTACAATGGCAGTTTTGAAAAATGATGGGAATTCCCCGAATGAGAGAGAGGTATTAATAGCATCAGTTAGTGAAGGCAATACTGGATCTAAGCACTCAAGCAGCAGTGATGTTTCAATTGGATCAAGTTCACATGACTTTGGTGCACTCTTCATCAGGATTGTACGTACAAAATCCATAGAGACAGGTTCAAATGCTGATAATGGTTGCCGCTCAAATTCTGTGTCCCAACTGTATGGTGACGACGAGTCCATTGAAATTGTGGTGTCAAGCTTATCTCTAATGGTTTGTACTTTGTCACGGAAGAAATTTGCAAACATGTCCGGAAGGACGACTGGAGATAAGGTAGTTGGAAGTGGTGTTGATTTGTTCCTTGACATTAGCTTGTTAGTAATCTCGAAGAGCTCTTTGCAGCTGGAACTTTCCATGATGTTAGTAGTGTAGTGGGCTGATTTCGCTGCATGGACTATATTTGTGACATTCTTCTTAGCGACTTCATAGATTTGCTTATGAATATTGAGTCTGGTGGAAAGCCAGAGCCTCTCATCTTTACGGCGGTCTCTTTTAGCACTGCTATACCATGGAGAACACTTTTTAATTGATACTCTGCACTTGGTAGCTGGGGCATGTTTGTCAAGCAATGAACGCAAACAGTTATCGAGTTGTTCTGCGGTAGGAGGTAAGCAAGTTGTTATGTTAGCTTGGATGTCGTGCATCAGTTTGGTTCTATTTATCATACGGAGGTTTCTCTTAGTAGCACATAAAGGTGGAGGGTTAGGGACTGATACGTCAAGATGGCATATAATGCAGAGGTGATCTGATGCAAGGTCATGGGATACCAGGGAGGACCGTAGAATGTTATCATCAGGTCTATGAAGAATCCAGTCTAAAATGTGACCATGTTTATGGGTGGGTTGGTTAACTGACTGTTTGAGGATGAAAACATTAATGGAATCTATGAGTTTTGATGTATTTGAGGTTCCGGGACAGTCAAAGTGAAAGTTGAAAACTCCAAGAATAATCAGGTTGCCACCTATCGAATTTTACGGGGCCCCGAGTGGCCGAGTGGTCTAAAGCGCTCTTCGTTACGGATCACTGCCATCTCACCTCTGTCTGCGGCGGTTCGAGTCTAAGATTCAGCCAATGTGGGCATGTGAGAAAGCTTGTCAGTAGCTTCTCGTGGGTCGGTGGTTCTTTCTAGGGTTTTCCGGGTTCTTCCTCCACCATTAATACTGGCCGCCATGTATAGCCTATCGTGCTGAAAAATGGCGTTAAACCCCACAACAACAACAACAACCTATCGAATTTCCATAGTCCAGGAGATTCGGAAACTGCTCCAAAAAGAGAGAGTTAGCCAGCTTGTTTTTCCTACTAGGAGGAGGGCGGTATAGGCAGAAAAAAATGGACTGACCTTTGCTCCAGTGTGAGTGTGGTTTGGACTAGTTCAAACGATATGTGGTCGAAATTGAATGTTGTGGTGTAGTTAAGACGTTTTATCATGGAGTTCTTTGAGATGACAGCAATTCCACCTCCGCGAGATTTACGGGGGAACGACTTGATGGAGTAACCAGTGGGTGTTAGATCCGCACACTTGGGTTCATCGCCAAATAGGACAATTCTACTCGAAATCCTAATAGGGACAATCATATACTTATCAAACCTCTGTATAAGGGACACTTCCATAAAATGGTTAAAACGTTTCATAAAGTGTCCAATTTATATACGTTTTGCTTTATATGTTCATCATTAATGACACTTTTAAAAATATTTAATTCAGCAAGTATATAGGACATTTTGTAAAATTTATAAAATACCTTATGAACTTTAAAATATGTCTTCTAACTGATAAATCTCACAAACCAAATTAAATTATCTAATACAGTTATAAGACATCTCATAAAGCTTTAAAAAGTAATTTACAACTGATGTAAGATATTCACAAACCAAATTAAACTACCCAATAAAGTTAATAACAATGTGATCTCGTAAACCTTTTTTAAAATAGTTTATAAACTTCCTAATATATCTTATAATCTTTATGTCTGATTTATAAAGTATATACGATAAAGTTTATACACATAACGTTTACGAGATACCTGTCAATGTACATGACATCTCTTATACTATTTATAAAATATCCCATAAAATTTATAATATACCTAGTCCTTTGAATAAATAATATTTTGGCTTGCAATATACCTTTGACATTAACTGCCTTGGAAATGATGGATTTATGGATAAGGAGAGAGGAACGTTGCAGGACTCCATAAATTATGACATGATATGGAACGTGTTACAGGTTGGCCCAAACCGTAGATCAGTGCAATATTAAACTAGAATAATATACAATTAAATACACTGATAGAATTAGGAAAACGGAGTATATTGTCCGAGTTGTCTAAAGTGTACATCCGTGTACGATATAACCTCTGTGGCAAGCCAACATTTTATTTGTTTTAGAAAAATAGGTATTCCATAAACTGTATAAATGATCTTCAAAACATTATACGTTAAGACACCAAAATGCACAATATATGCTTTAATACTTTTTAATATTATAAAAATAATCAAAGGTGTTAAAAATGGTATTAGATATCTGACTTGTGTCATAAGACATCGTATAAACTTTATAAAATATCTTTAAATTTTATAGATATTTTTTATAATAAATAAAATTTCTTAATAAATTTAAAAAATATCTATAAAAGAAAAACAAATAAAATTAATATCTCTTATAAAACTTTATAAGATATCTTATATAATTTACCAGTCTAATAGTAATGCCAATAACACCAGTCTACTAATCATCCCAATAGGACTAGTTTAATATTAATCACAATAGGATCAGTTGTTGTTGTTAAGTTTAATTATAGTGGCGTGCACGTAATTGTGCATGTGCCACTTTTTCTGACTGCACCGCAGCCTGCTAGTTGTTCCTGGGGAAGGGAATGGTGCCACCTCCCCCAGGCTTTTATGGATTCAAGGAACCCTGATAGTTTGGCCTCAATCTGTGGGTCCATAAAGGTCCCTTACAGTTGAATGGTTGGCAGTGAGTAGTAGGAAGGAGAGCTCGGGAACGGTCCTGCTTGCTTAACATCGCTGGCTTCTTGTTGCATTTGCCTGGTGTTTCTTGCGATTTATTTTTCTTTTTTTTCGATTTATTTTTTCGAATTTTTTTCTTCTTCAGAATGTTCTAAAAAGGGTGGGGGAATGTTCTATGCTGTTTATAGAGGTTCTTAGTAGAAATCATGTATGAAGAGAGATTTTCAAGGTTATTATGGTATTACTAGTCGATGTGTTTAGGGTGTGCTTCCTACGTTATGTTATTTATAAGTTTTTAGATATTGCCTCTTTAAGTTATTTATTTATTAATGTTTTTAGAGATTGAATGTTATTTATACTTTATTTAGCAATAGACCGGAGTCCTAGCCGATTACACGGTTCGTTAAGGACATCTAGAAGAGTCCTAGCTGATTACTCGGTTCGTTAAGGACATCTAGGACATCCGATTTTGCGGTTTCCTTAGGTTTTTGTAGGTGCTTCGTAAGTGAATTATTTATTAATACTTTTATAAAATTGAATGATGTGTTATGGTTTTTTATGTGGTGGCTTCTAAATTTATTTAGCTAGTTACTGGGTCTTTTGGTTTTGTGGGGATAGTAATTATATTTTGTTCCTAAGTCCTGCTGAGTCTATGAATTTATTTATATTTTTATATGCTGATTGTTTATTTTTATTAGAGTCCATAAGTAACTCTGGGTATGCGTGTGGTGATCCAATCTCTTTTTGGTTTTTGATAAATATTTTCCGAGCGGGTTGATATTTTGGGCATATATTGAATTCGTGGTGTAGATCTTCGGTGGTCTTGCAGTTAAAGCAGTCAATGGTTGCTGGTTTGGGTCCTAAAAACCTTCCAAAACTGCTTGCTAGTTTAGTTTTTCCAGTTATTATCCTGTTTATGGTTTTCTGTTCTAAATAGGTACCCTTAGGTAGCTGTATGTTCCTATCTACGTTTTTTGGGTTTCATGGTGCTTTTTACCTTTTGTGGAGGAGTTCCAAAAATCTTGCCATGTTTGGTCTATATATGTTTGTGGAGGAGTTCCAAAAATCTTGCCATGTTTGGTCTATATATGTTTGTGGAGGAGTTCCAAAAATCTTGCCATCTTTGGTCTATATATGTTTGTGGAGGAGTTCCAAAAATCTTGCCATGTTTGGTCTATATATGTTTGTGCGAAGCTTAGTGCTTCTGTAAAGCTTGATAGAGTTTTGATCTCCTAGTTTGGTTTGTGCAACTTTGTCTGCTGTTTCGTTGCCAGAGATTCCAGTGTGCGACGGTATCCACATGAGCTCGACTAAATGATGTGCTGTGGTGATATCGTCGATTAATTGGCATGCTCTGTCGAGGAATTGAGTGTGTATTGCGATTTTGGATCGATTTGATAACGCTTAGGGAATCGCTTATAATGACTGCTTTAGGTATTTGGTTGTCTTTGATTCATTGTAGTGATTCAAGTATAGCCCAGAATTCAGTGGTGTAAATTGAGTAATAGTCAGGTAATCTGGATCCCGTTTGTATATTGAATTCAGGGATGACTATTGCTGCTGCTGTTCTTGGTGGGTTGTTTGTTTTTGATCCATCGGTATATATTTTAACATAGTCCGGGTATTTTTGGTTGATTTCGTTTACCAGTACAGGTTTTAGCAAGTTTTCTTGTCCTTCTTTATTGCCTAATTTGGTAGCTTCAAAGTTAATCCTTGGTGGTTTTTGTAACCATGGTGATTTGTTCTGGTCTATATTGTTTGTTACCTTTTTTTTTTAGTAGAGGTATCTTTTCTCTTAGTTCAAGGATTACTTTGCCACTTGGTGTGGTGGGAATGATTTTGGGTTTGAAAACAACTTTACACTCATTTATAGTATTTTGGTGGGAAGGTTGTCTGGGTGGGTATCTAATAGAATGGAGTATCGGAGGAGCAGTTTTTGCCTACGTAATTTTAAGGGTAGTTCTCCTGTTAGTGTTTGTAGTTCTTCTAATGATGTTGAGGGGAGTGTTCCTGTGCATAAAAGTAAGGTTTTTCTTTGGATAGTGTCAAGTTTTTGTAGTACAGGTTGCTTAGCCGAGTTAAATGCTTGGCAACCGTAATCCAGTTTTGATCTAATTAGGGTTTTATACATCGTGAGGAGGGTTTCCTGGTTGGATCCCCAGTCAGTCCCTGTGATGTTCCTGAGTAAATTGAGATCTTTGTTACAATGCTGGGTGAGTTGTTCAATGTCCTGTTTCCAATTGAGGTGGTTGTCAAAGAACATTCCAAGGAATTTTACTACTGTTATGTATTTGATTAATTGATTTTGTATATAGAAGTTTGGATAGACTAGGTTGTTATTTCGTTTAAGGGTAAATATGATTGCCACAGTTTTTTTTATGAGATATTTTGAAACCCCGTCTGTCCGCCCATCTCCCTATGTTGTCTCGGCTCTGTTGGATTTCTTTAACTACTGTGTTATTGACAGGATTTCCATTCGTCCATATGCCACTATCATCTGCAAATTTTGACAAGTTTATTTTTCCGGAGGCTGCATTGAGGTCAAGGTCGTTTATCATTAGGTTAAATAGTAGGGGACTTATTACACTGCCTTGCGGTGTTCCATTTTCAAGTGAAAATTCTTCCGAATGGGTGTTGCCTATTCTTGTGGTAATTTTCCGGCCTGTGAGGAAATCGCCAATCCAGTTCAACAAGCGTCCAGTTATTCCAAATTGGTTTAATTTGGCCATTAGTCCATTGGTCCATACTAGGTCAAACGCTTTTTCTAGGTCTAGAAAAACCGCTATGAGGTTGCGATCGGTTTTCCTATGTGCGTTAAAAGCGAGTTTGATGTCTGTTTCCAATCTGAGAAGTTGGTCAGTGGTGGACCGTTTGTTCCGAAAGCCACATTGATTTATGGAGAGTAGGTTATTGGTTTCTAGGTGGTGTTTTTACCTATTTGCGATTATTATCTCCATTATTTTGCAAATATTGTTTGTAAGGGAGATGGGTCGGTACGAATTTATGTTGTTAGGATCTTTACCTAGCTTGGGGATTGGTATTACTATGGCCTGTTTTCATTTGGTGGGTAGTTGGCCTTTATCCCATATCCTATTAAAGAGTTTGATTATGGCTATTGTTATATTGATAGGTATTTTTTTGTAGATAATGTAACCTAACTGATCCTTACCAGGGGATGTTTCGTTTTTGGATCTTAGGGCTATCTCCCATTCATGTACTGTGATGTCGCTATTTAGATGAGATTCTTTTGCTCCTTGGTCTTGAAACATTTGAGGTTGGGTTTCCTCCATTAGTTTTTTGTGTTCTTGAGAGTTTCTGGTGTGATTATTGTTGCTACTCATGTTCGAAAAATGCTTCGCTAGGAGGTCTGCCTTATCTTTATTTGTTATGGGATTTTTAATTTTTGTGGCTGAGGTAGTTGTTTTCCCTTTTATGGCTTTTATCTTGTCCCATATTTGTTTTGAGTTTGATTTTAGACTCAGTTTAGAGCAAAAGGTTTGCCATAGATTAATTTTAGCAGTTTTTATAGTTTGTTTTTTCTTTATCTTGATATTGCTGGAAGTAGATAGAATTTTTGGTGCGTTTATATTTATTTAAGGCCCTTTTTTGTCTTTATGTGCTATAGTGCACTGTTTAGTCCACCATGGTACAGGGTTTTTATTTTGGATATTAGTTGTCTTTGGGATGCATCGGTTAGCTGCCTCTATAATTGTGTCTGTTATGTTATCATAATACATGTCAATACTTGGGTTTTCTAAGTTATCTGGATTTGCTCTAGCTAGTAACAATTGGAATTGGTCCCAGTCTGCCTGTTGGTAGGATCAGTCTAATACTCATCCCCATAGGATCAGTCTAGTAGTAATCCCAATAGGACCAGTCTAATACTAATCCCAATAGAACCAGTCTAATTTCAAAACCAACAGGGCAACTCTACTACTAATCACAGAATGGCGAGTGTAATACTAATCTCAAACGGGTCACCCTAATGCTACTCCTAATATGGCCAGTCTACTACCAATCAGTCTAATAGTAATCTAATCTATAAAATCGACTTAAAATAGTTGTAGGCAAATAGAATAAATATCTTTTCGAGGCGTATGAGTGGTCCTGAAAAAGGGCTTTTCATTCTCTTCTTCTTGTTCTTTTCTTTTTTTTCTCCACCAACTTCTTATTCTTTCTCCTACTTTCTTAACAAACCACAAATATACTATCCACACACGGGAAGAGAAGAAAAATATAAAAAAAATGAAAAAAATAAAAAATATTCACTCACGGGAAAAGGAGAAAAAAAACCCACAAATATACTATTCACACAGAACGGAAGGGTAAAAAACCCAATATATACTATCAGACATACCCCGACATTTACTATAAAAAACACAGTATATACTATCCACACAAACGTACGCGAACGCGTACAACCCCAAAATCTACTATCCACACAAACGTACGCGCACGCATACAAACACACACTCTACTATCCACACAAACCAAAATGTAATATTCACACAACGTACGAGCACGCATACAAACCCCAAATATACTATCCACACACGGGAAGAAGAAAAAACAAACCCCAAATATACTATCCACACAGAGGGAAGAGGGAAAAAAGCCACACACACTTTACTGTCCACACAAACACACACTCTACTATCCACACAGCCCCAAATATAATATTCACATAACGTACGATCGCGCATACAAATCCCAAATATACTATGTGATGTGAAACGTGTCGTTGGATTGTTACATGTGTTGGATCTTGTCGATGACTTTTGAAGGTGTCAATTCTGCTGGGCTACTAAACTAGATCCAAACGGGGGACTTCAGACTGTCGTGATGAATGGAAAGTCTCAAGCGATCGTCTTCTTTGGCTTGACATTGCCGTTTCAGTGTGGTTAAGAAAGAATCCCACACCTCGGTGATGAACCCCTCAGCTTTCTCCAATGGCATTTCGGACTTGAAATCTTTAAACTTCACTGTGTAGGTGTAGGCCGTAGTTCTAAATTTTCTAGAGGAGCGATTTTCCGTCTCTCGAGTGGTAGTACTTTTGAGGGTTTACTAGTGGTAGACTTTGGTTTGGTGTATACTCTCTGGGTCTGGATTCTGGCTCACTCATGTCATCTTCAAAATCGCTGACATGGATTTGAGCCAAGACTTCAGCTAATGTGCGAGGTGATAAGCCACATTTCTGACTCTTACTTTCTTCTCCTGATGCGATCGTTTTATCTTGACTGCAAAAGGTCAAACTACATTTTAAATGCCATGGCTTCCTTTATATCCATGTCAGACCAGTGTATATATAAAGGGTCAGTGTTTTCCCTTCCAGTATTCATTTCACTCTCAAACCGACCAGAACGATGGAAGAGCAAACACGGATCGAACGTCTGATCAGAGCTTTGCGAGGTCTCAAACGAAAGTTTTCTTCAGACAAGCTGACGGACTACTACCACTCCTTTCGCGATAAAAGTCAAGATACTTGCTTTATCTGTAAGAAGAAAGGGCATAGGGCTACAGAAAGATATGTATTCTCTTTGCTTAAAATAATTTTTAGTCGATTTTATAGATTAGGTGTTGAATATGTTTTATATTTCTACGACTACGTCTATATCCCGCCAGTCCCGTCCCCACAAAGCGTTATTTTATTGGTATAGTTTATGAACTGGCTGAACTTACCCGTCACCCGCAACCTGCTTAACTAGCTGAACTTACCCGCCACCCGCTATCACCACTCGCTGAACTTACCCGCCACCCGCTGAACTAGCTGAACGTACCGCTACCCCATGTCACTGTTTGCTGTTTAGCCAGATTGAGGTCAGCTCGTTGCCACATTGTTGCCAATGTCTGGTACCGTTACGTCACCTCACCTATTCAATTCATATTATCCCTATACAGGCCCAATATTTTTTTTGCCCCAGGGCATATTTTAATGGTAAATCCCATTGTCCCTATACAGCCCCACATAACTACTGATAGCTTATAAGTGATATATCTCACAAATTAAATTATCCAATAAAGTTTATAAGATATCTCATAAACATTTTAAGATATTATATAAACTTCTTAAGATTTCTTAAAATAATAGAATAAAATAGAGACAAACAGTCATACATATAATCAATTTTTTTAATAAATTATACAATTTTATATTGTGCATTGGCATTAAGGCCATTAGGATACAAAGTATCTAACTTATGAATCGAGTAAGCTTCTTTTATGAGTCTATTCATGTCACCATGCATAATATCTATTGACAAGAAAGGAAAATCGAGTAGAGAGTGATTACTGGTGTTAAAGTGTGTTGAAATATTAGAGGAAAACTGAAGATCTCTATAATTTTTATATGAAAGCGATGATTATTCGTTCTCTTAGAAACTCATTGAAGTGTTTGTACAACATGTTGCATGCTACATTTCTTTTACAGGTTATCAAATAAATCAAATCAGTTGATATGCAGTTAGTGTTATCACGTAGAGAAAATACCTCTTTTATATTAGCGCTACTGAAAGAAGTACTTTCTCTAGGCAGGTCTCCATAAATACGTCATCAGTTTTCATTCTAAACATTTCGTGCCTGAAGAAGCACAAATGCGAAACTAGTTGCACATAATTTTCGGCGTTTGTGTTTTTGTTTGGTTGTTGTTTTCTTTAAATTCCAAATAAGATTTCTTATAATGTTTATAAGATATCTGAATTAAAACCATCTATAAAATTTATTATCAAGTATATACGGTATCTTATAAAGTTTATACTATATAACGTTTACGAAATACCTATTAATGTACGTGACATCTCTTATACTGTTTATCAAATATATCATGAAATTTATAATATATCGTGTGCTTTGAATATATAGTAATTTGCCTTACAAGAAACCTTTGACATTAACTGTCTCAGAAATGAAGGATTGACAGGAATATTTATGGATAATCGGAGAGAAATGTTGCAGGTCTCTATAAACTACGACATAAGGGGGCAGTGTGTTACGTTTAGCCCACATCGTAGATCGGTACGATATTAAACTAGGATAATATTTAATTGAATATTCCGCATAATGGAGTCTTACTTATGTCAAAGTCCCGTTTTAGACCATTTAATTCGCTAAGACAAAGAAAGGACTGATTAAGACAAGGAGTACGAACTGAATTCGTTATTCCAGGAATGTGAATAGAACAATACTCCCTCAGTCAAGAGCATTTGATCACCATCAATTTATAATGTACATCAATTGACAGATCTGAAGAGTTACTAATGTTTGGTTTATTAAAATTGGCAAAACTAAATCTGATTTTTGTTCCTTGACTAATTAGCTCTATTTCTTTCCATTTATTGCTTTATGTACACCCCGATGTGAGATAACTTCAAGTGCTACCATTGCGGCGGAAGGATGAAGATGACGAACGACGTTGCAAACGTTATATCCGGCCAACTACTGCCTAAAACTATAAAAAAAAATATACTTGGTGAGGGGGCATCAGATCTGTATAAAGAAATTCTCAATTCCTAATACATAACATTAGCAGCAGAGAGGGCGATCAGACCACTTAACGCGTCACGTACGTTTTTTAGACAAAAAAAATAGTGACCCTTCATAGAGGTCATTAACATTACCGCGTCATTGATTGACCCAGACAAACAATGGATGCGGTCCACACCCTCTCTGCTGCTATATTATTCTGAATAACATCAGAGTACAATCATTCTGAATCTTCATCAGAGTAATCTTGAATACGTTTATCGTTCTTCAAGTAATATTCAAGTTCTGATGGTGGTTTTTCTATTTTTGGATTTATGTTCTTTCTTTTTCTGTAATATATCATTAAACTTCTATATCGATCTCCACCGCAATTTTTACAAATCTGATATAATCCTCTGACGCCGTTGTTACATCCAACACATGTCGTGAACCAGCATGAGAATTTTTTGATAAAATATAATTATGTCTCCTGCAATATTCTCCATGGCACCTTTTGTTGCATTTATTTGTTGTTCCTTGAATTAACCATGTACAATTGTGCATATATTAATGATATCTGTTTAATTAAATTTATTAATTTATCCAAATATTTTTTCAAGACCCACGCGATATCTTGTTCTTGGATCATGTAAATTTATTGTTATAAATCCATGCAGAGTAGTTTGCGCTCGTGAAAAGAAATTTCTGAATTTAATTATATCCATGTCACCGCTGCACCAGGTTTGAGGAATATTTCTAAGTGTGTGTGTGTCTACGCCATTAAACGCAACTAAAATATTACAGTTATGCCTGATTACTTTCGGAATTTGTGTATACCGCTGAGTAACATAGATCACATCTGTATTTTTATGTCTGCCACGAGAAAATATTCTAGCTGGGTTTGCTTGTTTGTCTAGCATTACATCGTCGTATACAACTAGATTATTAATAAACCCATTAAGATCATCTACGGACGGTGCTTCTTCGATATCTGTTATAAAATTAATAATATTTTCACCGTCATTTATTAATCTTGCGTTTTCTTTTAATACTTCATAACACCTCTGATCATCAACGGATGGTGCTACCAAATATAATCTATCCCATTTCAACCATCTCATTATCAAATTAAGTAATAATTGCGTCTTACCCGATCCAGATGGTCCTATGATAATCATTCTGATGGAATTGGGTAACGCGGGGTGGTGTTTAACTGGCTCTCGTCGCCGAGTTGCTGAGAAATCAATTATATCCATATATTTTATATCATGAATCTATATTGTTTACGTTGCAGATCTAAAACTCCAACTACTGATTTAGTTACGGTTACAACAAAAAATAAAAATATAGCGTATGGTGGAAAATGTTCTGTATGTGGTAGAAAGAAATTTTCGTTTTTACCTAATAAGCGCGGTGGTGATATTGCTAATTTGATGTCAAAGTTTCCAGGTACTCCATGGGCTAAATACTCAGGAGAAAAACATCTACCAGGATATAATTATTGCGGTCCTGGTACCAGACTTGATATCAGACTTGATAATCAGGATCAGCCAAAACCAGGCGAGGAACCAGTAAACACTATTGATCGAGCATGTCACGCTCATGATGTTGGGTATAAAAGTAAAAATCTACAAGACAGGTATATTGCATATGTGAAATTAATTCACTCGCTAGATTCTATAAAAAATAAAAATATTAAAGAAAAATTAGCTAATTGGTTAGTAAGATCTGCAATGAAAGGTAAATTAGCGTTTGGGTCTAGTAATATATAATGGAATCGATTTATTATAGTCCAAGAGGATACTGGAAAGGTAAAGCAGCAATTGGTAAACTTGCTGATGCAGCAGCGGTTAAACATTCTACTGCTAAAGCGTGGTTATCCAAACAAGCAATATGGCAAATTTACCTACCACCACCGAAACGAATTCAGTATGCTTATTTCGATGTTAGTGTTCCTAATGAAGTTCATCAGGCAGATATTTTATTTTTACCACATGATACTGTGCGTAGAAAAACACACAAGTACGCGTTAACTGTTGTAGATGTTGTAAGTAGATATAAAGATGCAGAACCGCTATCAGCGAAAACATCATCTGAAGTAGCCGATGCGTTTGAACGAATTTATCAACGAGGACCATTACGATGGCCACAGCTGCTGCAGGTTGATCCTGGCAAGGAATTTCTTGGTCCAGTATCATCGTTGATGAAGCAACATAATATCAAAATACGACGAGGGCATACTGCAATTCATCGTGATCAGGCAATTGTTGAACGATTTAATCGAACATTCGCTGAGCGGTTATTTGGATATCAATACGCGAGGAAATTTATTCAGGATACGAGATCTCGTGAATGGGTTGCAAGATTACCAAGCGTGATGGTTGCATTAAATAATGAGATTACACGAACAACCAACATGAAACCCATTAATGCAATTATAAAAAAAAATATACCAATACAACGAAAAGATAATAAAAAACAAAAATACTGGATGATGTTACAGTTAGATACTTATATGAACCGGGTGAACTTGAAGGTGGCAAAAAAAGAGCTACTGATCCTATCTGGAGTGTTACCACACACAAAATATCCACCGTGACAAGATCCTCAGGTAGACCTGCAATCTACAGATTAGATTCGGCTGCTCCTCAACGTGGATTTACACGTGAACAATTACAAGTAATTCCCGAGGATACACAAGTACCACCGCAATCACTTAACTAGCGCCGCGACACCGATTACACTCGAGACAGGTCAACATCACATTTTCTCGTGTATGACCGCGACTATTATCTTTTCTGTCTACGGTAAATTGTCTTGAATCATTACTCGAATACCTCCACAGCATTATACAATTACAACTTGCGCAATGATTATTCTGCTGTTGTTTTAACTCAATAATAAATTCAGCATGAAGATCAAAGTCGCGTTTATTTTTTTTATCAGATTGTTTGTATCCGATTAATTTTTTTCTTATTATATCATCATCGATGATGTTAAATTTATTAACGATTTCAGGAATTATAATTCTCCGTAACTGAGACATTTTTCTAACCCTTGATACCGCTAAATAGACTAAATTTGACCACTCGATACGATCGTCTACGATCCAAACTTGTGTATCAGAAATAGTTAATCCCTGAGACGAGTGGATCGTCATGGCGTATCCCAATACCCATGGAGACTTGTCAGTGCGTAATGCATCTTCGACCACACTGATATCAACAGCGACAATATCATTTAATACGAGATTTTGCTTCTCAGTCTGTCCTGGAATATCAACATTAATATTCTGTTTTCGTGTATCGGATGGTCTGTAACATAAAGGTACGGGCAATTCTGAGTATTTTTCTTTATGCAGCTGAAATAACTGCTGTTGTAAAGCATCTCTGATTATTTTTTTGCTTGCTACTATCAAATCGCTGGGTCTCCATAGTTTTAAAAAATTACTCATTGAGGTCTCTGAGATCACTCCGCGTATTATTTCACACTGAATTTTGTTTGATTGTAATCTGATTAATTTTTTAAACTCTTTTAAATTTGCATCAAGAGCTGTATGATCATCATCTATTTCTTCGTAATAATCAACGAAATTTTTTAACCAATCATGTGAAGATGGTCCAACAAAAGGCGGCGGCTGACCATCATCGGCAAATCCTTATTATAGCGGTATTTTTTTGGCAACAACCAATCAAGAAACGTTTTTAATGTATCCAATGACACCATACATATCTCGTCCCAAATAATTATTCTGGGTATATATTTTTCTCCCATTCGTTCAGGAGTCCATGTATCCCCGCGCCACCGAAAGAAACTATGATACGTGCACGATTGTACTTGCCGTTGTTTCATCTCCCGTGCAAGTGTATGTGTGGGTGTCAGCACGATCATATCTGAATTTCTAAAAACATTAATTGCTCGAGTCGTCTTGCCGCATCCACCAGGTCCATTGAGATATACTGTCTTATATCTAGTTATTGGATCACTCACTGACGGCGCTTTTGACATTTCTGATATTTTATTACCCTTACGATAAAAATTTCTCATCGGAACATCTGCTGATTCTGTATAATTGTGCAATATTTCCTTTTTTATTCTCCACGAACTCCATCGTTCATCATTACTTGTAAATTTCATAACAGACTCTAGATATTTACTCGAAATATAAAACGAATCTGTTGCGACTCTGACTGCGGTCTCAGGAAATCTATTAATCATCGATAATAAATTTATAGAAACATAAGCCAACATAGAAGATCTTAGATGAGTATACTGTGGGGATACATCATTTATGTAACTAACGATCGTACCCAATTTTGTTCCGTCGGATAAATAAACACTTTCTCGATTTACAAATATATTTCTCGCTGTTGTATCAGCAATTATAAAATCGTACTCGGCATCATCTAGAATTAATCGTGCGTGATGTCTTTTATGATCATATGCACCACCCTGAGTAAATTTACCTATAATTTTTCTACCGAGATCTTTTGCGGTTTTAAGTTTAATCTCGAGAATTTTAGGAGCTTCTTTGATAATATCATCTTCGGAAACACCAGGACATTTTTCGTTAAATTCCTTAATAACTTCATCGAGACTGATAGAATCTGGCATGGGCAACCAAACTTCGGTCTGCGCGTGATATGATATAATTGCCTCACTGACAACCAACGATGTCAGTACCGCACAATCTAGCATATATCGTAATAAAACTATAGGCACCCCACGTTTTTCACAAAAATGTCTACCAAACCAAACATAACAAATTTGGTGGAGATTTTCGTTAAACTCGAATGATTCAACACAAGCGAATCCAGTCAGATCAAAATCAGGTAATGGTCCATTAATTGCCACTCGCGTCATCTCGTTTGTGGGGTGACCAAATCTTTTAAAGTACACAGAACAATCTCCGTATCCTAGAAAACTTCCCGGATAACATGCAGCCATATCAACCGAAATAACATCATTGTAATTATATTTGGTATTCCATAATTACACCATGTCCGTATTCGACGCAACTTGCACGTACGTCCTCGAGTAAATCAAATCGTGTTGGTTTCCATAAATTTTTTTCTGTAGCAAAATGAGCCGCAACAGATGGAACGGTAAAGCAATTAGTTAGTAATTTGTCAGTATTTTCCGTGGAGTGCTTGCACTCTAAAAACTTCTCCGCGAGATTTTTGATCTCGTCGTGGAGATATTCTGTTCGATATATTTCACCGTTCGGTCTAACAAACTCATCAAATCCACCTTCCTCATCACTTTTAAATAACCATACCGATACAGGATCGTTTTTACTTATTTCGTTAATAAAATCAAACATGCCTCTCCCCATATCTGAGGGGTAAAATCTAACAGTTCGATCACGTGGAAATATTGTTACTGCGCTAGTCCATGCATGCGCGTTATGATCAATAATATTTATTGGAGCTCCTTTCGATTTATATTTTGATTCATATAATATTTCTCCGGTTATCGTTGATACTTTTATTGGAAATTTTAATATTTTTCCTAGTTCAGCAACATCTTTTATTGTAGCATCGGTATCCTTAACTGAATCAGCCCACGCGTTTATTTTTGCACGTCTTAAATCACTTAATCCGTTTCCACGCATTGCGTTTGTAAAGTGTTCTATTATTCGTTCGGCTACACAATTTATTTTTGAAAATTTCATGGGTGTCAGTTTATCAACGTTGGTTTTTTTTATTTATCTCATAGATTCCATAAATAACTGCTGTTACAGGGTACGCTCGCTCATAATACGGTTTGTCAATACCCGTCAATAGACCCGGTTTGGAATTTTTACTTAATATGACAGTTTCATTATTACCAAGGACAGGATCATATTTATCACGGATAATCCAACTACCTGTTTCTGTTAGTACAATAAATTTTACTCTGAAGAAATATTTTTGATTGCCCTCGTACTCCGTGATGTAGTTAATGATAGTTGCCGCTCGTTTGTCATCCATTGTAGCGTCCTTGACAGTATTGCGAATAATCTTGAACGTTGACCATACATGAGATGCACCATCCGTGTAAAATTCTTTCTTGGCGTCATGAATTTTCGAGATCAAACTTTTATTTTTCGGATCAACCAGATCTCGTACTGGTAAGTCTGGAGATAATCTGTCGAGATTAAATTTATATTTAGAAGGCCTAGTTTGGGATAATCTCTCGAATTCGTTCATATTATATTTCAGACAAGTATTTAAATAAGGAATATTATAAATACATGATATATCATTGTACTTGGCTCATGATCGGATTATTAAGTCGTTGTAATAAACCCTGCAGATAGGAATTCTGCGGACAACACATGCAAAACGTTCACCGTGGAAGCTTAGGACCAATACCATGTCTGCGATGTGGTGTTGGAGTGCGAGGAAAAACAGAATTATGTGGAAAGTTCGCTGGAAAACGGTTCAGAGAGCTTAAAAGATATTATGACAACAAAAAAAAATAACAGTGAAAACGCTATAAAATCCGTGGATGATTATCTTACTAAGTTTCCAGACAAATTATGATTTAAATAAATACTATTATTATATAATGGAGCAAAATAAATTTGTCCCACATCCTGTCATCAAGAATTACGAATCGGATCATAATGGTGTTATTAGAAATTGCAGGTTGAAGAGACCAGTTGGTATTGTTAGTAATTCTGGTTATCTTAGATTTACTGTTGG
The DNA here is from genome assembly GCA_028554795.2 of Sinohyriopsis cumingii. NCBI lineage: Eukaryota > Metazoa > Mollusca > Bivalvia > Unionida > Unionidae > Sinohyriopsis > Sinohyriopsis cumingii. The sequence continues at coordinate 24,640,456 of CM068842.1, read as the reverse complement.
GAAGAAAAGATATCTTTGTCATCGATTTACGTACGAATGTTTCTTCGGAGTGATCAAAGATGGTTTTGTTACTGATCATATTGATGGAGATCCTCAGAACAATAGTTTATCCAACCTTCGAATTGTCACACAAAGCGAAAACTCTGCATGTGGTAATACTGGAAGATGGAAGACAGTTTCTAGAAGGGTGGTAAATTCTACAAACATAGAAACCGGTGAAGAAATAATATTTCGTTCGATATGTGCTGCTGCGAAATACTTTGATATTCACCCGTATTCAGTACAAAAATAGCAGAAAATATATATAAAACCGCTTTCTCAAAAAATATAAACAAAAAATCACCTTTCAGTATTGTTAACTATTATCACCACCTCGAATTAATTTTTTTAATTTGTCACAGTATTTCCTCCATACATTACTTATTTTTTGACTCACGAAAGGGAGATTACTTTTGTATTCGTAGATTTCTGATTTTTTATGGTCGTAATTAGTCAGTTTAACTAATTACGTCTTAATTAATTACTCGTAGAAGTATATTTATGGTTTTTTAAATATTCCCATCATACAGCATAGCGGAGTTATTTTTAGATCTGTTACGAGAAATCAAGGTAATTTGCAATCTGCTTGACCGCTGTTATTGATCCGCAGGCAGTTGTATATAGGCAGAACACAATGCATTTACAATCTGCTTAGAAACCGTTGTCATGGTACAAATCGATCTGCAGGTGGAACACGCTGTATTCACAATCCGCTATTGATTTCGCAGGTTTGTATTTGCAGTCTGTTACGAAAAACGCTGTTATAATACAGATATATTCAGAAACTGCTGTTATAATACAGATATATTCAGAAACCGTTGTTTTAATGTAAAAACAGTTATTTAAATATAGAAATCATTGTTATTCAGAAACCGTTGTTTTATTGCAAATATATGTACCGTAACTATATATTAATTTCCGAAACATATGTTTGTAAGAAGGTTCGATAGCTCAATCGGTATCGCATTGGACTGTGACGCTCGCAGTCCAGGATCGAACCCCCATGGCTGACAACTGGTCGATGGTTACGCATAATTGCGCTTTTCATAATAATTGGGGGGTACCGCAAAACCCCTCCGCTCAGAAGAACCCTCAACCACATATCAACTGGTGGTTGATACATGTTTTGTATCACCCATGGGCTGATTATTGGGGGGGGGGGGGGCTCTGCTGAGCGTATATGTTTGTACTGTCCTTCATTCATTGTATCTTTGTACTGTCCTTCATTCATTATATGTTTGTACCGTCCTTCATTCATTGTATGTTTGTACCGTCCTTCATTCATTGTATATACCCATTTCATTGTATATACCCATTTCATTGCATATACCTATTCCATTGTATATATTCATTTCATTGTATATATTTCATTTCATACTTAATGAACTTGCTAAAACACTCGAATACAAGTTCATTTCATAATATATGTTGTGCCGTCCTTCATTCATTGCATATAATCTGAGCTCGCTAGAACACTCGATAGGGGCTCGTCTTTCATAATATATGTTGTGTTCTGTGTATCCTCTAAACTTAGTAGAATGCGGTGGCAAGCTACGAGTTTAATGAGGCTGTAAATGTGTAAATACTACGTGTTGTGCCGTCCTTGAAACATCCCGACGAAGTCGCTAAACACTCGATAGGGATAATTTTTTTTATTTTAAATATTTATATATTATATAATGAACCATGAAAATATCAAAGACATTATTTCTGCTATTAAAAAACTAGAAGAAAACGGAATTAATATATCTGATGAACTAAATCCTGAAAAAATAATATTTGATTTTGAAACGCTAGAAGAACTTAAAAATGAAAATAAGTATGTTCTATCATCTCAATATAAGTTCATAAAGCGGATTCAGGCAGCTATGTTTCAGTCACTAGCTATGGTGAACGATGATCAAGTAAATAAATTTATTCCTCTTTCTGTTGCAGTAGAAAAGGTCAGATCGGGATTATCCAGCAAGAACGAAACGAAAAAAACAATCAGTACCCGCATAAGATACTTAAGAAAAATTATGTCAGCAGGTAACGACCAAAGCAACCCTGTCTGAAATATAAAATCTGATTAATTGGTATAATTCCAACCACATGATGGTTGAACTCTCATAAATATATAATATTATTAAGAAAATGATACTTCACCCATTGTCATGTATAATCACATCAGAATTAATAAATTGATTGATTTATACAAATAATAAGATATTTCAGAATATTTTTTTTTGGTAGTATTTTTTGGAAAACTGATTATTTTACATAATTGTAAGTACCAACCACCCCATCAGAATTAATAAATTAATTGATTTGTATAATTTTAAGTACCAATAACCCCATCAGAATTAGCAAACTGATTGATTTGTATAATTTTAAGTACTAATCACCCCATCAGAATTAATAAAATAATTAATTTACATAAATAATAAAATATTTCAGAATAATAATAAAATATTTCAGAATATGTTTTGGAAAACTGATTGATTTGCATACTTTTCAGTACCAATTACCCCATCAGAATTAATAAACTGATTGATTTTCATAATTTCAAGTACCAATAACCCCATCAGAATTAGCAAACTGATTGATTTGTATAATTTTAATGACCAATAACCCCATCAGAATTAGCAAACTGATTGATTTGCATAATTTTCAGTACCAACCACCCCATCAGATTGATTTGCATAAATAATAAATAATTTCAGAATAATAATAAAATATTTCAGAATATTTTTTTTGTAGTATTTTTGGGAAAACTGATTGATTTGTACAATTTTCAGTACCAATTACCCCATCAGAATTAATAAACTGATTGATTTATATGCTTTTGAGTAGCAATTACCCTATCAGAATTAATAAATTAATTGATTTGTATAATTTTCAGTACCAACCACCCCATCAGAATTAATAAATTAATTGATTTGTATAATTTTCAGTACCAACCACCCCATCAGAATTAATAGATTAATTGATTTACATAAATAATTAAAATATTTCAGAATAATAATAAAATATTTTTTTGTAGTATTTTTTTTAGAAAACTGATTGATTTGTGTGCTTTTGAGTAGCAATCACCCCATCAGATTGATTTGTACCAACGACACCCATCAGATTGATTCATAAAAAATAAAATATTTCAGAATAATAATAAATTGTTTCAGATTATACAAAACTTATTAATTTGTGTAATTTACCCCATCAGTGATTAATTAACCCTTACATTTATTTATTTATTCTGAAATATTATTTTTTTAAGTTGATCGAGTTTAATACAGGAGTGTGTATAATTTAGAATCTGATCTCTGTTACAAATGATCGCGATAATATGTTCTCGACGGAGCTCATCTAACTGTTCTCGTGTTAATAAGAAATCCTCGTTTCCCTGTTCATCAGTAACTAAATTAACGTTAAATTGCTCTGTGTTTTGTGAAAACGCTGTTCTGATGGCGCTTTCAAGTACTTCTTTGTCATGTATAAAAACCTTTAGGTGCTGTTACATTATATAATATTTACATGATTAATTAAGATTTCACATACAGATTTATTACAAGCTCTTCTCCACGTATGTCAATTAAGCGATTAAGGTGGTCTGTGAGTTTAAAATTTATTCGTGTTAACATATTATTGTGACACCGCAAATACACAGGATTAGTTGGTTCTTGCACGATTAAACTTCCAGGGGATACTTGTGGTGTAAATGTATATAAAATATATCCCTGTTGAGCCTGATTTGATTTTCAGAGACCTATTTGATAGCTGCCATCGATTACGTCACAAACCAGATTGACCACGATCGTGCTGGTTATATTAACGATTCCCGGAGATGCGTGTCTGCCGCCGCCGTGTGGATCATTATTATATGTGAGAACAGTTGGAGGTGGTGCTAGTTTTTTCCACGCATCGAGTATTTTAGGAAAATATTCATCAATAACACAATTGACAGATTTTCTCCAAGCGTCCGGGTTATAATCAGGGAACTTAAACGTTGCAATGTCAGCTTCGGATATATTGTACTTGGTTCCGAAGGATTTTTTGTAATCGTTTGATGACTTAAGAACTATATCTCTAATTTTATTATAAATATATTTAGAAGAACCAACTATATAATTTAAAATTTCTATGTACTTAATGATATTATCGCGCGCAGATGTTAAATCAGATGAATACTCCTGAAAACTATCACGTAAACTATTTAACTGTATTTTATGGTCTGAGTTTATTGAAGAAAATATAGACTCGATATTCAAGGCAATAACAAGTCTATTAAGATTATAAAAAAACATCCGTAGGATCATAATAAAATCCTTCATCTATCGCCTTTAGTTTTATTTCTATATAATCTAACCAATCTGAATTCATTGTAACTTCGTGACGAGAGCTATTTTTTGACGTAAAATCAGCTCGTTTTGGTTCAGGTAGTCCTTCATGCACTGGGGGAACATCCGGCCAACCTAGTACGGATCTTATCGTGGATTGATAAATATCAACGGCGTAATCAGGAGAATGTATCTCAACCGCAGAAGATAGCGTCGGTTCATGAACGTTAATTGATATTTTCGCTTCTTTTCCGGTTATTGATTTTATTCTACGTTGAAATTCCTCATTAATTTGTTCAATCTCATAACTACCAGTGGGTATTCCAACAACAATCCAGTCAGGAGTACCATCTGGTTTGTTTTTGTCAGCAAATACAAGCGAATTATTTGCTGGTGTACCATTAAATGATTTTGATCTGATATTTGGCCAGCTGTAATATACCCGTAATTGAGCTAATGCTATTTCCTTCACTGGAATTGCAGTAGGAAAGTTAATACTAAATTCAGGATTAGTTGAACTTACCGAGATCATCGTTATCTTTGATGGAGTTGTGTTTGTCACGATCTGCTGGAGTAATTCTGTCATTATTAGTACTTGTATCTTTAATACCGATACCTTCGTCATATATTTTAGTCATCATTGAAAACTCGAAATCAGATATAATTCCATCACTGAGACTTGCTGATAACAACGAGGACAATTTCGAGTATGCTACCGTCGTTGTGTGTAATTTTATTATGTAATCGGATAATTTTTCATTAATGCAAGTGCATATTTTTTTTGCAATGATATTAAGCACACCTGCAATAGTTGTTGCTGCTGAAATACAAATAGTTACGGCTACTGGTGCCATCATTATCACCGCTAATAATATAACACCCGTTCCAGCAACAACAGCGGATACTGAATAAACAATCACATCAACGATAACTAATCGTCGTCGATATTTCTTTACTTTTACTGTATACTGTTCGACTCGATCTCTTAATGCTGCCTACCATTCACGCGCTTGATTGTATCTGTATTGAGATGCATCGCTGATTGAGGTACTCATTATATTTTTAAGCAGTAACCAATTGAGGTGTTTCAGCTACAAATTCCAAACACCACCAGTAAGATGTTGCGGTTAATTTCTTATCAGCTGGTTCCAGAATAAATATTTCTTCGGTTCCGCTATTTAATATAACAGATACAACCCCGGAAAACTTATCAGTTGAATGACGCCATGGATACGTTGCAAATATTTCAAATTTTGCAGCACTGAACACAGACAGCCTGTACACGCCAGTGACTGTTGCGGTATATTTAATAGTTTTATTTTGCTGCGACCATGTTGCGAATCCCGATGATACAGTGTATACGATGTTTGTGATATGCCCGGGAGTTATTCTGGCTGGGATTTTAATCAAATTGGTTTTATTAACGATCTCAGGAATCTCCGCTACGATGTCTTGCTGTGTTCGTTTGATCGTGCCTATGTTCGTCTTGATATCAACGAGATTTATGTCAACGGAGTGCGGAGTGCCGAAGAATTTATCTATAGATTCATCGGTTTTTTGAAAATTTCTTCGAAATCTTCCAAAAGCGCCCACGTGAACGTCATACTCGGCCCGCAACGTGGATAATTTACCATCTACGGTGTTGTAGTTGACATCGACATATTTTTTGTTGCTGAGTCTTCGTCGGATGTTGGATCTCTCAAAACTACTATCTTGTTTCCGTTCATGCTAAGTTCACCTGTCACTGTGTCGCCGGTGTTTCTTACACGATTAGCAACACTTTTTGCAATTTCATCTCTGATGGTTGTAAACGATATACTTGAATCCCTGATTCTGCCGCTGTCAGTAAACACAGGAATATTATCCGTGACCGCACCGAGTACTCGTCGAACGATATCATTCTATTTGATGTTGCTCGTTTTTAGTTTTCCGTATCGGTCCTGAAAAATAACAACCTCATCTGGATCAACTCCAGCCAGGTTCATAATATCAGCAAGTTCATCTTTAGTCGCGTACTTTGACAGATCAACGTCGCCGGACTTTTTCTTAACGCGTGAAGATCTTCTTCCGTAAATATCAACCATTATATAAGATCTAAAGATCTGTTTAAAACGCTTTACGCGCAACGAATCGGTTGCTTGTATAATCATGCACAACTTTATGTGGTGGTTTGGATGATTTTGATATAGCGTTAAGTACATTAATTACTTCATGGCCGGATATTGGCGGATCTGTCATTGTTTGTGTGGGTAGCGTTGAATACCAAACTTGCGCGTGAAGTGGTGCAACATACTTGATAAATTCAACAGGTGGAGCTAACCCGTATGGATCAAAATAAACGATTCCACGTGGATCAACCGCGTATGATACCCAATGAGTACCAGGTCCTGAATTCAAGTCAAGATTAATAATACCTGTTTCGAGTTTGTTCGGTTGTTTTGGTAATTGATCTCGCATAAAAACACCTCTAAAGGCTTTTATTTTTAATCGTTTAGCAGCATCAAGTAAATCAAAATTTGATGCTTGAACATCTAACGTGGAAGCCTCAGACCCTTTCCCCAACGAGATCCCGGTAATCTTAGACCGAGTCCCTTTTTTGTACCCATTTCCTGTTGCTTTCTTTAGAGCCATTCCAGCAGCTGTTCCAACAGCACCTAACGCGGATGCTTTTGTTACGGCTGGAGCGGCAGCAGCTATTAACGCTGGAATAGCCGCAAGAAGTGGAAATATACCACCTATTTTAACCATATCCTTGATGGCGCTCGGAGAAAGATGTAATTGAACTCCGGTTTTTGATTCTAGGGCTTTATTGAAATGTTTAATCTGATTATTTGTCAACGATAATTTGTTTGGACCACCACCAATCTGATCTCGTTTTAGTGATATTTTAGTTCCGCATTTGCTGGCGGTTTTTGATTGAAGCTTTTTGACCTGACCGGGAGTCAGAGTAACATTAACATGACTATACGACATTTTTATATAAATAATATTTTTCTAAATAACACGATCAAAGATTTTCCACTGGTGCATCAACGACTCTCATTCGACCACTACCACCTTCAAGTAACATGGCTTTATCGCTGAGTATAACCGTGATTGCTCTGTAGAAGGCACCACCACCTGGCGGGTTAGTAACAAGAGCCCGAAAGTGTATATCAACGACAGATTGTTTGGACAAATCAAGATGTTCCATTGAAAAATAATAAATCGGATATAGATTTGTAAAATCTAGTTGTGATATTTGTAAACCAGTATCTATATTTTGATCACGTCCCATGAATGACATTAAACGATGATATACACGCGCTACGTGATTTTGATCAAAATTTAACAATATATCTTCAGTTGGTTCTTGATGTCCATTTATCCGCAAGGAAACTTCATTAACTCCAAGGTTGTCAAATATCATATGTGAATGTTCTTGACTATTCGTCCGAGCATTATCTTGCAGCGCAATAAAAATATGCCGTGGTGCAGAAACACCTTGTTGTGCTGCTATATGCCATGTAAATAAACCATTAACATTACTTTGAATAGCATCTGTGGTTACTGTTAACCATGATAGCAATGATTTACCGCCTTGATCCATGAAAGATATTAATTTTTGTTCTTCAGTAATAGATGGAGTCATTACTGGCATCCACAATGAAAGCTTTGATATATTTACTTTACCATCAGCAACACCATCACCTCGCCAGACTGCATCATTATCATCACCTTTTCTTACGAGCACAACTGTGTGTTTAGCTCCAAAGATGACCTTTCTGACATTTCTGCAAAATCCAAAGATGTGAGATAATGGAATTGCACATGAGAAATTTCTATCATTTCCTGACAGCGCTGCTCGGTGTGTTGCAAACCCTAAGTTGTAAGTCGTATTAATTTTTCCTATAATATCAAAAGCAGCAGCTGGTCTTGCTTCATGTTCAAAATCAACTGGTTGTGGATCAACTGCAGTACCCTGTGCTGTCAGTATTTTAGTATACTGAACATGATCAGCGTGGTTAATAATATCCTTAGCAAACATCATTGTTGGACCGGCTGATCATGTGTAATCATCAGAATATCTCGCTAGACCAATTATTGTTGTAGCAACATCAACATCCTTCTGAACTGATTCAGTATTTTTTCCATCAATCATGTATGTGGCGCTATCAAACAACGCCATAATCCCGTTGTTGATAAAACCAACACGCAAATTGGCACCATATGGCGTATTAGCTGCAACATTCGTTACAAGTCTACCTTCTACTTCAATAAACGCCTCAGCGGGTAAGAAATATCTACTTGTATCATGAACCTGTAATTCGATTCTCCCCCGCTGATTTGGTTGTCTTGCGTCATAGGAATAAAATTGATAATCACGTACCGATTCATATTTAATGACAGGTGCCTCCATATCAAATGCTAAGTCGGATTCGCGCTTGAACATTTTTATTATAATTACCATTTTTCCAAATGGTGATCTAAATCATCGTCGACGAAGACCGCTTCCTGCTATTAAATTTGATGTTATATTTCTTTCTGCTTCTTCAGATAATTCCGCTAGTTTTTGATTTGCAGCCTGATTTATTATTTTACTTACGTCAGCGGGCATCACTTCAGTACGTGCCAGTTTCACTGATGGTTGTCGTTTTCGTCGCATTAATCGTGTTAGTCTATCTTTGATCGCCGATAACGCCTTACCAGCAACATTGACAATTACTCCAGGAGCTTTATCACGAACAATATCAATAGCTTTCATCGATAATTGTTTTGCAATAGGTGCTACTTTTGGAGCTATCCTTGTAAATAATCCCTGTACAACATCACCAAGTCCATCTCCGTAAGTAGCTCTGTAGATTGGTAATCGTGAGTTTACCGCTCTGACCTGCACGGGTTTACGATGATTATTATGTATGATCATCCTATTTTATTTGCTATTTATTTAACAATTAGTCACTATAATCATCAACAAGTTCATCGATAAGTTCTCGGTAAACTCCGATATCCATGATACCACCTTGAAATAATCGCCGACAAATATCAGCTGCTTCATTAATTATTTCTGGTGAATTATTTCCGGCACGTTTTCCTCCTATGAGAACTTCTAACCGTGACACATCATTAATGATATTATCAGGACAAACAAAATCATTTCCCAGACCACTGCCAGTAGCTCCTTCTCCTGATTTCTCAGGTGATGTCATTCCAAATATATTTTTAATTTTCGACAGCGGTGAAAAATGTTGTTTTTGTTCTGTTCGTTGCAGAGGTGGAGGAAGTTGATACTGGGAGAGTTCTTCTTGTTCTAGTTGTCTTATTCTATCTCCATAAAGTGTTTTTACTTCTTTATAAAGAGATTTGTATTTCAAATCATTACTTTTAACCTGTCTTTTGTTTGCATATATGCGATATATCCATTTAATAAGATTATCATCATTTGTCCTCTCATGAGGGGAGTTTAAAATATCGGATTTATTAAATATACAATATAATATTTTTTCAGGTAATTTTTCTCTTTCAGTGTTTCTGATATCTTCGGCAAACCCTTCCTTAAATCTTGCAATTAATTTTATATTTTCTTTTACTGGCTTGGGTTCAGATTCAAATGCTCTTTTTACGTTGGTGACTTCAGTACGAAGTTTTTCAATACTTTCAAGTATTTCCTCATCAGCGGGTGGAGGTTGAGCCGCAGCTATATCAATTGGAAGATCTCGTAAAATCTTCTTTGTCTGTTTAGTTCTTCTTGCTATTTTTTCAGTCTGTTCTGCTGTTTGTTTTGATACCGGAAGAAGATCTTCTTTGATAACAGCTGTAACTTTTTCAGTAGCTGCAGTGACGGGTTTAAACAGTTTTTTTGTGTCCTCTTCGTATTCAACTTGTGCTTCTTGCTGCGCTTGTAGATTTTTTCTGAATGAATCTCGCACGGGAAGAAATTTTTTGAATTGCTTCTAGTCTCTCTCGTGCTATTCTTGCAGTATGAGAGTCTGGATGTACCATTATTTTTAATATAACAATTTTTTAATTAATAAATTTAATGAAACAGTTATCATTAATATATGTACAATTGTACGTGGTTAATTCAAGGAACAACAAATAAACGCAACAAAAGGTGCCATGGAGAATATTGCAGGAGACATAATTATATTTTATCAAAACATTCTCATGCTGGTTCACGACATTGTGTTGGATGTAACAATGGCGTCAGAGGATTATATCAGATTTGTAAAAATTGCGGTGGAGATCGATATAGAAGTTTAATGATATATTACAGAAAAAGAAAGAACATAAATCCAAAAATAGAAAAACCACCATCAGAACTTGAATATTACTTGAAGAACGATAAACGTATTCAAGATTACTCTGATGAAGATTCAGAATGATTGTACTCTGATGTTATTCAGAATAATATAGCAGCAGAGAGGGTGTGGACCGCATCCATTGTTTGTCTGGGTCAATCAATGACGCGGTAATGTTAATGACCTCTATGAAGGGTCACTATTTTTTTTGTCTAAAAAACGTACGTGACGCGTTAAGTGGTCTGATCGCCCTCTCTGCTGCTACATTATTTATAAATAATTAATTTATCACCTATGACAAATAAAAAATAGTTCATTTATCAATAATTACTTTGAAAGGTCTCTTACTATAAGCTTGCCTGTGTATAAAACGCATATAACCATAAACAGCACTGACCTAGAATAATAATAATAATAATAATAGTAATAATAATAATGGGGACTTTGTATAGCGCCTAGTCTTTAGAAGCTCTAAGCGCTTTACAACATTAGACAACACCTATAACATAAAAAACCCATATATAATGATATTATTACAACAACAGCAACAAGAAAACACCATGAAATTAAACAACATTAAAAAAACATGCTGAAAATATTTAAGGTAGGGAACATTGTTAGATCTTTAAGTTTGTTCTTGCAGTCGAAATAAGTGAGTTTTAAGAGCACTCTTGAATGGGATCACTGTGGCTTTGTGTTTAAGTTCAGTGGGCAATTCGTTTCGCGTTGCTGGGCCCTGGTATGCAAAAGTACGTTGTCCATATGACTCCGTTTTCGTAGTGGGAATAATGAGTATACGATTGTCAGAAGAGCAGCGTAAGTACCTTGCTGGTGTGTACACATGGGTGAGGTCGGATAGGTATGTTGGACTGGAGTCCGTCAGTGAAACGTAGCACAGAGAACAAATTTTGTGTTTGATTCTGGATCGAATGGATAGTTAGTGTAAGGTACAGAGCAGCGGGGAGGTGTGCTCTGATCGTGGTACTCTAAGTATGATCCGAGCAGCTGTGTTTTGAACTTTTTGAAGTTTCTGAAGTAGATATTGAGATGAACCAGACAGAATTGAGTTACAGAACGACAGAATTGGATGGTAGCATCAACTTCAGTTGGGAGGCTAGATTTGTATATTTGGGTGTCGTCAGCGTACAATTGGTGAGACACTGGATGATGATCTATGACACTTGAGAGCGGCCGAGTGTATAGAATGAAGATAACAGGTCCAAGAACAGACCTCTGTGGAACACCACAACATAGATTAACTGGGCTGGAGTGTATTCCATTTGCAGATACAATTTGTGTCCTGTTGACCAAGTAGGACTTGAACCACAGTAAGGCTGTATCATGAATGCCAAATTCATGCTGGAGACGGTGAAGTAATATATCATGGTATATTGTGTCAAATGCTGCAGTTTAGTCATGACATAGTGTGATAACACATTAGGGTCAAGGTTGTTTGTTCTAAACATGATTTCAAGCCTTGAGTGTATACCCTAATCTGCCGGTGAATTATGGGTCAACTGCTTTTCGCAGCAGGGTAAGCATTCTATACCAATCAAATCGGTAGCACAACATGATTTCCTAGTAAAAACAAGTACTCGACATATTTGTCATACATTTTCTTCAACAGTTCTATCTCAAAATATCGATAATACAAATTGATTTTCGAAAAGGAGGCATGTAAAACTATTTGCAAGCGATACGAGGGAGATCTGAAGTGTTCTGAATATTTTGTTATAACTTTTCTTGTTTATTTGAACCTGTCAATAACTTTAATGCCATTCGAAAGACAAAATTACATTCACTAAAAGGATCTGCAGGTGTATGTAGAATACGCCGATCACGTGCAGATATCTGCGTGTGTCGTAACATATGCAAATGATTCGTGTAAAAATGTCGGAATAGGAGAACAACATTCTGCTACTGTGGAAAGACCATACGATAAAACACGGGAGCGCGTTGGGTACTTTCCGAATGATATCATTGCAGACTCAGATAAAGAATGCGGATGCAATTCTCTGTCACAAAATTCTGAGGTGGTTTTATCGTTTCAAAGAGGGTCCAGAATCAATGGAAGATGACCAAGGTCCTGGAAGACCATTATCTGCGATTGGCGAGCGGAAAGCGGTTACTGTGAAGGTGAGCAATGCTCGATATACATTTGAAGATAATTGTTGCATTATTACTGGCATTAATATCCGACTGGCATTAATATCCGGCTGTTTTTATTTTAAAGAATCATTCAAAGCTCAAAACGACTTTTGCGAGATGGGTCCTGCATTTTTGACGGTTGATCAAAAAGAGACTTGAAACTGCCAAACAGCTTTAAAAAAAGTGATCACAGACGTTCAGGTGATGAAACGTGCTCTTGTGTTTTTGATCCAAACTTATGAGAAAATAAAAATATTTGTTTTGGAGGAAACGAGCAGAGAGCACAAATCACTCGACGTAGTGAGGCTGTCAAGAGAGTTTTATAAAAATAGTGTTTCGATGCAAAAAAGAAAAAAGGCCCTATCGTCCAGGTACCTCTGCCTGACTCTTCTAATGTCGCTGGAATTTTTATGCCTCCAAAGTGTTTTCAAAAGTTGTGGAACACTACCGAACCACCCGTCTGCACAACGGTACCCGTGGTATCCATCAACCTCATGACAATACAACGGCGCATAGATCCGCCATCTCGATAGAGTTCTTGTGGGAGCACATCATCAAACATCCACGCTTTGCCTCATCCACCGTACAGATTCAAGTTATTTTTGTCTGAAACCATTATTAACGATTCGTTGTGGGGCAGACGAGCTGAAAGCTGTCATACGATTGGAAGTGAAGCTTCCATGTGTATGAACAACATACCAGAAAGTGAATACAAAATGTAACTTTAAAACTTGGATAATCAGAGTGAGTATCTTTGTAGAGGAGCATAGGAAGTACTTTACGAGGTTGCACTGACGTAATGCTTACTAATAAAGGACTTTGTTTACAGTGTATCAGCCTTAAGACTAATACACACACACACACACACACATATATATATCCCTCATATAAAAGGGATTTAATGACACTTTAATTATCCTTAATTTTGTGGTTCTGTCTCCGATGACTTTTATAAACTACACCTTGACAATTTATTTGTACAACCAGTAATATCATATACGAAATTAATTTTCTTTTTCTAAGTTTGGATACTATTTTACCATACTAATGGTCTTGTATTTTTTAACAGGTTGCAATGGATATTTTCTAGCTTCCATTGTCACAGTAATTATTTAAATTTTTGGGAGTGAAGATCAAGGTTTCGAAACCAGGATACACCATGGCGAAATAAACGTTTTAGTCTAGAAATAATAAAACATTTTTATGTCAACTAATCATAGAGGACTTTACTTTTGAAAACATCGCGTTTGATTGGATTAAACAAACGACTCAAGCTCATGGTCATGTTTTCTTTTAAACCATAATTTGGCAGTTTATGTAATTGACCACAATGCACACGAAGAACTACTTTCGTTGCACGTCAGCCATAGAAGAGGAATTATTTCCATAAATACGTTAGCCGCACAATCAATCAATTAAGACGTTAGTATGTCAGACCTTTCACGAGTAATGTTATAATTACTATCAGCTTGTTACCTTTTTGGTCTTTTGTACATGCTGGTCACCATAGCTAGAAACCATGCAACACGAAGACAGTCACTCACACACGAGAGCGCATATATTTGGAAACATGCCATATGAAAACCTTCTTTGGGATTCCTCAGAAGACCTTCTTTGGGATTCATCATTTGTCTATTACTCTCAGATACTCACTTGTACGGACAAATCCAGACGCAGAACTGAAGACATGCTGTATATAATGATTTTTTTCTTGTGACCTATATCCAAACGCGAATCGCCACTCCACTCCAACCCCAAAGTTAAATACGCAAAATTGGGGCTAGCGATTTTCTTACACGTGAAGACTATGCAACCGTGCTGAAATCTTATTGTATGTCACTTGACATGTCGTTGGGCAAGAGTTAAAAGGTGCTCATCTCACACTAACTATCGGAGGTTTTTTCAATATGACGGCAGAAACTGGGTTAGGTCAGACACCTATTTATTCCGGATAGACACCCGTCGTAAGGATGTAAAGCTCCTTGTTTGAGATTAGGTGTTCACTCTCAAACGTCTAAACTGACCTTATAAAATTAAAGTTCCTTTGGGCTGGTTTAAACGAGACTGCATGCTCTAATTCAGATGTAAAAGTTGTCCAATATCCAGTCCAGGCCTGATTAGTTAGGATAGATGTGGCCTACTTAGTTGGTTAAAGATCAATAAAAATAAAAATAGATTAGTACAGATTTGGATCAGACTACATGGCAAGCCTAGTTACTGTTTATTCCAAATATATATATATATATATATATATATATATATATATATATATATATATATATATATATATATATATATATATATATATATATATATATATATATATATATATATATATATATATATATAAAATAGGGAAATTAAAATTCTTGTTATACAGTTGTGATTACATAGATAACTGGAGTAAAATGATTTGGTGAAGTGGTCAAATTATGTTAACCAGTTCTGAAAAAAACAGACATCAGGTGACGACCAACGATGAATTTATTATTGCTGTCTGGTATTTTTCAACAATAACAAAGATAAATGGCAGAGCGTTTGGTTGTGATAAAAATAGAAGGAAGAGGCCAAAGTGGGCATGAGATCATTCCCTTAAATCACACTAGCCTGCAAGCCAAATATAATTCCAGCTGGCCACTTGCTCTAGATGCCAAATGGTTGCTAGGGAATAACTAAATGTCCATCATTATTCGAAGAATATGGGTAGAACTTGTCATACGAAGTACTTGAATTTCAGTTTGTCATTAAGTATTATAGATATAAAATCATATTTTCAAATTAGATTACTCATAGGATAAAAACAATGCAAATGATGCCACCATAAATGAAAAAAACCCATGTTATTAGAAGAAAAAAATTCGTAAAGATTGATCGAAAATATTCGTTTTAGACGAGGCTTTAAAAACAATTGGACCTATTTGCTACAGAAACCACACGATTTACACGGAAGTCACCCAAACCTCAGTTTTGGACTAACATACTGTAAGATACATTTCCCCAAAAAATTCTATGAGGTGGCCAAGTAATTCTGGAAGTGATTTCAAAAGTACATTTTTCAACGCGTTTGCTACATCAATCAAATGGTTGACACAAAAGCCATAAAAAGGACGATTTTGGTAGAATATTTCCTAAGATATATTTGAACAAAGTTTGACCAAACGTGGCTAATTAGTTTTAGATACGAATAACACTTTTATCTGCTGTAGATACCAGCTGGTTGCTAGGAAAGCCACCAAAAACATAACTTTGGTAAACTAGTGAAATGGCCAGCAAAACGCTCACTTAATAACAACCCCTTTTCTCATGAATCCCACTGAATATCATTGATGTAAATAAATCTAAATAAGTCTCCATCTCAAGCTGCGAGCAGTTGCATGTGAAATCATAAGAAATTACAGAAGCCTATTGATTGGTCAATATGCATTTTGTCACAAGATGTCCGTACTATGTTCATGTACCATACAAATATATTCGTAACTGTACGACTACTTAAAGACACAGGGCAGTATCATAAAGAATATCCAGCTTTAAGTTGAATGGGTATAACTCTTTTAAAACGCATCAGGAACACACTGATCGAATGTGATCATTGGGTATAACTCTTTAAAACGCATCAAGAACACACTGATCGAATGTGATCATTGGGTATAACTCTTTAAAACACACCAGGAACACACTGATCGAATATGACCATTGGGTATAATTCTTCAAAACGCATTTGGAATATCTCTTTAAAACGCACCAGGAACATACTAATCGAATATGATCATTTGGTATAACTCTTTAAAACGCATCATGAACACACGGACAGAATATGATAATTGGGAATAACTCTTTTAAAACGCACCAGGAACACACTAATCGAATATGATCATTGGGAATATCTCTTTAAAACGCATCATGAATACACTGATCGAATATGATCAATGGGTATAACTCTTTAAAACGCATCATGAACACACTGATTGAATATGATAATTGGGAATATCTCTTTAAAACGCATCATGAACACACTCATCGAATATGATAATTGGGAATATCTCTTTAAAACACATCAGATACACATAGATCGAATAATGCGCTCATCTCCTGATGATCAACATAGAAACTAAGCATCACAGAAATCTATTAATAACTGCGAGTCTAGTTGTGGTCAATAGATTGTGTCATACACCTATTATCTCATGCATTCGTAAAAATGTATGACATGTATTTGTAACCTAATGATTTATTTGAATCCTAACTCAATTAAATTTTCACGTATGCGTAATATAATTCATAAAAAGAGCTTGACGTGATATTTACTTAGAAGCATTAATGTCTATTCCGTCTCTTAAACCCTGCATCCGCAGGGCTTAGGCGCCAAGTCACCGACCGGGAAGCTTTCGCCCACTGGAGATGATTTCACACCCTACACTTTAATAGGACCTTTGGCAACTCTGATAATTAATGACTCAATACAGTTATTCCTCCTATAGCGTCATTCATTGCAGCCATAACACTTACTCAGTCTCATTATAGGCGAGGGAGCATTATAATAAGGGATGTTCAAACACAGATGCGACATAATAATACATATAAACGCAAAATTATCACATAAACTTATGTGAAACCGTGTTATAATTTGCCCTCCTTAGCCAAGAACAATGAAATTAAGATCCTATGGTGAAGCAAACATACTTGCAACGAGCTCCATGATAATGCCTGAGGGGTAGGAGTATATAGAGTGGCTTTATAGTGAGGATGGATCACTTATCAAAGTTCCATAAAAATGAAGTGCAAGCTGTTTGTCAGAGGTGGAAGATGTGTGATCTCCCACTCATTATGATGCTTTCGTTATCGTATTCTAGGAGATGATCAACCACGGTGTTATTGCCCAGATCGAGTAAACAATAAAGTAAAATATGAAATTAATGGGTGGAATAACTGAGATCTGAGCATAGATATAGAATAGGACAACTCGAGTACCCGTATGTAAAATATAATAATATCATGAATTACATAAAATGAAACTGAACATGGCATTTTAATGAGTCACTTAGAAATAGAGTTAAAAAATATGTATGCTCAATTGAATCATCCGCCCTGTCACATTAATAAAACAAATTTCATCATATAATCGACTGACTGATCGAAGTCAAATTGCTGTCATGTATGCATCACTTTGTTGCTTCCAGTCCTTTCCAAATCATTGTTGGTGATAGGTTGGTGTTGCCGTGTTCCCTTTCCTTCTTTTTCTTCTCTAGCCTCTTCAGGTCATCAACCATCTTGGTTGAATACTGCGCTCTTTTCCACTGTGCAGTGCTGGTATGGAGCGATTTTCCTTCAAATAAATAAATTACCCAATCTAAACACGTGTCAGGTCTTTTTTTATCTTCTGGGATCATAATACTATTTCCCATTCTTTTTTTACATCAGATCTTGTCTTATCGGAATTCAACAGAACTAAGCCAATGCCAGTTCGCAACATGATCTGATACACAAGCAGCCTATTAACGTGAATGTATGTATTTTCTAGCGACTACTCACATTCCTACTGGAACCATGACATAACTAGACCTCGTAAATAAACCATCACGCATCCCCCACCCCCCGTGGGCTGAAAATTACTAGCTATGTCAGTCAACACGTGTTCCTAATGCTAACACCGTCGATTATTGCTTGAAAAGAATTCACAACTTAATTACACAGATGAATTAATGAGCTTCACTCTTTATAATAAGTTCCTTGCTAATTGGTGCTCATTGGCATACATTTCCAGACACAGAAAAAATAATTCATAGCATGCATGATAGATCATTTAGGACAGGCAAATTAATTCTCACAATCCGTATCAAAACAAAGCATGAAATTCCCACATTACATGATTTCTATTAAACTAAAGACAGATGAAGGCACGATTATTTTCTGAACTGAATGAAAATTAAAATATGAATTTAAAACGAATAAATTCAACAAATCATTACAAACTTACATCAATGAAGATATTGTATGTGATTTAGACAATACCTTTGTGCCTTCTCCGAGACACGCTCCCTTTTCTATGAAGCCAAATCTCTCTCTGGTTCCAAGTCTCTCAAATTCTTCCCGATCCACGTTCCTTGGACAATTTAATGAAAGAAATTACTTATTAATTTTCCTTGAGGCTAAATTTCGGCTTCCCATAGAAACTTAGACTAAAATTTCGCAAGGGAGATTTCTTAAACCTTGACTTTCAGCTGGGAGCACAAACCCTCTCGTTCAGCTTACCAATCAGGTTCTACTTTTTCTAACCGCTAACTTTTTTAACATTTTCCAACTGAAGTTAGAATAATTCTCTCTAGACCGCCTTTATTAATAACTTTTCTGGAAAATATCATTTTTTATTGCACCTGTTTCAAATGGCCCAAGATTATCCAAAATTTTGTCTTAGCTTTGTCATTTCCCACTACGTGACCTAACATTAACATATCTGTCTCACCGTTATTGAACGGACTATAATTAAAATTCAGTTATGCCTTCACAAACAAAACGTGAGGTTAACTACCACGAGATGCCACGTCATTGCGAGCCTAGCCCATATGTCAGTCATAATTGTTATGTGTCACACTGGCTATGACAGAATTTACTGCGAAAAATATCTACTAAATTTTGCACCATCACACTGTGCGACTTGAAGCAGTCACAAGATTGTCCCATGTTACATCCAGTTCTTGGTTGAAAAGAACAATAACTTTTCCAGAAACTGAGGAAACAAAATTTTGGAATACGTACGTCTCCATATGACGACTACAACACTGTAGGTAAATAGAATCACTGAACTATATGCTGTTAGATTTAGTAGTAGTCACAAAATTGTCTAATATATTGCATCCAGATGTAACCCAAACTGGGCAACAACTTGCAAAAACATGGGTCCACTGAAGGCACATATGCTCAACTGAAGAATTTCCATGAATCCAATACTAGTTTTTCTTTTCCCAACTGGTATCGAAAGTATCTCTGATATCCTTGAGAAACTCCAATGTACCAAGCTTGGTACAAATTTATTTTCTTACATGTATGAAATAACAATGTTTACAACAAATTCTTTTTGCCATGGCAAATGGCCATGAACCTGATTATCACCGATAATTTAACTTGTCTTGGACAATGTCAAGAAATACATATGTGCTTAATTTGGATACATCTAAAATTAATATCATTTTGTAAAATATCCCACCAAAACAGCAATTTAATATATAAAAAATGTGGGGGGGGGGGCACCAGACAGATACTCCCCCCACCCCATTTCCCAAACAAATTAAAAGTGTTGTTATATGTTTGTGTATCCCCCAAAGGTATGTATGTTGTATATTTTATTATAGAATTTTGATCAAAAAATTTCAAATTTATAATTTTTGATGGGGTATTTGCATCCTTAGTGTGAACTATAGGGTTGTTCATCCGACTCCGGGCTTTAGTCCCTTATGTCGGAGTTCTTCCCCTTTCTGTTTGGTGATCTTAGCCAGAGATCTCCTTCGTCTCGTGTATGCTATATATGTGTTTGCTATATTGTGTGTATGTTATATATTTCTATGTTGAGACGGCAGAAAACGGTGTAATATATAGTTTTAAAAAGAAACTTCTTGTTTTAGATGAGTGATAATTGTGTGACGTTTTCTCGCTATTTCTTAAGTACTTCAGACTGAGAGGCTACGTCTGAATAAGGATCCACATTTTTTTCTTTTATTTGTTAATGTTTTTCCAGAATATAGTCTTCTCTTTTATTTATAGAAAAGTTATAAAATTTTCAAAAGTATATTTTAATTTTTCTTCTTGTTATGGTATTAGTCCCTACAGGTTAGTATGGTTAGGTCCTTATATTATTGTGATTTTTTTATTTTTTTTATACAACTCCCCTTGTTATTTGTTCTGTTTGTCCCTTTCCACCGTATGGGTTTTTATGTTGCTCTTTCGCAGGTGAGTTCACTTCGCGTAGCGCCTTGTGACATAGCCCTGCGACGTCTGTGCAACTTGCTTCACCCATATGGTGGTTCCCTGTTACCCTTAATCTATGTTATTTAGTGAGGGGAAAATAATAATAATAATAATAATAATAATAATAACAATATTTAAAAAATATTATTATTCAGTTCTATGTTTGAGTTTCATTTTTTTTATACTATGAGGAGAGAGTTGGGGGCTGGGCTCCAGCTCGCTTTTGCGTTACTCACCCCTAGTGGGCGGTATTACCGATTATCCTCCCCCATCTCTCCCTCCGTGTCGAAGCTTCACCTTATATAAAAAGTCCTTTAGACAAAAGTATTTTTAATAGTATTCATTATTTGATAATTTTTATCACCTGGTCACAGGAAAGCATTGTTATTATTATATAATCAATTATTTTTAAAACCACTTTATTTTCATAATCCACATCTATATATAATATATTGTTCCTCTGATATTTGTATTTTTTTTTTAATACATATTTTCATAATCAGTAGTATCCTATTATTTTTTGTTTTATCACATTGGGCAATCGTATATAGTTTGGTAAAATTTGCTGTTTTGCATAGAGGGCATTTCAGTATTATCCTAATCATACAACGTTTAACAGCGTCTTCGCCTGTAAGCCAGGCGTTGTGTAGATATTTAAAAATAATACTTTGTGTTTTTACAGATCTTATTTTCTACCAGTTTTTCCAAGTTCTTGCCTAGTTAGCCCCCAGTTGTCTTGTTCTACTCTACATCTGATTCTTTTAGTTACATCTTCTATGATCCAATCATAACTCTTTTCTTTATCTATCTGCCATAACTCTGTCATATCCTTATATTTTGAAAGTATATCTAAATTTACGTGGCACTTCAAGATTTTTTTAGTGATTTTATTATTTCTGTATATATCCGGTCGGCTTCTCACACAAAAGCCGAACCAGTAGATATACAGTGCCTCCCACGCCGTAAAAAGGCTTAGGTCACACTTTTTTAAATCTATTTATTATATTGGTTAATTTTAGTAGTAGTGGGCTTGGCAGGCCCAATCTCCCTCTACTTTTTCCTCTCTATAGACTCTCTGTTTTGATATAATGTATTTTATAGTTCCATATATAGTTCATAATTTCATTATCAAGTTTGTTTAGAATGTTCTTGTCCATGTCAATAGATTTTATTATATAATTGATATTTGAATATAAATATGTTTTGGCCACTTGGGCCCGCTCCATGATGCATTGTGGCGTTAGGGCCCAGATTTTCGCATTTTCTCTTATTTTGTTGATTACATGTTTGCAGTTTTCTATAGTTTCTTTTTTTCCAAAATACACCCCTAGAGATTTCACCGTGTCTCTCAGTAGGTGAGGAGGTAAACCCGGGTGGTTGCCTCTCCAGTTGCCTGTTTTAAGAATTTCAGTCTTGTCGTGGTTTATTTTTTAACCTGACGGTTTGCCAAATTTTTCGAATTCTTCTTCTAGGCATTTATAAGAATTTCCCTCTCTTATAAAGTCTGTACAATCGTCAGAATGTTGGAGCATTTTAAATTCTTTTAAATTTGGTATTTGTATACCTTGTATTCCTGGGTTGTTTCTTATCTTATGACTTAGAATTTCAATTGCCATTACGTATAATAGCATTGATAGCGGGCACCCTTGCCTCACTGATCTTTGTATATCGAATTCTTCCGTGCATTTACCATTTACCTGAACACATGAGGATACTCCTGTGTATAGGATTTCGGTCCATTTTCGGAAGTTCGGTCCGAAGCCAATTTTTTTATAGTAAATTCTGTATATAGTTTTGTTCTAATCGATCGAAAGCTTTTTCCTGGTCGAAGAGTACCATACCACCCTTCGTGCCTGTTTCATTTATGTAATCTATTATTGTTTTAATATTTAAAATGTTGCTTTGAATATCCCGTCCTTTTCCCCACGTTTGATTTTCATTAATTGTTTTATTTATCCCACCCTTTATTCTATTTGTTAAAATCCTACTCAAGATTTTGTAATCCGTATTCAGAAGCGATATTTGTCGCCATTTTTAATATCATCCTTGTCGCCTTTCCCTTTGTATATAATGATAATGATTCTTTCTCTCGTGGATTTAGACATTTGTTTCTTACTTAATAATATATTATTGTATAGAGCATTCAAGATCGGCGTTAGTTTACCGTGGTATTTTAGGTAGAATTCCACGGTGAGTCCATCTTTCCCTGGCGAGTTTCTTTTCGTAAGTGTAGCAATGTTTCCTTTAATCTTTTCATCTGAGATGACATCGTCACACTTGTCTCTGTGTTCTGTTTATATCATCTCGCAGTCAATATTTTTTAGATAATTGTCGGATCTATTTTGTGGTGTATAACTCTTTGTAATATAAATAAATACTATTTAAAATTTCTTCTTTTATCCTATGAGTTGCATTGTTTATTTTTTATTTTATTTAGTAGTTTTTCACCCCCTTTCCTAAATTCTTCCCGTTTATATAAACTGTTCGCTTTTTTAAGGATTTCTGTAAATTTTCCCGCTATAATTATTCTGTCCTGATTTTCGTCTTCTTCAATCAAATTTATTTTATTTATTAGTTGCTTTTTCTTCTTCTTCATCTGTTGTCTTACTTAAGATTAATTTAATTTCATTTTTATCTTTTTTGTTGTTTTTTTTCCGGTCCCTGTTCGAATATTCAATTGAGTTTCGTTTTATTATATCTTTTAGTGCATCCCACTCATTTATTATGTTAAAGGTTTCTTCATTTTTGAAAGCTTCAATTTCGTTTTGTATTATGCCTATATATTCTTGTTCATTTAATATTGGTTGTTCAATTTCCATTGTCCTAAGCCCCATTTACCTCTTTTATTTTCAAGTCCAAAGTAACCATTTTGTGGTCGGATAATTTCATGTCTGTGATGGCTGCATTTATATAAGTTAAAGGATATAATAAACGTCTACTTCAATCTTCATGTTTATAATCGAAAGTAAATTCCCTTTTCAAAATGTTGAGTTTTCTATATATGTCATGTAGTTTATGTTTGTTTATTAGATTTATAATTTCTGTCCTATATCTCTTATCACTTGTTGTTAGATCTGTTGTTCTGTCGATTTCATCCCCTACCCAGTTAAAATCACCTCCCAAAATGAGGTTTTCCATTGAAAATTCTTGCAGATACTTAAATAAATTATCAATAAAATTGAATTTCTTGCTTCTACTTGCTGGCATATATACGTTTATTATGTGCCAGTTTTGTAATTTTATGTGTAGTAGGCGTCCCTTAAAAAACACTCCCTCATCAAACCTTTCCCAACTTGCTCCCTCTTTATTTTTTATAATTGTTGCAAACCCCCCCACCCCATGTCATTATTTATAAAATCATTACATATAACTATTGCATTTAGTTTGTCCTCTATTAAGTATTTGAGTTCTGGCGTGATTCCATTATGTGTTTCTTGTAACAAAATAACATCAAAGTTTGTTTCTTTGGTTATTTTGTCTGCTTTCGTTTTGTCTATTCCATTATTATTAATAGTAGCGATTCGGAAGTTTGTTCCATATTTTTTTCCTCCACTACTCCAGGTGCTGCATCACTTTTATTTGTAATATTCTTTTTGGTTAACGTATTATTCAAATTTATAATATTTTATATTCGTGTGTGGCTCCGGGTAGACCCCAGAGCTTCGTTTGGCTGACTACTATCTGTTGGTGTGGGGCTCTGGGTAATATCCTGACACTCCGTTATTTTTTTTTATAATTAATTTCCGTCAGTTATGTGGTTTCCTTTACTCGTTTTCGTGTCCATATTTTGTCCATGGTCGTCAAAGCTCAACTCCTTTTCAGCGGAGGAACTGTGAGATGACGTGCCATGTTTTCTTTTTTCTGGGCCGGTGTTGAAGTCAGGGGTGTGATCTCCTGTACATCTACCGTTCCTTCCTCCTCTCGCTTTTTCACATTCTCTTGGTCATTTTCGTCCTCGCTATATGCAAGAGAAAATACGGGTTGGATTCCAGTGTTTCTACTGCGTATTATGGAGGCTCTGGGTGACAAGTTTTCTTGGGAGTCTTTGCAACCTGTTGTATTGATTGTTGATGTTGTATTTTCATTCACCGACGGTGTATTTGTTACATTTCCTTTGCACTGAAGGGAATTCTTTCCAATTTCGATCTCATTTTGGATCTCTATATCTTTTGCCATTTCCTCATCCATTTGATTATCATTTGTCGCGGCTACATTTGCGTATGTCTTTTGTGCATCTGGGTTCTTTCAATCTCAAGGTGCATGACCACTATTCTACATCTTGAGCACGGTCTTTCCTGCTCACAGCCTCTTTACCATGACTTTCGCAAGAACCCAAGCACATAGAAAAAGGTTGGTATTTTTACTGTATCTTGCTTGGCCACACTGATATTTCTGATTCCAGTTTTTATTCCTGATAACCCCATACTCTTGCCATTTTTTGGTTCTGTATTTTAACTTGGAATTTGTGCAGTATTTTTTTCCACCAGCACCTCTGCGTCTACTTCGAGGGGGAGCCCCGAGATCTACCCCTCTGGTGATGAGTGGTGCATCAGACACGTATGCCGTTAACCCCTTCACTTCTATTTGGGTGGCGTCTAGCAGGGGGGTATCAAAATCTTTCGTATATAATACGAATTTGTTTCGACCCCCGTTTTGTATCCCTTCTATTTTCTCTATTGGGATTCCCTTTACTTTGAGAGTCGTAATTATGTCAGACTGTCTGGGACAGTCATTTACTGCCCCGAAGTCTAACAGTTGACATCCTTGGGGGTGGGATGCCACTAATCTGTCTCTACCATCCCCCTTCTCTATTCTGACTTCGAAGCACTGTTCTAATCACCTCTGTATGTTTTCTTTGTACCTATATGTATGTTGGCTGTTCAAGGATAGTTACAGTATCTATGATTTAAAGGTTTCTACAGCTTACGCCACTGCGTAAACTATGCAAATTAACTAAGCATAAATATTCTTTAGCAAAGAGATCAGATTACTATAAAGTTTATCAAATAAATACACGAGGAAGATTCAATTAATGACAGGGATTGTTAATTTACCAAAAGACCACTATGGTGAACTCCCACTCAAATAGATTTAGCTCACAGTGCCTCGCGCCACTGCGTAAGACAATGTACTATTTGTATACTCACAAAAGCATTAAGTCATTAATTTATCAAATTTAATTTATCAAAAGCATACTGAAACAAAAGATTTCAGACTGCAATAGATTACCATTAATGTAAAGCAAGAAAATTCAAATTAATGCAAAAGGATAACTAAATGAAAAAAAGATCACAACAGTGATATAAAATGAAAACTAAATGAAAAAGGTTCACAATGGTGATCTAAAAAACAAATATGTAAGTGAAAAATGAAAGGTGGAATGAAATGCAATTCTAGATTACCCTTTCTTCTTATTGTGAGCTCTTACGAGCTGCCTTGGTTGCCAATTGCTTTCCCTTCTTAAGAGCGACAAAATACACGTGTTGACTGTTTGGCGTCCAGTATTTTTTTTTTCTTTCTTAAAGGGTCTAAAGTTTTCTTTTTCTGCCGTTTCTAGATTGATGTTCCACGTTTTGTAGTTTCACACAAGTAATGGAGGCAGCTCAAAGCTTTGCCTGAACATCGAGGGCGAATAGAAAGACATCTTTTTCCTTTCTTTACAGCAATTTAAGTGGCAAGTGTCAAGGTTTTCATCAGACGTGTCAGCCAACTGGATATTATAAAAATCTATTCATACTTGGACAGTCCTGGTTTTATCATTTTCACAAACCAGTACAACTAAGACCTTTGTGTGGTTTTCAAAGCTCCTTTACAAACAGTGCCAGACTTGCCAACCCTGATGAGTCCGTCTCAGTAAGGCAGTTGATTTTTTTCCGTAAGATTTACCAGTTTTCAGTAAGGTGCAACAAAATATCAATAACTGCCACTGTAAAGCTGGAAAACGTAATTAAAAGTTCGACGCAGCAACGATAATCATTTTGTTCAACTGAAAATGTTGTAAAGTACGCGTAGAGTGTAAAGTACGCGTAGACTTTATTTACCGCTGGTACAGTTGCACAAACTTTAGTTCCAAACCCTATGCAACTCAATGGCTTGTTGCTATATTTCAACTTGACGTAATTCTTGGAAATTCTTTTTCCATTTCACTTGACGACGGCAATCATATCTCCTGCCACGAGACATACTCAAATTGGCATGTGATGTCCAATAAACGTAATTGTGTTCTTTCCAGCTTTTATTCACAAGAATCCGAAAACTCCTTTTTATTCTTTTGTGTTGATTATTAACACTTTTCTAGAAGTTTATTTTCCCTTTCGTCTTTAACATTGCGTCTCTTTCTAGACGCCATTTTTATTTTATTTTGTTAAAATATGATCAACATTTTGATCATGCAGACGCTTCGCATGAACAAATATGTGCAGTTTAAAGCGTCTGTGTGCTGCTGTAAAGTTAGTCTGGTTCCCTGACTAACTTTACTAATTCCAATATGAAATCCGGATGCAAATCAAATACGGACGAACCAATAACAGCATGTCCCCGCTGTGGTGGCGCTCTACAGTTTCGTATTTTCCATAGGTTTAGGATTTTAAAGAGAAAGAATTTCCCCGGCTTTCCTCACTGGTTATACTGGCTATTTAAAAAAGACCTTGTATATCTTAGGTATAATGCAAAGAACCTTTAATTTCCTTTATTTTGGTGTATGATTGATGGGTGTACTATGGGTTATAGAGTATACAGCTTGACCTTACTTCAAATGTGCACCTTTCAAAAAAGTGCTAGCTCTACTTGGTCATTTTCACTTCCTGAACTTCAGAGGTAAATTGTATAAAAAAAGAGCGATAACCTTTTTACATTTTATATATTTGGTAATTCATTCATTGCACTTTCAGAAGCTGGTATTGTCTAGTCTGGCAAAATTCATTTTCCCTATTTTAATAACTGCTATGTATAGTGTACTTTAGACTAATTCAGACTGATTTTTTAACACAAGGGAGCAGTCATTTTAGTTAGCAGTGTGCTTAAATCATGTAAAATTTCCAAAAGTACAATATCCAAAAGAAATATCATCCACATTACATTAATGAAGCATAGAGGTATGCAAACATTCTCTCCACTGTGCATGTTTTAAATGCGAACTACTTCACCTTACATACGTCACTCTCTCAAAACTACATATTATCTGCTGAGCGCCACCTATAGCACGCTGTTATAACACGAATTCCGACATAACACGGTCGTGGTGTGGCTCCCGAAATTTCATATACATGTATTTTGCTCATACAGAAAAGAAAGAAAAAACTTTCTTAAAAGCACCAAAAAAATAACAGTTAAAGGTTTATTATCATTTTGTGGAAGAGATCGCGTTTGAATAATACAAGACGATCGTTGCGTGGCTCCTGCAATTTTATATGTATTTTTCTCGTAATGGAAAAAGTAGTTTCTTCTTCTTAAAAGTGCGAAAAATAATGTGTAAAAAGTTTATTCTTGGATCGCGTAGGGCTTCGCCAATGTCACAAACTTGGATATGTTTCCTTATTGGCGACAAAATTTACCATCTGGCGATTTTTTTATATTGGCGACATTGTTGGCTGTTTTAAACTTGTATATAAAACCATTGGTTTGGAGTGGAGAAATTCGGAGGCCCCATGAAAGGAAACCGCAAACAGAATATAAAATGCACTGAAATTTATCTATTGTTACATAAACAAATTCTTTGTCCATATTGACAAACCATCTAAACAGTGCATTGTTATATCATAATCCACTTATCTTGACATCTAGCATGAGTACTTTATGATCTGAGATATCCGCTTTTTTGTTGTTGGCATTTCTGGTAACGGAGACCAACCGGACGAGGCATTATCTCGTAATCTATCTTTCGTCGGATTTTCGGGCACTCGCTAGTAATTAATATATTTACATTGACATTTGTATGTAGATGGTAAAATTCCTTTTTTCAGTCAGAATTAAATCTTTTAGAACACCCGATTGTTAAATTTCTGACGCATTCGTATAAGGAAGGCAGCATCACGTTGGTAACACAAATGTAAAAAAAAAACAAAAAAAAACAAAATAAAAAACTCAACAACAAACAAACATCTTACTTATTGGTTTATTCAATAGGCAGGGAGGAACAGTAACTACAATAGACCAAACGACGGTCAATTCCTTTTTATAAATGTACCCAGATAAAATAGTTTGCAGAAATTTCAAAGGAAACATTAATTTTGAAGCATCGCTTGTTATGAAAACGTACTTGGCAAATGGAAAAAAATCAGTCGCAATCATGCAATACAATTATTGATGTTGCTGCCACAATCTGAAATGGGCTTTTGTTTGGTTCTCCAAAGATGTCCTTCAGCGGTGACTTCAATAACGCATGCACCCTTCATCAAAGAAAGCCGACTACAATCTTCAATAAAAACAAAGAACTTTTCTTCAAATGAAGTCAGTACCACACTAAAAGTAAAGGAATCTGATGGATTTTTGCATTTTCCAACGTGACTGGAACAAGTTAACCGACATGAAAGTTTCCTTTTAGCAGGGAAAACGTTTATGCTTACGAACGCTACCGACGGCGACTTAAAACGCTAACTTCATCTGACTTGGGACGTACTGAAAGAAAATGTGTTTAGTAATTTAGTCATTCGTTACGTGATTGTGCTGTTTTTCCACTGAATTCAGACCAATATGACCTGTGACAAAATTATTGAATATTTTAAATGTGTGTGCATATTTCTGATGGAATCGCTTGTATTGTGGATTTAATGCATACGATGAGATTCACGGGTGAGTATACGGTGTTGATACTCTATTCATACTATACATTAGACATGTATATATAAACAGTATTCACGTATATATCCCAATTCGTGGTTCTCTAAATAAAGTAAACTAGT
This sequence comes from Sinohyriopsis cumingii, assembly GCA_028554795.2. NCBI lineage: Eukaryota > Metazoa > Mollusca > Bivalvia > Unionida > Unionidae > Sinohyriopsis > Sinohyriopsis cumingii. The sequence goes on along the minus strand of CM068842.1, from coordinate 24,610,816 downwards.
ATATATGCCTTCTCTGTTTTCCCTACAGGTGTATTTCTCATTAACATGCATTGATTTAAGATGGTAACTATGCCTATGAAGCACGTATTTTTTCGCCTGCATTTATTACCCCCCGCAATTTGTTTGGGGTACATGCATCATTTTCTTCAGCTAACTGACCTGGCTGTTTATAACACGGTTCGGTCTATAACACGATCGGATTCGACGGCTCCCAAATACCGTGTTATAGCGGGATCACACTTTATCTGGATATTTCGGCAACGATCATTTTTCCCATAGTTTTTGCTTGTATCCCATAAGTTCGTATTTTGAAGGTAATTTTCGTAAGGCTTACTGCAAAATAGTAAGAGATGGTAGGGCTGCATACTGATATGTCTGGTCAGATCAGCACCATTATGCAGGACCAACTAGACATCACATGAAGTCTCTTGGTGAAAATTCCATTTATATATGACCATCCATGAAGGTAAAGTATTGATAACAAGATTTTCAACATGGCTACCAAGGCAGACATATTGGATGTGAGATTAGCACTATTTTCTTTTATGATCAACCCAGATAATAAGAAATCTTTTGGTGAACATTTCATGTCAATATGATTGTTTAGGAGGAATACCAATATGAAGAATATCAAGATCGTTGCTGTGGCGGACATAAAGGATGTCAGATCAGCACTACTTTCACTTATAACTAACCAGACATCATAAGAAATCTTCTGGTGAAAACACTTCATTGATATGACTTTCTGTACTGGAGTAGTGATACCATGATTGTCAAGATCACCATAGGCTCCAAAGTTGCAGAATGACAAAATCATGTGAGAGAATGAAAAAATATTTCTGACAGTACAACATGGGTTTAAAAGTTAAATAAAAATCAAAAACAATTTTGCATTATACCACTTTTATTGAAATGAACTAATGATTGCATGTTTCATAGCATTTACACTATTTATAAAATACACAACATAAATATTTTGTGTAATGCTTCTGTCAATCTTTCATAAAACTGAATGAACACATATAACAGATACATGCATCACTGAAATACTGTTATGTATGATTGAATTCACAATGTTAAAAGTAATGCTTTTTTATATTCCATAAGAATGGACTAATATAAACACTGTACCACATTTGTACATGCATATATTTTTTATATTTACAATACATATGTATGAGCAACAAAAGCATTTATGCCTATTTGGGAACTTAAACTGTATGAATTCATATGAAATTATGGATGAAGACTGGTTATATGCATCATTTCAACTGTAAGTAAATAATATATTTGAACTGTATGACATCAAGATCGGAAGAGTGCATTATATAGTTTTTAAAATAAAGTACCAGTGGTGAGCCACAATATTATACAACAGTTGCAAATCTTTTGAGGACATACAAAAAAGTGTTCAACAGAGGTAAATCAAAAAATGGGTGGACACACCTCAAGACATTGGTAACAAATGCCGTTTTTATACTTATGAAATTCCTTAATACCTACCACCCCCATGTTTGGTGAAATCCCTTCTGGACTAATACAAGTAGAGCTGGTCAATTTTCAGCAAAAAAGCTGCTGGTACTTATAGCCTGAATGATCAGGTAAATGCCTGGTAATACGTGTCATGTAAGTACAAGTCACATGAGGGTAAAATGACAGTCATATGCGGGTAATATGACAGTCCCGTGAGGGTAATATGAGTGAAATGAGTGTAACAAACGGATATTATATGCTAAATGTTGTATACTATAGTACCAATTTTCGTGGAATTTGCCTGAAAGATGAATTTAAAGACCCAACTAAAAATTAACCACATATGATTTTTAAAAAAATCATTGTCCTGCCATTTACTTAATTCACTTCATTCCTAAAGATCAACAAAACTTTTTTTTTTATAAATCAACTTCATTTATGTCATGTGGTAATTAAATATTAGCTCTTACACACATTTGTTTTATTTTAACCCTTTGAAAATAAGATTTATGAAGCAATTTATATTACTTCATTGCACATACTCTTACACTGTTAATAGTTGTTGCCATACAATTTTAATCCTTGTCAAAGCTTGCCTGTAAAATACCAAAGCTACTGCCTAAAGCACAATTAACAATGAAACTCTGCATATATATTAATTACACCATCATCATGTTAGCCAGGTTTGTCTGGTTATTAATCCTGAAGTTGATGAATTCAATAAGCTCAGCATTCACAACAGATAATTAGGTCTGATCTTCCACACATTTTCACGAGATCCTTATTTGTCCATTCAGCTTGAATTGCCTTGATTAATGAGGTTTTAAGGTCTCCACGACCTATTTCCAGTTTTAGAAATGTGATTTTAATTCTTCTTTGTAGTCTTTATTGATTGTAAGTCTATTGGTTAAAAGTTGATTTGAACATGAGGCAGGCTCAAACAAAGTTGTTCCAAATTTTTTAATTTAGTTCGCATCTTCACATTCTGAACATGTGAAATGTTAACACTCCTTGCTAAGCATGGGGCAGCTGATCCTGTATTTGGTTCACATGGAATAAATAACACTATCCAATGTGATGGGCATCTGTGTTGATTTTAATACTCTTTAGCCCACTGTGTTAATACCATAGTCATTAGAATGTATTGATGGTGCAACCTAGGACAGCATTAAGAGATCTTTAATAACTAATTAGCTCAGTGTTGTTGGTTGCATTGGCTCTCTTACATGTTCAATTTAAGTCAGTGGTTCTTAACCTTAACATCAAATGCTAAAAACACCACCTCGGTTGGAAATGTCAAATAATTAAGGTTGAACTTGGCAGCTCCCTCAAAACTGCATGATGACAAAATTTTGAGTCACGACCCACAGGTTAAGAACCACTGGTGGAAGTGACTGATCTTAACAGTGCATGATTTGTACAGATGGTAGTACTGTTTTAACCAGAAGGGACTTTTGTTTGCTCTTCTGTATTCTCTAGTTTGGGTATCTGTAGAGGCTAATCCACAAAAATAAATACCTACAAATAGGCAAACTTTAACAGGCAAAACCACGAATTTAAGTACCCAAGAAAATAAATGATACTAGATTATCTGAATGTCAACCAACAGCCAACAAAAAAAAATGTAAAGTGTAGAATTCTGAATGAAAGAGAAAAAGACATGAGTTCATACTCGTGAAAATCAGTCAGTCGAAACAAAAAACACTTATATTTATAATTTTAACATTATAACGACATTTTGATCAAAAGTGAAAAAGTGGAAAGTGCTTTTCATACAATTTTGCTGATAATGTGACCTTCAAAAAAACCCCAAATTTTTAGGTCGTTTATTTTCAGCACACATTGTCCTTCAAATTAAAAAAACTCTTACATATTTTTAAATGCAGGCATCAACAGCTGTCAACATGGCATCTGAAATTTATACATTATAAGCCATTATAAGAAATCTGATTAAAGAAGGAAAACATACACACACCTGAGATTTTACGTCTGAAGAAAGTAAACAATTTATGCCATAACTAAACAATTTAACTCGAAAACTATTTTCTCCTTGAAAACTGGTGGTAACATGATCAATTTTTTTACATAAGCAATTTTTATGAGTAAGGAATCAGTGGCATCCATTTTTCCATTTTTCTCCAGGAAAGTGTATTAATATAGTATCTGGAGATAAATCACTATGCAATGTCATGACAGAAATCTGGAGTTAAATCACTATGCAATGCCATGACAGAAATCTGGAGATAAATCACTATGCAATGTCATGACAGAAATCTGGAGTTAAATCACAATGCAATGTCATGACCGAAATCTGGAGACAAATCACTATGCAATGTCATGACAGAAATCTGGAGTTAAATCACTATGCAATGTCATAACAGAAATCTGGAGATAAATCACTATGCAATGTCATGACAGAAATCTGGAGTTAAATCACTATGCAATGTCATGACAGAAACAAATTAAGATTTTGAATGTCTGCTCAATAGCAATATATATTTGTCAGTTGATTTTGTTTATTTAAGAGGCAGTTTTTTTGGCTAAAAGTTGGTAAAAAATATCAGGAAGATAAGCTGTACCTGCTGAATCCAACATTGCTGTAACCAAAATGTATTTTGTGTATTTAGCATTAAAATTTGACATCAAAGTGACATACAAATATATATTGTGTTTCAAACCTGAACTTCACAACAGCTTTAAACTACATAAACTAGATGGATCAAAGCATAGTTTAAAATAAAGTTAATGGTTTGAAATGCATATGCATACAATTTTCTCAAGTCATACATTATTAATCTGATGTATCCATTCAGGATATAGACATGGATATGATTCTGAAACAAGTCATACTTTAGAACAACAATATGAAGTTCAAAATTTGGACAAAACCCTTTAGTCCACTTTGTTGCATTTGAAGTGGACAGTTCTAGCAAGAAAAAGAACAACCTATTACCCACTTTTCTAGGTTTTCACACTGCACCAATCAAGATTGTATAGGTCAGTACAGAGAGAGGTCAGTAAGGTGAGACAATGGGATAAACTATTTAAGCAGAATATGCTGTACCAATAAGAAACTGTAAAACTGTCAAGGCATTTAAAACCACTCTTCACAACAAAAACAAAAGGGGTCACATGGTGCATGTGATCACTGAATACTGGACCCTTAATATGTAAATATAGTCTGGAGATAAGCATTTTCTTTATTCAAAATGTCTAAACTGCCCTAGAGAGACCCACTAACAAAAAATGCCTCTTGAATGTTAAAATTTGGTATTTTAATATTTCCGTGATCGTTTCCTTTACCTACAAAGTGATCAATCATGGAACTGGAAAAAGGTTGAACAATGTTTTTGATCTTTTCATCTTTCAACTGATGTTTAATCTGACTCTGATCCTCCCCCTGAACCGTCTTCAGATTCTGAATCTTCCTTCCCAGATGAGGGTGGTGTGCTCAATATTTCCTCATCCTCTGGCAACTGAAATAATAATAATAATTCCTCAATATCTACAAAGATGTATGTACTGAAAACAATGTTAAAACCAATGAGAGGAACAATGAAGTTAATCTGGATGAGTTGTCTTTTATTTCATTCATTTTGGTACATACACAATATACATTTCCCAAAAAGCCTCATCAAAAAAACTACAGTTCTTATTACAAATGATCACTGATCATGTTAACACCAAGCATATTAATAACAATGGCCGAACCTCTAACATATAAGAACAATTCTATCACTGGTGGAAGGAATTAACATCAATGAATAAGTGAAAATGGGGGAAATCACTCAAAAAATAGCAGCCAGTTTAAACTTCTGTAAAACTCAGATTCAGGCTGTTATACAGAGCACAGCCTGGGTACAGTTCCCAACCACATGGAGTTAAATGCTTCTTGCTGGACCTCTTAACTTGGTGACAGCAATTATCACCCCAGTCATGAGACATATTCAAAATGACATGTGATGTCCAATAAACAAAAGTATTGCCTTTCCAGATGTTTCCAATATTCTGAATGCTCCTTAAGTGTACATTGATAATGATTATCTTAACTTTTTATGAGGCTGACCGTCCCTTTCACCTGCAACATAGTTTTGCTTAAAGGACATTTGTAGATAATGCTCTCAGCAAAGCTTTATCAGGAAAGCATTTTGCATGACAAGCATGTGATAATTAAAGCATCTCGGGTACTCCTGTCAAATAGTCTGGTTCCCTGACCAACTCTACTGAACCTAATGATCAAATATGGAAACCTGGACTGAGACCTAACCTGGACAAGCCAGTAACATATTTTGAAAGCAATGGTTGTATTTACATACCTAGCACATTTTAGCAACTATTTTCTAAGTCTGTAATTCAAGGGTCATTTTGTAAGACTTAATGACAAAGCATAAAGGCTGGCAGGTCCAAAAATTGAAAAAAATTATGTCGTGGTGGCCATATTTAACCTCTGATCTGCACCATTTTCAGATAGGCCAAATCAGACATCATGTCTTTTATTTAAAAAAAATATGATGATACAACCACCCAATCAGGTGTAGCAATAATAACAAGATTTTCAAGATGGCCACAATGGTAGCCATATTAGACATCAGATCTGCACCATTTTCATTTAGGTCCAACTAGAAAGAACATCTCATAGGCTTCTATGGTCTAAAAGGGTAGAGATAATTAGAAACTATACAGTACCTCTGCCTCTTCATCGGAATTTTCATCTTCCTCATCCTCATCTTTGTCTTTAGCCTTCTTCTTCAGTGGCTTATCATCATCCTCAGAGGTATCCTCAGAACTGGAAATGAACTCTTTACTCTTGTAGTCAGAACCTGCCCCAGCTCGACTATCACTGACTGACTTTTTGGGACTTCTCTTCTTGCTTCCACTACTATCACCACCACTACAGAAGGAAAAACAGACAAAACCTATGAATCTCTAAACTACATCTGACATAGGAACTAGAAACATGGATAAAGATAAAACAATGATGCCCCACTGCAATGTCTGAAATTGACCCATACACAGAATAATGAAGACAGGTTCGACCCATGGATTGACTAGATATCCAAACTTGGCTTTATTTCTGAACATGACAGACAAATAAGCTTTCATGACCAATGGCTAACTTGACATTTGGACATTGCAAATGATTATCCCATCCAACTGTCATGTTTTTCAAACTGTTTAAACACTATAGCTACAAAGCACAATACAAAGGAGGTATGAAATCTTATTTTCTGAATTTATCTAATGCTTACAACTGAATGATTACAATAAAATTTAGATAATATAGATTAAAATAGTCCCTTAACCCTCGGGGAGAAATGATAAACCTCTGCCACATATAGATATAAATCATGATACACAGCCGACAATATAATACATTATTGATATACATATCAACTTGATGGTCTTTTCATCTTTAAAAGGTCTCTCAGTAGTTGCTTGGTGTCATTTTATGTGTGTTGACAGACTAGTTGTCTTTCAAGAATGCAGATTACAAACAGACTGACATGGACTTGTTATCTGTTCCTACTCTGTTCTCATCTTTGCTTCCAAACAGACTACCAGTTAGGTTTCAGTGATATTTATTCAACCTTTTAGGCCATTTCAGGCTGCTCCATTTGATCAGGTGTAGTGCTCACCTTGGCCAACACACACTTTGTTTTGCACTACATGAATGCTTTTAAACACTTTTTATTAAAATTTAATTTCTTCACTTAAATCTGGAAGGTATTACATTATCTACAAAACAGAAGAAATAGTGCAATTTCTTCTTGCAAGGAAAATCTTATCTTGAACAAGTCTGGGTATGGGAGCAGAGAAGAGATAATTAACAACCAAATCTTCCACACTGTGCTTCATGCAAATGCAAAACAATTGACCTGGACAAAGACATTTTTTTATAGTTTTTTTCTGACAAGGATTTCTGCGATGCCCTTACAACCTTATAATTTACAGCCCTCTTCATACAGCTATCAATCATATTAACATTTTCTCATCGTATATAATGACCTTTATATGTCAAGAGTGAAGATACAGCTGTCCTTCCCTCACCTTCTTCCAGGAAAGGCATATTCTGAGACAAGACGATGACATCTTAACACAGCTGTTCTACATTTGACAAAGTATGAAGAATAAAACATTCATGCTGGTATATCTCCAGATACTTTAATCCCAAAGGTCAACCAATGCCATGATAAAGACCTGGAAATTAACTGCGATTTTATTTTTTGCTGCTATTCCATATTTAGTTCTACTAAAACATATACAAAGCTGCTGCCTTTGTTTCTTTTTTTAAGTACAATTCTTAAAGATAAGAGCACACCTTTGTAATAATAACCAGTGCCACATGACGAACACAAACAATTACTTTTCAAAGTCTATAATAAAGACACCTACCCCACTTCTTTGCCCTCTTCCTTCAATTTCTTTTTATACTCTTCCATAGCAAGTTGGTATTCTTTCTTTGCCTCCTCTGCCTTCTTTTCATATTCCTGCAAGAATCAGAGTATAATCAATAATTATAAAACCCATCTCTATGTTTGCTGTCTAAAGGGGCCATAGCAACAGTATCATGCAGAAAATAAACTCAGGCTACAGTGATCATGGCCCCTTTTACAATCTTTTACTTTTACATTAGAATTATTAATCAACACTATATAGCCAGTACTGCACTGACATTATGAAATCACCTGCCCACAACCAAGTACCACCTACAACGACTTGGTATAAAATACAAAAAAAAAACAAGAACAATATCCATTCAATAATTGAGAGATATTAGAATGGGTTATACACAATAACAGATTAATGATACTTTGTAACATTTCTTAAAACCAGCTTAATAAGCCACTGTCATTGTCTACCCCTTCAGGCCAGATTTTACTTGGTAAAAGTTGTGTGCCCCGAGTGACACTGGAGTGATAGCCAGCAGTACAGATTAATAATAACCGTTCTTGTGGTTTCAAGGTCATTTTCAGCACATGATAGGCTATACATAAGGCAGCCAGTGTATTTGGTGGAGGAAGAACCAACAACCCACTGGAAGCTACTGACAAGCTTTCTCACATACCCACATTGACTAAGCCAAGTCTCAAACGGGGGTGGGCAGAGGTGAGATGTGTGAGTTGTCAATGAAGGTGAGCACCTTAGACCACTTTGCCACCCCTGGAAGCAGTTTGATCTTGTCTTTAGGATTTAATGCCATTTTCCAGCACATTATAGGCTGGCTATACATGGTGGCCATGATATATAGTGAAAGAAGAACCCTGAAAGAACCATGGAATGGGAAGCTACTGGCAAGCTGTCTCACATAAACATGCCGGTTAAGGTGGGATTCAAACTCACATGGACAGAGGTAAGATGTTTGGGTGAACTGTAAAGGCAAGCACCTCAGACCAATCTGCCACTCAGGGTCCCTAACATGGAACAGTTTTATGCTTTACTAACATGGGACATGCATTTGTGTTTATCATCACACTGATTGCTAACATGGAACAATCAATGGGATCATAAGCAGAAATGCTTGGGCCATGTTATTAAAGCATACAGTGTTGGTCATACAAAGGCATACAATTATCAAATTTCATGACTGAAACATAAACACTATGTAATAAAAGAAACCTTTAACACAAAATTTCAACAAAGTCAATGCCAAAAACTCATGGTCATGAACTACAAGCAAATACTTAACCAAAGTCAGTAATAGATGAAATATAGGTCATGTTGCAAGGTTGTGGTAGTGACAGAGATGCATATCATCTACTTCAGGATTATAACATGATAGGTGCCTTTGAAATGAACACCACACATAAAATTTAACCCACTACAGTCAAGCATAAAATATAGACCCAGATGACCTACTACTGAAATGAACGAGTACTACCCACCACGAGCTTTCACAAATCTATATTGTCATCAGGTTAATACCAAAACTTATCCTATGCCAGTAAAATAGGAAATATAGATCACATTGTCCTTTTCTGGTATGGGTGAAATATTTATGTCTAGTTTAACAATTAAAGAGTGATTAGTTAAAATGCCACACTAAATTAAAGTCAGTGAAGCATGAAGTATGGGTCTCTGTGACCTACTTTTAAGATAAGGTTGGAGTACTCATCAGACCAGGTTCAAGACTGCAGCTATAACAGTACTACACCAGTGACAAAACACCAATGTGGTCATCAGCTAATTGCACAAACCTAACTGACATAGGTCCATATGATGGTAAATGAAGATCAAAATGATCTTCTTTTCATGTAAGGGTGTGGCACTAAAATGAATGCACACAACTGCATAATTTGATGATTTTGGTATGAAAAGTGCATGAGAAAGAACCCTAGGCAGTGAAGCATGAAATATGGGTCTCTGTGACCTACTTTTATCACATGGGTGTGCTGCTCAGTAAGAAGGATCTCCTTAACAAATTTAATATATTAGGTGTAACTATGTACAGTAGTCCCCCTCCTGAATGCCCCCCCCCCACCAGCGGCCACCCGCTCCTTACGGCCAGAATCGTTGGCACCAACGAGTTTGTGTTCAAAAGTACCCCTCACGAAAGACCACCCAGCTAACGCGACCAGCGGCCAGCAAATTAGTACAATAATATCAAATTTAATGTCATTTTTCAGTACAAGATAGGCTATACATGATGCATACTATCATCCAATTTGATGATTTTTAGCATGAACAGAGTTCAAGAAATAAAACAAAATTTGACTAACATCAGTTAAGTGCAAAAGATTGGTTATATTTACCTTCTTTTGTGATGTTGGTGTAGTACTCATCAATATGCATTCCTCACCAAGTGAATCAAGGTATAACAGAATATATAAAAGTTGCAAACAAGCTATTTAAGAAGAGATAAATGCAAAACTTAAACCAAGCCAGTAAAATGAAAAATGTAGATCACCAAGACATTCTTTTGTGGCAAGGGTATACTCAATTAGATTCATACAGCAAGGATATACTCAATTCGATTCATACAGCAAGGGTATACTCAATTAGATTGATAAAACCAACTAGTTTGGTGATTCGAGTGTGAACAAAAGTTAAGCGAAGACAGCAAAGCATGAAATGTCACAATGACACACATTTGCAATCAGGGCAAACTACGCATCAAGATGCATCCATCATAAAATTTCAAGAACATGTTTTGGGGTGGTGAAAAAAATAACCTCAAAAGCATGTATTGGAAATCTTGTCAGAAACCTGTCCTGATTTTTCCTCAAACTCAGACAGTAATACAATTTGAATCCTAGGAGGATCTGATCAAACAAGAGGTCCTTTTGAGGTCTCCAGTTTGGTAGAAGATTTTCTCAGGCGTCAAATTATCAAAAAGTTTCCCAATTAAGTCTAAATAATAACCAAAATATCACACTTGACAAAAATGTGTTCCAATGACACTTGATACTAGAAAGGCATGCACTATGAATGAGGTTCTCAATTCTGAAGGTATGCATGGGTCAGGTACTCGAGGATCATATTATAATCATGGTAGCCAGCATCATTTTAACAAATATGAAAGCTACATGCCATGTTACTTTCATTTAAATTTGGTCAAATTCTGTTGAGTGGTTCATGGGTTGAAGTCATTTAAAGTTTTGTCTATTTTTAGTAACAGGAGCCATTTTTTTATACTGTATTGCCACCATTTGAATAAATTTTGAAGAGGTTCAAACCAGGATGCTTTCTGTTAAATTTGGCCAAATTCATTTGGAAGTATTTTGAAATGTCATTAAGGGGTTTCTACTTTTGTAACAGTGGTAATATCTTTATAATGAAAGGCATCTTTGAATAAATTTTGAAAGACCTTCATGCCAGAAATCTATCTTTAATATTTGGTCTAATTCTACAATGCAGTTTTTGAAATGTTATTGAAAGTTTCTCTTCTTAAGCAACAGTGGCCATATCTGATAGTGGACTGCATTAGTTTGAACATTTTAAAGATCTTATGAAGTAAGCTTTCAATCAAGCTTTATTAAATCCTGCAAATGACTCGTGGTATTTTTAATCTGTATTGTGTGCTTTACCTTTGTCCATAAATGATGGCCGAGGTTTAGCCTAACTGATTTTTGTAATTAAAAAAACCCCAGTATGCATCCAATGCTGTTGGGCATTTCTGTGCACCTAAGGTTTCCGTCACCAATACTGAAGCAAAACGCATAAAGAATCTGACCGATTGATGAAAATAAAATACTGCAATGCTTGCCATTTGAAAGATGGAATTGTCACCAGAATATTCTGTTCAAAATAATAATAATTTTGGACACACCAGATACCACCCCTGTGTTTTTGTGACTTGCTATATGTCGGCCTATTCAGCGCATAGCTTTGAAAAGATGTAATGTTTATTAATCGGGCTATGGAAATAAAATACATTACTTTGGACTGTTTCTGTCAGCATTTCAGTTAAGTAATTAGGTCAGGTTTATAGCCGGTTTTACAAAATTCAATATAACGCAACAATGCCAATAAATAGCAAGAAATACTAAGCAAACTAAACTGATCATATAAATTTTTAGTAGAGTTCAGCATTTAATACATAAATAAAAAGCTATTATACTGATGAGAACCAACAATGAATAGGATGTAATGTGTTTATAACATCTTCTTTATGGGGAAAAATTGCTAAAGAATTTAGAAACTGACTATATGCTGGAGAATTTCTGGAGAATCCCGTTCTAGCAGCAAGTTTACAAGTTGTATAGCAGACGATAAAACTGCATGTGGGACAAAGTCTTGCAAAAATTGGAAACTTGGATTAAAATGCAGTATTGTTTTAAGGTATACATTTCCATCTTTTACATAATGTATTTATTTTATTATTCTAAAAGATACATAGTAAATAGGATTTTCTGGGTTACAAGTTAAAGACGGCCATGGAGTAGGTCTTCATGGTGACATTTAGAAATCACATTTTCATACGCAATAAGGGTAGAAATGTGAGATTTTTGGAAACTTTATGAATATCACTTCCTTCAGTTAAACTTAAAATTAATTGTCCCCTCTTGTAAGGCCACTCCTTATACCTTATAAAGAAGAAGTACACATTTAAAAGGGACAAAGTAGTTTAAACAGATAATTCTGTGTCAGGCCTCTGTTCATTGTTGTTGTTGTTCTAGGGTTTAACGCCATTTTTCAGCACAAGATAGGCTATACATGGCGGCCAGTATAACTGGTGGAGGAAGAACCCTGGAAAACCCAGAGAAGAACCACCGACCCACAAGAAGCTACCGGCAGGCTTTCCCACGTACCACCGTTAGCCGAGCCTTGGACTCAAACCCACACAGACAGAGGTGAGATGGCAGTGATCCGTAACGGAGAGCGCTTTAGACCACTCGGGGCCCCGCCTCTGTTCATGAGGTGACCTCTGAAAAGAGGGTTTTGAAAGGTACCCCTCAAAATGGGGACCCAATGCATCCAAGTACTGCTTTTACATGAAGAACTTATAAGTAAAAAACAACAGTGCAGAAGCAGACTTATGGCAGACTGGGTTCAAATTATGTATTTGAAATCCTAATAGTACACAGTGTATACCTTGACCTCCTAATGCATTATATTCCTGAAAATCTTGACCTGTCCTGTTCATTGTTGGAAATGTCATATATGGGTTAATAGGTTACACGTGCCTTCTTGAAGTGTTAAAACTTACGCTTTTTGTTTCTTCATTCAATTCCTTCCACATGGCCCCAGCTTTCTTGGATAACTCAGTGATGGACAGTTCAGGGTTCTCTTTTTTGATGTTTTCTCTGCTCTCCATAAACCACAGGAAATATGCTGTAGCTGGACGTTTGGGCTTGTCTGGATCAACATCTTTCTTCTTTTTACGAGGTTTTCTTGGACCTTCATGCTGAAATAAACGTGTGCAAGCAGCTGAAACATTGAGAGAGTCTATGCAGCATGTAGAAGGATTCAGGACCATGCCTGTCAGTCGTAATTGACACAGGTCCATAGAATTGTAAGAATAAAGTCTGGTTATCATGTTTACCACTTTTACATACTAGACTGAGATCTAACTGTAATCACGCTCTTTTTGTAATTTATATTAGAAATTAAAAAATTATGCTTTTTTTAAATTAAAAAGAAAAACCATTGTTTGTGGAATAACAATCAAAGAGTCCGAACCACAATAACAAGAGTTACAAGCATAACTGTTGCTATTATAAATAATTTGGGCATCAATACATGTATTACATGCATGAATTACAGCATGTTTGTAAGATACATTTGTACTACAAACCTGGTTCTGCAGCTGGTCAAAATTATTCCAACAAAGGGCAAACTCCATATGGATTAGAACAAGAATGTAAGGACAAAATATACAGAAAAGATTATTTATATTTAGCACTCATTAACTATTCTACATATGTAAATTTCACTGAATGATTGTGAACTGGAAAATCTGCAATGCTCAGGTGCTCTGATAGCTGTATTCCATTATTCTCATATAATTCTTTTAAAGTTTGTAAAGCAGTGTTGATTTGCCATATTTTCTGACCTGATATGTTTTGAGGTTTGAAAAGATCCATCTGCTCTAACATTTTCCATCATATAACATCCACAACTCACACAGTAAAGCATTTTACTTAATATCTGGCACACTTTCTTTAAAGTACAGACTGGTTCACAACTTCCCGAGCTTATCAATAAAATGAAACTCTGAGACAAAGTTCGCATTTGAAGAAACCTGTCAGTTTTCTAGGAAATGGGTAATATATACAATTGCTATAAATAGCAAATTAGGATGGTATTTTTATGCTGTTCTCATGCAGCAGTCACTTTGTTAAGAATATTATCAAATTTATATCAGTGGAATAAAAGAGATAATAAAAATGACAAAAACATGTTTTTATTACTTTATGTTTATATTTTACTTTATGTTTATTATTTTTATTTTCCAAAAAGGTATAATCCATATACAGCGAAGCGTAATGCTTAATTTGGTGGAAAAAAGCATAATGGTATGTATGCATCAGCTATCAGCTGAAGGAAATGCAATGTGTTTGCATGTTATAAAAAGGTAAATAACAAGAGTCACTCGAAGGAATGATGCTCTCCAAAGAATTTCCTGGAATTTCAAGATAAGACTATTTCTTTCCTTTAACTGTTTACTGTTGAAACTATCTCTGATATTCAAATTAGCTGATGTGATAGCCACTCTGGATGCAGAAATGGTGCAATTTTTATTTAGGACACCATTAGAAGTCTTTCGTTACTACAATGCCACTTCAGTGTTGTGGTGCTGTACAACACTATTACAAACTATTTAGTGAAAACCCCATGCCAGTTTGATCGGCCATTCATGAGGAGTAACAGCAAGATTTTTAAGCCAGTCATCATGGCAGTCATAAGGGTGGCACTAATTCTTTTTAAAGACCAACAAAGTATTGTAAGTTTTGTGGTGAAAAGCCCATGTTAATATGGCCAATGATCTGAGACGAGTAACAACATTTTCAAGATGGAATCACACTGAGGATCAGATTGTAGCATTTTCATTTATGACCAGGTACATACCGTGAGAAGTGTTCTGATGAAATCCAGTGGCAAAATTATTTTCCTTTAGGAAAAGTTGCAATATCAAGATTTTCAAGATGGCCATATTGGAAGAAAGACCTGCACAATATTCAGTCAGGACTAACTAGTCACTGCAAGACATCTAGGACTGACTAGACACTGCAAGACATCTAGTACTGACTAGACAGTGCAAGACATCTAGGACTGACTAGAAACTGCAAGACATCTAGGACTGACTAGACACTGCAAGACATCTAGGACTGACTAGACGCTGCAAGACATTCAGGACAGACTAGAAACTGCAAGACATTAGGACTGACTAGAAACTGCAAGACATTTAGGACTGACTAGACGCTGCAAGACATTCAGGACAGACTAGAAACTGCAAGACATTAGGACTGACTAGAAACTGCAAGACATTTAGGACTGACTAGACACTGAAAGACATTTAGGACTGACTAGACACTGCAAGACATTTAGGACTGACTAGAAACTGCAATAAATCTTCTGGGAAAACCACATGCTGACAGAGCCATCCATATGAAGTTGTGGCCATATGGAGGTTCAGATTGAATAATTTTCTTTTAGTATCAAGAAGACACCATAAAAATTGTCCTCTTGAAACCTCATGCTTAAATGACTTTCCATTTAGAAGATGCAGTAACAAGATTTTAAAGACGGCTGCCACCCTGTCCATCAACTTGGTACCATTTATATTTAGGACCATCTAGTCACCATAGGATGAAAGCATCATGTTGATAAGACCAGGAGAAGTAGCTATAAAATTTCAAGACGGCAGCTGTAGTGTAATTGTAAATTCATAATACGGTATACTGTATATATATTTATAGCTAGCAAAGAACTATTTACCACAGTCTTAGCCGATTTGGATTTTCTCTTTTCCTTATCTTTCTCTCTCCGTTTCTGTCTCTCCCCTGCATCGGAGCCCGAGTCAGATTCTGATCCTGATCCTCCAGAGTAATCACCTATGGAGTAGCTAGAATCTGTGGAGGGAGGATTACTGTCGTATCTGAAAACAAATTAACGGTATAGCTAGAATCTGTGGAGGGAGGATTACTGTCTTATCTGAAAACAAATTAACAGCATAGCTGGAATTCATGTAATGAGAATTACTGTCATCTGAAAACAAATTAATGACAACATAGCTTGAATTCGTGCAATGAAAAAAAAAGACATATCTAGAATATGTGGAGGGAGGATTCATATCATATCTGAAAACAAATTAATAAACAGTATAAACACTGTATGCTTCACCCTACAGCTATGATTTTAAGTGACCTGCATCTAGACCCTCATCTGCATGTGCATTATGCAATACTAGCACAAGTAGGTCTGTGCTCTTCGCATTTATGTACATATTCTATAAATAAATACTGTATGCAACATATTCTGTACATAAATACTGTATGTCAGGGCATATGCAGTGCAACATATTGAACACATACATACTGTATGCCAGGGCATATGCAGTGCAATATATTGTACACAGATACTGTATGCCAGGGCATATGCAGTGCAACATACTGTACACACAAATACTGTATGCTGGGGCATATGCAGTGCAACATACTGTACACATAAATATTGTATGTCTGGGCATATGCAGTGCAACATATTCTGCACATAAATACTGTATGCCAGGGCATATGCAGTGCAACATATTCTGCACATAAATACTGTATGCCAGGGCATGTGCAGTGCAACATATTCCACACATAAATACTGTATGCCAGGGCATATGCAGTGCAACATATTCTACACATAAATACTGTATGCCAGGGCATATGCAGTGCAACATATTCTACACATACAGCAGGGATGTCAAACTAATTTGCAATGGCAGGACTGATCTGATATAAATGTACTTCACCTGAGTCATGCACTATGTATGATAAGCATACAAATCTGACACTAACAAGAGACTGGGTCTGCGAGCCACACTAATGAGTCTGGCAGGCCATATGCTGTGTATTGTACACATAAATACTATACCTTTGGGCTTCTGCACTGCAGAATATTGTACACATAAATACTATGTTAGCATATAGTGTACAGCATATTCAATACATAAATACTATGTGTCATATGTAATGTAGAATATTCCATAGCAACACATACCTTAATTATTTTAAAATTCCACTGTCACTGAAGCATATCAGCAGTGACTACTCCAAGTATGCAAATTAAACTTCTTTTGTTTGATAAGCAAGTCATGGTATATATAAGGTATATTATTCAGTGCTTAAACATTTTATATTTCTATTGTACTTAACGTAATCCAGTGAAACTCAAACTCTTCTGAAAAAACCCAGATTCCTCAAGCAGAAAGCACATGACAACATGGTAGTCACATGATACTACAAAACCATCACTGACACATGCTCTATTCTTGATGAATTGCTCTTCAAGTTGCTGTGACAGTAACAGGTTTCTGGCTGTTCTAAGAATAATCTATTGAGAATTATATATCCTTTCACAAACAGTATGGGACTTGAATTTAATATTTTCGTATTTTTGTACAACATTGGAAATGGGGATGTATTATTGACATCATGTGACTATTGGACCACTGATATCACTGAAATGTAGGTTGCTAGATTTGAGTAGTCATGCGTCTAGAAATGCATTTCATGAGTACCAGAACAGATTTCATCAATGCTGAGGTTCCATCTGTCAGCAAATTAAATACATAACAATTATAACACTCACAATTTCTCAAAAAATGATTTTCCTGTTAATTTCATACAGACTGACTTGACATAAAATCGTTTAAGTTTGCTTGGCCTGCTGGTAAGCAGCTATCATATACTGCCACCACATGGTAATGGCAAATTCCAACTTTCTGGAAGGCAATTGACTCTAACCCTACACCCCAATATAAATGCCAAAATATCAAAAATGGGGTGGGAAGCATTAGAGGAAACTGACTAATGGTGAATGTAGTATTAACAATAGCCCCAGGAAGCTTCTTTTTATTATCTAACCATCAAAAGTCACAAACAAAAGCTTACTGTTTTTGATCTTGGGAAGTTTGAGCAACTACTTAATCAGTTGTTTAAAGTGTGAACACCTGTTTTAATGCCAATTATACCAACTGTCTTGACAAAAATTCAGTCATGTATTTCACAATTATAGATAAGCTGTCAATAATTTTATTTGGGAGCCATTTCTACAGACTATGAGATTAATTGTGTTTGTGTGAGCGACAGTGATGTATAAATGCATGTAGATGTAATAATGATACTTTACTACTAGTAATAATACATGTGAAATAATGATGATACTACACTACTAATAACAATACAAGTGAAATAATGATACAATACTACTAATAGTAATACATGTGAAATAATGATACTATACTACTAATAACAATACATGTGAAATAATAATGATACTTTACTACTAATAATACATATGAAATAATGATACTATAGTACTAATAACAATACATGTGATATAATGATACAATACTACTAATAACAATATATGTGAAATAATGATACTATACTATTAATAAAAATACATGTGAAATAATAATTATACAATACTACTAATAACACATGTGAAATAATAATTATACAATACTACTAATAACAATACATGTAAAATAATAATGATACTATAGTACTAATAACAATACATGTGAAATAATAATAATACTATAGTACTAATAACAATACATGTGAAATAATAATGAAACTATACTACTAATAACAATACATGTGAAATAATAATAATAATATTACTACTAATAATAAAGCTAATTATGTTGGGTTCATAGTACATTAATTTGTCATGAACCAAGATTAAGAACTGAACCTGAGTTCAGAAGTCACATGTCTACAAAGGCTTCATTTGCCTTTTCACATTGGTGGCTGCTGTAGACAGGTTTAATTGTATGTAGAAAGATTTAGAAACTACCCAAATATAGTAAACATACTTTGTATCAAAGAAACTCCACAACCTGAGTGTGTTCTCAAGCTGATATATTCTTCAATTACTTGCCATATAGAATATTTTGTAAAGGAAACAATTCAAATATATAAGTCTTAAACCAGAGTGTAATCAAAGATTACATTGCTATGGGGTTGTCCATAAAGGACGTCTGCAGATAATATCTGTTTTCCTACCCCTACCCCTTGTTCGCTTTTGTCTGCATGCGGCTTACACACACCCCCTTCCGGCTGCGGACATACCCATCATGTATTATACACTGCTCTGTGTCCTGGCAGTGTAATAGCTGGTGCTCTCAAAATACAACACTGATCTCATAACAACATGTAGCTCAACACAAATTAAAAAATAAGTTCCTTCTTTAAAAAAGTCTTTATTCAGGACATTGAACTTGTCATCTCACAGACAGCTAAATTCAACAGACTGCCAATGTCTTACTCCACTTAAAAAAAACAAAGACTGTAGCCAGCCAAATAAGTTGCGAACAACTGGCAGATCATCATTACCACTTTCAGTTGCGGAAGTTGATGATGCAGTTGACAGAATAGCGCTAACAGATCCAGGCTCCACAGCGCTGACGTCTGACACTTCCGCTTGTGTGCTCACTGCTGCATGCCTCTGAATATGGGCATGATTGCACTTCGCAGCCTGAGATAGAAAGTGCAGGCCACACTGATTACAAACTCACTTCTCAAGATCAGCAGTCACCGATGGACAGTAGAAATCAAATGGCATCCTCAGGAAGTCATGTGAAGGTTGCAGATGTAGAAGAGCCAGTTGTTGCTATCCAAACGTTCCACTGTTGCTGCCAACTGGTGCATAGATAACCTATTTATCTGTGCTGTAGTGTGAACAGGTGGAGGTAAAAATCGTCCAGGAGATATATCACTGTAGTTAGTGTGACGCTGACCACAGCATGAATGAGTGTCGCACTTCACAATATGCAAGCAATACTGTGACAGTTCAATGTGCTGACTTGACCACTCATCTGACGGTGGACTGATGTCCAGTTTTCCTGCATTACATGATACAAAAGATGCTACCACATCAAATCCATCAGTAACTGTCGAGCTCCAGATTTCTGCCAACACTTTACTGGCCTTCTCGAAATTGGTCCTTTCCAACTCTACATCACATGTCTTGCCATTGCTGTCCAAATGAGATCCATAATGACTGTGAGGCAGGATCAATCTTGTTAGGTCGTGTGACAGAGGAGCCATGCGTTGTTCAATGGTGTTGTAGGCAGAGTGCCCTGGTGCATTGCACACAATGAAAATCACATCCAGGTTGTTGTAATGGAAGGCTCGATAGGCTGTGGCTAGTGTTTTTGGAAATTGGGGGTTCTCATTTGCATATATGGGTTAACAATAAGAAATAAGGTGGGATATAAAATGTGGGAAATAGTTATCACATCTATGGTAGCTTGAGACCACATTTGAATTGTTAACATAAATGTGCACCCATTTTAGGCAAAAATAGGGCATGGTTTACTTGTCAATCAAATGCTAGTGCTTTCACTAACTGTAGAACAGGCGGTTCCTTGAAATAATCGGTGTCATAATTGGTATCGGCAATTTTAATAATCGGCTATACATGGTATCAGCATAATTGGCAAAAAGTGACATCGGTACAGCTTTAATGTACATGTAGCTCAAGAACCATTCTAAATGTTTTGATGCTAGCTAATATGAACATTATCTCATAGGCTTAACACTGGTATGGGCTTAGTTATGTTTGGAAGAGTTATGGCCCCGGATAGTTTATCCTCGGCTTTTCGTTTCACAAGATAATTTCGCCAATTTTATTAGATTTCAACAAAATATGGCATTTGGCTCAAGATCAATGAGAATTTTTCCCCCAATATTCCAAAGCATACTTGACAGGAGTTATTGCCCTTGATTATATATCATCATGACCTTGGTTTCTGCAGTCTAACTTTACCAAGCTTTGTTTGATTTCAATCTAATTTGGCAATGCAGCTTTTTACTGAAGAGTTTTTGCATCAGTTACATTTCCAGCATTCAACAACATAATTTACAGGTGTTATGGTTCCGAGTTCACCTTTCTTGGTGGGTTTCCACAGCATAACTTTTTTAAGCTTTGTTGGATTTCAACCAAATTTGATAGACTGCATTATATTAACAAGAAAATGAGTAAGTTTGATTTCTAGTATTTGAAGGCCATATTAAATAGAGTTGTGGCCCCTGACTGCCCATCCTCCCAAGTTAGGTTTCCACAGCATAACTTAACCAAACTTAGTTTGATTTCAACTAAAGGACTACGCTTGATGTCCTTTTGCAGTCTAAAATTAGACCCAGTCAGTATGATGCAAAACTGCGTGCCCTTAAACTAATATCAGCATTACAATAAGGGAGTACTGTATCATATACTTCATTATCAGGCAGTCTCACTATAATGTAGTATATTCTTCAAATCTTATGGAGAACACTAAAATGAGGAAGTACTGTGTAATGTACTTCATTCTAAGACAGTCTCTCTATAAGGTTAAATACACTATGGCTCCATGGGCAGCATTATAATGAGTGAGTACTGTATCAGATAAATGATTATAGGGCAGTATACTCTATGGCTCCTACGGGACAGCATTATGAGTCAATTCTGTATCATGTATTTCATTGTAAGACAACCTCTCTCTATAAGACAGCATACCCTATGGTTCTTACAGACAGTGTTAGACTGAGGATTATGTTAATATAAAAAATGATAGATCAGCTCACTTACTCTTCAGCTACTTCACTACCAGTTAAGGAACCAGGATTAAATGACACATCTGAAACAAAACAATTATAATTTTAGGCTCATCAGCACTCTGTCTTTGGCTGAAGTTGTACATTTCTTAACTATCTGATATTCAATATTCCATTACACAGTTACATAACTGTGAATATTACTATTTGATATTCAATATTCCATTAATTAGGAATTTCAACTATGGCGCAAAAAATGAATTGTTGAGACTAGGCTATAAAATGAGAAACATGTCCATATCATATAATACTCACACATAAGGTGACTGTATAATCATTGTACATCAAAGAAAATCATGAGATAACATAAGCCACTCAAAACGACTAGCCTTCTACTGGCTGAAAGGAATTTCCAGAAACCCACAGTAAGTACATTTCTTGTGTCCTTTAATTCTTTTTAACTGCTAATTATTGAAACCATTTCAAATATTCTTGAGGAATTCCAGCATACCAAAATTGGCAACCAAAATATTTTCTTTGACCTTATGACTGCTGTATTGTTTACATTATTATACCTATATCATAATTTTTATACATGTAACACATAAAATAATATCTTATGATACCAGAGATGATGTCATATTGTCATGCAAGGAAATTGTGAAATGAATGAAACATCTAGATTATTTCAGTCATTTTTCACTATACTATTCTGTGGTTCGGTAAATTAAAACCATTTTTTAAAATCATGCACTAAACAGAATCTTACATTTGTGCTAATTTAAAATGAAATATATGAAACTCTTTTGCTTGACAAGGCTCACAGAATCTATATGTCAAAGTTAACATGCCTACATTAAAACTGAATGTGTGAACATAATACGTTGTCATGGCCTTAATGACTCGGAACCAGATATGATGGATAGAAGACCAATGCACTCATCTCAAACTGTTAAACTATACCCACATGCAAAATTTGTCTAATTCAATAACTTTTTTTTTAAAAAGCCAAGTTAGTGATCTGACATCATTCCAGGTGTTGTTTAGATACATCCACAAACTGATTTACATAGAAATCCATTCCTAGTTATCTGTAATCCTAAAAAGAACTAAAAACCAGAGTCAGGCCGTTGATAAAAAACATAAAATAGGAGATCTGATTATGAACTTGTTTACTGGAACTAAGTACAAAGTCTAGTCAAAAAAATTCATTTGTATATGTACAGTTACTGTGGTCAATAAACTCAATGAAGTACCGTAACAACAAATTATGTCCAACTCCACAAAAATGTGGGCATGCTGGTAGTCAGACCAGTTTCAGTCAGAACCAACTGTATTTTGAAACAAGTGCTTTATAATACCATTCATTCAAAAGAAGTAGTGATAAGATTCTTGCAGGCTTTATGGTACCATGCTGGAGGTCAGAAGAATCCCATTTTCATTCTAAACCAGCAAAATTATTGCTATAGTGTATTAATGATAACCTTAAGTTGATATGACCATCCATCCTGACATCTGGACAAGGTATGCTGTTGTTGTTATTGTTGTTGTAGGGTTTAATGACATTTTTCAGCCCAAGATAGGCTATACATGGTGGCCAGTATCAATGGTGGAGGAAGAACCCAGGAAAACCCCTAAAAGAACCACTGACCCATGAAAAGCTACTGGCAAGCTACTGAAGTTCTGTAAAGAAATCATTTTCAGCCACTTGACTTCTGTGCCCAAAATCAACAGGCTTCTTCCTTTGTCCCTATGCTAGCTATCCACAAACTCTGGTCCAGGTTTATTGTGTAGAACTAATACAATTGTGCACAAAATATTTTTCATTTTTCTACTTTCATGCGGTGATCTTGACGTTTGGACCTGCAAATCAATAGGCTCTTCTTTAGTCCTAGAGCAAGCCAGCCATACAGTCTGGTAATGATAAATGTCACTGAACTCAATACACTTTATTATGTTATAAATGAAAATATAAAACAATACTGATGTTTATATATTATAATTTACCAAGTGATATACAATGAAACCTTTCAACATAAAATCACAGTCAAGTGAAATCCTCTCAAAACTAAATGTTTCTCTGGTCCAGAATTTTCCCTAAAAGAGAAAATATAACCCCTCTACTCTGAAAACCAAAAGAGACTTTGCTTTAAGACTAACCTGCAAACATCCAATTATGAGGGAGTTATGTTCTTTTATTCACTGCACACCAGAGAAACCTATAAGCTACAACCCTATGAACCACTATGATGTTCAGTCAATCTTAGAACATAGTGAAGTATCTGCTGTTTTCATTACGCAGTTTACTTTCAATTTTGAATGAGAAAAGATCTTTCTGTATCTCACCTGAACTGTCATCACTATCAAAGTCCATGTCTTCCTCCTCTTCCCTCTCTTTGCCCTCAGCTTTCATTCGCACCATGTATGCATCATGGTTGTCGTCCTCATCACTGTCCATCATGTCTTCTGCATACGAGGTCATCTATAATAAACAAATAACCAATACAAATGTGTATCTACGTCTCTGCATTCAAGTGCATCTACAACAAGCAAACAACCACTAAGAATTTGTACTGGCTGGCTCTCTCTCTCTCTCTCAACATACAAGCTCTTCTACAAGAAGCAACCATCCACTACCTCTCTCTACATTTTGATATATTTGTCCTTAGTGCACTAAAATTTATTTATTGACATTAATTACCAGGCACCATGAATATCAAGCAGTATCTGAAAAAATGACCTTTAGGTGTGCATGAGATCTGCATTATTAAAAGAGAACTACAATAAGAAATAATTATTTAAGCTCGAGGTTTTAGGAAGAGAAAATACCATGATTACGGTCCCTTTAAAATTCACCTGTTGTGATGCAATTGAGTGATGATGAAGAGATTATCTCTATATACTTCTTGACCTTCAACTTTGACCCTGCTTGCATGAAAGTATATGTTGGTTTGAACAAAACTGTTGCAATGCAACTTTTAAATGAAATAATGAAGATGTATAAAGACGGCAAAATAAAATTCAACATTTTAGTAAATAATTTAAACTAAATTAAACAGCCCAATAGGTTCATTTGCTGCTTCACACAGATTACTCTAATGTCACTGTCAGTTGCAGTAAACAAACCAATGAGCATCTAAGAAGTTGTATACTCAACTGTGGCTATGAGGTATTTTGCAACTTTACAACAGAAAAACCACTAAAGTATAAACTGCTATACAATGTCTAATGGACTTACTCCTCCCTTGCCACCAATGTTCTTCACTCTCAACTTCTTGCCTGATACAAAATCAAAGAGCTTCCCATATTCATCTCTAAAAAAATAAAAAAATTATGTAAGCATAATTTTCTGCAAAAAAAGAAAATGAAAAAACAAAATCAAAAAAGAAAATTACATTAATGAAATCCCCCAAACTGGTACTGCATGAATAAATGTGATTTTTGCAAATTCAAAGAGTTTCCCACATTCATCTCTAAAAAATAAAATCATTTTGTAAGTAAAATTTTCTGCTAGCATGACACTTACCACTATTTACAATTTATTACAGGAATGTTAATACTTTGGATTTGGGGGGTCACAAGTGGCCGAGTGGTCTAAAGCGCTCTCCATTTCGGATCACTGCCATCTCACCTCTGTCTGCGTGGGTTCGAGTCTAGGATTCGGCCAATGTGGGTATGTGAGAAAGCTTGCCAGCAGCTTCTCGTGGGTCGGTGGTTCTTCTCAGGTTCTTCATCCACCATTAATACTGGTTGCCATGCATAGCCTATCGTGTGCTGAAAAATGGCGTTAAAAGCCACAACAACAACTTTGGATTTGTTTATTCTTTTTTGTCTATTATTATCTTGAGATACTGCAACATATGAGAAGAAAATTAAGTTCATTGCATTTAGCTAGCAGAAAATCCTGTATATTGGTACTCCAGGCATTAAATGTGAATCCCATGCATTGGTACTCCAGGCATTAAATGTGACTCTCATGCATTGGTACTCCAGGAATAAATGTGAATCCCATGCATTGGTACTCCAGGAATATATGTGAATCCCATGCATTGGTACTCCAGGAATAAATGTGAATCCCTTGCACTGGTACTCATGGAATAAATGTGACATTGAGGTCCAGTGACATCATTACAGTTTCATAAATAAAACAAGAAAAAGAACTGCAAATCAAATGGTTCTATAGGAGTATCTTATTTTCCAATCCCTGTAATTATACTGTACTAGACTACATTAATGAATTTATGACTTTAACACAAATGTTATTCTCCTTAACCCTTTGATGCCACTGTTTCAAAATTAAATTTTTTCTAAGCATTCAAATCATGATGCCATATGGTATGTCACCATCTGTGTTACAACATTATATTCTATATGCATGATCAGGGACAGTTGGAATAGTAAGACAATAATGATCCAAATGATCCATGATAGTAAAATATACTTCAATACATCAAGATGATAAAATGTTTTGTCCCACAGGCTTTCCTTGATAATTCAAAATTCTGAACCAACAAAAGCTGAATATTAGGATAACCTCTTCCTCCATTTTACATAAAGTCCTGTGATATAATTATCAATCTGTCCAAATAAAGCCACAATTAGTGAATTATTTCTGGTGCCAAAACAGGGATGCATGACCTACTCTATATTCAACTTGAAGACCAAGAATCACATGTCAAGCAAATGATAAAACATAAGGTCAAAGGAGTAAGTGTGTCCAAGAACCAGATGTCTTAACTTCATTATCATTTGTCCTAACTATAATTAATCAAAGGGTCTAGGAAATATAACCAAATGAAAAGAAGAAAGAAAAAAACCCAAATACTTGTATCAAAATCTTGGTGAAATTATGTTATAACTGACCTTGACCCCAAGGTCAATGGGGTGAGCAAGTC
Source organism: Sinohyriopsis cumingii (assembly GCA_028554795.2). Classification (NCBI taxonomy): domain Eukaryota; kingdom Metazoa; phylum Mollusca; class Bivalvia; order Unionida; family Unionidae; genus Sinohyriopsis; species Sinohyriopsis cumingii. The sequence continues at coordinate 24,584,253 of CM068842.1, read as the reverse complement.
TCTCATAGAATGAATTATCTCAGTTCCATATTGATACGTGCAAAGTATGATGAGAACTTACAATGAAATTTTGGAAATATAAGCAAATGGAAAATTTATCCAAAACATTAATGCACATTTTTTGTGACTTTGACCCATGGTCAAAAAGGCAAGAATGACTCATCAAATTTCTCAAAGAGTTTAAGCAATGTAAGCAACGAACACAAATTTTCTATGTATCTTTCGTTGCAATGCCAAAGTGGCAAACAAGCAAGTCAGAGAATGAACTGTCTTAACTTCTAATTATTCTGGCCAAGTGTGTTGAGAATACATTAAAGGGTTTGGGAAATATCATTTTTACTTGCTTTCAAGTGGAGTCCAACTAGTGAAAACCATATTAGCCATCTCATAATGCACTGGGAGATCTGGGTGTATGCAGTTAGCTAGGAGCGATCAGTAGAACAAAAAAAAAACAGACCTGGATTTGTGGACACTCTATGCACTGAGTCACAGATGAGGGTCTATGTTGGTCTAAGTTGGGCCAAACTTATAAGCAAGTGTAAAATGGTATATGCAAATTGTGAACATCACAAAAGTTCCTGCATTATTTTCTCAAGAAAATTTACTTTTTGATATTTTCAATAAAAAAATTAAAACTTCCTGGACTAATGAAAAAGTATGATCTTGTGACCATGATCTAAACTTCTGTTGAAAAGAATGATAGATATGATCATGAATAATGCCACAACACTTTGCACATTTTCTTACATGTAAATAAAGTTTCCAATGCTTTCCTGATTATTTTCATTTTAATGAATTTTCTAACACAGTTTCATACTATTTTAAACTGTATCAAATGAATTTTACTTCAACTTTGAAGAGATACAATGAACTTACTTTTCAATGCTGCTGAACGTGTAGACGGTTCCCGTTTTAGTCTCCACATCAAAGTCAAAAGACCTGGTACTTCCAGCACTTCTTGCAAAATTGACAGTAGAAATTTCATCAAATCGTATGTGTACAGGGGGCTTATGGACAAAGATGAAACCCCTCTCTAGTGGGTACAGAAGGCCAGTAGCTGCTCTGTATGAACAACTAATTGCAGGTGTGCCTGAGTTGCTGTGAATAAAAAAGGATATAAAATTTCAGGTGTGCCTGAATTGCTGTGATTAAAAAAATGATATAAAATTTCAGGTGTGCCGGAGTTGCTGTGATTAAAAAATGATATAAAATTTCAGGTGATTTACTCAGAGCATATTAGACCACTGGTATGAAGTGTGCATATTTAATGGTAATGTTGATGAAATTGATAAACATACAGGAAGATTTATTCTTCAAAACCATATAGTTAAACATGTATTCATGTGAACTCTCCTTTTAAGAATCTCAAACCACTCAAAAATAATAAATCGGGTCTTTTTCTATTTTATTATATACAACATTTATCTTAGAAAATACTAACTACAGTTTGGTCTATCTCTTTCCATTCCAATCAGTGATCTTCACTGGCAGCATTATTTGTTTACAAAATGGTCCCTTACCAAATAAATCGTATAAGTAAACTTTACAACCCCAGTATATGATGAAGTGGTCACGAGACAATTAAATTGGCCAAAGTTTTTCACTGCTACCCCATTTATTTCACTTGATCTGTTTTCTGACTAATGAAAAGAACTATTTTAGAGTTTTTGTATTCAAATGTACATCTTTGGACACAGTTTTATTTGGACAGTTAGTATGTAACATACATCATTCAGACAGTTTTGTATGTAACGTATATCACTCACAGTTTTGCATTAAACATACATCATCCAGATAGTTTTATATGTAACATACATCATTCAGATACAGTTTTGGAACATATCATTCATAGTTTTATATGTAACATACACTATTCTGAGGGTTGTATGTAACATACACTATTCAGACACGGTTTTGTAGGTAACATACACTATTCTGACAGTTTTGTAGGTGACATACACTATTCTGACAGTTTTGTAGGTAACATACACTATTCTGACAGTTTTGTAGGTAACATACACTATTCTGACAGTTTTGTATGAAACATACATCATTCAGACCAGTAAGCTTTCTTTTAAATTTAATGCCACCAGAAGCTGTAACAGCCAGCTTGATCAAATGAGAACAAATTCTGCACGATTCAAATCTGCTTTAGGTGTCATTGTGTAAATGTGCTTTTCACCTTTCAGTTCATACTGTGAATGCCAATTAACTGCATGTTTGTCTAATTATACCATCTTTCATTTGGTCTAAGTCTTGCATCTCAACTTCTTTCAAAAATATAACTTAAACAAAACCCAACTTTTTCTTGCAATACTGTAATGCTTTATTTATGTTCCATCTTTAAAACTGCCTGTCTACAGCTTGTACTTTTTATGTTACTGACATTAAAAAAAAACTCTTGTAATTTGTACCTTGTGAAATAATTGTACAAATTTAAAGATGTTATCCATAGCATGTTATTTTCAACAAATCCTTTTATCTCCTCTTACCTAAGGCAGAACAACAAAGTCCAAATAATCAACAATTACCTAAACTAATGATTAGGTGAGAAATACCATCAGAACATTAAATCAATTATAACTTATTGAATTTCAGCAGAAGTTAACTAGTAAAATAATGACAATTACCCTTTGAAAGATCCAGGCACTGTAATTTTTCTGTTGGTGACAGATTTGAATATACGACTCACAACTTCGTATTCTGGCCCAGACATTTCTTTTTCCAGTTTTCCTTCATACTTTTTCTGTAGATCATCCCTGAAATAAGAGAAAAATATTTGCTGACATTAGTTTTGCAGGAGATACAAACTGTGCTTATCAAGTGGGAGGTAGAGGGCTCACAATATCAATTTATGGGGTTTTATTCAAGGATCTTCCCGGTGTCACAGGTGTATATCCAATAGTGATATCTTCTAATTTGAAACCTCATATTTTTCAAACAGTGACTGAATATTCGATGGTATATTTTCGACTCCAGAGATATGCTGATACTGAAACTATCTCTTAACTATTTAAAGAATTCTTGCCGAAAAGATGTTAAGGGTTGCTTCCATTCATCCAGTTATAAAGCCAACTGAAACACCTGAGATTGTAAGCCTGTTGAGAGCTATAACGTAATGTCACAAAATGGTCATTAAAATCAATATAACTAACAATAATATGGTACTGGTAGGTCAAACTGGTAGACAGTGTGGTACTAATCTTGATGCATTCCCTTGCCAAGTTGGATGATTCCTGTTATAACAGTACATACAATGCGTAAAAACAAACAGACTTAAATACAATGACTTGAAAATGAATGTACAAATAATGTATGCACAACATTAGTATTCTCAACCCTTTCGCTGTGGGGAAAGCGCTACAAAACCCACCAAAAACTTTTGTTAGGACCCAGGATGAATAAATGGTTGAAAAACAATTCTACTTTACACATGTGTATGTGCAGATGCAGATGTTGAAACAGGCTCCAACACTGATGAGGGGGATAAAACAATAGTTCTCAACCATGTGGAGGTGACCTAAATATTACTAAATAATGTGAAGAACAACACATATAATTCAGATGTAATTATGGAATGCAACACAAAAAAATGTCATGGTCCACAAAAATGAGAAGAAAAAGCAAAATTACTGGTGAAAAACAAATACAGTTGCTTATCCTTAAAGTGAAGATCATGTTAATGCAGCTGAAACAAAAAGTGTACTTACTCTGACAGTCCAAGTTCCATGGTGATTTCATCGTCCTTAGAGAACAGCAAGATCAGGAAGTGGTATCTGGTCTGACCCTGTTTGATAGGAGGATCCAAGCTGACCTGAAATTGACATCAAAATATTGATAGAAGGATCCAAGCTGACCTGAAATTGACATCAAAATACTGATAGGAGGATCCATGCTGACCTGAAATTGACATCAAAATATGTGGAAGGAAGATACTGATCTAAATTAACAGCATGTTTCAGTCCCACCCAAATACAGATTCTATTAATCTGTTCAAATACTATGATTAACATATTATTTGACCAACTGCTTCCCAATTATAAGTCTTAATTGCCTGCTGGCACTGCCATCTATGCTAGTACTTTATTTTTCAGACCAACATTTTTGAGTGTGACAATATGTCCTTGTTATTGTTCCTACACTTATTACTAGAAAAGGTTTAGGACATCATTATTATTTAAGTGTCATAAAGTTTTCCTGAATTCAAGTAATTCAGCATTGTCATAAATAAAACTTTGGTGATATGCTAACTAACAATGCAGCTGTTCACATTTACATTTTTTTGAAAATTCATTTTTCTTGCTAAATTCATGAATATTCAATCCTTATAAATAAAATTTATGGACTGCTTTGCAGATTATTTTCAAAACATTCTTTTCAAAGAACATGAAAACAGTTGCTTGCTGCCTAGCAACACAATTTAAATAATGAAGTATATGCTGCAATATTTAACACAAATCATCAACTAAATGCCCAATCTCCTTTAGACTTGATTATCATACTTTTTATTCCAACAAAAATGTAAGTTAATAAATGTCAAGAATCTCCCAACTTACTTACCACAAAGAATATCTGTCTTCCATCTTTATGGGGCAGAAGAAAAAGTCGTAAAACAGTTGTATATGGGATCTTGTAGTCAAATGTTTTACCATGAAGCTGTAAGAATGTCGGGTACATCTTGATGTCATATCGACCTCTGAAATATATTACAGATTTCCCTAAAACTGTGTTAAGTTTTAAATAAGTAAAAAAGCATAAGTACATACACAACAATCTATCTGTGTGTTTGTGTTGATTTGGATTTTTAATGTAGCTTTAACAATTTTACTGTCACATCAATATATGTCTGCAGTGTGGCAGTTCATAGTGATGTCTAGTACTGGGGCATCATGAATTTTGCTGCCCACCTATTACATGCGTACGGATGACTCCCATCTAAATGATTTTCTGCATCCCAGATTTAAAAAATTGAGTCTAAATACGCGTGATTAAGCACTTCCGAGACCTCTGGTTTAATGAACAGTACATTACACACATGACCTGGGTTTAATGAACAGTACACTGCACACATCACCAGGGTTTAATGAAACGTACATTACACACATGACCTGGGTTTAATGAACAGTACATTGCACGCATGACCTGGGTTTCATGAACAGTACATTGCACACATGACCTGGGTTTAATGAACAGTACATTACACACATGACCTGGGTTTAATGAACAGTACATTGCACACATCACCAGGGTTTAATGATCAGGATATTATATTTGTAACCTGGGTTTAATAGTTCTCAAAGTAGATAGCTAATTTGTGTGCAGAAATCACTTATTCCTCCTCTGCTGATAATTCTACAAACAAGTGTAGACAATTAACTTTGTCATAAAACTATCAACCATTGCAATTTACAATTCATTAAACTTAGTTATAACATGATGGTCTGGGTCAGCACTACAAGTACTTTTCAAACATTAGTAGTGATCAGGCAAAATAACTCAAAGGTTTGTGGCCATAAATGTTTAGGATGTCAAGCCCTAACTTGGCTGGTTTGGATACTTTGAGCTGAATCACTTAAGATGAAAATGAATGTTAGAAGATTAAAAATTTTTGTTAATGATTCTTGTCAAGGCAAATTAAAGATCAATTCAAGTAACATGTAAGGTTGTTTCTAACTGTAATCTGCTCCGTTTGACAGAACTACCATCATTCATCATCTGCTTCAAACCCAAACCAGCCATTAAAATTAACTAATTGCAGTTTTGTAAACAATCTCGACATGTTGCCTGGCCTCATATTCACTGATAAAGATTGACAACTCTACATTTTGCTTGGCCTCAAATTCCAATAATGGGCCTTAAGTCTGCATACTGCCTGGCCTCAAATTCACAAAGGGCCTTAACTTACTCTTTCAAATGATAATTTATATTAATAAAGCCATATCTGCATTTATGGCAATTTGACAGACAATAATATTACTACAGACCAGATTTTTTAAATATATTTAACTCCTTGTCCTGATTTTTTCAGATCCTTAACACTGACTGAGGTTGACTGCCTGGTTATACATTACTACTGAGGTTGACTGCCTGGTTATATATCACTACTGAGGTTGACTGCCTGGTTATATATCACTACTGAGGTTGACTGCCTGGTTATATATGACTATGGTATTTGCTGACAACTATGTCACATGTCAGCTAGCAGATTCCACAGATAACCCATAACTACAACTCTGAAAAAGGTACACAAACTTTTACCCATTTTACCAATCATGCATCATGCCAATGTGTAACTCTCAACCAAATACTGGAATGGAGGGGGATAACTTATAAGCTCTCAGCTAGACTAATCACATGTAAAGATTGCAACTTGATAAAGAAAACGGTTGTCTTCCAAACGTAATGGGATCATATTATTGTGAATTAAATTTCACCTGCCAAATGTTTTAAGCATAAAACATGGTACATACTTTTAATAAGAAGAGCTTATCACTTTTTAGTTGCTACATTATGATTCTCAAGGTCACCAGAGGGAGTGCAGATGACAATTTTCCCTTGCCCATTCTAAATGTTTAGTATTATATTTGATCATTTTAGTCACAACTTGGAGCACTGGGGGTTCATGAAATAGCATTATGATATATACGAGATAAATTTCTATAAAACGATTAATTTAACAAAAGATGACATATCCCAATTGTCATGGGGCAAAATCATACATCTTAACCAAGTTTGCATTGCATTTTTAAAATACAGTGTATAATAGAATTGTTTTAGCTTCATAATGATTCATGCCATATAGGATGAGAATATATAAAGGGGTTTATATGCAAATTACAAGCTTTAACCAACACCTTAACTGATGACAGAGCTGCCACTGATGGAACAGTGAATACAATGTTTCACTTATTACTCAAGTGGGCTTGGCTATTATCAGTAGCAATGACATGACCACATATTTGAATTTATGTTGTAATGAAGTTTGTTGCAGTGTTTTTCCTATCGGGTAATTACAAAACAAAACTCTTACCTTGGGGTGAGACACTGTACTTCATTGAATATCGTGATAGCATCTCCAGTTGCCTGAATAATATCTGCTTTTTGTATGACATTATTATAAAATTCCTGCAATAAAATAGAAAAAAGCTCTACTGATATAAATGTGAAAAACAGAAACTGTTCTACTACAGCCAACACCTGTAATTACGAGTTATGACATTCATTACACTCATAGAAAGATGTATATGCTTGCAATTTGTAAGTGTCATCTTATCTATAGAACATCTGGTCTACATGAGAACTGTTGGGGAGTGGTATATTTACGACTGTGTTACAACACTTACCAATTTCAAACACAAAATATGCTCCCAGCTGTGGTTCAAGCTGAATAAATGTTGGGTTTTTTTATAAAAAAATTTACTCTGATTTTTATATAATATTATTCTATGTTAAACTTCTGTGACACAAAAAAGAGGAAAATTAACTTTTTTTTAAATTCTAAAAAGGGAAACAATCCTAGCAGGTATTTTCTGTTGCTACTCTAATATACAAAACTAGCTTGTAACTTTGGTCTTATGGATTAATCAATTTACCATGTGGAAGGGTTATCCATATTAATTCATTGTAACAAAGGGTGATCTATATTGGCTTACCATATGAAAAGGCTATCCAAATCAGTTTACATTATATAGAGCTATCCAAATCTGTCCATAATGCCTGAACCTCACACAATCTTGAAGGTCTTACGATAATCAGTGCAGATAACTGTTTCAGATACTCTAATCCAATTTAGGCCATTCCAAAATTAGGAGTGGGGTGGTGTAACAAGATGGGCCAGGCTGGGATTGGATTTAGCGAAGACAATAAAGTAATTTCATGAATGAGATGTTTATTTATCACGTAACTGAACGACGAATGAATTTGACTCCATACTCATGTGCATACAGTAATAACAATGGATTTAACCTGTGTATCCCCTAGTGGTGAAAGACTAAGAGTCAAAAATCTCCTTGGTGTCAGACCAAGTATTAAAAAAACTTTGGAAACAAAACAGGGGGTCAAATAAAAATTTTGGGGTCCCTGAAGCACAAATGATGGTAAAGGGAAACACTGATTTAATAGAATATGTACAACAAGTTAAACAGTAATAACAATGGATTTAACCCATGTATCCCCTAGTGGTGAAAGACTAAGAGCCAAAAATCTCCTTGGTGTCAGAACTGGGGGTCAGGCCAAGTATTAAAAAAACTTTGGTATCAAAACAGGGGGTCAAGTAAAAATTTTGGAGTCCCTGAACACAAATGAGGGTAAAGGGAAATACTGATTTAATAGAATATGTACAACAAGTTAAACAACTGATACAGACCTGGTCAGTCAGCAAATACTTGGATACATCTTTAAAACTCTATTGATACTGACCTTTAGGTTACTATGGATACATGCGACATATGGTAATCGCTTACTAGCAGGCCTAGCAACTTTAAGCAGTGTTATATTGACTCATAACCTGCATGAAATCAATAGGAAAATGATTTATTTTCTCAGAAATGGCAAGTATTATAATTGTTATGACTTTAATCCGCTGACAGTCTAGACGAAACTACAGCATATATGAAACCTGATCCAGTATTCACCATATGCATTACTAGTCACATGACTTCACAAATCTCAACAGTCACGTGATATCAACAGCACACTCCTTTTTAATGTTATTGTATAAAATTCAATTATATTAAATGAAAGTCAGATACCTTTTGTAAAAAGAACCTATAATTTACAACATATTTTTTTGAAGAAGAACAACAAGAAACCTGTCACTGTCGCTGCAATCTGGCCAGTCAGATTCATCAAGAACAGAGCACAAATTAACAAGGTAGTCACGTGATACACCAAACCCTGGCAGATGTTCTATGAATAAATATATATAATTTTGGGTTCTTTCAATTTTGTATTTTTATTACAAACAGCATATGACTTTTATTTAATATTTTTTCTACAAAATTTGAAATGGAATATTACTGATATCACGTGACTACGGTATCTATGAGGTCATGAACATGTGGGTTGTTAAATTTGTGTACTTGTATGACAACCAATGCAAATTCCGAGTACCAGGTCAAATTTCATCAACGTCCTAGTTTTATTTTAATTCAGCAGATTAAAGATATAATGATATTAATACTCACAATTTATGAGAAAATAAATAATTTTCATATTGATTTAATGTGGGTTTGGCTAGATTTAACAACATTTAAGTTTGCTAGACCATCTGGTAAACGGATACGCTTTTCTGCCACCTTGTTGGCCTCTTGTGATGCTAGACTGGTTTTCATATCTTCCATGTAAGAAAAGATACAGATATCGCACTATGGGAAAAAAGTATACTAGATGAATCTAATCCACTGAGCGTTTGGATTGACTCAACAAATATGTTCATGGTAAGCACCCAAATGATATATACTGCAAACTCCAAATATTCTGGTCAGAACTCGATAAATTTAACTCACAATTAGTTCAGTTACAACTCAATTATGTAATTGTTTCGGGCATCAAGTGGTGGCAGAAAATTCCCGTTTTTTTTCCCCGACTTACATCAATATTTGCAAATTTCAAGGACTTTTCATGGTCATAAAATAATTATAATTTCTCCCGACTTTTCTTCAGATTTTCCGGTGGGAACCCTGGTATTCCTAACTTACTGCATCTCATAATGTCTTCTTGGACAAGTAGTTTGACTTACGTGTGGGTCATGCACTTTAAAATGTTTTCTATTCAGATGGTGGATGGATTAGCTTATACGTGAATGGGTTTATTTACTAGTACAAACAGATCACAGCAGGTTCTGCAAAAGAACCTTTCAAGCAAATGAATTCAGGTTATTAACATTATCAGTTTTTATATTTCTGTAATAGCCGGATAATTAAGATTATAATCTGAAAATATTTTTAGTATTTGCCTGACAGGGTGAGTACATTGTTTGAGGTTTTTCAACTCCTGAACCAGAAAGAAGTAAACAATGCAACAGGTACACTTAATTTTAAGTGCCTTCCACACCCATGCCCCATCCCATCCAATTCTGGAACAGCCAGGGCTCAAATTTAACTCTCACATGATTGCATAATCCGAGTCAGTTGTGGAAAATGCGAGTGGAGATTTCTGGCTCTTGCGTCTTTTAGCAAATTATACTTTTTTCAAAGATATAAAGTAAATCTTTAGTAAATCTGGTTAAAACACACAAATGCAGCAAAATTACATGCATGATTCAAAAACAAAATAGAATATATTTTGTACCCAACCATTTAATTCACAAATATGGATATATCTCTCTGATTTCTTTATTCGGTAGGGTCCAAGCTAGGGTGCGAGTCAGGTGAAACAGCTGCTCCAGTACCTGTCATTTTGCATAAATACACAGAACAAGAAAAGCTGATGTCCCCTTTTTCTTAGCCTGTGCCCCTCCTCCCTCATTTCTTTCCAGCTGAATGTTTACATATGCTAAGTATAATATCAAATTGTGTCTTTCCTTTCTTCTTTGAGCAAAGTAAAGAACTTGAACATCATATTCTGTACTTTTCATAAACTTTGGTGCCAAATAAAAGATAGTTATGTCTGCCATTTTGTTTCAATCAACAAGATTAATGCCAAAAATATATACAAAATGCCTAAAGATATGCCTGAAATTCTATGCATTTGTAGAATACTCCGGTGGCCTAGTGGTTAGAGCATCCATCTTGGATGCGGGAGGCTGCAGAATCAAACCACCACCAAGTCATACCAAAGATTTATAAAAATGGTACTAACAGCTGCCTTGCTAGGTGCTCAGCATTAAGAGGTGTATATCAGGACTGGTGCGCCTGATGCCAGGATAATGTGACTGGGTGGGACATGATGCTATGTGTCTACAGCATGATGCCCCAATGCACAACATCCCTATCAACTGCCACACTGCAGACATTGTATCTATGACTGAATATTTTTAAAGCTACGTTAAAAATCCAAATCACATACTCTCATTCATTTGTATCCCAATCATTAGCAAATATTACTCTGGGGAGGTTTATATGATGATCACTAAAAAAATGTAAAGAAGTTTATTTCATATTTCAATCGATAAATGTAGGAAGAATGTAGTTATACCATGTATCTGTCACTAGATTTTGACAGTAATCTATTTTTAAGCTTCCCGTCTTTTGCAAAAACGAAGTCATTCAACAATTTTACTGAATCAAACTAGAATTTTAATGTTCATAAAGTCTACTGAGTATTTCTTTGTTCTGATATTATTTGCCAAAAAGGTTTAGTTAGGTAAGCACCTGCTGCAAACAGTCTAAAATTCTATTCTTCTAGCTATTTTGAAATCACTTTGCCACAGTCAGATGGGGGAGAAAAGTCTCTCTGCCCCAAAACTGGAGTCCAGATTGGATACTGTTATGGACAAATCTCTGGCGACATGTTCTTCTATTTTTGGTGTGTGGGTAGAATGACCAATTGTAAATATCTGCATCATAATCTTCCCGCCTATTATCTATTAACAAAATGGTTATCACTAATATGTTCTTTTTCAATCCTGGGACTGATTGTTCATGAACTTTTCATGGTCCACAAATACAAACTTGGAAGTGTATAAAACAGACTTCATAATAAATAAGAAAAACAATTCAACTGTACGTGTATTTGTTTTACTTTTTCAACATGTTAAAACAACTATATATTGTATTGTAGTTCTTTCCTATTCTCAAATTCCTGGAGTAACTCATTCCCACAAATGCATGTAGAAATTAAAATTTGCAAGCTGATTTTTTCCCCTCCACCTGCAAAAAGCTGCTAATAGTACAGAAAGTCAAATCTGAGTTTGACAGCCCCCAGCTAACTGCCTCAGTTGTCTCATTTAACCATACTTTGGTTTGACAACACAAATTACATGACTATCATGGAAATAATATTTAATTCATGGCAAATCAAAAATTCAAAGAAAGAAAGTGATATAAAATTCATTATGTTTTAGTTACTTGTCAATAGCTGATAAAATCTCTGTCTACTGTCTTGTATGTCAGGAATTATTTCACTCAGAACTATTTAGATGATTACATTTAAACCTTGGCTGTACCAGAATTGACTCACTTTGGCGACATTGTTTCAACTGTTATCACTGCTACTCAAACCACCTTAGTGTTCTTACTTGGCAAACTGTCCCACGCCTTAGCAACATTACTGTATAAACTTAGCAATTAGATATGTATCCACTAAAGAACTGTCATTACAAACTTAGCAATTAGGTGTGTATCCACTAAAGAACTGTCATTACAAACTTAGCAATTAGGTGTGTATCCACTAAAGAACTGTCATTACAAACTTAGCAATTAGGTATGTATCCACTAAAGAACTGTCATTACAAATTTAGCAATCAGGTGTGTATCCACTAAAGAACTGTCATTACAAACTTAGCAGTCAGGTATGTATCCACTAAAGAACTGTCATTACAAACTTAGCAATTAGGTGTGTATCCACTAAAGAACTGTCATTACAAACATAGCAATTAGATATGTATCCATTAAAGAACTGTCATTACAAACTTAGCAATTAGGTGTGTATCCACTAAAGAACTGTCATTACAAACTTAGCAATTAGGTGTGTATCCACTAAAGAACTGTCATTACAAACTTAGCAATTAGGCGTGTATCCACTAAAGAACTGTCATTACAAACTTAGCAATTAGGTATGTATCCACTAAAGAACTGTCATTACAAACTTAGCAATTAGGTATGTATCCACTAAAGAACTGTCATTACAAACTTAGCAATTAGGTGTGTATCCACTAAAGAACTGTCATTACAAACTTAGCAATTAGGTGTGTATCCACTAAAGAACTGTCATTACAAACTTAGCAATTAGATATGTATCCACTAAAGACATGTGCAGCAAAGCTGCATATGAAGCTCAATGAAAACAGAAGTTTACAATACAAATGTCCCCAGATTGCCAAGTGTAATGATTGGTTTCGCTTATGATAATACATATACTTGAATTTGGCGCAATTTAATACAACATGAGTGAAGTGGTTCAATACTTGAGAACTGATCTGGTCAAGCTATGTAACTATGAAATGAAAAGGACTATTTGTACAATCACTACTGCATGCAATTCAAATTCTGCAGACATTAAATAGCAAATATAATCATACACAACTGCAAATCAACAATGGATTAAATCTGTATTACCTGGACTGGATCCTTATCGGTGTTGTCTGAAGGTATATGAAACCTAAGTTCTGTCAGAGAGACAGCTGCGTCGTCATTCTGATGAAACTCTATTGTCACTTCATTTTTTGCAGTAACAGAATGTGACACATTATTGAGAGGAATTTCAAAAGCACACACATTGTCCACCAAGAAGTTTAGAGAATTTCCTGGAAGAAGAAAAAGTTTACAAAACACAGAAATAAAGAGACATACATATATTTTTATAATCACTAGTTGTATATATGGATACACTTACAAAATGATCAAATAATCCAACATGTGTATTCAAGTAATCTGTTTCTCTCTATGTACCACATCAATTAGCCCAAATAATAAATCACTCAAATAATGAATTTGTATGAAAATGTGTGGCAATACATTAAGATAATTGCAAAAGGAAAAAATTATTGTTTATATTATACTGCCTTGATGTATCTTTCATTAACACCCATGTTCAACTCCACATCTTCTTTCATACCTTCAAACTTTGCCAATCCCCAATTCCATCCTTTAGTTGATAGGTCAACTTTCTCCATTGAGGTGTTGTAATTCTTGGAGACAAATGTGGCCAACTTGTCATATTCCTGAAGGAAAAAAAAAGGATATTTGTAGTTTTAAAGGTTAAGCCATAGTTATACCAACAATTATTCTACAGACACTTAAAAAAGTTATAATATCCAAAGAAATCAAGGTACAATTTTCTGAAAGGAGTAATATACATTCCTTACACTATGATAATTAAACCCATTAGTGACTTTCTTCTATAAAAACAAACTAACTTCTGCTGCAGAGCAGAATTGTCCACCACTTTTCTCAGTTGTCCTTAGTTTCTTATACATATCACTCTTCATTACTATGTACTTTGTCGAAATGTGAATCAGGATATAACTTGGTACCTACATGGATTCCATGACCAAAATTAAACATTATATTTACACTGGTTCATCAAATGTATGACAATATTGGTACTTAAGTACTGAAGTAAGTAAACTAACATTCTAAAACTGTTGTGCACATTTAAAGACAACACAAAACATATCCCGAACTGTGAAGTCTCAATAATGAAAGATGCAGGTCGCTATCAATGCACACACACACATCCAGTCAGGCAAGATAACACATTTCTTCCATTTTTCACCAAAGCATCCTAACAATAAAACTGGCACAGTCAACAGAGTAGCACTAGCAGTGATAACATGATTGTCAAGATGGCCATGGTGATAAGGACGTAGTGATAATAAGATTTTCAATATGACCAATGGTGGCCCCACTGAATGTCTGTGACGCTGCATTTTCATTTAGAACCAACTAAACACTGCAAGAAGTATTTCTGTAAAAAATCATTTTAAAAAAAATAAATTATGTTTCTCTAAAATCACCCCATCATAAGGACTTTAGAAATTACTCAGGAATCCAGACCTTCCATAAACTTGAAAAAAGTTTCCCTGTTTATACTCTGCATAACTAACAAATTACCCATCTGGGATGTATGCTTTGTTTGTTTGCTGAGTTTTTACACCATTTTCCAGAAATATGATAGGCTCAATCTCATTAAAATCTTATCTCAGTGTCCGACATGAAGATCTGACAGTGACTGCTTAGGGATTATGTTCTGATGACCTATGTTATTACCATAAGTACTAATTTTATCAGCCAATCAGATAAAGTTTTATTTCTTCATGTTTGGGAGATTGAGCAGTATGACTAAGTGCATCAATATGTGCAGAGCTGCATTACCATGGCTAAGTCAAAGGTCATTAGCACATGACCACTAAGTGGTCACTAATAAACTTACCAAAAATGTTCAACTTTACTTCAATAATTTCACAATATTTACAGTCACATGAATTTGTTCTCCAATACTATTGATGCTGAAGTTATTTCATGTACATGTCAGTGTTCACATCGTAATTAAGTCACAACAATTTTTCAATTTTTGCAGCAAATATATTATACTTCTCTCTTTTCATAACAAATCTGTAAAATAAACACCAAAGTACATCAACTATATACAAATAATCCCATACACTGACTTGTCATTTTCTCCAATGGACACAACCTGTTGATGTGCCAGTTAAGCTCTTTTTGCAACTTTGGCAAAGATTTCTTTAGCCTTCTTTTTTGTCACCACAGACTTTTTTGGCTCATAGTGCAATTGTTTCTTTTCCTTCTCAATGAAAGACTTTTTCTCTGGTGCTTGGCGACATGCAGTCCACATATTCTGAGGGCTACATCTGTTCTCTCATGCAAAGAAATCTTTCTTCTTATAGTAATTAACTACACTTTTTCCAGATGCCTTCTGAGCTTCAATTTATCTGTATGCAGCTTCTTTTGTAGATGCTGTTCCAAACTCTTCCAACCGCGATTACCATAATTCAGATCTTTATTACAGAGGTCACAAAATGGCAGTCCTCTAGCGTTTAGTTTTCTTATAAACTGATCAACTAAATTTCCATCAAGTTTTTGCTCCAACCATTCCCATTTCCATACAGTATTTAAAACCTTTATCTAAACTTTTCGTGTCAGGGTCTCTCTCAACAACTCAGGACACCCTGTTTTGCAAGCATGCTTCTTCTTTTAACTGCCATCAGTTTTCATTACATGAAGATTCATTGGAAGAATTTAAACCTTTGACCAATCAAAATACCCTTTACAAGAGTCATGTGCTAACTAATACATGGAACAAATAATTTACAAGGGTCATTGCAAAATGGGAGCAGACAGACTGTTTTTAAAAAACCAGATTGGAGATGATATAAAAAACAAACTATATCAAGAAAAATCTGATTCAAATCAGGAGAAAAGATGGATTCCACTTTAAAATAGAGAAAAATCATGTCTGGATCTTGTGTACCATCTGTTGTATCTAAACAATCTATGAAACATCGTTAATTATTGTCCAACTTATCTAGACTTTGTGAAACATTTTTTAAAATTCCAATCTCAATTAACAAAGGCAAGTTTAACTTTCTTTCATCAACAATTTTGAAAGTCACATTCATATACTAGCATAATTTAAAAGTCAACAACAGAGCACATGTTACTACCAACATGGTTTCAAGAGAAAATGCCAAGCCAAAATAGAAGAGTACCAAAATAGGAATGTGTTGATCTTACAAATGAAATAGGGATTTGACATTTTTGAAAACTGCACTTGTTTATGATGAAATTCTTGCCATCAGACATATGCCCGACAATGATTTCAATTAGTCCCAGGTGACAACCTGTAACATGGCATGCACAATGACTGTATTAAATCAGGAATAAAAAATGTATGCCACAATATATATACAGCAGCTAATAATTAACTCGTGTTCAAGGTCAGATTTATCTTTTGCACACAATCCATTCAAATCAGAAACATTTCACCAAATCATTTTTTCTCCACTTTTGGTAAATGTTACACGTAATTTTTAATGCTCATCATAGATTAGTTTTCTTTCTTTTCTTTTCTAAATGTATGAAAATTAATTGGTATAGGAGCAATTTTTATCAGAACAATTACAAATAAATAAAACTCTCTTGATTGCAAAATGATATCATGTAAGAATGGTATGATAGAAAGTATAACAAGTGATCCACTTTTATTTCAGAAAGTTAAATTTTTCGCAAAATTAAGAAAACACAATCACAAAAATAACCTTAGAGCTAAAAGGGACCAAAAACAATTAGCTTACAATAATTTGATGGGTAGGGCTTTAAAAGAGAGCAACTTTTCTAAAGTTAACAGAAACAGCATTCACTGACCAGAATACTTCAGAAAAATTTATAAAACCATTAATAGGTATATCATATTCTTACCAAACTTCATTCAAATAGCTTAATGGTTATTAAGTTATACTGACAGAAACCAAGTATCCATGTGAAGAAAAAAATTTGCATAACAAGGGCCATAACTCTGTCCATCATGGAATAATATACTGAATGTTTATCGAGGTATGCCAGTCACAAACAACAACAACCCATCTCAAGAAATAAAGTTAACTGTAACATACTATAACTCAAGGTATTCACCACATTGTTTCAGAAAATGTCCAATTGTTCAAAAGGTACACTGACCATAACCATCCGATGTAGTGGAAATTTAAAATCATCCAATCTAGGCAACAACTCTTGTCAAAATGGGCTCTCAAAAGATGAAACTTTTTAAAAGCAAATCTATCAAACGGAATCCAAAAATGTACCAAGCTCTAACAATTACAAGAAGAATCAATGGATGGACAGACAGAAGACTATTATAAAGCTCCTGAATCTTAAAAAAAACCTGAACAAGTAAAAAATAGGTCACAAGTAATTTTCTAGTAATATATACAGGAAAAAGCAGCCAAAATATATTTGCATTGGCCTGGTTACTAAAGTTCCTGTTGTTACAGGCCAACAAAAAAGATCTGCCAGTTTAAACCTTTTAGTGGAATACAAAGCATCATTTAAGTGCGATTTGATTGGCTAAGCAACCAGACTGAAAAACGTAAGTTTTCAATGCATTCTAAAACTAATATTATCAAACACTGATTGCCCAGGAGGTTCTAGTGTGACAATCATGGACAGACATGCAGGGTAAGAAAAATTCAAGTTAAAGAATCACGGATTTACAATAATATCACAATTTATCTGGATCTGAAAGTAATAGGGTTTTACCGTGTCTTTAAAGCCATCGTATCTATGTATGTTGCCATTTTGCATTATTAGCTTTAGGCAATATCCCCGGGATCTCTTAAGCCACTGAACCTTCTGCACATCAGAGCTTTCAAAATGATCCACCTTCCCAGTTTTACTGTTTTTGAAAATGACACCATTGCTCTGTAGTTTTAAACGTCCAGGATTCTGTGAAAAGAATTAAACAAGCAAATCAAGAGGACATAAATGAAATAGAGGACCAAAAATAAATATATCAAAAGAATTTGCTGATTATAGATGAACTGTGGAAAGAATTATCCATCTGAGATATAAGGATACATGCGGTAAATTTACAAATATTTCTGTATTTCCAGTTATTGTGGTGAACATCATATATTATGGTCAAGAGCTGTCAGTGAAAACTATTTCTCACATATGACTTTGGTTTAATGTGTTAAAAAGGAAAAATATAGCTTTCATACCAAGCTGTAGTGTGCTTAACTCTGAAACTATGAAACATCAAATATAGCTCTGGTAAAGCCCCAAATAGTACACCCCACCCTTGATAACTTGTGTCTGCAGTAACTCACACACTTATATCATGGGGTCAGGCTCCAGAAAACATGAAAAAAATTAACCCCATACCTGTCCAACATGACAAAAATCACAACAACACTAAATTAAACATTGATATATTGCTTGCTTTATCATCAAAAATAGCAGTTTGTGCGTGGAAGTTTAAATTTTGATACAATTCCTTTCCCATACAAATTTCTCATCATGGTGTAAATAACCCTTTTAGATATTTCAATCCATCAAAGTGCCAGTAACACCTACTGGTGGCAGCACTTTCAGAAATAAACAATGAAAAAGTTTTGTGAAGTGACAGTCATGTTTTAGTTATATCTTCTAATTCAGTTTCAGTATAATCATCAATAATGAGAAATGTTCCATTGTATCGTGTCAGATCAACAGACAATTTAAAATTATTATTGTTGTTATAAATATTACTATGTAGGTAATATAATTAAAGGATCTAACATAGGTTAGTTGTTTATCCTACTAATCAGCAAATGTGATCAATGATAGGAAAAGAAGCAAAACAATATTAGATGATTTTGTTCTTGCACATGCATATTTTCTGCAATTTTGGAATCCAGAAACATCTATCTGAACAAAGGACCAATGTAGTCTTCTACTGCTAGAGGTTGTCGGTGTTTTATTAAGAACTTGGTAGATAACACATCTGCATTTATAAAATTTGTGTCCACAATTTAGTTCTGCTGTATAAAAAGAAATTACATCAGTACTGTAGTTAATAAATGAGCTAATTCAAGGTCTCTTGTTTTACCAGTATTAAAATCCTTTCCATGCAGCATGCAAGGGGCATGAAGATCCCTAGAATGGAATGCTGTATTGTGTAATTATGTATTCATCTCTGAACTGGTTTTTCGTCTTTTCCTAATCCATCTGTGAAATCATTTTTACAATATTTTTGTTCTAACACACATCAGCTAAAATAAATCTTCTTGACTTTTAGTGCCAAATACCTACAGACTGGTTCTGTTTTGAATTAGAACAAAGAATCTGCGAACAAAGATTAAAAGTTAGAAAACCAATCTGTTCTCTCCTAAGCCATACAGCTGCTATAAGTAGAAACCGAGGTTAAAAGTTGAAAGTAGAAACCAGCACGTTTCTTGAAGTAGGGCAACTGCTATAGATAGAACATAATACTGTTAGGAAAGTACATGCGTCTTCGGACAAATGTACTCTTATGTCGTAGTCACATTGAAGCCGTCTTTTCTAAAATACGGTCGGTGGGATTAATGGGATGTTAATAAAAATGAGAAAACAAATTTTTAATTTTTGGGAGGGGGATATACCAAAAACGTGTATCCCAAATACAGTTACACATAAGGCATAATACAGTTGGGGAAAAAGTGTAATGGTTGGCATGTATGCATCACTATATGACTCAATTTGTTAAAGCTACATTAAAAATTTAAAACAAAACAACATACACAATATTGAACAGTGTATCCCCCAGGGAGTAAAATTGAGGGTTAAAAAAAACACCTTGGTGTCAGAACTGGGGGTCAAATAAAAATGTGGGGACCAAAAATGTACTGACAAATTTTCATCTCACCCATACTTTTTCAGCTTAAAATAGGATATTGCAAGACATACAACATACTATCTTTCTCCCTAAACATACAAATAAACTAGCCTGCACAATTAACAAATGTATTGTCAAAGAATTATTTTATTAGTTTAATTTTCTTTTAGTTTAAAGTCACACATCTTTTTCTAGCAATATTATAGACCAACACATTACATATAAGCCAATACAAAAAGCCAAATAAATCTTTTTAACCAAATGTCAGTTAATTTACTGCCTGTCATAAAATGTGTACTATCAATGGTTTCATTGTACTTCATCCTAGAACACATTTATCCAAAATCAAAGAGGCTAATGATTCATCTTCTTTCTAATAAGTTACACTTGAACTTTAAGATCTTTCTTTTATTGCAGCAAAGTTAAAAACTAAAAAAATCTGCAATGACCCACAGACTTTGCAATCCAAATAATGCATTTGTCTCTGCATGTGTACCGATTTCTTTGTTGTGAAAGAATGTCTTGGGTGAAAAATGTGTTCTCCAGATATCTTGCAGTCCCTCAGTAACTTGTGCCCTTGTCTATACTGCAAACTGTAATTATGGACCCTGCTGTGAGTAAATTATTGAGAGATAGATGTGGTGTACAAGATGATAAGTGTGAAGTTATCAATCATGCAATAATTACTTTCTGATACATACCATTGCTCCTCTAACCTCCTGAACTACATCAGGGTATTCTTGATAGTCACTCATCTCTTCAAATTAAACTTCCTTGGAGTCTATTTGGTGATGTAAATGCAAACCTGAGAAGGAGGAAGTAAACAAAGTAAAATGATTCTTTTTCAAGTTGGTCTTATGAGAAATCAGAAAAATAATGGAATGCTGACAGAACACTTAGAAAGTCGAAAGTCATGCTAAAGTTAAGAAATAAAGACATTACAACAAGAGTCCCTCGACTCGACTATCAACTCTGCTGTTCAAAACTATATTTCAGGAATTTAAGATAAGACTATTTCTTCTTTTTAATTGCCAAGTGTTAAAACAATCTCTGATATTCCAGAACAATAAGAATTTCAATTTTAAAAACAGCAAAACACACTTCATTCAGTTTGTGACACATTGGAGAAAAGTCAACAATTGTTAGCTGATTCTGACAAAATGACAAGTACATGGAAGGAAAATATTGTTAGCATTCAGTCTTAAGATTTTACCGCTGACTGAAAGGCAAGGTCCAGACAACCTCCACCTCTCTTACTTTTCAGTCAATGGTGAAATCTGAGACTATCTGTATGCTAAGGACAGCTTCCTTGTATTTGTCATTTAGTCAAACTCAGCTAACAGTTGTTGACTTTTCTGTTGTTTACTCAAACTCAGCTAACAGTTGTTGACTTTTCTCCATTATGTCACAAGCTAAATTAAACATGTTTTGCTCTTTGGAAATTAAACTATTCTTGATAACGTCTGGCATAAGTTGGAAATTAACAGATGTAATTAGGACAATCTAGAAGGATTGGCAATACTGAGGGATGCAGACCTGGCTTCCCTTGTGATATAGTTACAGGTTGGACACACACACCATGCCCTCTATTCATTCAAGGACAATCTTAATTTTCTTTGCAATGAGCCCTAGTACTACAATGTAAGATTTAAGACAGGCTATTTATGTTTTGGTGCTATGTCTTACTGCCTAAATAACAACTTGTGCAGTGTGTTCTGATGTTGACTTACATCAGAATGAATGACCAAATTTTCAAGAATATCTCAAACAGCTGGAAGCATATATTGAAGCTTTTCAACAAAATAATCTAGATTTAGGTGGACCGTATTTACTGTCTTTAAAAAAAAAAGAAGTCACACTCTTGCACTAGCAAACAGACGCATTTTCAAGTTCATTTGACCTACATTTCAGTTGGTTGGAATGTGATGGAAGCCAGAAATATAGCAATTGTTTAAAACTATGATAAGTCTCATGAAAAAATTAAGCTATCTAAACAATTTCTTCAATATTAATGATGTGATGTGATTTGGATTTTTAAATTAGCTTTAACAATTTTTCAGTCATATCGCTACGATGTCTGCAATGTGGCAGTTTATAGTGATGTCTAGCACTGGGGCATCATGCCGCAGACATGTAGCCTGATGTCCCACCCAGTCACATTATCCTGACACCGGGCCGACCAGTCCTAACACTAACCTCTTAATGCTGAGCGCCAAGCGAGGCACCTGTTAGTACCATTTTTGTAAGTCTTTGGTATGACTCGGCCGGGGATCGAACCCACGACCTCCTGCATCCGAGGCGGACGCTCTAACCACTAGACCACTGGAGCGGTCTCTTCAATATTAGTATATTTTTATTTGTTTCATAAAAGAAACATTCTTGAACTAATCTGATTTCAGTATTGCCAGGTTGACGCATTCCAACCAGCTGAATGGAACATGAAAATGCACTCATTTGCTACTGTCAGATATTGATTCCATCAGGATAAAGATGGCAAAGTAAGTATAATCAATTAGATTTAAATCTGTGGAAGAATGTCAATATGGACTGCCAAAAGTATGAGATATTCCTGAAAGTTTTATCTCTTGTTCTCCTGTCAGTCGACTTGGGAACATGCTACATAAGGCCGTTATTTATGCAGTAAGACGTAGCACCAAAACAACGCTGATGGACTATAACTAGTTCTATAATGTAAGACCTCGTCCTTGATATTTATGTTTTGGATGTCTATAATGTAAGACCTTGTCCTTGATATTTATGTTTTGGATGTCTATAATGTAAGACCTTGTCCTTGATATTTTTGTTTTGGATGTCTATAATGTAAGACCTTGTCCTTGATATATATGTTTTGGATGTCTAGGTCTTACTACCTAAATTACTGCACTGTATAGTATGTTTTCATGTCGACTGACATCATAATGAAAGTCAAATTTTCAAGAATATCTCACACACTTGGCAGCCCATATTGGAACTTTTCTACAAATTAAAGTAATATGTATTAGTGAGACTTTACTGTCTTTTTCCTAAGAAATCAAAATTCTCACACAAGCAAATGAACCTGTTTTCAAGTTTTGTTGGTCTACATTTCAGTTGGCTGGAAAACGATGGAAGCCAGGAATGTGGAATTTGGGTTAAGTTGAAGGATGATTCTTTAACAAAATGAATACTAATAATATCTATTAGAACTGTAAGCAACGTTTCATTTCATTCAAGAAAGATATTCCCCCACATGAACCTACTTCCACAAACCTTGAAGACTGTCACATTTCAACAAATTCAAATGTATGTCAATGAACATCAGATTTTGATTCCAAGAGGATAAAAACAGCATAGTAAGTATATTAATTACACATCAATTTGTAGAAGAGGGTTGATATGGGCTGCCAATTGTGTGAGATATTCCTGAAACTGTGACTACTCATTCCGATGTCAATCAACATCGGAACACACTATAAAAAGCTGTTATTTGGGAAGTAAGACACAGCACTAAAACATAAATAACATTAGTGCTACCTGTAAGACCTCGATGCTTATATTTATGTATTGGGCATCTGGGTCTCACTGCCTAAGTAATGGAGCTGTTTAGCACGTTTTGATGTCAACTAACGTCGTAATGAAAGTCAAGTTTTCAAGAATATCTCACATAACTGGCAACTAATAATGAAGCTTTTCTACACAGTAATGTTCTAATGTTTTAGTCAGACGTACTGACTCGAATGTATTTTCTCAAATAAATTCAAATTTTCACAAAAGAAATGGACCTGTTTTCAAGTTTCGTTGGCCTGGAAAGCGATCAAAGCCGGGAATGTCGAAATCAGGTTAAGTTCATATATTATTCTTTAACAAAATGAATAAAAATATATTATGCTATTGTTACTGTAAGCAATGGTTCATTTCATTCAAGAAATATATCCCCAATATGAACCTACTTGAACTTACTTCGGCATACCTAAACTACCATTGCATTGCAACAAATTCAAATGTATGTCAATGGAATGTTAAAATGCGTCCATTTGCTAGTATCATATCTTCATTCCGCCAGGATAAAGACAGCACAGTTTATTAATTACACAAAAATTAGTGGAAGAGTGTTGATATAGGCCGCCAAGTGTGTGAGATGTTCCTAAAACTTTGATTACTCATTCCTATGTCAACGACATCGGAACACACTACACAAAGCCGTTATTTGGATAGCTGGACATAGCACTAAAACAAAAACAACATGTGCTGTCTTACATTGTAGGACTAGTCAGACTCCTGTGGTGGGACTAAGAACGTACCCGACAATCTAAAATGTTATCAGTGCCTCCTATACTGTTTTTTCATGTCGATTATTGTAAGCTTTTAATAGGACTTGTTATGTATTACATGTTGATTTTACGAAATGAATACTGCTATTTTCACCACATAATATCCAACAGATATGGCGGGAAAGAAAGTCTAACAACGTGATTCTTAATTGGCAAAAGGATGTTAAAGTAAATTTCTTCGCCTCTTTCGGTATTGACTGAAAAGACCCACCGTTGTAATATAAATAGTGAATATTTAAAATTTTAAAAAATGTTAAATAAAATTAAACTAGATAGGAACGGTTGCTTTGTTAAGTAAACATTTACGCATGTTATACCTTTCCAAAACCGGAAACTCCATAGGGTATTGTCGGGTTGTCGACGTAAAAATTCAAGCAGTGTGCTCAATATTCGTTACGGACTTAATCGACGTACAGAAAAACAAGGAAATCGGTGTGTTTTGTGATGGCGACAAGAAAGAGACTTTGTGTTATTGTAATGCTAAAACTACATTTCACAAGAAAGGGTCTATTTTAGTAGAAACTGGCCCGAATTCTGCGATCTCTTTTATCAGTTCATATATTTTTTTTGGCGAGAACACGTTCTGTAATATGTACGCTAAGTTTTAATGTTGCCGTTGTCACGAAAAGATATGCTACAAAAGTACAGTTTGTGCTTCAAGTTATACATATAGCAATATTTATATATGCATTTGCAGATGCTTCCCCTCTCTGTCTGTATGAATTTGCATTTCGTTATGTTCTCTTATATCTCGATCTGTCTCCCTTTTACACTCTCGGAATTTCCGTTTTCATCATTTCTTTCTCCTTCAGAAAGAAATAATGTTCTGATTGAATTCCACAACTCCTGAATGTCTTGATGTCCCAAAAGTCTTGAATGTCCTAGTGTATAATAGTATTTAATGTCCTGATGTACCACAATGATACATTCCAGAATGTCATTGACCGAATTCTCAATAATCCCAAAGTAATGTATTAGTCCAAAAGGAAAATGAGCGCTTCAGAGACAAGAGAAATTAACATGGGACATTTAAGACAAGGAAAAATTATCACAAGCGCCCCATTTTGGGATAGTTGGGCCTACTGGGGGGGGGGGGCAGTTGGGACACTTGGAGAAAATTGGCCACTTTCAGCAGTTGGGATACTTAGGGACAAAATTGGACACTTGGGGACAAAACGGTTTATGGGGATAAACAGGGAGTAAAAGGAAAAACGGAAAGGGTAATGGTAAACGGTTTTAAGTTTGATTTGAAAACACAGACATAAACAAACACAAATACATACACAACATAGAGACAAAACACACATTTTTGGCAATAGTGAAATAGTATCTTTCCTAGGCATGTAATTGGCCCTGAAAATTCACGTAGAGATTTCTACTACTTCTTCCCTGGCCACCATTTTTTCCGCCAGGTCTTCCAAGAAGACATTTGCTTGTGGACTTTCTCTGACTTTCTTTTCTTCTTCAGGGATCCAGCCGAGATGATCATTCTTTTTTAATTTGTCATGGACCTTTCATACATTTGACATTTAAGCGTTAAAAATCCCGTTCTTTCTTTTGGATGTTCTCTTCTTTTGTTCTTGAATCGGAATATTCTCCTCTTCCTCTTCTATAACTTATTTGATGAGGTTATGGACCCTTTGAAATTCAATCATATCTCTTCTAACTTGACTTGCAATTTGCTCTAGTAGTAGCAATAAAAATAACCATGATATCTACCGCTTCCTGCAACTTTTCGGTCGTGTTGTTCTTCATAGTTTTTCTTCTCTGATTGACGACGTATGGTACGACTTAAGAACAAAGTGATTTATTTGCTTGATGTACTAACATTAAGTAAAACATTTCTCATACAAAATACGCATTACATAAAACACTAAAATATCCGAAAAGAAATATTATTGCACGGATCCAATAGAAAATCTACTTTTTATACATATAAACACACTATACTCGTTACCAAAACACATTCGATAAGGATATTTTTTGTGAGGAAAGACAAAAACAAACACATACCTACATGCACGTATGCATCCATCCATCCATACATACATCCATACACCCACAAAACATACATTTTGAAAAGATTTTTTTTAGTAAAGACAAACTCCTACATACACCAAATCTACAAAACTAACACTATCACCCGAGGAAGATAGTAAGTGTTTATAGACACACCACTAAATCCTTACATACAAACATATATCGGTGAAGGGAAAGGGATTATTTTGGGGAAAGACAAAGATATACACAAACAAACACATACAAACGCAATTACTGCAAAATGATTAGTTTCTTTTCTAGAGATCACTGGTTCTGAAAGGGGCCTTTTGTTTCCTTCTGCGCACCTGGTTAATGTCCACACCTCCCAGGCCGAGCGCCACACACATACAGCATTAACTCCATCTATCTACAACCCGTGGATTGATAGAGATTGGGAATTCGAGGGAGTCCTCGCTCGTCGAAACTGTACATGTGGATGATATTGTGGTGAATGTAGCCGCTGAGGTATTGGCTGCTGTGTTGGTAGCTCCAGAACCCAGTTTTCTATCTGTGGTAATATCACACTCTGTTGTTGTGGTTGGCGATGCAGTGGTGTCATTGTCGCAGACTTCACCTCACAGGTCATACGTATCAACAGATGGGGCCGTACCACCTTTTTGGGGCCCCGAGTGGCCCAGTGGTCTAAAGCGCTCTCCGTTACGGATCACTGCCATCTCACCTCTGTCTGCGTGGGTTCGAGTCTAGGATTCGGCCAATGTGGGTATGTGAGAAAGGCTGCCAGTAGCTTCTCTTGGGTCGGAAGTTCTTCCCGGGGTTTTCCGGGGTTCGTCCTCCACTATTAATACTGGCCGCGATGCATAGCCTATCGTGTGCTGAAAATGGCGTTAAACCCAACAACAACAACAACAACAACCTTTTTCTTTTCCTCTTCTAATTTCTTATTTTGATCCTTAAAAAATGCCGCTTCACGTATTGTCTCTTTAACCAGTTCGTACAGGAGGAGAGCATATTCCAGTTGTACCAGAAATTCCAAGAAATTTTTCAGCCTGCTCATTTATTGTTGATGCGTCATCGATGGGGACTCAATTGATGACGATGAATTTAAATTTAAATCGCTTTCGCCCATTGGACGTATGCGACTGGTTTATGCCCGCAAAGCGGGCTCTTTAATTGTTTGTGAAAGGGGAATTACAGCCACTCCTCTCAAAGCTTTTCTGCCCAAATAAAGTGTGCTTTTTAATTAGGCCAGCAAGTCGTGGGCAATACGGTCCAAAACGAATTGTCTTGTGGCTAAAATGAGTGGGAATGATCCAACACACGCTCAGTTTAAATTAATGTCTGCTGAGGTATGATACGTCAAGTTGGATTGGACACTGCTCGTATGACGTCACCCGGGTCCCATGCGTACACTCTCTTTTGGGCACCTGATTTATAGACGAGTGAGAATCGGCCCACACACTCGTCTTTTGATTTCCGAGATGGAAGGAGGAGGAAATTGACTCGGAGGGTGACACCAAACATCAGCCGGAATGTTTCTGAAATGCCATATATTACTATCAAATTATACCCAGTTGTCTACATAACAGGTGAATCCTATTATTAATTTTGTGTAAGCGACATTTGTAATTAGAGTCACGCTAGTTAGTTGTGAATTTTCTTATTATTAAATTTTTAATCCAAAAATACATAGTGTATGCATAACCATTCAATTTAGAATTAAATATTAATAGGTCTATGAGACCAGCTGCATTTTTGTAGAACCATGTTAGGACAGTTGGCTATTAATTTGGAACGGTGGGTAAAGGATCAAGCTTTGTGTTTTGGTTTAGTCGAACGGGATTTCCAATCCAAAATGGAAACCCTATCATAATAGGCACTTGGACAGAGCCCTAAATAGGGCTGTTTTAATTACGCAACTAAAAGGTTCTGCGGTGATCTTCATCTTCTTTACATTGGGTCGCAGTACGTTTTCCTTCATAATGTTGTATCGGGAATGTCTCAAGTCAATACAGCTCTGTGAAATGTTCTGCTGCTGAGATTAAACTGGTAAATGGCCGGTTTTTATATGCCTCTCGGTAATACTGACTTAGGCTCCTGATTCCGAATTGCCACTGTTAAGGCCTGGGTTTTCGCATTTTCAAGGACCTCGGTCCTAGGTATTTAACCCCACTGATGAAATGGTTAGCTTTTTTTTTTCATCATCAAGCGCATTTTCTAATCCCATATCCAGTAGACGCTGTCTGTCAGGGTCCCACTCCTCTTCCTTTATAATTTCTTCTTCCTCAATTAAGTGAGTTTCACTTTCCTTTTCGCTGGTAGAGAAACACGAGTCTCTCGTTTCTTTGGTTGCCGCTGCTATATTAGATAAGTTTGACATTTGTGGAGCCATTTGATGTTGTACTACTGGTCTAATTATGGATTTGTTGTAGTTAAGTTTTGTTGTTGTTGTATACATCCGCTTGAGATTAGTCGCCAGTGTTTCTGTTGTGACCGTAGTTGCGGTTGTTACTGAATTTTGTTTCTGTTTGTTTTTTCGATATTTCCCTGAATGTTGTCGTTATTTTGTTGGTTGCTTGGTGGTAGTTTTTGGCCCTTCCACTTGTGTTGATGTCCGGGTAGTTGTTTTAGGGAATATTGTTGTTAATTCCTTTTGTTTTTCATTACAAGTGCCTAAGTTTCCTCTCTTCTTAATATAGCTAACACAGCTCCAACACCTCTTCGAATCTCCTTAGGCGAAGTTGATTGGTTCCCATTTCCATGCTTAACTACGTAGCTTGTGTTGACAATGTAGGAGCAGAAGTTATAACTGGATGAGTTGTAGTAGTAGTACTGTCCATTGTCTGAGGACTCCGGGGTTTTGGTACTCTCCTGTTATTTACTAGTCTTCGTTTTACATCCTGGGGCGTTTTCTCTCCAATTTGTGTCGTTTGCTTACCAGATTAATAACAACGTGGTTCTTTTAACTTAAGAAATAAGGCTCCAGCCAGTTTTCAATCGTAGACCAAGGCCTAGGATTGTCTTCATGGCTTGCTCTGGTATTAGGACTTCCATCTTTAACTCTTGTATTGATTATGTGTTGCTTTTTCCTTTGCTTGTCGAGACTAGACCCAAGTGACTGACTAACTGTTGAAATTAATGTCGCATTCGCCATATGGCATGCGCGACGGGTTAATGACCGCACCGCGGGCTAATTAATTACTCGCGGGGTACGGAAAAAGAGCCTCTTCCTTCAGGGCATTTATGCACACAAGGTGTGCTATTTAGTTAAGCCAACAAGTCGTGAGGCAATAAAGAATTTTCTTTCTGACCATTTGTCGAAGAACGTTCCGATGCCATCCTAAGCGTTCTGTCTAGTGCTTGGACAAAGGTACCTTTCCCTTTAAGACATTCAAGGAATATTCACAAACGGTATCAGTGATTTCTTTGGTGGCCGTTTGACTGTATTTTGTTAGTACCAACAACAAATCCCAATCTCTGGCAAAACTAGGAGGTAGTCCCTTTCTTTATTCTTTGTCTGAGAGGAGAGTTGTGGTGTGCACTTCTAAGGGTTGACATCGTTTCCTTTCAGAGCAAATACACTGAAGTAAATTGCCTTGCACCCGTCTTTTTTATACTGAACTCTTCTCCACTGATTATCGAAACGTCGTATCATCCTCAAGATGGGCATCACTCGACGTTGAAGGTGTTACTAAATCCTAACAGTTCTTGTTCGTATAAATCCAGTTAACTTTGTAATAGCCCTGTTCTGTCTTGGACTTTGGTCATGGGCGAGTTCACTTTCTAAGAGGAAGCCACTGCCGTTAAAGAAGAAGAGGTTGTCACCGGAGGAGAAGTTTCTTTAAAAATGAGTTTCCATTCTTCAATCATATTAGGAATGATGCGTGTTAAATCGGGTTTGGCCGACAGAATGGATAACAACGAAACTAGAGACACGGTCACTGAAGAACAAGGTTTTGGGGAGTACGGTTGCTTCCGAGCAGCAGTGCCTGTCTTTCTAGTTGAAGCTTTTTTCTTCTGGGGTCTTTCTTCTTCTTGGGACTTTTCTTTTTCTTCGGATGTGCCCTGTCCGTGGCACCACCGTTTTTCACAGTGGATCGTCTTTTAGGAGAGGATCTTTTCTGGTGGTCACTGGGGCATTCGTATCCCATTTTAAGAGGGAAAGAATGATGACACCGCCTAGAGAGCCCCCCCCCCCCTTTTCAAAATGAATGTTTTGTTTGAGAATCGATTCTTGGATCTGCCAGTTGTGGCAATGCCATTTCATATTTGTAAAAAAAATCGTCTGGTTTGATGAAGGATTGGAGGATGCCTTGAAGTAACTGACGTGCTCTAAGCGAAAGTCACCGTAAGACATTCTCTGAAACTGGCTTCTAATACATGGAATAGAACTTGTGCAGATTCCGTACAGAGCGCGAGTCAATTTGGCAGGGAAATTAGATTGAAAGGAAGTCATGTCGACGACTGTGAAACAGAAGTGTCAGAGGTTTTAATGGGTTTTTTTTTCTTCACGCCGACGGGGACGTGTAAATGACGGTCCCTCATTCTTGGCATCAGTCGTGAAACAGATGGGCACAAAATCTAGTATAATCGAATGTGGTGGGTTTTAAATCGATGAGTAAATAGGCATGATGTGTTCGAGTGATATCGTTGAACGCATAAGCCAGTCAAGGAGTTCCTAACTCTTTGACTAACAATTGCACTTGAAATTTATCTCTGGGACTTTTACACAAGACCACGTAATGGGCACGCAGACTAATGGTACGATGGCTTTCATTTTGTAGAAACAAATTTTGGGTAATGTAAATGATATTGACCTTAGGATTATGCCCTCTGCGTTTAAACCAAAGTTTAATTTCTTCTCCGTCTTCTCCTAACGAAGATGACAAGATGTGTTTGACTCAAGTCAGACACGATCCCGTCGTCTTCGCGAGGAATGTCTTCAATATAGAAAATGCATTCTCCTTGACTTTCTCTAAATATGGTGTAAGCTGATTCCCACTCTATGTAACACTACAAGATGCGCTGGGGTGGAAAACCGAACAAATTAGTTTTGTGTTTGATCACGCGTTTGACGAATTCGGTTTCGCCTCAACCACTTGGTCCGAAAATCACCATTTTAATGGAATAGCGAAGAAACAGTGCCTCCCAAACTGGACTATCTAATATTTAGTCAATGACTTGGAGACAAGGAGAAAGATGTAGCCATAACCAAAGTGTTCAGAATTCTCATAATAACATGGACAACACAAGAAACTTCACACTTTGCAGACACTTTTATTGGATGTTCAAACTCAACAATTGTACATTAAATACAAAAAGAGGTAAGAGCCAATGGCTAAATACATCAATAAAATACCAATCAAAATAACCAAAGTGAAATATAAATGATAGTTTTCATCAATGTGTGCCTCTGGAGTTTTACGGACACGCTCAAATTTTCTTTCACAGTGTATAATTCTTCCTCCAACAATGGGTTTTCGTTCATGTCGGACCATGGTACTGTCCTGAATTTGGTTTTTCTCTGTGTATGCTTCTTCTACCACTGTTTCTAACACGGACTTGAATGTCATGTTCACTTTTGGTTTTAAGTCCACGTTTTGTCCCGAATCATTTGCACAAATCTTTAGCAAAGTCAGCAACTTCTTGTGTCCAAACATCGAAGCCAAAACTTTCCCAGTTAGGCACATAATTCCAGTGTTTGTGTAACAAACAGGCTACACATACTCCTTTGTAAGCAACAAAAGTCAATAAAGCAACGCTGTAATAGAATGAGTCTCTAGTGCACATCTGAAGGTGTAGTGGCCATGATATCAATGCTGGAACTGTTCGTAAAAAGTCCACAATATATCTGTTGGTAAACTAAATCCCAAAAACGTAGTCACTAGCACGCACCACAACATGATGTCCTAAATTCAATGGACAAAGATGTTGAAAAAAAATTTCAAGGTCTGGATACTTTCATTGACTTCCTTCCACGGAATCTGTTGCAACACTATTGGTAAACATCGTGGCCTGATAAGCTTGTATATCCACGTCAGACAACTTCTGAATGGCCTTAGTTATTCACAACCTCGTCGCAAAGTTGAAATCATCGACGTAGTGACTAACATCTGCTTTGTATCGATGATGGTTAACAAACACGTTTCTGTTGTTGACCTTGTGTAATGCAATATTCTTCGTAGCACGTAGGACTGACAAAGGTTCGATAGATAGAAGAACAATGAATTCGTGCTTTTCCTTCGGGAATACATGGTTTAGGAGCTAAACAACACCGCCGTCTCTCGCTCCGCAACGAATGTGTTGCACTCGACTGTTAAATCCCCTGGTCCTGCCGGGTCCCTTTTCGAGGGAATACTTGCGTCATGTAAGGTGCAGCTTTTCCGTCGGTGATGTGAAAATGTGAAACTTACCGTTGGATTGCTAAACGTGTTGATTTTGTCAATGACTTTGAAGGGTGTTAATTCTGCCTGGGTGGCAGACTATATCCAGACGGGCGATTTCAAACTGTCTTGATGAATGGAAAGTCTTAAACTATCGTATTCTTTGGCTTGGAATTGGCGTTCAGTGTCGCTAACAAGGAATCCCACAAATCAGCGATGAAACGTTCTCCTTTCTGGGGCAGTATTTCAGACTTAAATTTCACTGTGTAGGCGAAAGCCGTGGTTCAAAATTTTCTGGATATGCGATTTTGCGTCACTCGAATGTTATAATAATTTTGGGAGCTCCTGACTGACTTTCGTTGGAGGTAGACTCTCTTTATCTTGGGGAAGACGTGTAGGGCATAAGAACGAAGAAAAAGGACATTGGGGTTCCAGAATGCCCAAAACGTCGAAAGTAGTGAAGGGGGGCACCCTACGGACAATGGGAATTAGCATTACAAAACCCCTTGGGCAAATCTACGGACAATGGAAATTTAACATGGAGAAAAATCGTGGGCAAATCTACGGACAAGGGGAATTAACATGGGAATAAATCGTGGGCCACTTTACGGACAAGGGGAATTTAACATGGCGATAAATCGTGGGTCACTCTACGGACAAGGGGAATTTAACATGGGATTTTTTTTAAAAATTTTTTTAAAAAAAGGGGTAGGCAATTCAAAGACTATCTCTTTTCGAGAAATATGGCTGGCCCTGAAAAGGGCCTTTGGGTTTTCTTCTTCTAATTTCTTCTTTTCCTCCACCAAGTTCTTATTTTATCTCCTACACTCTTCTTCTCTTTCTTTTTTTTCTTCTCCTCCTCCTCTTCTTTCTTCTTCTCTTCCTCCTCTTCTTTCTTCCTCTTTTCATTTTCTTCTTCTTTTTCAATTTTTTCGTTCCAATTGCGTATTCTTATTCTTTCCTCTTCATCCTCCTTCTCCTCCTTGATCTCTTTCATTACACCACTAATCTTGTCCTTTGCTTTCCTTAAATTATTAATTTCCATCTTCACACGATGGGGACTATAGGAATAATGGTCTTCAACCAGTCTTAATAGCATCTGTTCCATTATTCCTAAGTTGTCTAAAACGTCTTGCAAGGTTTGTATTTTGTCCATTTGGTTTGACGCCATCTTCTTTTTATTCTTTGCAGAATGGTTTGAACGACGAATACTGTGGGTTATTATAGTGAAAGCGCGGACGTGATGGAAAACATCCCCTAAAAACATAAAATTCATCTTACCTAGATCATGACCCATCAACGCGCGTACGTGAAGGAAAACATCCCCTACTTTTCTCATTTCATATAATATAACCCTAACTATACTCTTCAGACACGCTAAGAAACCCATAATCTACTATTCACACAAACATACCTTAGCTCTTACAAACACTAACACACAAACACACAAACTCATACCCTCACACTATCTTAAAAAAGAGTTAGTGTTTATATACACACTACTCTACCTACACACATTGGCAAATTGATCGTTATTTCTTTTCTAGAGTATTGGGTAGCCCTGAAAAGGGCTGTTTTTTGAACTCCTGATGCACCTATCTAATGGTTGCACCGTCCTGGCCTTGCGCCACACACGCATCTTCTTCCCCAGTCTTCTTTCACCTTTCTTCTGGGGAGCGCAGAGGGAGGATGATTCGCTTCAACACCCCAATCCTCTGTCTCGGGAATATTGAACGACATCCTCTCTTCTCTTTTCTTTTCCTCTTCTTCCCTCTCTCTTCTCTCCTCCTCTTCCTTCTTTACTCTTGCTTCTTCTACTATAGCCTCCGCTGATAGTTCGTTTACTATGCGCCTGGCATATTCCAGGTGCATCTGGAGTTCTAACAGTTTCACTATTCTGCTAATCATTCTTCTGGCTGTGTTGATCAATCAACAAGGGTAGCTGGACTGCCGAACGAGTTTCAATTTATACTGAAAGCGCGGACGTGATGGAAAACATCCCCTAATAACATAAAATTCATCTTACCTAGATCATGACCAAAAAAAACAACAACGCGCGGACCTAAAAGAAACACTCACTTTTTATGCTACCCATCACTATTTTAAAATTTTTTATAAATCACTTCAATAGACTATCCACATACGCAAAGCAATCCAATCTAACCCCAAATATACACCTCAGACACCAAAAAATACACCATTTTAATCTACTATCCACACCAACTTACGTGAGCTCTTACAAACACACAAACACACAAACACATACTCTCACATTTTTTATAAAAGAGTTAGTGTTTATATACACACTACTCTACCTACACACATTGGCAAATCTATGGTTATTTCTTTTCTAGAGTATTGGGGTAGCCCTGAAAAGGGCTGTTTTTTTGTTTTGCTATGGCATTCTTTTTTTAGTTTCTAAGAATGCGATGTCCTCTGAGGATAGACTTTCTGGCGATAGGTCTGCTTCTTCGGAAAGAGAAGAAGAACTCTTTGGTGTCGATACGACAATCGACAAAGCCTCTGTCAGGTTCAGGTTGCTGCTGTTGTTGCTGCTGTTGCTGCTGTTGCTGCTGTCTCTGAAGTCTGTACTTCTCTGTCCATTCTTCTTTCTCCCTGTTCATTTCTTCTCTGAAGAGCTCTTCTATCAGGTCTTCAGTGATTTTTAACATTCTCACATTCTCTATTTCTTCTGGCTTCGGTATCAGACTGTGTCTGACCCTATGCAAATTCACGTAGGCTTCGTTGAGCTTAGCTAGTTTGGAGCACATCTTCGTAGGAGGATGAGTCGACAATGGATGGTTAGACTGGAAACAAACCGGTTCTTAAAGTGAAAGCGCGGACGTGAAGGAAAACATCCCCCACACGGTTTTCGAGCCGCAACGTTCAGTGAATGTCATGAGAGGGATAGTAAGAAATCAAAGAGCATCAATCCAACAGTCTTATAGCTAAACAAACCACAAAGGCATTTTTTTCAAGACACAACATTTTTATTCATAAATCACTTAACACTAAACAACAACAACTCTAACATTTTTTAACAATAATCCATCACTATAACATCTAACAATTTTTTTCAAATCACAAACATTTTTTTTCAATTTTCAATCTACTTTAAACAGGGCTGACAACGTTGTGAATGAAATTGTGATTTCCACTGTTGGAAATCATTAGGCCATTGATGGACACTACGTTTCCTAGCTTGAGACAAAAGATAAGCATAATGGTCACAGAACCATCGATCTACTTTCACATCGTTTCTAGCAGAAGAACGAGGATCGAAATGAGTCACTAAATGTTCTAAGGAATAGCCCAGGCTGCGATGATGCAGAAAATACACACAGTACTGTCCACACACCAAGGAATCTGTGCCTTGTAATTTCACGTTATTGAATCGGGTGGTTTGAGCATTTCTTCTCATAAAGTCGATGATATCGTCTTCCAAAGGGGGCAATCCGTACGAATCGAAATATTCCACACATCCTTCTTGAGGAAAGTAGACGGCTACCCAGTGGGTTCCTGGGAGATGACTGTCGTCCGTGTTGATCACGTAAGCTTGATGGTCTTTAGGTTTGCGATGAGGGAGTTCATCTTTAGCACAGACGACAGGATTCCAAGAAGACGTATACGAACTGTGGTTCAAAAGGTAATAAAGTTCCCAGGTATCCATTGTTTTCTGTGTTGTTTTTTTTTCTTCTTCTTCACAGGTAATAATACGTCGTCAATTCGATCCTGACTTTTTGCTTGAAAATGTCTGACGAATAAACGGTTATTCGTTCTGTTTCCTCACTCTGATTCAGGAGAGCTTCGATACGATGGATCTCTTGAGTGGTTAATGGTGGACAAGAATGTTCACGCAAGTCTTTATACCACTGGTGCAACACGTCTTTGTTCGAGATGAGACTCCAAGCTTCGTCCAGATACTCGTCCAATTTTTCTTCTTGACTCAACATCAGGCATTTATCGTGTTGAATTTGACTGGGATGATCGTTTTGACATCCATAGCAATCTTTCTTGATCAATTCCGTCATTTTTTCGACCAAGTGTTTGGCAAAACAGGAGACTAAATGGGCTTCTTGTTCTGGCCATCTTGACTTCATCATGATAACTTCTTCTTTTTCCACGGTCTCCTCACATTCCATCTCCAAAGTTTCTCCACTAAGTAAAGAGGGATAACAGTCTTCCATGGCTTCTAATAGTCTAGAATGACTTCTCTCAAACTGTTGATTTCTATGGTATTATCGAATTCTGCATACAGGATGACGTTCACTGTCGCTGCCAGTTCTTTTGCAAACTGAAGTTCCACACGAATCTGGCCAGATTTTATAGGGTGGAAATGTCCCTCGTCACTGCCTTGGTCTGGAGTGAAATCGAAAGCCCACAAAGCATAGCCTCCTGCGTAATCGTCGTACGTAATGCCGTGACTGGTGTTGGTTCATAACTGGCCGGTGGCTTCGTACAGGGACAAGTACGATCTCAAGTAATTCATCTTTGTGGGTTCAAAGTCAGTTTCGAAAGGTCGGGTACACAAGGTCTTGCCATCACGACTGACTTCGACTTTCTTCACGTTGAAGTGTTGAAAGTTGAAAGGATTTTTTTTGAAGGCTCCGTTGAAGGCTTCATTCTCGACCATACCAAGGATCAAACGTTTGGGTAACTGTCCTTGGAACAGATGATCTTGGGTTATGGATTGCTGGTTAGCGGGAATGGTGAACGTTTTCACTTCCACACGTCGTATGGGATACTTGGCGGTGGTTCTGCTCAACGTTTGACTGATGTCGTTTCCCACTTTAGGTAACACTTCCACGCGTCGTACGTAGAGTTTGGCCTCATCGATTTGGCTTTTGGGATTGCCAGTCTTAGTAGCATCCTCATCAGCCAACAAATGGAAAGCGGTACTGCTACGATTCAGTCTCAAGCGGACATTGACCCCGTTCAGCAAATATTTCTCTTGCAACCACATGTCCAAATGCAAACGATCCATCAGTTCTAAACTCTTTCCATCTACGATTTTCTTTTGTCTTTCCCCGAAGCCGTTATTGTCTTTATCTGTGTCGTCAAACTCCTTCGCTTCGTCAGGTTCCCACAGCACACAAGCATTGAGATGAGTATCCTTGGCATCTATTCCGTACGTCAAGAGATTTTCCAGGTAGGCACGGTAAGGGTAAGTATCCATGCTACTGCTGACTAGTTTGTTATTCAAGTACAAGTCCACTGAGCTGAACAAGGAATGCATGAAATTGTTGACGGGAGCTATATTCTCAGCGACATCTACTGTTTTATTTTCCTTATCTAGAACTTTGACTTTTAAGTACAAGTAACTGCTATTCAAATCGATGTAATCTTCGGGCTGTCCTTTGATTTCAAACTCAATGGGAGCAGAATCGGTCAGTGAGGAGATGGGATTAAATTCCACCCATTAGGATTCTTGCATGGTCATCATGGTGGGGGGCATGGCAAACAGATCCAGTTCCGTCTTGGAACAGGCGCAAGACTCTCGGTGCATCATTTTGTTCTGTGTTTCAATAATCGAAAACGTCTAAGTCTCGAACGGTTCTTCTTTTCTTGGCCTTTCTCGCTTGAAGTCTGGTGAAAGGGTGTTTTCTTCGTCGTCTCTTTCTGCCTTGTCCTTGCTGAATGCCTGACTCGGTAACGTGCAGGGCATTTATAGGTGTGTCTCGTCGGCCTAAAATGTCTTTGCCCGTTTGCAGCAAGACATTTTTGCCAGCCCTCATGAAGGCTTCTTTAGGGTTTTGTTTGTCGATGATGACATTTTGGAGAAATTCTTTGCCTTGCGTCAGTGCCGCATCTTTCAAGGCGTGCAATCCGCGTGTCACCATCGGTTTCAAGACTGGGGCCACCGAACGAAAGGCCGATTTTAACATGTCTCCTAAACCGTGTCCTCGCTGTCGAGCCACCCCTCGGTACACTGGATACATGACTTACTTACGAGTCGTGAGAGAACCGTTTTCGAAAATGGAGTTTCACCGTGACTTTTCCTTTGGTGAATGGAATATTTTGTCCCAGATCTCCTTTTATAGCAATGTTGACCGTGTCCAAATACGACTTGCTGACCGGCAAATAGTGAGGATGGACAAATTCGCGGTGGACGTGGTAAGTGTTTCCACCTTCCTCGTCAGTGACCGTGGCAGAATTTACTTTGAAAGGAATGACACGTAGTAACGGTACGGAGGTGTGTCCCACCACGTTATACTCCACCACATCGGAGTACACGAAGATCAAATTCAGTCCTTGGTTCAGTTCTACCGGGAAACGAAAATACCTTGCAAAATGCATGTCGTTGTCAATCTCTGCCATTTTAATAATTTTTTTGGTCTGCTTATCCGTGATCATATTGAGGTCTCCACCCAAAATGTCATACAATTCAGGGCAAAATTTAATACGTATACTTTTTTCCTCACTTTGAAATTTAATGAGTAGACGGTGAGACAGTTTGTGGTACTCGATGGTGACACGTTTTTTTGCTGTGGTCAGAACTTTGTCAAAGGTTGCATAGAATTTGTCAGCGATGGCTTCCACCAGATGTTGACCACTAAAATAATGGCCTGAGTTAATTTTAAAGTGATAAACGAAAAGAGGAGAAGAGTCACTGCTGCGGGGTAATAGGTCCTTTGCAAGATGTGAGTTATGTTGAGGACTGCCCGTCATGGTTTGCTGCAGTGCTGGGTCCAAAATTTCGATGTCAAAAGTGTTTTGAGTTTCAGTGATGTTTTTGATTTGTGTAGGGTAAATCATTTCCACTAAAGCCACTTCCCAATGGGCTTCGTGATCTAAGGGGATGGCCTGAGGTAATTTGGCCGTGTAACAGCACAACGTGTTGTTGGGAAACACCTCCATGGAACTGTCACTGGGTAAGGTTAAGTAAAATTGGTTTTGGTGACTCATAATTCCAGAGTTCTGTGGCTGTCCGAGGGAATATTAGTGGATGTCAGAGGCGTGTCTCCGCCCAAAATGGGGTTCTGGTTGTGGTTGTTGTTGGAGTGGTGACTGGCACTGGCACTGGACACAACGTTCCCGTTCGAGGAGAATTTCAGGGAGGGATTGGGAAGCAGGTAACCGATGCAACTGCTCAATAAAATGGTCCACAATTGTTTGTCTCCTTGTTGCAAACTCAAATTGGCAATGGCTGCCCCGATGACACAATACACCACGAAGATTTGGCAGAAAAAGACGATTTGCGTTTTAGGCACACGTTCTCCACACCACACCCACAAGGGTTGTTTTTGTAAATCTTGCACAGAAGAACTAGGGGAAGAAGGAGTGGTCGACGTAGCTGCGTCTGATGTGTGAAAGGGCATGATGGTCACTTCTTCTTTTTATAGTCGATGACTTGCGAAGCGTCGATCCAAGAATCGAAACTGGGTGGATATCCTTTCCAACGTACTTTGACTTCTTTGACACGTCGTTTGCCCACTTTACGGGTTCTGCGTTCGAGAATGCTTTCGATGTCGTACACGTCGTCTTCTTTTTTGGTGACACGTTGTAACTCGTTCAAATAAAACGTTCCTTTGAGTACTTCTCCGTTCATGTCTTCCAATTTATAGACGGCAGGATGACGGCCATGCACTCGTCCAGTGACGCGAAACAGTTCGGTCGTCCAGTTAGGTAAGTAACCTTTGTCAAAAGTGCGTTTGGTTTTGCCAATGCGCACCCAATCTCCTACGGTCAACTCTCCACTTTTCTTGGGGACAGCCCTCGTCGGGGACGTACCAAACAGGCGCTCAAACACCAGCACTTCGTTGTCAGGAGTCACGTCTTGCGGGGCACGTCCGATGCTTCGATGGTAAGATTGGTTGTACGCTTGCACCAGGTGCGGTAAGATGTCGATGTACTTCAGAGTGTGGTGATGCGTAAAATATTTCCACATGCGTTCTTTCAAAGTACGTTGAAAACGTTCCACGATGCTGGCTTTGGTTTCGGGATTCTCGGTGGTAAAAAAATGAATGTCACGTTTCTTTAATTCTTTTTGGAAAGCTTGGTTCAGAAATTCGGTGCCTTTGTCCGTTTGCCATCGAAGAGGGCGACGACCGCTTTGTTTCAACACCCGTTGCAGGGCTCGCACTAACTCGCTGCTCGATTTGGAAGTCAAGGGCACGATCCAGGCAAATTTGGAAAAGACGTCGATGACACAAAACAAATATTTGTAGCCACGATTGTAGCTGGCCAAATGAGAGACATCGGCTAAATCGGCTTGCCATTGATGATCGATGCCTTCCACTCGGGTGCGACTTCTGGCAAACTTGCGTCGAATGGGTTTGTGCAAAGTGTAGGTAGCTTGTTCTTGTAACCATCGTTGCACTTGAGGTAAACGGAGACTTTTCAGTCGCGTTTTGGCAGCACGATACAATTTTTGAACTCCTGCGTAACCTGCAGGATGGGAGGGATCGTAGTAAATGCTGGCTAAGACTTTTTCCATTTTTTTGTGTTGGTTGGTGTGTTAATAAGTTACCCACTCTTCGGTGATGCTACTTTGGGTGGGTCGAAAGGGTGGTTTGGAAACGGATTTACGTGTCCGATGGGCTACGGGAGTAGAAGTCGAAGGTAGTGGTGGTGGTGGAGGTGGCAATGGAATGGCTTTGGTTTTCTTTTCTTTTTTCGCTTCTGGTTTCTCTTCTTTCTTTTTCACTTCTGTCGAAGGAGGTGTGGACATCATCTTTTTAACCCAAGCTTTCATTTCTTCTCGTTGGGGTGTGGGGGACGGGGTCAATAAGGATGCTGCAATCTTACTCGAAATGGGAGCTGCTGACGGTGTTTGAAACACTTCGCGCGTCTCTTCTTCCTCAGGTCTTCGTGGGGTAGCATCTCTGGTGACGGTTGGGGATGACAGTAGTGGTGGTGGTGGTGGTAATGATGATGATGGTGCTGGACTTTTCATCAAGGTCTTAAAATCTTTCAGAGTGGGTAAAGCTGTTTCGTCTAAAGCTTTCTGGTGAAAGAGTTGCAGTCTTTGCAAGAGTTGACCGTACTTTTGCGATTTTTCTGTTTCGGACAAATCTTGGCGATCCATCAAGGATTGCAATTCGTGTTGTAACTGGGACATCTCGCTCAAATTGGGATTGGGAGGTAAATGCGGGGTGCGTTGTTCTTGCCACCGATGGTATTCCATCCATCGTTTGTAAGGCACTAAAGCTAGTTTTCGTCCTTCCATGGGGTTGTCAGGGGTCGATTCTGAGATCTTGGGACTTCCGAGGGCTTTTTTATCTTGCTCCCACCAGTCCTCCCAACATGGTTCCCAAGACTCCTTTCAGTATGGGGCCTAACAAGAGAGGTAAAATGCCTCCACGTTGGACCAACATCTTCTTTTTTTGACGAATGGGAATTTTCTTTTGAACCATTTTCCGAAGAACGTGACGATGTTTGCCTAAGCATTGTTTCTGGTGTTTGGACAAAGGGATCGTGCCTTTCAAGACGTTCAAACAACATTCGCACACGGTATCGATGACCTCTTTGGAGGCCGTTTGAATGAGTTTTTTTCGTAGGGGTGGAGAAGCTTTGGACAGGACAGATAACATGTCCCCATGTTTGGCTAAACGTGGTGGCAGTCCTTTCCTTTTCTTTCCTTGGGGTTTTCTGGAGGGTGACATCTTTGAGTCTTCAGGAGCACCAAAAAACACTGATATCCTACTCGGTCACAGGCCTTTTTTATACTGGAACGCGTCGCCATTGATTGTCTTTACGTCGTATCAGTTTGAGGACAGGCATGACACGTCGTGCAGGGGTACGTAACGGACTAAATCGAGCCAGTTCTTGCTTGGACAAATCCAGTAAACTTTGTAACATGCCCGATCTTTCATGGACTTTGATTTTGGGAGAAGGTACTTTGTGAGCAGCAGCCACTGCCGCTAAATTGGAAGGTCCTGCCACTGGGGAAGTTCTTTTGGGGGTCATCAACGGAGAAGTTCTTGGTGTGATCAACGTCTCCAAGTACTCTTCAGTTCCTGGTGACATCAACGGAGAAGTGGACAAACGTGAGGCTGTCGGAGACGCTGTGGCAGGTCGTGGTTTGCGAGTGTAAGGCTGCGTCCTGGCCGCAGTGCCTCTCTTGCGACTAGTTTTCTTTTTCTGTGGACTTTTCTTTTTCTGAGGACTTTTTCTCTGTTTCTTTTTCTGGGGGCTTCTTTTCTTTTTTCGGGGTGGTGTCTGGTAAGAGGAGGGTCCCGCCACTGGAGAAGTTATTCTTCTTGGGGACCTGGTCTTTTTCTTTTTCTTCTTGGGGCTTCGTTGAACTTTTGTCTTAGGGATAACTTTGGGGGCATTAGGATCCCATCTTAAGAGTGAGCGAATGATGACCCCTCCTAGAGTACCGCTCCCTCCAGGTTTCAAAATGATTTGTTTTTTGGTTTGAGTGTCGATGCGGGGATCGGCCAGTTGGACCAAAGCGACTTTGTTTCGATCGAAAAAGCGTTGGGTTTGATGAGGAATCTGAATGATTCCTTGGAGTAATTGACGTGCCGTCACCGTGAACCATCGTAAGACTTCTTTGAGGCTAGCTTCTAAGACACGAGCTCGTGTTTGTGGATCCTTTTCTCGACTGATGCCATACAAGGCACGAATCAATTTGACGGTCAGATGCGACTGAAGGGACGTCATGTTCGCACTGAGTGTGAGACAGACGAAAAAGGGTCTGAGGTTTTTATAGATTTTTTTTCATGGGGAGTGAAATGAAGTCGAGGACGGAGACGTGTACAGGACAGGCCCTCCGTCTTGGCACCAGTGGTGAAACAAGTGGGTACGAAATCGCAAATCCTCGGGAGTGGTAGGTTTCAAATCGACGAGTAAATAGGCGTGTGGCGTTTGAGTGGCATCGTCGTACGCCTGAGTCAGCCAAGGCGTTCCTAACTGTTTGGCTAAGACTT
Organism: Sinohyriopsis cumingii; assembly: GCA_028554795.2. NCBI lineage: Eukaryota > Metazoa > Mollusca > Bivalvia > Unionida > Unionidae > Sinohyriopsis > Sinohyriopsis cumingii. The sequence continues at coordinate 24,540,714 of CM068842.1, read as the reverse complement.
GCACTTGCGATTTATCTCGAGGGCTTTTAAACAAGACCACGTAATGCGCATTGAGACTGATGGTGCGATGGGCTTTACTTTGTTGAAACAAATTTTGGGTGATGTAAACGACACTGGCATTACGGTGATGCCCTTTGCGCGTGAACCACAATTTAATTTCTTCTTCGTCTTCTCCTAACATGTCGTCGAAAATGACCAAATGGGTTAGACGGGAGTCAGAGACGATGCCGTCGTCTTCTTTAGGAATGCCTTCCACAAACACGATGGAATCGCCTTGACTTTCTCGCAAAAGGCTGTACGCCGATTGCCACTCTTTGTAACACCACACGATCCGTTGAGGGGGCCGATCGATCAAATGATGTTTATGCTCGATCAAACGTTTGACGAATTCGGTTTTGCCTGAACCGCTAGGTCCAGCAATGAGCATGTTAAAGGGATGGCGAAGATACAAAGCCTCCCAACTGGCACGATCTAAGTGTTCGTCGATGACTTTGACAGTAGAGGAAGAGGGAGCAGAGGTAGCCATGGTGTGAGAAATGTCACTTGTGACACGAAAAACAAACAAGACAAGAGTTTATATACTTTTTCAGAACACGTTTATTGAATGTTTCAAATATGAACACGAAAGACAAAAATACATACAACCCAAATAGTGATGTACAGGAATATAAAACACAGCAAAGCGATCAAAGTGGAATATAAACAAGTGTCTGTACAACATGTTTTGGGTAACCAAGATGTCCTAGGGACAGTGTGTAATGTTCTTACAGTCTCTACATGAGGTATTGTCACACAAGTGTCCTCCCGGAATGACCTTTCAGGCATGTCCATGACAGTCCTGTCCTGAAGCGAGTGGTTGTTCTCGGTGACGGGTTCTTCTGGCACCGTCACTAACACAGGTTGAAAAGTAACTTTTTTCCTTGAACAACTCTTGTGCATACTGGGCCACTTCTTGGGTCCAAACCTCAAAACCCCCCTTTTTCCAGTCACGAACATCTGTCCAATGAGGGTGTAAGTCACAAGCTACACACACATCGTCATACACGTCTTGGGTAGCTAAAAGTTGACGAATCTTTTTTTCCTGTTGAGGTCGAGAAGTATCCAGATGAAACCGCAAGGCTTTGAGCAAAAGGAGTTTTTCGTGACCATTTAAGGCCATGGAGGTGGTAAGTACTGATCGTAAAGAGTCCACAAAGAATCGGCTGGTAAACGAAATCCCAGAAAACAAGTCACTAAGACACACACCACTTGTCGTCCCAAATTGAATGGATACAGTTCTTGCAATAATCGATGGTAACGATCCACGGTTTGAATATGGTCATTGAGTTCCTTCCACGGAATCTGTTGGATTACATTCGACATAAGTCGTGGCATAGCTGCCTGTTTTTATAGTCTCTTTGTTTCGAAAAGAATACACGTACTTTCTAGCCAGTGATGTTCGTTTTCCAGTGGGTAATGTAAATCTTGCATACTGTAACCGAAACGTCAGAGTTCGATTAGAAGTTTCCTCTTCCGCTAAGTAGATTCCACGTAAAATATGTTGGTAATCCTTTACCTCGTCTTCCTCAATGGGTTGCTCTAGGTGAATCTCGAAGTAACCAAAATGATCAACACGTGAATCATCGGGGGCCTGGAAGTATTGAACAAGGTCTGACCACTGAAACAATTTCTGACGAATCAGTTCTCTTATACCCTTCAGGTACCAGTGGTTAAAGATCTGGTGACGTAACGGATGCAATTGTTCTTTACGTTTCACTTGTATTTTGACCAGCTCTCGGTAAATGCGTTCTCACAACTCCACAGGCAAAGCACGAATGTTCTCTTGTAAAGTATCCATGAATAGGTCATACTAAATTCTCTTTGGTCTGACACAAGAAATGTACTCTTTGCACAAACATGGTTTTACTTCAGTGTCGAATTTAAATCGTTGAGTCACTAATCTACACATTACAATTCGTTCAGAAGTTTCCTCTTTCACTAAGTTGACATTGTGTTCAAGATGTTGGTAATTCGTTAACTCTTCCTCTGGAATTCGATGCAGTACGTTTACAATGATGTAACTACAATCGTCCATACCAAACCAATCCTTTTGAAAACTAGAGGATCGTTGATCAATGTCTGTTCGATGGAACACTTTCAATTGAATCAATCCTTGTATAGCTTTCAGGTACCAGTGGTTCAAACACCGGTGACGTAACGGATGCAATTGTTCTTTACGTTTCACTTGTATTTTAACCAGTTCTCGATAAATGCGTTCTCTCAACTCCACAGGCAAAGCACGAATGTTCTCTTGTAAAGTATCCATGAACAGATTATTATGGTAAGAAGTTACTTCAATGTCTCGGTCCCACTAAGGGTAAGTAATGACAATTCGGTGACCATCGAGCATGTTCTACGTAGGCCGAATCTTGCGGTTCCCAGTGGTGAAGTGACACACCGCAACTGAAGCACTTGACTTTATCTCCTTCGCCCAAGTAGAAAAATCCGGCTCTGGCTAATTCTTCGGGGGTCGGTCCTCCCAGATACTTAGGCCATTTTCCTTTGAACGATTGAAGACGATTTTCAAAGTCGCAGTATTCCGACAAACGCACAGGGAACGAATATTCGTCTTTCACAGGTTCGTTTCGATGAGGGTTGAGTGACATGGGTAGGAGTTTGCTCAGGGCTGGATGACATCCGTAGGGGGGTAGACGTGAAGGTGAACATTCCCCTTTAAAACGAAACCCAGTAAAATGTCCAAGAGGACGAGCGGCATCACTTTCGCATCCCACAGGTTTGACACGCACAGCATCACTTTCCATGATAGGGGTAGGGGCACTAAAGTTCCAATGATGCTTTACGGCATCGCTCAGGTCACAAGGTACAGCATCGTACCCATCGCAAGGCTCACATCTCGCATTCCACTTCCGAAGCCTCACACTTGAATTGTGCCCTTCTAAACAACTTGTTCTGTGTTTCTCTGAAAGTATTCATCTTGTTCGCTCGGTCTTGGTAGTCACAATGAACTATCGATTTTGCCTAGGGTTCCTTTTTATATACAGACCAATACCGACGTGACCGTACGGTAAGGTGAAATGATTGGGAAGTCGAACTCGCTTCTGGTATACAATTTGATAGATTTTTTCCAAGGGTCGACTGACGATGTGGTGAGTGGGTAAACGTACAATCTTCTTCGGTTGATAGGTGGTCACTTTAAAGTTTCCATCCTCTCCCGATTGCAAGGCTTCTTTCAATACCCCAAAGTTGACCACTCGACTGGTACGATAATTCAGAGTCAGTCCTTTCACTTTGCACGTCGTGTGCACTTCTCCTTGTTTGTCCCGGTATTCGTAGCCGTAATTTTTGGGACCGCCACTGACGAAACTTAAAATCTTGTCGTCGGGATGCTCGTCTGTCCAGGCTCCTAAACGGTCTCCTTCGATGTTAGGGTGATGTTGAATCGGGTGATGGATGTAAATGCAACTGTCCGTGTCAAAGTACAGGACGCGTTCCCCTAACAGTTCTAAAGCCTCGTACAATTTTAAGCGAGCATGGGCTGTCACGTAAGCCGCAATGATGACATTTCCAAAAGGGTCGTCTTGCACAAAGTCCAGATCTTCTTCGTAATTGACCAAGATCAAATTCTCTCGAACGACGTCCACGTGTTTCATGTATTTGGTTTTGTCGTGAATCATCTGGAAGTAACGGGAAGGTTCTGTCAAATATTCCGTCTTGGGTAAACACGGTCGTTGTGCCATTTTACCCCACAAGCAATTTAACATCACTTTGGCAAACGATCGCCTGCCTTCGTTTTTCTCGATGTGGTCTAAAGTGATGCCTTCTTGTTCGTAGTATTTCTCTTTGAATTGTATTTGGTCTTCGGGAGTGTGACACCAGGAAGGATAGCCGCTGGCTTCTTGCTTCAGTTTCAAAAAGGCATCCACGTAGTCAGCGAAAATGCCTTTCTGACTGGGATCACCCTTGTGGTATTGTTGTGTCTTGGGAAAGTGGCAAATTTCGTACACTTCTAACAGTTGGTATCCCATGTCCAGAGCTTTGAACAATTCTACGCTGACCCAGGTTCCCGTCAAGGCACGTTCTTCCTGGGTGTGCTGACAAGGTTGGTCTTGGTTGCACGTTTCGGCACAAGGGAAACATCAGTTTGCCTTGACAATGGTGAGGTAAGACGGGATGGTATAGGTTCGTGGGAGGCAAAACTTTACACTTGATCAAGCCTTCGTATTGTCGAATGTTTTTCAGGTCGATGTGTTCCGTGAACAATTGCGGGTGCCCTACAGGAAAGCGACAATATTTGCACACGTAGGGATACAGCGAACACACGTCCAAGTATTTGATTTCTTCTCCTTTCTCTTCGTCGGCTTGGTACAGCAAACAGGTGGCATTGGTCCTTCCTCCGTACAAACTATCCCTCGGGTTCAGCGGGTCCATGAACTGGTAACTTTCCACGAGGCGTTTAAACTCGGGATCGGTTTTCATACGGTGATCGTACTCGTGTTCCCACATTTCCACCACTTGGTATCCTTGCTGTTCTAACTTTAGGCGTCGCTGACAAGTGTCCTGGTACAAGTCTTCCATGGTTCGTTGCAAAAACTGATTCTTGGTGCCACGGTCAGGGTAACAGACGGGACATCCGTGAAATAAGCAACCGTTAAACTCGTACACGATCTTGGGGTTTTCTAAGTCCCAACCATCGACCGAATACGTTCCGATGGTCTTTTCGCCCCCTCCGTTGCGAGCATGCTGAATCCACTTGTCTTCCTTGTCGCACAAGTAATGTAACCAACGTAGGGCTTTGACCGAGTATTGACGCTTGACAAAGTGGGTCGTTTGAGGACTGATGACAGCCACGGTGTTTTCAGGCATGAATCGTTGTCGATACACTAAGGAACACGCTTTGGCAATGGTGCAAGCTTCTTTCAAAGGATCGACCCCTCCGTGTTCCATGAACAGTTCTCGAAATTTTCCACAGCAACGCCGTAAAATGTCCACGTCGGAACGACAATACTTTAGCATTTCTTCCTGAAAGTCGAAAGGGTCCGAGGCGTGAGCCTGGTACCAAGCGTAGAAAGCTTCTCGTTGTTCGGTACGCATGTTGTCGGGGTCGTAATAGTGAGCCTCAGGCAAATGGGGTAGAACGGCGTGTTGATTGGCTTCCGTATTGAAAAAGTGTGGAAAGTACCCTTTAGTCATTTCTGTCATTCCAAACGTTTTAGGCATTCGACTCAAAGGCATGGCCAAGTAACTCATCGAATCTTTAAACTGCACTTGTCCCACTTGCATGAAAATGATTTTGGCTCCGTTCAAAGTCACTTTAGGACGCTCGGTGCCTTGTTCCGTATAGTGCCTCAAAAGAAACTGTCCATCGTATCCGGAGAAATTGTGAGCCATCACCGTGGCATGACGATGACAATCTCCGTAACGTTCGATGTCCTCTTGGCTCCACGTCTTGTCGATGGGGTCTAAGACCCATCGAGCGAAATCGGCTAGCGTGTTAGGTCCCCGAAAGATTTTTTCACGTCCTCCAGGAATCTTGCTGCAGTGAGGGCAATGACTAAAGATAGGTTCTTGAATGCACTTCTCGCACGCTCGATGAGCCACGCAGAAATTAGGAATGTGAATGCCGGTCTCTTGCATGCATTCGAAATCGAAAAAGATGAAATTGCCTTTCTTCTTGTGACCGTCCTCTTTCTCTGGTGGGGGTTGGTATTTTTGCACGTAACATTGGTGTTCCAAGTCCACGATGTGGTGACAAATGTGACATTTTTTCTTTCCTGAACATACGTGTGCCTTGGTATTATTGGTACGTATGACTTGTTCACACGTAGAGCACAATCTCAGCAGTTGACAAGCGCATTTCTTCTGTGAACCTTGCGTCATCAAATGTTGTTGGTAACAGGTAGGGCTGACAAACGTGCGCAGACAAGTTGAACAAGGCACTGGTTCTTCGCTCAGACAGGGTGAAGAGGCCAAACATCCTGTGCATTTCGATCCACAATGCTTGTGTTGCTCTCGATTGTTATAACCATGGTCACATTTCTCACAGTAATAACTGTATCCCAGGAATCCAGTGATAGTGGTAATCGTATCGAAATGGTCATCGTGATAATAGACATGAATGTATTTTCCGTCCTTAAAGTCTTGCCCTCGAAACAATAGAGGTCCGCGCACTTCTTGAGGGTGCACTTTCAAGGTGTATCGTGGAGCTAGGACATCTTGCAATTTTTGCATCTCAGGAATGCCGCAGGGTGTGTCTTTGGGCAGTCCGGCTTGTTGTAACAGGAGTTCTGCTTCATTTCGTTGTTTGGCTCGGTCGGAACGTTGAATAGTGTCCCAGGTTCTTTTCCATTCTACCGTGTCGTTCTTGTTGGCATAGGTTCGTCCCACCACGATGGCACGGGCTAAGCACATCTGGTCATGAGGGTTGTCAATTCGGACGAGACTTGTTTTGGTGTTGCGAAGGTCGTCCACCAATAACATCTTTTTGCGTCCTGTCCCTTGAGGAGGAGAGACGTGGGTCATGTCCAGTGTGGCTTTACCATCGGTGATGTCAAACTGATCATTAGATTGTTGTACGTGTTGAATCTTGTCCATGACTTTGGAAGCAGTCAATTCTGCAGGGGTGCTAAACTCGATCCAAACAGGGGATTTCAAACCGTCGTGTTGTATGGAAAGTCTCAAGCGATCGTCTTCTTTGGGTTGACATTGTCGCTTGAGTGCGGTGAGCAAAGAATCCCACACCTCGGTGATGAACACTTCTGCTTTCTCTAACGGCACTTCAGCCTTGAAATCTTTAAACTTCACCGTGTATTTGTAAGCCGTGGTTCTAAATTTTCTAGAGGAGCGCTTTTCCGTCTCTCGAATGGAATAGTACTTTTCAGGGTTAACTAAGGGTGGTGAACTTGGTTTAGAGGTTTCGGATTCTGGTTCACTCATGTCCTCTTCAAAATCACTGGCATGAATTTGTGCCAAGATTTCAGCCCTGGTACGAGGCGATAGATCACGTTTCTGCCTCTTACTTTCTTCTTCTTCTTTCTTCTCGAATGAATGGGATCGTTTCATCTTGAAAGCAAAAAGTCAAATGACTCAAGTTCAAACACCATAAACTACTTTATAGTCATAGCAGACCAGCGTATATAAAAGGGTGTGTGTCTTGTCCTTTCACTATTCATTTCACTCTCAAGCCGAGCACAACGATGGAAGAGACTAACCAGATGGAACGTTTCGTCAGAGCTTTGCGAGGGGTCATTAGAAAATTCTCTTCAGACCAGCCTACGGACTACTCTCCTTCCTTTAGAGATAAAAGTCAAGATACTTGCTATATCTGTCAGAAGAAAGGGCATTGGTCTTCAGAGTGTCCAGACCGTCAAAAACGAACAAAAACAGGGACTAAAAAAGACAAAAGTCAAGATACCTGTTATTATTGTCAAGAAAAGGGACATTGGTCTCCAGATTGCCCAAAAAAGAAACAAGAGGAGTCAGAAGAAAAGAGGAATTCTTCAGAAGAAGAGAGGGATTCTTCGGAGGAAGAGAGGGATTCTTCTGAGGAAGAAAGAAGACAGGTGAAGAAAAAGAAACAGGAGAAAAAAAGAAGAAGGGAAGAAAGCGAGGAGGAAGAAGAGGAAAAGAGTGTGACGGTGAAGAAATTCAAAAAACAGAGAGACTAAACAAGGAGAAAAGAAGAAATCAATGAACTTTTAATTAAAGTGTTGAGTTGTGAATTGTGAATTGGATTGTAAAAAATGGAGAAAAGAATAAATGAATGATATAAGGTAAGAGTCTTTGAGTTTTGATTTTAAAATAAGAAGCTACACTCACGCACTCATACACAGACACGTACTATAAGGGTAAAATGGGTGGTTTTTTTTGAGTTATTGGCAAATTGAAATTGTATTTCTTTTCGAGAAATGTGGGTGGCCCTGAAAAGGGCCTTTTTTCTTCATGGTGTAGGGGTGAGTTTAAGCAATCAACTTTAACTGCCTTATGCCTTTGCCACGGCCAAGGCCTACTTCTGGACTGCGTAATGTTGATGATGATTGGGTTGAAATCACTAAGGGTGGTACGGTAGGCTTAGTCACAGGGTTGACGTGTTTAGCTCGGGAAGGTCGTATTCTCTTCGGTCGTGATAAAGAAGTCTGATACATTTGTTTCAGACTTCTTAACTCTGCTAAAATGTCCAACAGTACCGTGACCGTTTGATTTTCACCCTCTTGTTTCTTTGCTGCTACTTCTTCTTGCTGTTGCTGTTGTTGTTTTTTTCTTACCTCTTCTTCTTGTTGCTGTTGCTGTAGGAGAAAAGCCTGTTCCGCTTCCTTTTGTCGTTGTATAAATTTCTCCAATTCTTCTTTCTGTCTCTGTCTAAAATTTTCCACTTGCGGTAATGAAGAAGGTAACGAAGGTTCAGGAACAAATTCTTGCGAGGAGAGAAAATCCACAAAATCCCAATTCACCTCTTCTGAAAGTAAGTCCGAGTTCCCTTGGGCAGTCTCCCCTGCTGGTGCACCCCAATGGATCGTTTTCTGAGTTTCCGTCATGTTGAATCACTGTCGCATAGATTGACTGCACACAAGCGCTAGCGAATCTATATAGACTACGTGACGTCACAGACTGCTCTCTTCGGATTGGATGCGGGCTGACTGAATTCTGTAACGCGTGTTAGGATTGGTGAATGAACTCAATCCGTTTCAATCCTTCCTGTCCCTATAAATAAGCGCCGTTCACTGCATTGATTCACCTATTCTCGGAGCCTCAACATGTGGACCGACGTTGAATCTTCAACCCTTGTGTCAACGATGATGTTCAGGACGGACATGCTCATGTATGTCCGATCCAAGTGGACCGTTGTCCACAGGACCAACAGCAGCCTGTGGATAAGAAGAGTCTATATAGAGAGATAAGGTTGCCTCAAGCGGACTCTGATGTATGGCCCTGCTGTAAGACGAAGTTTGAGGAAAAGAAGATGTCGCAAATGCCCTTTATGTTAAGGGCATATTAACATAAACCAAAGGCCCTTTTCAGGGCCAGCCATATTTCTCGAAAAGAGATAGTCTTTGAATTGCCTACCCCTTTTTTTTTAAAAATTTTTTAAAAAAATCCCATGTTAAATTCCCCTTGTCCGTAGAGTGACCCACGATTTATCGCCATGTTAAATTCCCCTTGTCCGTAAAGTGGCCCACGATTTATTCCCATGTTAATTCCCCTTGTCCGTAGATTTGCCCACGATTTTTCTCCATGTTAAATTTCCATTGTCCGTAGATTTGCCCAAGGGGTTTTGTAATGCTAATTCCCATTGTCCGTAGGGTGCCCCCCTTCACTACTGTCGAAACATAAGAAAGACAAGAGAAAAGAAAGACAGGTGTCAAGATACCTGTTATTATTGTCAGGAGAAAGGACATTGGTTTTCAGATTGCCCAAAGAAAAAGAAAAAAGAACAAGCAAAATTAACAGGAAGAAGAGGAAATGTCGTCTGAAAATGAAGAATTCATTCCGTCAAGAAAGGCAAGAAATCCAGACCACGAGAACAGAGACGTAAAGATGCGGAAGAACTTGTGCTGTCTCATAGTAACGTTCGCGAATTACAATATAGCGCGTTCGCATGCGTACTTGTGTGATGAGGACACAGTTTTTTAAGATGGTGGGGGTGGTGGTGGTGGTGGTGAAGATTTTTACTATGATCAGGAGCATAAATACAAAACCCAGATTATAATACTATCAGTACTCACTTTCGGAGTTGCGTAATTTTTTGCACGTTCCCAAGCTCTTTAATTTAAGAGGAAAGTAACTCTGCATGTAGTCTGCAATCCTATAGTGCCTAAATGGAACTGATTGGCTTTGAAAAACAATGGGACTTAAGAAGTTTGACATATCCCTTACGTTTATACTGTTAAAATATGCATTTCAAAATGGTAACTTACTATTAAAATCCCTTTTAGAATTGGTAATCGAGAAAAGTATTAAAGAGGGCCCTGGAAAAATATTGCACGAAACAAATTTAAACCAAATGAAACGTGTTTCTTTTATTTAACGCTTATAATTGGATAAAAGTGTGAAGGTCTTCCCGTTTTTTTTCCCGAGCAGTACATCGGTGATAAGTATGAACACGTACATGAAACTGCGTGACCATACATTCAACAGTATTGAGAAAAGTGAGCTACATTCGATGAAACGTGTATCATAATTGATGTATATATGTGTATATCAAAATACAATATATAAGAGGGTGGGGAGAGCGTAAACTTTCACTGGTTAAGACATTGAATGACCCCCATAATCACACATTACACTCGTTAAGAGACACTGAATGACCCCCATGATCACACATTACACTCGTTAAGAGACACTGAATGACCCCCATGATCACACATTACACTCGTTAAGACACTGAATGACCCCCATGATCACACATTACACTCGTTAAGACACTGAATGACCCCCATGATTACACATTACACAAAAATGAGTTTCTTTATCTATCACGGATCAAGATTGCTTTACTCCTTGGAGAATAATATGCATTAAATTTCATCAGCTAAAGCATAATCATCTTTCAACGCCATTGTCAGCCTGTTCAAATTTGCGAATTATTTTGGAACCCATTACTTTGAACACAATCTTCACAAATTTTTGACATTTTGATTCTGATTGAGAAAACAAATTTATAGCAACATTAGCTCGTAATACTACTATTGAAAACTTGCACACGTCAATTTTAAAACATAAACTCAATCAAATCCATGCTTGACCGAAGAAGGATGTCCATGAAGCTAATAAAATCAATATATTGGAAATAAGTTATTGGTTCTATTCGCAGCTCGACCGGTGTAGGCATGTACAGAAGTTGCCAGTAAGCTTCCCGTGGATTGGTTGTTCTCCTTAAATGATTTTTCTGCAATTTGCTCAGCAAACATACATCCAACATATAATTTAAGTTGTGCGAACGACGTCACTTACAAAACGATCGGGAGACATAGAAAGTATTTCTTACCAGTATATGACTTTCAATTTTAGACCCATTCAGCCAACACTGATCGAACGGTACCGATAAAATGTACTTCTGTGTAAAGGGAAGAAACCTTGCAAAATTTGTCCATGTTGAATTACCTACCCTGTTTGAATAAGCATCTGAGTAACCAAGGCGACATTAAATCATCATTGAAAGATGACCTATGGCGGGCCTTCACTAGAAATGCGATTTCAGAACAATATATACAGTTTGCATTGTTGATGATTACAAAAGGAGAAAACGGCGGAAGTGTATCAAGTTATATCTGGCTGCAATATTGCGGAAAATCAACCTCGATTTTTAACCGGAAATGGCCTTGAAATCCAGGTTAGTGACCAATAGAAACGTTTACATCGCTTATTTGCATAAGAAATAGTTTTGACATGCCAGGAATGAACCACAGCACATGATGTTCTTCTTACTAAACTGAATGAATTAGACGTTTTTAGGAGTTGTCATTTAAGCTGGAAAAGTAAAATGTAGATTTTTTCATAATAAATTTTGTTAATCAAGGACAAAGTACTTCAATCTGGTAAGCAATTTTGAGCAATGATTTATATTTTACACTTACCCCAACCCCTTAGTTGTAGGTTCATGTTTGTGTGAAGTTAAGTAATTTTATTGTTTCTGTTTATGTAATGAATTTTGTGATATTGCTGAACGTTTAGTATCCTGTTGTACCTATTATAACATTCACTCTTGTGAAATGGGAAATACATATAAAGTTTAACTTTTTTTATGTCTATAATAAAAAAGTTTGCTTGCTCTTGCCAAATGACAACATATTTATTGTGGCTCGTTTTCAGATTTTCATATAAAATAATGGCAAAAGTATTTCCGCATAGGATGAGGTGTAGGTCAGCTTAGTCCTACATGTAAGAACTTGATGATGATATTTGTTTTGAGCATCAGGGTCTTACTGCCTAACTAACAGCGCTGTGTAGCATGTTTTGATGTCGACTAACATCGTAACAAAAGTAAATTTTTCAGGAATATTTCACACAACTGGCACTAAAATAATGACGTTTGTCTACAAAGTAAAGTCATAATGTTTTAGTCAGACTTAATCTGATGCCTTTTCTCTAATAAATTTAAATTTTCACAGAAGTAATGGACCTGTTTTCAAGTTTCGTTGGCTTACATTTCAGTTGTCTGGAAAGCGATGAAAGCTGGTAATGCCAAAATTGAGTTAAGTTGAAATATTATTCTTTAAGGAAATGAATAAAAATATATGCCTATTGGAACTGTAATCAATGTTTCATTTGGTTCAAGAAACATATCACCCACATGAACCTACTTGAACATACCTCAGCATACCTTGACTACAGTCACATTTCAGCAATTTCAAATATATGTTAATGGAACATGAAAATGTGACCATTTGCTTGTGTCAGATTTTGATTCCACTAGGATAAAAACAGCACAGTAAGTATATTAATTATATATTAATTTGTGGAAGAGTGTTGATATGGGCTGCCAAGTGTGTGAGATATTACTGAAACTTTGACTACTCGTTCTGATGTCAACCGACATCGGAACACGCTATATAAGCCCATTATTTGGGTAGTAAGACATATCATTAAAACAAAAATAATATGTGCTATGTCTTACATTGTAGGAGTAATGGTCAGGTGTAAAATCTTTGTAGCAGTGGTGGATACCTTCAACATTTCAAAGCATAATTTTTTTTATCGATTATGTACTTGCACATGGTGTTTATTTCAGTGGACTGGCATTTAATATTCCCAACTGATGGATAGCACAATACTTCCAGCAGATGATGCTAATGAGAGTTGCTTTATTTCCCTTACTGAAAATTTTACATGATAACCTTTAAGAGGTCAGTGCCCAAACCTCAAATGGTTATTGGTCATTTTGTCCAAAAACCAGTTCTGCCTGGGATGATTTAGTGATGATGTTTCAATCCACTGTATTAGACAGACTACAGTATATAAAAATTGCATGTTTATTCAGTAATATTGATAAAATATTGATTTTCAACTTATTAAATATATCAGTATTATATGTTTCTGTTAATCATTTATGCTATTTTAATTTCTAGTGTAAATAAAAAATTTATGCAGAAATTATGTATTTAGTGTTTCAGATATGTATTGGTTCTCAGACAGTAACACTTTTTCAGTGGGCAGTTTGGACAGATTGGCAGATATTGAAAATTTCATTTAATTGATAAGATTCATGTGTCAATTTGTTGTGGTGCAAGCTAATGCCTCCAGTGCTTGTTTGACATCTTTGATTTGTTACTGAAACTTCTTTTGATTCCCTGAATCATTACCCGCTGATCAGTGGCAGTGCACTTTACAAGCAAGGCAACTTGTCGACTAGTGCATTGCACAGTGTCCTTGTCTGAATCAAAAAGGCACAGCAATTTTATTAAGAATAATGAATAAGTAAATGTAAAATCTGTCTTGTATAAATGTTGCTGAACTCTGGAGCAGGTGTGTCCAGCCCACAGGCCACATGCAACCCAGTCCTTCACTTTCTATGGCACGTGGCCATGTTGGCAGTTCTTTTGAAAATATGCATTTTAGTTAATATTTATTCCATTATTCTGTATTTCTTTCTGATGATGTTTTATGTATTTATCACAATATACAACTATTGTATTTGACATTATTATTACAACCATGTAATAAGAATATTATTCGTGTCACGTAATAATTGTGTTGGGTTTTCATATTAAATTTTGTAACTGTTCTTGCTCATATGGCACATGCTAAAAAAGGTTGCACACCCCTGCTCTAGAGTGTTCTGAAAATATGTGTTGGTTGCAACATTGTCTGCTATGAAATGTAAAATTTCAGCTCAGTCAGTTGAATTTTTTTTTAACTATGGGTAGCATTTATTCTTGCTGTAAAATATGTCAAATGGATTTTGATGCTGAAATAATCAATATTACAGGGTTATGAGTAATTTTCTTTTGGAACATTTTATGGTCTTATTGTCTGGTTATTGAAAACAATACACTGGTTATAATTATTGACTTAAGCCAGAGAACAAAATTATGCATGCTTCTGATAACCAGTCTACTTTATTTTAATGGTCTTGACCCTATAAGTTTTTATTGCAGAGGCACAAAAGATAAAAAAATGTATTACAGACTGTTACATGAACTAACCTGGCCTGTAAAAAGAAGTAATAAAAACAATAATTAGTGTCAACATTCTGTCCTAATTTATTCCATACCATTAACAAAATTACTCATTTTTTATTTTGGCTTTACAATATGAACTTTCATTTTGTTAATATTTAAATATTCCATATTCATCCAATGTACTATTAGTTCATATTTCAAAGATATTTTTACATGTCTCTACCACAGATGAACAGGTATGTTTGTAAACATTCAAATTAAGTATTCAAATTATTAATGAAATATTTTAATTTTTCTCTGAAAGTTTTTATCAGCATACAGTAAATTCCAAGCATGGAAAATCAGTAAATATTATCAATCTATTAATTTTCATCTTATTGGATTCAAACAGAGTAATTGTTTTATACTGTAAATGGAAAGTTTTAAAACTGTAAATGGAAAGTCAATATTGTTAGTATTTGCTTTCCATTTAAACTGTTAGAAAATATTATTTTCAAATTGTCTTTCTGAAAAAAACAAAAAGTATTTGGTCAGTATAAGTTCTACTAAGTAATTTTATGGATTGACTACAAAATCCATGAAGGAAAATGATTCAGTCTTTTTAATACTTATAAGTAAGCACCATTAGTAGTTAAGTTCAGAATTTTAATATTTTGAATAAGAACTGGTTTTGATTGTATTAATGTATATTTTATAAACTGTAAGAAATGTTATACTGTTTTAAGTGAAACGCATTATTGGCTATATAATGCAAAGGAAAAGAGAGTTAAGTATCTTACCCTTGGACATAACAGGCAGCCAAACTGATTTGGCCTGGACATATATTGAACCTGTGACCCTTGGAATAAGAGCCTGACACTACTAACTGAGATAACATGCCTCCTGAATCCTGTTTTTATATCACTGATTAAAAGAATCGTTACTTTCTTTCTCATTTTTTTTATTTTGAAACAATACAATACAAAATTAAAATTGTATTTGAATTAATTTAGGTAAATAGTGACAAAATTGCATTTGTTTCACAGTTACAGTACCAAAAAAATGTGTAAGAACCATTCATCTAGATGATGTGGTCATGTACTACTTTGTTTACATTATCTGGATTGTCCTAAATTTCAGACAGCTTCATGGCACTTATATTATGGACTTAGTCTGAACCATGTGAAACACTATGTGATAGTAATTTTTGTACAATTGATCTTATACCCCTCTTAAACTTTTATGAATTTCCGTGCAACAAGCATAGAGGAGCACATGAAGGGATCACATTGTCCACATGGTTGACATTATAGAATGGGGATAAAATGCTTTGTAGAAATATTGTATTTTGGACCTTTGCTGGGACATTTTGAAGTATGATAATGTTAGGAAACATGACAAATATTAGTTTTGGCTATTTACATAGGAACTGTTTATCAGTAAATTTATACAGATAGGATAATTTCGGAACTCTCTTTTTGTGGCTGTATACAGTCAGCAAACATAGTCTAATAATCAATACATGCAGTGAACTCTTTAACTGTGTATGGTTCCTTTGTGCTGGAAATAGTTATAATTGGTTTGACATGAACTCATTTTGTTCAGTTTACCTCAAGATGCCAAAAGTGCTTTAAATGACTTTGTGTAAACTTGAAAGAAATTAAATTATTCTGACGCAGGTAAGTTTTTCATACATTTCTGAAACCTGGTGAAGAAAGTTTAGTATTTGTCACTGCTTTTTACAAGTAGAAGCTCTATGTTTCAATTTACAACACTCCCTCTCTATAAAGCCCTTCATTATAACATGGTTTGAAGATGAGTATGGATCCCATTTCATTATTCGGTACTAACATTGTTTGTGGTTTCGTGGATTTAATGCCGGGAAGAATCATCCACCCACGGGAAGTGAAAGAATATGAAGTATTGTTTTTGCTTTGAATTCTTTAACAGTCAAAACATGATATTAAACTTGTGATCATTTTGTCCACTTGAGAAGCATGTGGAAATGGAGTGTTTATTTCATTTTATTGACCTTGAAGATTGTTCAATTGAAATGCATCAGGCAGGTGCTTTCTAAATCAGCTGATTGTGCTTGCAATCAGATTAGCATGGTCCTACTTGAGTGTATATGTGGACCTCATACATGATTTAAATTTACTAGCTGTGGTATGATTGTCTAACCTTACATAGTATATGGAAGTTTTTATGCTTTTTCTCCTCATCTTTGAGGAAATGAGATGGAAAAATAAAACCAGTGGATCAGTATCTTATATTCATCCTTTATCTGTGATTCACTGGTATTCTATTGAAAAAACAGTCTTGACAAGTTATCTAAATAATCCTATGTGTTATAAATTTAGGATTTTTTATCCCATAGCATCACAATTTAATGAAATTATAAAATAGCAGTAAAAATGTTTTTTTCTTTTTTACATGTTATGCGACCAAGTAACAGAAGATAATGATGAAAGTAAATGTTAATATTTTACAGAAAAAAACTGGTTATGTCAATATAATATAAATTAGACACATACAATATCTCAATCTCTCTCTCTCTCTCTCTCTCTCTCTCTCTCTCTCTCTCTCTCTCTATATATATATATATTCATTTATGTAAGCAAAATTTTAGTTTCATGTTCACATGTACTGGTCTAAGAATTTTCAAAGCAAGTTGTATCATTATGATTTTCATTTTTCAGGATAAAATAAAGTACTATTCTGTCTTTAACCAGTCATGAGATGAAGTTACAGTTATTGTTGTCTACTTGAGTCATGTTGAAACAAGGTGTTGTACAGGAGAAGATATCTGACCTTACGGCAATGAATCAGCTTCCACCGCTGAGGTCAGTAAATAATTACTACTCTGAATCATTTGACTTCATTTAATAATTACTTTTACTTTTCAGATGCTAATATTTTTCATATTAAATGCATGTCAAATCACATTTATCATGCCCCAGTGCTAGACATCATTAGAAAACTGTCACACTGCTGACATCTAAGCGATATGACTGAAAATTGTTTAAAGGTATATTAAAAATCCCAATCACACAGACAGACACACACCATAACTACACATGAGGTAGAACCAAAATATTCATTTTTTTTTTACTGAGTTATTTGGTTTAGAGGTTCTCCTTTGCATTAAAAATTTTGTATCCACTCAGTAACTTTTGAAGGACCCCATGGATTGGAATAAAATTTAGTCTCAGTAAATTCTTAAATTTGAGTGGAGTTTTGGCCCCTGTTTAAACTTGAACCTTGACCTTGAATGGTAAATTTCTTCTCCATTAAGATTTTTGACGGGATTTTCTACACTTAAACAAATTTAATATTATGAAGATCAAAGTAAAGTTTTTTTATTTTCACTTGGAAGCTTGTCCTTGCATACTGAAGCTAGGTTTCTACATTTATTCCATATTGGCAGGGCATCCGTGTTTTTAATTAAGTTGTACATAGAATTTGTATTGGCAAGGCACTCGTGTTTTTTTTTTTAAGTTTTGCATAGAATTTGTATTGGCAGGGCACCTGTGTTTTTAACTAGGTTTTACATAGAAATTGTATTGGCAGGGCACCCGTGTTTTTAATTAAGTTATACATAGAATTTGTATTGTCAGGGCACCCATATTTTTAATTATGTTTTATATAATTTGTATTGGCAGGGCACCCATAATTTTAATTAAGTTTAACATAGAATTTGTATTGGCAGTTCACCTGTGTTTTTTATTAAGTTTTAGGTAGAATTTGTATTGGCAGGCCACTTGTCTTTTTAATTAAGTTTTATGTAGAATTTGTTGCTGTTTTCCTTTCACCGTAATTCTGAGACATTTACGCATTTTTTCTTCTATTTCTAGCAATCTTTTCCCATATATTTGTCTTATTATGCATTCAGCATTATTGATACCATGTTGGTAAAAATGTATGACTTGTGCTGGTTGATGATAATAATTGATTATTACAAAGGAGTGTACCTTTGATAACTCAAAAGATGTCTTTTAGTTAGTCCTACTTGCCATCCCTCTTGAAAATTAAGGCAATAAAATTGTTGAAATGGAAATTTCAGTATTTGAGCAGTTTGCAGCACTAAACCAGCTAGAATCAACTGGGTGTCGTCTCTAAGTTGTAATCTGCACTCACTCATTCTTTCCATCCTCAGTACATTGCCTCAGTGGTCAAGAGTCAGCACACTGGATCGGGGACGCTACCCCAAACCGTTTGTCAAGGACAAGCTGCAGACAATTCAGGACCGCCCAGACACGGGGGAGGAGGATGACAAACAGATTGATTTGTCACAACTGAATCCTGCACAACGTATCCATCACTTAGAGCGTAGCATTATTTTTCTGAAACAGCAGCACCAGGAGGTCCTCAAAAGTCTCCATGATGAAATAGAAGGTCTCAAGAAAGAAAATAAAGGTTGGTAAACTGCTAATAATAGAAACAACATAAACACATTTACCTTTTAGAAGTGAATGTAGTAAATAAATGAATGATCCCAGTGCTTACCTGTCTGTCAATATGTAACTTGCTGTCATCTTCTAAACAGCTGGGTGGAAATTTACCAGGGTATATTGCCTATATGCAAGGATTTAGTTTTTGTTTTAAAAAATCAGCTTGTCTAGGGCAAGCTCATGGAAAATTGAATTTGACCTTGGGAAGTTTGAGCTTGTCCAAAACAATATATCAACATGAGTAAAAAATAAAATAAGATAAAAATATGGGATATTTTTGGAAATTAAATTTATTTACCTAGATATGTCATCAACTACATAACTACAATGAAAGCTAGACTGTAATGATTTATTTATACTCACAACTGAAGGATTTGTAAATACCTGTTTAATCAGTTGAATTAACAATTATCGTCTAGTCACCTTGAGATTGACAACATGCATCAAAATATTTGACAAGCCAGCTTTTGTGATTGAAAACACTAATTTGTATCTATTTAAATGATTGTGAAGCCATGAGATGGGCTTTAGCAAATTTGCATTCAACAAAATGGTGCCCCAGGCAAGCATCACCTTCGGTGCCCCCCACTCTGAGAAAAAAACACTGCAAATTGTCCATTTTATAAATGTATTAATAATCACAAGAATAATTAAACGTGGCTACTTTAATGAAAAAGCTGTTCATTTATTTAAGTAAATCACAGTAAAAAGGAATGTGCTTTACAACTGGCACCTGTCCCTGCTGTTGTCAATACACAGTAGTGCTAGTTTCTACAGAATTAAATGAAGAAAATTACAAACAGTATAAAGAAACATATTTATGGCATTGTAAATGATTATTTTTAAATTTATTTTGTTTTGTAAATTTCCAAATTTCAGTACATGAAAACATTTGGTACAGAAAGAAAAAAAGAGAAAAACAAATTCATAGTTTTTAAAAATATTATTTTGGAATCTTTTTTGTGTTAAGTTAGAGATTATATTTGAAACTTGAGTTATTTTGGAAAATTAATACATCTGGTGAATTTCAGAGTTGATTTAACAATGGAGATAAGACATTTTCTGTGGCATTGTTAAAAATGCTTTTGGAGCATATTTTTTAAATTGCAAATTTTTTATTGGATAATGGTTGCAGAACATAGGTGTGAAGTTTCTTGTTGGTAGGTTTTATTTTAAAGATTGTATCTGATACTCTTCAAGATTTATGTGATCTAAATTTTATAGCATTATGGACCTTAGTGCTATAGTTGACTGTCCAAAAACAAAAGGTCAAAGGTCAGCATTTAGTGCTATGCTACTGCCACACAAAATGCACAGCATCATTTCCTCTGATTTTTTCAGTGGTAGAAACAATATATTAGAAAATGGGCATGATGAAAATAGATTTTGCTGTACTATGCTATGATGTTCGAAAATCTACTGTTTCTAATTTTGAAAATCATTACAGGTTTGTAAAAGTTTAGTAACATCATTTACACTTGTGTCACTTAAGTTGCACTTACATCACATTTACACTTAAATCACATTCATACTTAAACCACTCTTGTACTTACATCACACTTATACTAGTATCATGCTTAAACTTACATCATAGTTACACTTGCATAATGCTTACACATAAATCACTCTTATACTTACATCACATTTTGGCAGTATCGTGTACATTTTAAAGCCACATTAGAAACCCATATTTCATCAGTAGAATAAGTCTTAACATGGCACTCTACAGTTTCATATTTTGAATAGGGTTAGATTTTTTAAAGAAAAAGAATTGTCAGGGTTTGCTTATACACTGGTTAAAAAAAGACTATGCTAGGTATTATGAAATAACTTGTTTCCTGTTATTTAGGTATATGAGTGATGATGTAGTTTGGGTTATAGAGTATACAGCTGTGCATTTATGACAGAAACTGCTAGCTCTGATTGCTCTTTTTCACATCTCGGACTTCAGGGGTAACAAGATCTAACTTTTTAATTTTTAAAAATATATTTTGTAATTGTAATTCATTCAAAACAATTTCAGAAGCTTGTATTGTCTAGTCTGACAAAATTCAGTTTCCCTATTTTAATACTTGCTAAAAATAGTGTAATTTAGACTAATTCAGGCTGATTTTTTTCAAATGCATGGCCACAGTCATTTTAGTTAGCTGTGTGCTCAGATCATGTACAGTTTCCATAAGTACAATATGCAAAGACATTTCAGCCACAGAACATAAAAGTAACATAGAGATATGCCAACATTCTCTGCAATGTGTATGTTGCAAATGCAAACAACTTCAATTTGTACCTGTCACTCTCGGAGAAATTCATAATATCTGTAGAGCACTCCTAAATGTAAAATCCACCAATGTTCTGTTGGTGGATTTTACATTTAGGAGTACTGTACAGATATTATGAATTTCTCTGAGTGACAGGTACAAATTGAAGTTTGAGGTTTGACTTCAGCTTAAGTGTAAATGTAGCAGTTCAGTTTTATTTCCTGGAGATTGATAATTGTGCCCATGTCTGCAATCTCTTTTGAACTTTTATTCTTCAGATTATAAGTTGAACATTTAGATACAGATGATGTAAGCCTCTGTTTTTTTTATATTTTTCTTCACCAAACTGTTCATAACTGCCATTTTTGGTCTCATGTTTGTATTCCTCAGATCTTCAGTTTAAGATCGTGATGAGTCAAAAACAGCAGCAGCAAGGTGCACAAGGTAGTGCCGGTAGTAGAAAAAGTGGCAAAGATTCTCGTCTCTTAGACAAAGGTAATTTTTTTTTTTTAAATGACTTTCTTTAGATGTAAAAATAATGTAAGTTGTTGTTGCAGCATTTTAAAGTTTTCAAAATTAGAATAAGTGTATTATTGCAGGTTTAACATAGCTTCAGTACAGGACCAGACATAATGTGAGGTGTATTTTAGGCTGTGCCAGGAGTTTGTTTGTACTGCTATGGAGAACAAGCCATGATATATAGAGAATAATAGGCAGGAAGACTTTTGCTTACATAATAATTATTTTTTATCACCCTCAGGAAGAGCTGACCCCAGAGAAAAACCATTCTGACTTTCTATAGTGCCTTGGATTACTAGGGATGATTATTTTACTTGCATATCTTCTATATTTATACCAAATTACATTTTTTAAATGGTTTTTACAACTATGTGCAGCAAATTATTTGTTTTGTGTCATTTTTCTTTCAATTTAAATTAAATGGGAATGTGATTTTCTTGCAGAGTTTTCATCCCTGTCATTGCAGTCAGGGTACAATGGGTTTAGGAGAACTTCCTCCAGAGGTTTGTAAAGTCTGTCATACACCCTGGATCTCTAATCCTGGTCTTAAAACCTAAGTACCATGTCCTGTCCTGAATTGTTAGTGATTCAAGGCAGGACATAGACAGGGAAAAAAAGCAATGGAATGAATGATTCAGGGTGTCAGAGAGTTACCTCCCCAGAAAAGCACTTGGTGTTGGAAGTGGGGTGTTTGTGTGCTACAGACTTTTCTGCACTCAATGCTTTGAGCGTTTGCAAGAAAGGAAATCATAAGTCAAGTTTCATATTTTTATGAAATCTATTGTATGGTAAATATATGTGAATG
The DNA here is from genome assembly GCA_028554795.2 of Sinohyriopsis cumingii. Lineage (NCBI taxonomy): Eukaryota > Metazoa > Mollusca > Bivalvia > Unionida > Unionidae > Sinohyriopsis > Sinohyriopsis cumingii. The sequence goes on along the minus strand of CM068842.1, from coordinate 24,518,588 downwards.
TTGCAAGTTGAGTTAACGGGATTGGTATAACTAAGCATGTGAGAGATGCACAAACACTGCTCTTTACAAAGAAGGATTGAATTGTAATATTATTATTCATGACTTTGTGGTAGGATTATTTTATTGCAAAATGACCAAGTCTAAACTCATTAAAATTTCCATTAGTTGGCGATACATGTTAGAGAGAAAAAAAGATATCAGAGAAATTAGCTATGCAGTTCAAGACAATTGTAATGTTTTGACACCACAAAAATGATTAATTGTTAAATACTGTAAATTCACTTTTTTTTTTTATGGGATATCAATTTCCACAGGGTACTGGTTTCCATGGGGTAACAATTTTCATAGGTTACCAGTTTCCATAGTGTACCAGTTTTCATGGGGTACCAATTTTGATAGGTTACTGTTTTTGATAGGGTACTAATTTGCATGGGGTATCAATTTTCATAGGGTGCCAGTTTTCATGGAGTACAATATTTGTTGATTTCATGGTGGCTGCAAACCATGAATTTAAGCAAATCATGACAGTCTTCATACTGTGGTAGCAATATGACTGTTTCCAGAACCCAAAAGGTTATGTGGAAGCAAAACCCACAAAAATTGATTCCCAAAAAAATAAATGAAATCACAGTAATTTGGATATAGGTAGTCAAGAATTATACACATATTTCTATCATAACTTTGTTAAATGGGGGAGTCACTGCCAACATATGTACAGAAGTAATATCAGCCTTGAAGGAAGATTATGCATCTTTTCTTTAAATATGTAACACAATCATATACCATAGGAGAACTACTATTACCTCACAAATCCATCCCCCACTCCGATAAAACTTTTAGCCAAACAAAAGCTAGCCCACCTAGGTGGTGGTTGGACAGAGTGATCTCCCCTTGATATAGGGATTATCAGCAAAACCATGACTATTCCAGTTAGTACTTCCACTTATGCCAAGAAGCATGCTGTCACCTTGAGAGACCTCACAGAAGCCAGAATCAACGTTGATACAAGTTGGACGAGTTCTCACTTCACAAGGAAAGTATACTCTAGCTATATCTCCAGTGTTTCTTTTCTTTCTTTCTGTGTCAGCAAAGTTCTGCCTCTACAATTTTACTACACATTTTTTTCTTTCATTTTTACACAAATATTCATACTTAGGTACATGCACAGATAGCCTATGCAGTTTCACAAATATGTTCGGGCTGTACCTTTATTGTATGTTATCGTGCAAATCCCTGACACCTGTAGAAAAGTATTTGTAGAATCCCACAATGACTGGCTACATAGTAGTGTGTTTTCTGCTAATACTTTTGGTGTCTGGACAGCATGCTTCATTGCATTAACCTGTATGGGTCATCCTTGAACCTCTCAAAGGTAGTATGGTGAATTATTTTGGTTTTTACCTGGATGATTAATAGCTTTATTAAATTCGTCTGCTATTTCCAGGTAACACTATAAGGCATAGGTCTGCACCATCTTTGTGTTCACTAATAAGAGTCAGGTGCAGAAGTACAACAGTTACAGTTTTATATGTTCTAATCTGTTTGTCTTACAGATTAGAACATTGGTAAAGCTCAGAAATACACAACATAGACACTATAAGCTTACATACTGACATGTCCTCAGTGCAGGAATTTTGGGCGAATGAGGGAGTTAATCAACAAAGGACTCTCCAGTTACAAAATGTCCGAAATCTACACAGAGACAGCCTCTGCACCTATGTCACCACCAAAGGACTCCTCATTGCTGGTAATACATTTAGGCCTTGTCTTCTCAGGGTTCCACTCTACCGCTCTTGATAATAAACAGTGAGTGAATGAACAAAATAAAGTGTCCTTTCACTCCACCGATACACAGACTGGTCACATGGATCAGACATATCTTAACCCATCCCAGTATTATGACTTGGATGACATCCTCCCTACTAAAATGGCCATTTTGACCAGCCTAGGCCTACTACAAGGGATCTGCAGGAACATGAACCTCAGCACAGTAAGCTCCCGGGAATCAATCTGTCATCAAGTCTGTTAAACCCAGTGTATACAGGCAATTATGAAAACCAGTCTAACCCAAATAAGGCCTCAATGTACTCTGCATTTACAATGCTGGGCCTAGTACCTGCCACCTTTCAATTCACTCAACCCTTGGTACAATAGAAGGGACTATTTAATTGGTGACTGATTGGAAATCACTGTTTCTACTTCAGGGCACTCCACACAGTTTTGTCAGTGGTAGACCTCGATACTCTATGCCAGCTCCTTCAATCAGGCAACAACAGTACATCATGCAAGCAAAGACAATGATGCTTTCTCTCAGGCTCCTCCACTTCAGATTTTCCACTGAAGAAGTTTTCTGCCTTTTGCTCCAGAGTTCTGCCTTTTGCCTCCTCCTACCTTATCAACCACCTGGACCAAAGCTAGTATCTGTTGAGTTTATCACAAAAAAGGAAGAATCCAACTTTAATTATTTCCATAGTCTTGCAGACTCACAGACACTTTGAACTGTTTAACATCATCAATTACAAAACGCCTTTCATCAAGTTTTCGTCAGCAGTTCCACTATTGCAATACACCAGCCTTTCATTTGGAAACCCAGAAAGTTGACCAGGACAATGCAGCCTTGGGGATGACAAAACGTACTATATTCGTATGGATTGAACATCTTTCACTGACACTCACCAACTGGTCTGCAATGTAGTAGCCATGTATTCTATGTTGGACTTGGTATCAATGGCTATATTCCACTGACACTCACTAATTGGTCCGCATTGTAGTAGCCATGTGTTCTGTGTTAGACTTGGTATCAATGGCTATATTCAAACAGTCAGAACAGAGCTCATCACATCTTTCTGTGTATTCCATGGTACATGTATGGGAGTCAGTCTCTAGAATGGCCTGGGTCTTGAACAGAGCTGCTCAACATGTTTAACCAGTGTCATCACAGCAGCTATAAATTTGAGATGCACTGATCTCCACCTCCACCATCCTTAAGAATCAGCATAGGGCCAGTCTGTGATCACAACCATAATCCTCCACCTTATTTTTATTGGCCATCTCAATGAAGTATGCAAAACAAGTCACTAAGGAGGCATATTTTACCATCCCTCAGCTGCAACACTGATATAGAACATTTTGGAAAACCAACAAAGGAACCAAGGGACATGACACGAACACAAACCTCTGACCAGTTATCCTATCATAGTTCCTCGAACTGAAAACAATGGTTCCTGCAAACCAAAGTGGACAAAAGACAGAAGTTGCAATGGCTTAATGCCAGAGTTTCCCTACATGACCACCTCCATCTCTTCAAAATGACATCATCTTCACACCGCACTTCCCACAGATCCCAGTAGGAGAAAAGCTTCAATTCTTTGTTGCTAAATGGGACAAGATTTGCCATGATGATCATTAGACCTGACAAGTGGTTTCCAAGGGACTCAGCATCACTTTCTAAACACCATTGTCCAGAGTCCCATCAGCTACAAACATTCCAACAGACCCATTCAAAGCCACAACCTTGCAGCAAGCAATAAACGACCTTCTTCAGAAAAGGGAGGTAGAAATCATTCAAAATAATACATTTCTGGGATTTTATTCCATACTTTTCTTGGTCCCAAAGGAAAATTGGCATCAACTTAAGCACCCTCAATCAATTCATTCATGTTCCTTGGTTCTCAATAGTACATTTTGAATACCACTCAAGAGGGAGACTTTGCAATCAGTGTGGATTTAGCAGACACAAATCTTCACATCCCAATTCACAAGGCTTCCAGGATGTTCCTATGATTTGCCTACAATGACATTGCTTATCAGTTCCGAGCACTTCCATCATCAGTCTCTGGGTCTTCACTTCTCTGATGAACTGTGTTACGGCTCATGTCTGGACCGATTCCAAGGTGGTGACTTAAAGTTACCTGGATGACATTCTGCAAAAACATCAGATGAGTTTTATATTAGAACACGATGTAATAACCCTTGTTATACTGTTTGCATTCCAGGTTTCCATGTCAGCAAGGACAAATCTGACCTAGTACCATCTCAACAATTTGTTTCACTTAGGTAAAGAATTCAGCACACAGGTAAACTGAGTACATCATACTCGGGAATGAGCATTGAAAGTCAGGCCCATGGTGGCTTCATTATTCTCATGGGAATTCCTTCACCCTCTAGGCTTGCTCAATGTGGCAGCAGACCTCACCCATCCTAGGTCACCTTTATATGCACCCATTACAAATGATTCCTTTATCCTAATAAGAGGCCAAATGTTTGCCAAGTGGACAGATTTCTTTCCATTTGCACAAATATAAGGTACTATCTGCAGATTTGGAACAACTTATCTTGGCTCATAGCATTTATACCTCTGTATACTTCTGCAAGTACAACTGCCAGAGATCACAGTCTGTATGGATGCAAGTACAGAAATCTGTGGGGGGCACATGTACTACCATCTTTTTGGGAAGCCATTGGAGTGTGGTCTCCCCAGGACTGGCATCTACATATCAATATCCTTGATATGAAGGCCATCTTGGAAGCCTTTTACTGGTGGCAGGATTTTTTTACTGGAAAGGGAAGTCCTCCTTCTCTCTGACAAACTTAGTAGTGACTTATCTCAAATGGCAAAGCGGAACCAAGTCCCCAGTCTGTTACATACTAGTGTGGGACTTTCTAATGTGGGGTCATTAACAACAAATCCACATCCAAGTTCATCATATTCCTGGATGTCTGAATGTAATAGCAGATGGCCCTGGGACAATCAGCTTATACAGACAAAATGGTCTGTCCATCCCTTGGTTTTCACTCAGATAATGCACCCAATGGGTGGAATACCAACCTCCCAATCTTTGTTGCACCAATCCCAGATCCCAAAGCCTGGGCAGTTGATGCTGTATCCAATAGATTGGAATGGTATCGATGCATATGCCGACCCCCCAACACCTCTGATTCCAAAGGTGTTGCAGATGTTGTTGTTGTTGTAGGGTTTAACACCATTTTTCAGCACATGATAGGTTATACATGGCAGCCAGTATTAATGATGGAGGAAGAACCCGGGAAACCTTGGAAAGAACCACCGACCCACAAGAAGCTACTTGCAAGCTTTCTCACATACACAGTGGTGTACACAAGAATACATTATACCTAACTATACCTGATAGCTAACTTCCTCCTCTGGCTCATTGACAAGAAAAGGTTAGCACCAGACATAATGAAAGGTTACCACTCCATGATCACTGACACCTTTCGTCATCATGGAAGAGAGGATATCAGACAAACCAAAGACTTATCCTACCTCCTCTCCAACTTTGATTTTACATAGCCAAAACATTGGCTTTGTGCCCAAAGTGGAACCTATCATGGGTACTGACCTGGTTGAACAAAACACCATTTGAACCACTTTCAAGGGCATCTTTAGCTCACCTGTCATACAAGACCTGCTTCCTTATCACATTAGTGATGACAGGCAGAATCAGCAAAATACATGCCCTATCAGGGGACCTGAATAGTATCTTAAAGAGACTAAGCTGTTGCATCGAGGGGGGTCACACCTATTTTTACCTCTCAACAGGGACAAGAAGTTGTAACTGCACAGACCCATTAATCCAGGACCCATTTGTCCTGGATTAAGTGGATCATTTGGTTTACATATAGAGAAACAACTCCAAATCAGATGAATCTGTAACGCATTTTGGCTCATAAGGTTAGAGCAGTTGCCAGAAGAATTGCCTTGGACCAGAACTGTTCTTTAACTGATATCATCCATGCCATGAGATGGAGAACTGAGTCAATATTCTCCAGTTTTTACTTCAGAGATCAAAGGGCTGAACTCAGTCTGGTGGGACCAATAGTTGTGGCACAGCAGGTCACCTTTCCAAATCGTTCAATGTCTTTATAAGATGTGGCTTCACAACTTCTGCTGAATTTGTGGGAGGGACAATTTTCCCTTTACAAAGTCGCTCCTCAACAGATGGAGTCTTCTCCAGTTGGATTACCTATAACCTGTCTCACATGCCTTAGGGGACTGGAGATGGCACCTCTGGAGTAAGGGGATGTATCTCCCTCCACCTCTTACCTATTCTCCAAAGGTATTATAATGAGGTAACGTATTTAAAGAAGAAATTAATTTTTTTTCTAGTAAAACATTTATTTGAGAATACTTAACCAGTCATAAAATGCATATACCCTCCCAGCCTCCTAGCAGTGACATCCATATAGAGAATACTTAACCAGTCATAAAATGCATATACCCTCCCAGCCTCCTAGCAGTGACATCCATATAGAGAATACTTAACCAGTCATAAAATGCATATACCCTCCCAGCCTCCTAGCAGTGACATCCATATAGAGAATACTTAACCAGTCATAAAATGCATATACCCTCCCAGCCTCCTAGCAGTGACATCCATATAGAGAATACTTAACCAGTCATAAAATGCATATACCCTCCCAGCCTCCTAGCAATGACATCCATATAGAGAATACTTAACAAGTCATAAAATGCATATACCCTCCCAGCCTCCTAGCAGTGACATCCATATAGAGAATACTTAACCAGTCATAAAATGCATATACCCTCCCAGCCTTCTAGCAGTGACATCCATATAGAGAATACTTAACCAGTCATAAAATGCATATACCCTCCCAGCCTCCTAGCAGTGACATCCATATAGAGAATACTTAACCAGTCATAAAATGCATATACCCTCCCAGCCTCCTAGCAATGACATCCATATGGAGAATACTTAACCAGTCATAAAATGCATATACCCTCCCAGCCTCCTAGCAGTGACATCCATATAGAGAATACTTAACCAGTCATAAAATGCATATACCCTCCCAGCCTCCTAGCAGTGACATCCATATGGAGAATACTTAACCAGTCATAAAATGCACCTACCCTCCCAGCCTCCTAGCAATGACATCCATATAGAGAATACTTAACAAGTCATAAAATGCATATACCCTCCCAGCCTCCTAGCAGTGACATCCATATAGAGAATACTTAACAAGTCATAAAATGCATATACCCTCCCAGCCTCCTAGCAGTGACATCCATATAGAGAATACTTAACAAGTCATAAAATGCATATACCCTCCCAGCCTCCTAGCAGTGACATCCATATAGAGAATACTTAACCAGTCATAAAATGCATATACCCTCCCAGCCTCCTAGCAGTGACATCCATATAGAGAATACTTAACCAGTCATAAAATGCATATACCCTCCCAGCCTCCTAGCAGTGACATCCATATAGAGAATACTTAACCAGTCATAAAATGCATATACCCTCCCAGCCTCCTAGCAGTGACATCCATATAGAGAATATGCCTTGCACTCCAGTAGTAGTGTGAGGTAGTGGTAGTTCTCCTAAGCTATTATGATTGTGTAAGTATTTGTGAAGAAACATAATTTACTAGAAAATATAATTTGTTTTTCGATCCTAATTGTATGAAATGGGGAAAGGCACTGACAGAATTTTTCTAGGGATTTATTAATTTGACCAATGAAGGAATATTACTTTTACCTTTTTGATCACATTATGGATTTATCTTTCTTTTGTGTTAGGATATAAATATTACCTTTGTGGAAGATATTAAATACTGTTGGAGTATCAGCTTTCATTGGGATGGATGATCGCCTAAATGAGATATTCAGTAGTGTATTTCATCCTAAGTAGTTAGAAACAAAACATTCTTTTATGTGTATCTCATATTTAAAAATTTGTTTATTGAATACTCATTTTCTAAAAGAAATGGGGAGGAGAGTCTGTTGCTAAGTATTAACTTGAAATTTTGAAAGAATAGTTGTTTATCAAACATTATTTGTTATTTCTATTAACTGTATATCAAAGGCATACTCAGACCGTAGTTGATATTTCTGTTTATATCAAAGGCATACTATCACTAGTTGATATTTCTATATACTGTATATCAAAGGCATACTCAGACAGTAGTTGATATTTCTATTTACTGTATATCAAAGACATACTGTCACTAGTTGATATTTCTATTTACTGCATATCAAAGGCATACTATCACTAGTTGATATTTCTATTTACTGTATATCAGAGGCATACTCAGACATTATTTGATATTTCTATTTTACTCTATATCATAGGCATGGTCAGTCAGTACTTGATATTTCTATTTACTATGTATCAAAGATATACTCAGACAATAGTTGATATTTCTATTTACTGTGTATCAATGACATACTCGGGCGATTGTTATTTCCATTTACTGCTTCATGCATGCTTATTGTAGTCAAATACACCTGTAGAAAGCCTGATATTTTAATTTCAGCTTTTATTCTAGAAGAAGGTGGGGGACATAAAGTTTATTCATTTTATTATTTCTGTACCTATCTCTCATGTATTTTGTCTGTTGTCATCAGCTACCAAAGAACTCCAAGGATATCAGCAACTTTGCCCTTTTTCTTTATACTGTTGCTATCAATATGAACTCAGAGGGTCAGTATGTTGATACTTTCACTACAATATGAACTCTTGTGGTCTGTATTTTTATAGTCACTATCAGTATGAACTTAAATGGTCAGTATTTGTATACCGTCACTATCAATATGAACTCAAATGGTCAGTACTCTTAATATCAATATGAACTCAAATGGTCAGTATTTTTATACTATTTATATCAATATGAACTCAGATGGTCAGTACTCTTAATATCAATATGAACTCAGATGGTCAGTATTTTTTATAGTCACTATCAGTATGAATTTAAATGGCCAATATTTTTATACTGTCACTATCAATATGAACTCAAATGGCATGTATTTTTATGCTATTGATATAGATATGAACTCAGATGGTCAGTATTTTTATACTGTTGATATGAATATTAATTCAGATGGTTAGTATTTTCATTCTATTGCTTTCCATATGAACTCATATGGTCAGTATGTTCTGTACTTGACTATGACTGAATTATAGTAACTGACTTAGTTGAGCAGTGCATCTGATTTTTCATCTTAAACATAGTAAGAAACCACATTGAATTGAATCACATTTTTTGTGGTTTTCTACTGTCCACTGCATTAGCATAGGTGTAAGGCATTCATGATTCCAACATCAAATTTTAACAAATAACATATTGCCATCAATGCCACTTATATTGCCATCAATGCCACTTAACATTGGATCTAAAGATTAGAGGTCAAATTCTAGACATATCTAATATTTATTTCCTTTGCTGTTGAAAACGTAGAGAGATACAGTGATACATTCTGTCCTTCCTTCCCCATTTATAGAATATTGGCACAGATATGTGTGTAATAGCATATAAATACTCAGTTTCCATTCAAGCTAGACACATGAAATGCTGGTCAATTATAGGCCTATAGTGTATTTTGTGCCAACACCTGAAGAAGTTGTGTATCTCACTGGCACATGTGATTGATAACAAAGTGGTAATACTGGGGTCTTTCCTTATCCTCAGGGACATAGCCTCAGGGTCTAAACATCGAAATTATTAGAATATCAACCTTGTAACCATACATACATTGGAGGGGCATGAAAAAAAGATTATATTAGGACATCATAATGACCTCTACATCTATCCTTAACCCCAGTGACTTAGCCTTTTGGTCATAACTTGGACAATGATTGGGATCTTAATGCTTTAGCTGTAATTATCACGAATTAACAAATTGTATAAGTCAATTTTTTAAAAATTTCACTTGCCTTATGGAAATTTGGGCTTACCCCAAATATAATGTCCCAACAGGAATAAAATAGGATTATTTTAAGGAAATTGCAGTCCTTCTGTCTTTGTTGGTACCGTAATCCCAGATGCCAGTAGTTAAAGTTATCACAATATCCATTACATTGTTTGCCAGGTAGTAATTATTTATTGATCTCCTGTAATTATGAAGTAAGCAGCAGATCATAAACGTTGTTTGCAGGTGCTAAATTTTGTGTACATCAGTAAAATTTTGAATTAAATCCTCATGGTGGTTAATTGTTAGAGATGACTGCCTTTTACTTCCCAAAACACATGTTATTAACAATTAACACCTCATCTTAAAGTCTGTGGCATGCCTAAAAACAATCTTTGACAAGCTGATTATTTGGAGTCTGCAAGCTCACAAATTGCCAGAGCCTTGGTTAAAAAGTCATCGAATCATGGATACATGCATATCTTATGATCAAAATGTAACTGATATGTTACAGTATAAATATTGATTCTTTATTTGTCAGGACTTGCTTTAAATAGTAAATATTCACATTCTCATGTCTGCATGGGAAAATGTGAGACTAACCTTGATAATGACTAAAAGATGGAAATGACACTTTAGAAAATATTATAGACGATAAAAACTGTAGCCAGTTGTGTAATAGTAGAATATATGGTACATATAAATACTAAATAAAGGTGCTGATATATGTACTGTGGTGAGATCATAGGAGATAAAACTTGCAGAGCATAAAATATTACAAACAGAAAATGACCTCTTTCTTCCGCTCAGTTTTTTTCTTATTTGCCTGCTGACAAATACATTTATAACTTGAGCTTTGCCTGAACCAAATTTGAGCTTCTCCCTGTCATCAGACAAGTGGATTTGCAAATCCGTGTATATTCACGTAATGGACATAAAATGGCAAATATTATATGTGCAGTTTACATTAGCCCCAGGGTATTATGGACCCACCATGGTATGTAGCTCCTGGTCAGTTCTAATTCACATTTGGAATAAATTCTGTGGGAGGAAAATAACGGAAACAATTATATTGGTTAGTCAAAGCTTTCTACATGACCATTTACAGATGCTTGGTATTATATAAAATTTTCACCAGTCTGTAATACTCAAGAGTAGATTTAGCTCTCATATATATATATATATATATATATATATATATATATATATATATATATATATATATATATATATATATATATATAATTGCCTTATATTGCCTGAAGCTTTTGTTAATCTTTTGCTGAGAGAAAATTGTGACCTCATGCCCATGTTTGTGTTTTTTGAGGGTGAGAGAGAGACTGTATACTGACTGATTCACACATCTGAACATATTATATGATTGTGAAATGAATAATGAAAGGATAATCAGTCTTTGTTTGCTTGTTTCACCGCTCTTCTTATCACAGCTAATGCATTTATACACATTGTCCTGGACTGGCACCAGTGTTTATAATCCACTTGTGTTTACAGCAGGTGTAATCATCTTCAGGTACCCAGAAGCTGATGGTATCTGTTACTTGGGTAGAAAATTGGAGTTTATCTGCAGTAACTAAATTGGTAGAGTGTTTGATTCTTGATCAAAGGGTTACAAGTTTGATACTCACCCAGGCCAGCCCATGTTGGATGCATTGTGGTGTGTCTTAGGGAAATGTATTTAGGTCCCATTTCCTGTGCATGATAAAGCCAGTATTGGATTTGATTGGATGAAATTCCTTCAATACCAGTCCTCATTTTCCCAAATATGGTAACTAGAATTAGTTACGCTTGAAATGAATTTTTAGCAATCATTTATCAGATGTATGTCTGAAAGCTGCTCTTCTTGGACAAAAAATGTATATTTTTTACTACTTCTAAAAATAATAACAAAAAAGAATCCTTAAAGACACTTATTTTTCATTATCCACTATTTTTTGTTCAAGTTAACAGGTCCTACAATTAATCAAGTGGATTTACCAGGATTGATTGTAATGTACAGTATAAACTTCCATACATATCAGTCCACCTGGTGCATTATGTGACAGCTGATAGTTATATATATATATATATATATATATATATATATATATATATATATATATATATATATATATACACACACACACACCAGACAGATAGACTGGGTTTGAATCTCCGTAGAGTACAAATTAAAAATTCTCTAACCTGTATGATAGTATATATATATATATATATATATATATATATATATATATATATATATATATATATATATATATATATATATATATATATATATGTATATATGTATATATATATATATATATATATATATATATATATATATATATATATATATATATATACACATACATACACACTCACACACTAATTGTGCATCTTTTACAAATAGGAATACAAGTTTTACCTCATCCAGACATAGTCCAGAAGAGCATAGGGAATGGTCTATTCTCCATCACCCATTGCCTTTTTGTCCATTAGCACAAATTTGTTATTGCTACTCATGAAAATGGTGCCACTAGGACATCTTGATCACCTCAGGGTCTGTCCACTCTGCTTCTACTATGTGGCAATTTAAAATTCAGTTTTGGTTATTATCTCACCATCGATCAACTCAGAGGACATGTCTGTGAGGTAACAGTAACAAAATAGTTCTAACCACTTTGACACTTTACTTTGTTTTCATGACTTGGTAAGTTCAGTCTAATATATGTCTTGGTTGTAATTTAAAGTAAGTATAATTTTTATATAAAAAATGTGTTGATACATGTTTCAAAAAAATGGAAAATAACCCAAGCTTACTGGAGCACTTCATTTGTTGAATCTTTGGTTTCAGAGGTACGTGGTTTTGTATGTTGTAAAACTCTTCAATTTTGGAAGTAAAGTAAATCTTGCATGTAGACTGTAATCTCATAGTGCCTAACTAGACATGATCAGTTTTAAAAAACAGCAGAACCTTTTAAAGTTTGAATGGTCATCTTGAAAATCTTGTTGCTCCTGAGTGGAAAGTCATATTGATGTGGTATTTATGCCAGAAGACTTTTTACAATATTTAGTTGGTCCTAAATGAAAATGGTGCCAATCTGGTATCCCCTATGGCTGTACACAGTGACCAACTTGAAAATCATCTTGTCCTTAATGGATGGTTATATCAGCATGGGCTTTTTACTTAAAGACTTCTTATGATGTCTAGTTGGTCCTAAATGAAATTGATCTGATGTCCAATATAACTTCCACAATGGCCTTCCTGAAAATATTGTTTTTGCTAATCCCCTTGTATAAAAGCAATATGGCCTTGATGTTTTCACCAGAAGACTTCATATGATGTTTGGTTGGTCCAAAATGAAAATGGTGCAGATATCATGTCCAGTATGGCCACCACAATGTCTCATGTCTATCTTGAAAATATTGCTATCACTATTTCTTCTGAAAGAGTGGTCATATCAGAATGGAAGTTTCATTGAAAGACTTAATTTTATTCTTAGTAGGTCATAAATAAAAATGGTGCTGATCTGACTTCTATTATGACTGTCACAGTGGTCATCTTAAAAATCTTGTTATTGTTACTTCTAGATGGTTTCTCATACAGACATTGTGCTTCCACCAAAAGACTTCTTATGATGTTGTTTGGTACTAACTAAAAATGGGTGAGAATCTGATATTGAATATGGCCACCATTGCATTCATCCTGAAAATCTGGTTATCACTTCTTTTCCAAAATGGAAAGTCATATCAACATGGGATTTCTAGCTGAAGACCTCTTTTAATGCATTGTTGATCCTAAATAAATGTGGTGCCAAGTTGACATTCAGTATGTCCACCACATTATCTGATTTGAAAATTTTGTTATCACTGAAGAATATCAAAGATGTTTTCAAGACTGCACAGTTAAAAGAAGAAATAGTCTTTATCTTGACTCCCTAGAAATTCTTTCCAGCCAGCAGAGGATCAGTCCCATTGAGTGATTCCAATTACAAATTTGAAAATTTCTAATTTTACAGTTACTATGTATCCATTATTAGTTCAGCAGCTTGTGGCACAGGGTTTCTCACAGGATTTAAAATGACATCATGAGAATTAGAGACAATTATCAATATAGATGTGACAGAAATGTTTAAGTAAAAAAAACGATATGCGCAAAATGTTTTTTTTTCTGACATTAACATTTTTTCTTATTGGTCATTCTTTGGCCAAGAGCTTTGATTCATCAATAATGTCTGACAAACAGAGGAAAACAAAACGTGCAAATGTTTTTGACATTGTTGATGCCACCAATATGGTGGACTTAATATCCCAGCAAGCTTAGTTGAATGGGTTAACTTTGCTATGGCAGTGTTTTCAAGCGCTGATGCTGGCTTTGCTTTTGCAGGCAAGTCCCAAGTTTCAAGTTACTGCATTATTTGAGATTTAAGTATTTTATTGCCAAATTTTAACTTACCACATTACTTGTCACCAAGGAAAGCATAATGCTGAAAAGTAAGTAAAGACCTTTCTTGAGTATGGACACAATAGATCCTTAAAATAATAATAATAATAATAATAATAATAATAATAATAATACAGTTCATGAGCAGTGGTATGGGCCTTAGATACTGCAGAAAATTCTGGATATATTATCACAGTTGTTAAATGTTAACAAAAAGGATTGTTTTATTTGGCTTATGTTTGCCAACTGACCATGTAAGTATGTTAGCTATAATTTCTTTCACTAGGTATGTCTTAATACACATATGGCTCAGTCTGGATATTTTCTTTGTTCTTTGTAGTTTTTATATCACATGTATTTGAAGTACTTAAGGGCCACTTTTAACATGTTGTGCACGGAAGTGTATGAATGGTTGGAAACTTGGGAATTTGCTTTGATATCTTCACAAATCTTGTTCACAACACATTAGGAACCTAAGTGAGACACCAAATTGGATTACATTCCTCAGAGAGTTCATTGAACAAACTTGAGATACATGTAGAATCTTTCATTATATTTTAAACTGAAGGATATAATTGTTTTTCAGAGGACAAACTAGATGAATTGAAGATCATATTTCTAGAGGAGGAAATTAAGGAGCTAAAGCATGCATTACGGGAAACTAGGAACAGGAACACGTACCTCACACAAGTCCTAGAACAGGCAGAAGATGCCAAGAAAAAACAGTGAGTAGTTTATAAGTAATTTCCATGCAGACTTTTCTTAGTGCACTATTTTTTAATACTTAATAAATTGGATAATGTATTGAAAGCCAGTAAAAATCAAAATTGTTAATGTGACATTTAAGGTGTTGGTATGGTGTATCTCCCTTGTTATTAGGATCGCTCAAAGTCAGTGCATATAGAATGTAACACTGATAATACAGATATCTTGGAGAAAATGGAAATAAAGTTGAATTAATATGTATATTTGTGAAATCATAGTATACAAGGGATGAGAGCTGGAAGAGTTTGAGCCCCCTACAGATTGCATCATTTAGGTGCATCAGACATATATACAGTAGTAGCAGCAGGTTTAATTAGATATCAGACCTTATATCTCTTTTAAATCAACCTTTCAATAGAGCAGAGATTGCTTAATCTAAATGAGTAGAGATCCCATCGCCAGTCAAGTGTACAGAAAGGTATTTCAAGTTATGCATGTCTGCAAATTAATCAAGGAAGATAACCTTACATCTATCATTGTGAGCCATTCATCCTGTTACATCATATCACAGCCATCCAGGAAGACAACCTTACATCCATCATCACAAACCATGGGCATGATTCTTTATCACAAATGTCTTCCATCCATTCCATTCCATCACATCTTTTCACATCCATCAGGGAAAACAAAGTTTCATCCATCATTGCAAGCCATGGGTACAGTCCTTTATCATCTATATCTGCCCATCCATAACATCACATCATGTCACATCTATCTGGAAAGACAACCTTGTATTTAGTGTATGCAGACATGGAAAACCATTGAAATGTTTTCACTGTGAACAAGATGGACAAAAACAAAAGTCCTGTTCATTATGCAGCTGAAGGGACACTAAAGAGGGTAAAGCCACTAAATCATTCATGTTTCTATATATAATTACATTTTTCTTCTTTCCTTCTCATGGTTTATTACTGTGTGATAACTTCTCTTTGGTACCATGTTGTTGTAATGTAAACGAGCATCATGCTGATGTTAGTGTCGAGGCAAAAGATGCACGTACAAGAAAGACAGTGAAATATAAGTTTTAAGATTACAGATAAAGCTTGTGTAAAGAAGACAGTAAATACATGTACACTTGAGAAGGTTTACAGACAAGGTGACAAGGTTGATCAAGTTATTAGCATTCATGTTATGTCATCTAAATCAGTCCATCTGCCTGCATGTGGCACATTATCAATCCAAAATACTTAGAGAAAATTTAACAGTTTAGGTACAGTTTTGCTGGTACTGAATGAATACCTGCCTCACAAACAATAATTTCCAAGACAATGCAGAAGCTAATATGTTCATTATCCTGCCATTTTATTATATGTAATGGTTCCATATCCCAGATGATGGAGTATCCTGGAATGGATACAGCCATTACTGTAAATAGCAACACCCCTTTCAGATGTAAGTTATTTATTGAAATAATAATACATATATCATTGCAGAACAAGATGAAATGAAGTTTATGTATGAGAAAGGGTTAGTTCACATATCAGGCATCTATGAAACTTTCGATCTGGTTATTCGTGAGGATTCACTCAGTCAGTTTTAGTTAGAAAGATGTGATAAACAAAATTGGGAAGGAAGAGGTGTGATGATCTCACTTTCCAATTCTTTCAAGGTTTTTATACAAGTTGATCTTGAAATTGGAGATGATGAAGGCAGGTGGATTGAAATCTCTGTTCAATGTTAAGAACCCATTTTGTATTGTTCTGTATACAAACCTTGAAATTCAATTTGAACAGTACATTGATTAAGCTCATAAGTATTGATCAGGATACTGAAGTTAATATGAATGGTAACCTAATTACCATCTGCACTCGCTTGTAAGTCGTCAAACTGCAAACAACAAAGATTCTAACTGCTCTAACATAATGCACATGCAGATCAGAGTGTATGTTGTTTGTTCTACTGATTACTCCTAACAAGCTGCACAGACCCAAATCTGCCAGCACATTATGAGACAGCATATCTGGGTGTGTACAGTTTGCAGTTGGACTCTTATAAGTGAGTAAGAATGGTACTGACTTTTTCATGACCCTTCCAGGAAATCACCTTTGAGCTTTGAACTTTAAAATTTGGGACAAATAATTTAGTGTGCAGCTTGAGTCACTTCTGAATCTCAGACACCAATAGACCATATTCATAAATGTGACAGAACAGAGAGGTCTCCTTAGGACAGATCATGAGATTTGCAAAATTTAGTCACGATTTTGGCTTTTCGACAAATAGCATTTTCATTGAACTGATAAATAGCATGAATGTGGACAGAAATTACAACCAAATTTCCTTTTTCTTTATTAAAATATACAAATCATCTCATCAATCACATCAGTCCTTTTACAGCAACTTATTGCCAATCATACCGTCCTTATATGTGGCACAAACATTTTTATTTGGAGCAGTCCTCATCATTGTTGATACCAGGAGATTATATGTTATTACTAGATTCAGGTTTCCTCTGTAGGCATCACAAAATGCCTTTATGTAAATATACTACACAGGATGCAAGAAAAATCCAGAAGAATTTAAGTTTTGGAAAAAAAATTATAATAATTTTGAGTATGTAATTCTGTTCTTGAGAAATGGTAGTCTTTTCCATAAAGTTTGAAATACTCATGCACCCCCCCATAAAACAAATGTGCAAGCAATAAAATTGGCTTACTTCTTAAATAAATGATGCCAGACATTTGCTATACAAGTTTCATCAGCACAAAGATTAGTGAATTTATAAACACGAGAGAATCAAAATAAAGCTTGATTTCGAATGCAAAAAAGAATTACTACAAGCAAACAAAAAGATACCCAGGCTAGGGGTCAGATAAAGAAGCATCAAAATCAGTTAATTGCTCCATTTCAAATACAGGATGAAGGTACTAATGCAAAATCAGTGAAAGTAATTGCATATTTTTTTAAACAAATACTTTTGTGAACTATTCTTAAAATTTTCAGGAACTTTTGACTGTCTAGAAATCTGGCAAACCTCATTTATCAGCTTATATCAGAAACAGAAGTATATGAAATTGATTAGTCTGAATAAACAGAAGTATATGAAATTGATTAGTCCAAATAAACAGAAGTATATGAAATTGATTAGTCCAAATATACAGAAGTATATGAAATTGATTAGTCCAAATAAACAGAAGTATATGAAATTGATTAGTCCAAAATGTCAGTATAGCTGAAGGCTTGGATGGTATTGGACCAAAGTTACTGGAAGTTTTAGAATCAGTAAAATTGTAGTCTGTAAGATATATAGTTAACCTAAGTATTAAAACAGAATATCCAGACCTTTTTAAATACGCTAAAGTAGCACCAGTTAAGAGTGGAGTAAAGATGATTTCCGTAACTACAGTCTTTCCAACAATATCTAAAGATGTTGAAAAATATATCACCAACGTTGCTTACATGGAGATTTAAGTAACTGTAGGCCAAGTTTAATCTTATCAACACTATCTGAAAATGTTTTTAAAAACCCCATAAATTGACAAAAGAACTGGAAACAGTAATGCTGTTCTTGGTAAATAAAACTATAAATGGAACAGCAACACAGTATCACCAAGACAATGTTATGACTGTGGTCTTAAACTAAGTAACAGTAACTCTGTTTTGGTATATTAAACTCTAAATGATATAGCACCACAATATCACCAAGACAATGTTTTGACTGTGGTCTTAAACTAAGTAACAGTAACGCTGTTTTTTCATATTAAACCCTAAATGGAAACTTCACAATATGAACAAGACATTGTTTAACCAGATCTATGAGGTTGTGTACTATTCTCTATAAAAGCTGGAAATAATTAGTACCAAAATCTAAGAACACAATTTAAGAAGAACTTTAGACTTTCATGGGATTCTTGTTTGGAACAGTAATAACAAGCTAATTTGATCAGTGCTTTGAACAGTAATTGCTTTAACTCAATGTTAAAGAAGAAAAAGAAGAATTTTTTCTTCAACTTCTGTTAATATTATATATTATCTATATAAGAAATTTGTAGAGGAGGCCTAAAGGGAAAATAATTTTGTACAGAAAATGAGTTACCTGTTACAAATTATTATTATTATTATTATTAATATTATTATTATTGTTACCTGTCAATAGCTTTTGAAGGATTAAAAACAGAATTTGACTTTAAATGAACAGGATTTAGGTCAAGTTTTATTTTCAACCAATTTCCCTAAAATATTACGGAGTTATGGCCTTGTGTTTTTGTTAGAACTTTGCTTTTCAGTTTCGTCTCATTGGCTGGAGCATTCATAATAACATTTTGTAATCTTTGGAAGTGCATGCCACCAATTTCCAGGATTTTCAAGTACATGTATACACTGTAAATTTTACTAATATGTGATTAGAAAAATGTTAAAGCTATTACAGGATTCCGTTAGTTTGCAATAAGAATTACATACAGTGGAATACATACTTCCCATTTCAGACAACACACTGTCAAAGCACTGAAGTACCAATTGTCTCAAGCTAGTACAGGATTCAGTTAGTTTACAGTAAGAATTGCATACAGTGGAATACATACTTCTTATTTCAGACAACACACTATTGAAGCACTGAAGTACCAATTGTCTCGAGCTATTACAGGATTCATTTAGTTTACAGTAAGAATTACATACAGTGGAATACATACTTCTCATTCAGACAACACACTATCAAAGCACTGAAGTACCAACTGTCTCAGGCTATTACAGGATTCAGTTAGTTTACAGTAAGAATTACATACAGTGGAATACATACTTCCCATTTCAGACAACACACTATCGATGCACTGAAGTACCAATTGTCTCAAGGGAATGCTGCCTCTGTAGCAGAGCAGATTGTATCAGGGAATAATATTTTCAATCAGCCTGGACGTCCCCCACCCACCCTGGCTGAGTGTGAAGCAATCATTAGACATTTACAACAGATCAATGAGAAGCAACAGCATGAGGTAAATTGCAACATTTTCAACAGCATGAGGTAAATTGCAACATTTTCAACAGCATGAGGTAAATTGCAACATTTACAACAGCATGATGTAAATTGCAACATTTACAACAGCATGACATAAATTACAACATTTACAACAGCACGAGGTAAATTGCAACATTTACAACAATATGAGGTAAATTGAAACATGTATTTTATTTATGGAGGATAAAGCAATTTTCAGATAAACACTTGTAGGCAAAGCAGAAGATTCCTTCTGGCCCATGAGGATCAAATGGCAAGTGATTTTTACAATTTACCTCTGAAGTTCAGGAAATGAAAATTACCAAGTGGAGCTAGCACATTTTTGAAAGGTGAACATCTTGAATAAGGCCAAGCTGTATATTCTGTAATCCATATTACACCCATCAATCATACACCAAAATAAATTAAAGGTTCTTTGAACAATGCCTAAGATTTACAAGGTGTTTTTTTAATAGCCAGTATAACCATTGTGAAAAACCAGGGAAATTATTTTCCTTTAAAATTCTAACCCTATGCAAAATACATAACTGTTAGCACATGCATGTGAGTATGAGACAGCTAGTATGTGAGTAAGAGACAGCTAGTATGTGAATAAGAGACAGCTAGTATGTAAGAGACAGCTGGCTAGTATGTGAATAAGAGACAGCTAGTATGTGAGTAAGAGACAGCTAGTATGTGAATAAGAGACAGCTAGTATGTAAGAGACAGCTGGCTAGTATATGAATAAGAGACAGCTAGTATGTGAGTATGAGACACCTAGTATGTAAGAAACAGCTAGTATTTAAGAAACAGCTAGTATGTAAGAAACAGCATGTAAGAAACAGCTAGTATGTAAGAAACAGCTAGTATGTGAGTAAGAGCTAGTAAGAGACAGCTAGTATGTGAGTAAGAGACAGCTAGTATGTGAATAAGAGACAGCTAGTATGTAAGAGACAGCTGGCTAGTATGTGAATAAGAGACAGCTAGTATGTGAGTATGAGACGGCTAGTATGTAAGAAACAGCTAGTATTTAAGAAACAGCTAGTATGTAAGAAACAGCATGTAAGAAACAGCTATTATGTGAGTAAGAGCTAGTAAGCGACAGCTAGTTTGTGAGTAAGAGACAGCTAGTATGTAAGAGACAGCTAGTATGCGAGTAAGAGACAGATAGTACGTGAGTAAGAGACAGCTAGTATGAGAGTAAGAGACAGCTAGTATGCAAGTAAGAGACAGCTAGTATGTGAATAAGAGACAGCTGTTAAGTGAATAAGAGACAGCTAGTATGTAAGAGACAGCTAGTATGTGAGTAAGAGACAGCTAGTATGTAAGAGACAGCTAGTATGAGAGTAAGAGACAACTAGTATGCAAGAGACATCTAGTATGAGAGTAAGAGACAACTAGTATGCAATTAAGAGACAGCTAGTATGTGAATAGAGACAGCTAGTATGTGAGTAAAAGACAGCTAGTATGTGAGTGAGAGACAGCTAGTATGCAAGTAAGAGACAGCTAGTATGTGAATAAGAGACAGCTAGTAAGTGAATAAGAGACAGCTAGTATGTAAGAGACAGCTAGTATGTGAGTAAGAGACAGCTAGTATGTAAGAGACAGCTAGTATGAGAGTAAGAGACAACTCGTATGCAAGAGACAGCTAGTATGAGAGTAAGAGACAGCTAGTATGCAATTAAGAGACAGCTAGTATGTGAATAGAGACAGCTAGTATGTGAGTAAAAGACAGCTAGTATGTGAGTGAGAGACAGCTAGTATGTAAGAGACAGCTAGTATGAGAGTAAGAGACAGCTAGTATGCAAGTAAGAGACATCTAGTTTGTGAGTGAGAGACAGCTAGCATGTGAGTAAGAGACAGCTAGTATGTGAGTAAGAGACAATTAGTATATGAGTATGTCACTAATTGACATAAATTTCATACTATTTTTCTTTAGAAAATATGCATAGTCCCGAACTTATTTTTTGAAATTAGCCCTACCATATCTCTACTTTTTCACAGAGGATTGCTGGAAAGAATGCTGTACCTAAAAATGGAAAGGACATAAAACCATGAAATGAATGATAAATAATAGACTTCTGTTATCTTGAATCCAGCAAATTACTACACTGTATCAAACACTCAGTGTGGGTTCAGATCACAGATAAGCAGAATAGACCATCTCATCATACTTTTATTAGCTTTCATATAGAAAGAATATGTAATTGATGTCTTTTTCAGCTTGGAGAAAACTTATGATATCACTTGGAAGAACAGCATTATGAATGGTCTATTCAACCTAGGTCTGAATGAATCCTACCTAGCATTATCTCCAAGTTTCTGACAGAAATTTTATAGTTAAGATGGGCAGCACCTTCTGAAAGCTATCCTCAGGCTATCAGTGTACCTCAGGGCAGCATATTGTCACTCACCCTATTCAATATCAAAAGTAACAATATAGTGAAATACCTTAATATGGGTACTGATTGCTCATTATATGTTGATGATGTTTTGATCAGCTATAGATCAAAGAGTAGTCATACTTTTGAATGTCAACTACAGATAAACTTAAATAGAGGTTAGAAATGGGCAGAAGAAAACTGATTCAAATTTTTTAATTAAAAAACTGTTAATATGCACTTCTGTCAATTATATCATATTGATGATGACCCAAACTCTATGTTGATGGTTATCTTATTCTTGTTTTCTTCCATGTATTAGATACCTAAAAGATAAATGTAAAAAAAACATGGATTTGATATGTGGTGTGGCAGACACAGATTGGGGAGAAGATTGGAAAGTTATACAGGTCATAAGTAAGATCTAAACTTCAATATAGCTCAGTACCATTAAATCTTACCTGCAGATGTTTGATCCACTATTCCTGTCAGAAATGTAGATTTTGTCTGGGTGCATTTAGAACTTCCCCTTCACAAGCCACTGTTTGAAGGAAATGAACAATTGCTTTATCTCAGAGAAACAAAATTACCAAACTATCTTGTAATCCATCAAAACCTAGATATGATGTCATCTTTAGGTCTAAATACCAAACCTTAGACACTTAGAGACCAAGTTTCATTCCCCCATTTAGCATACATATCTGTCCTCACCTTGAAAAAGCAAAAAAAAACAGTGTTGCAGATATTTCAAAATTCTGTATTCCCAGCTTGTAGTAATTATCAAAATCTGCCAAGTTATTATTTGACCCTTGGCAAATTCAAAAAGTCCTGAACAAATCCTTTAATATTAAGAAACAATTCAATGAAATCACAGCATCTAGCCATATGTCCCTGCATACAGATGGGTTTGAAAGGTTGAGACAGAGCTGGAGCTTCATTGCAACAACCCATAGCACAATCTTGAGTCAGTTAGTGTGTAAAGCCTCATTTTGTACAGAAGAAATCACAGCCATATTAAAAACTTTGAATTACACTGAAACCTCTAAAAAAAATAAACAAATTTCATCTTTTCAGATCCTTTTAAACAATGAAGGTTATGAAAAACCTTAAATCTGACAAGCTGTTACTATTCAAGATATTAAAGAAACATAACATGCTCATACACTCTGTTAGCAGAAAAACCAGCCAAAGCTGCCCTATGGTGACCCATTTCTGAATAAAAATCCCATACACTGATGCAAATATTGCATAAGCCAGCATATTTGTTACTTGGGAAAATATGTGGAATGAAAACGTCACAAATATACTTCGGAGCAGCATCAAACCGACTTTTGTCATCCATGATAGAAAACAAATCACTGAGATTAAGTGGTATTGTGGCTATATTGGACATCTTACTCGTGCATACCTCCTGAGGATTAAATATTGGTCAAAGAGTACACAATGTTCTTGATTAGTGTGTCAACTTCTTTCCTGAGACAAAAGTATCATAATGTGAAATCAATGAAGAAACTTTTGGATGATTTTAACAGATTTCTTGTTATCTTTTAAGTTGTTGTCCTTTGTGTTTACATTCTTTTAATGGGTTTATCTTCCTAAAATTTTGTACAATTCATTTTTTTAATAACTTTACCTTCTATTCACACCATATTGTTACTGTTGTATTGAGCTGCTTTAAAATGCTTCATACATATATACATACATACATACACACACACACACACACACACACAGAGTTCAAAATGTCTTGTATTTGATGATACCATTGCATGATATAGTTGAAAATTACATGGTGTAAGGGACTGATCTAATATCTGTAGTACAGGGGCAGTTGTTCTATTGTAATCCAGATCAGCTTTCACACTTTTGTTTTGTGCTTTCTTGCTAAAGATTGATTAAACAGTTGGGACAACATAATGACCAAACAATTGTACCTTATATGTATTGTCCAATATGTCAAGTTCACAAATGGTCATTTGGTCATTTTTGGCAAATATATTTTCACTGATAATGTTTTACACATTTATCTGTGAAATATATAACTTGCATTAATAAATCTGAAATAGCTGCTAACTTTTAGCTCATTTACAGGGTGTGTGTAATTCGTTATAAAATTAGTTCTTAAATTCAGTCTCAAAAACTATTTACAGTGATAGCGCAAATTTATTTTTACTCATAATTACATGTCAGTGGCAGATCAATAACACTGATTGAATTCCTGGGGGGTTTATGGGTATGCTTGCTAGCTAAGTGGTGCTTGTGGTTTCCGCCATCTCAAAGGCCACTTTGCATCATCAACAAAACCTATGAGATTACATGCCAAGAGACCAGCCTTTATGATTTTTAGCAGAATTGTTCCAGTTTTTGACCTCAGATTATGGCATTATGATCCCTTCTAAGTTCTGTCAGATTCCAATTTTAAATAGACTAGCTCAATTTGAAACACAAGTATATGTAGATAAACCAGTATTTACTTACATGCTTGTAATGGCAAATTATGATTCATTTGTGAAAGTGTACTTAAGCACTTGCCTCACAAAAGCAACTAAATATCAACTAAACAAAATTATCAAAAGTGCTCTGATTAACCTAAGTTCATGAAAGGACTTGAAACAAAACGCGACCAGTAAAGATTATACCCAGGTAAAAATAATAAGTAACAGAAATTCAAAACAGATGTGCAAGGCAACACTGGAAGAATACCATGCCTTTGCAGTCTTTTCTCAGCGGGCTTAAGTGTAGCACATAGTTGGAATAACAGCTGTAGAAATCATGTTTAAAATAGAATTAATTTGAATTAGTTAAGCTTTAATGCTTGGATACAGATTTGAAATATTTGTATTTTTATGTTTCACATTCTGATTTTTTTTACACCCCCCATTCTTATTTCATATTGTAGAGATTGACATTGTCTTCTTATTTTACACTATTAGAGAATGACATTTCTGTACACAGTAGAAGTTGAAACAAGCTGTATAGTTGATGCAAAACAAATAGTAGTTAAACTGTTTCCTTTTTAAAGCTGGACCAGCTGAAGTCGGACTTGCGGGATGTATTGTATTCTCACAAATGGACGCCTGATGCCTACCTTCTTGCCAGAGCTTACATTGCAGACGACGATGCAAAGGAGCATGTAGAAGGAGGCTCAGAGAAAAATCTTCCCAGACTGCCTTTAAAGAACCCAATGACAAGGAAACTGTAGGTTTTAAGATGTAATCAATAGACCTGTGAAATTTGGCAGTGAGGCTATTAAAATATGGTGTTGTAAATGACTAGTTATGATATGGGACATTATGGTGTGTATGGATTTAAGATTGATTCAGGATTCAGCCATTTAGTACCAATGTTAAAAAGAAGATAACTTTGTCTAGTTATCATTATTATGATGCATGATTTCTTTGATGGTTTCTATTGCAAAAAGGACCCTGGGTTATGATCTTTATCACATCAGTGTCTGTATCCATACGATCATAAAATATATCACAAGCCTCTCAAAACCTTTAAATTCCCAGTCTGTACATCTTGAGGACCCTTACCCTGAGGAAAACATTATAAGATCAGTTATGATCAGTGTGAGAAAGAATACATAGGGGGCAGACAGGATGAATGTTTAAGCATTACATTAAAAAAACATTTAATTCGAAAAGGAAATGGCTTTCTGCGGTAAGGAAAGCTTGAAGGAGTATAGAACTTTCATTATTAATTAAATAATAGACTTTTAAAGGTGTTTATAAGTGGAGAACAAAATCAGATTTATTCCTATTTTGGATTCATTGCTATTTTGGATTCTTATTTCAAATATTAAAGTCAGTCTTCACATGTGTTTAATGTTGTGTTCAGATAATTTGAGGGGAAACATTTGCTAAGATTATTCATTGGAATTACAAAGTGCTCATTCGACTAGAAAATTATTCTAGGACTATTGTGAATTATTCAGAGGAGTTCTGAACAATGCTGTTGTGATGCATATATTCAAGGATCTGAAATTCATTTGGAACATTTGATTATTTTTGGTCTTGGATAGAGCTTTTGAGGATTATTTTGGATTCATAATACCATAAGTTCCTCTTAAATTTAAATTTTATAACTTTGATAATTAAATTATTTGTTAAGTTTTACAAAACTTGTTGGTTTTGTTTCTTTCTGTTACTGTTTAAGACCATAGAGTCGTAACTCCAGCCCAAAGGAAATTTATATTGTTTTGTAAGGAACAGTAGATCTTTCAATTTTGGACTCTTCGTTTCAACCTAGTTTCCATTTTTAGAGCCTTGACCAAGGTAATGGGTATAATAGGGGCTTGGTTAAGCTGCTTAATGTTTTCAGTCCTCCAGTACTTTGAAGAATCTCTATAGGATTCTGTCTTAAAGTTGGTAGACCAAGAGTCAGCATGGTTTAATCCGCAATCTGAAGTAAGATCTTATCCCTTCTCAGAATTTTATATATTAGGGAATGAATATTCTTACCTGTCAAGGAGCAGCAGAATCTCAGATGTTGCTCTGTTTGGAACACTGAATGAGAAGACATAATTGTTGGCTCATTTCTACCTCTCTCCCTCTCTGTGGGACTCCTTACATGGCAGCAGACTTGATTTGGAAGGCTTTATGTGCAGCTACTCCAGTTCTGGCTTATAACAAATTGGAGACCTCGCTAAAATCCTGTATCTGCTTAGATTCCCTTATGATCCAAATTTCACCTCCATCTGAGTTCATGGAAATATCAGGACAGGTATCAGACCAGAGTTCTGATTCATACTCCAGAACCTTGCTCGTTCCGTCACACTGATGACTCATATTCAGGTTAGGGGGTTAGGCTGACTAAGAGCCCAAGGTTACAGTATTGCAGGGCTAGTGGTCTTGAAAAGAAGGTTCCCTCTGCATCAGTAGTCAAGAAATGTGGGCTGGGTTTCCAGTACTTAATGAGTTCATCAGCCATGAAGGGCATCACTGTGTCATGGTTACTACAGACAGCACATAGATCATAGCATAACTCAGACACTAATGGGGCACACATGCCCCTTCACTTCATAAGTTTGGAACCTACTCCTTTGGACAACAGTGATTGCATCACCAGTTGGTAGCAGAGACACATTTTATCTGCAGAGAAGGCTGATGGTAGACTTGTACAAAATGAAGACTAGCAAAATCTTCCTCAGTATGTCCCTCTATTACCAACAGTCCAAAGGGTGTGGACAATGGATGCCCTCAGTCAGAGGTGTTGGCTGTACACCTATGCATTCCCATCTTTTAGAATAGTCCCCAGGTTCTTCACCAAGTCAAGACTTCCAAGTCACAGCTCATCCTGATAGCTCCCAAGTGGCACCTGGCATCTTGGTTCTTTGATTTCCTCTACATTTTGGTCAGTGATCCCAGCAAATGACCTCTAAGGAGGCATCTGCTATCAAGCACAGAAGGTCCCTGATGCACAGCACTCTTCAAATCCTCTACCTTCATGCTTGTATGATCTCAAACAATTGGTTCACCTGGACCAGTTTTCAAGCAAGGTTGCTAAATGCATCACTCAGGCTAGAAGACAAACAACTTCTAGAGTTTATGATGCCAACTGGAGAATTTTCTGTAATTGGTAAAGAAGGAAATACAGATTTTCTCTGTCTCCTAAAACTGATAGTTAATGTGGGAGTGGACTAAGGTATGACTGGGATTGTGTTGCTTTTTATTCTAGACCTCCATTACTAATTGGAGGAGGGAACAGTGTCTTTGAATTGGGGACTGGCAGCTTGAAAAGGTATAGCAATGCAATAATAGCAGGTAATTAACACATGATTAAATAACTACGCTTTTAACACCAGCCAACTTAGGGGGCACCTGAATCTGTCCTTACAAAATTAGTTCATTAAGGACATTACTTATTAACCTCTTTCTCAGTTTAATTGTATATTTGCTTACTATAAAATAATTGCATGTCCACAAAATACAGAATAAAAGTGGCCTTTGTAAAAGGTTTCACTGTATTTTTGTCCTTAAAACTGTTCATAGTAAAAATAAGGTTAATTTCTATATTTTCTTTTATATCGTAACAAAATGAATAACATTTGAAATGTCTTGTTGCAGGCCAGAGGTAGCCTACATACAGCAAGATGCATTGACTCTCCCTGCTCTGAAACAGACAGTTAGCAACAAAGCTATGGAGAGAAGGAAAAGAACCCAGATTTTACAAAAAGCTCGACTGAAAAAGGAAGTGACATAAATGTATTGCATAATCCACTTGTGTTCTTGTCACTTGTCACATGTTCTTGATATTCAGAATTTAATTTCAATGTTGACTTTTTCTTCTTGAAATACAAATTTCATAAACTGATATCAAAGTTGAGTCAGTTTAAAAAAATAATGAATGAAGGATTTTTAAAACTGCATCAGGTCAGTGAAAAGATGAATTGTTTATGTTTGTTTAAAGAGGTGTTTCCTCCACAAGACAGAAATATGTTTAACTGTTCCACTGGTCACAGAATTAATGTTCTTCACAAGACAGAAATATATATCACTGTTCCACTGGTCTCAGAATTATTGTTAATGCAATAAATTCAAAAGTTCAAAAAACCTAAAATAAAATTTTTCATGAATATATATGTCATTGACTGTCTTATTGTAGTTATTCTCTGAATTATGTGACTAGAAATGTGATCATTTCTTTTTCTATCATTACAGTTTTTGTTGTAGCAAAGATATAATTAGATTATAATTACTTTGATATAAATTGCTGCATTTCCAAAGGTTTATTTAAATTATTCACACTATTTCTTCTCTTCCAAAAGTTTTCATTATTTAGTAGTGTAAAATTTGCTCTATTTCCTCTTTTGTATGTTTGGTTTTCTTGATGTCATAAGCAGTGATTTTGTCAGGCTGTGTGAGTGCACAAATCACACAAAATTGACCATCTTTCTTGCAGTTTGAAAATAGCTGTGCACAAAACGTACACAGTGAAACCTAGATTTTGCAGGTAAAAATCAATAGTGCACAAATGATCCAAATAAGGCTGGCCATGTTGGATTTTATGCTTTAAGCTTGATCACCATGGTGGTCTTAATTGTGTCTGATGGTTTATTTACACTGCCTGAATACACATGATTGGATATCTATTCCAAAGACAGTGGCAGGTTCTGAATGCATATTGAATTACTTTTCTTGTTCCTTCCGCTGAGATTTCTGGCTGATCAGGATACTGAATACAACAAAGATAATTTGGAGCCTGTTAATACTTTGGACTGCATCTCCGAGATCATCCAATTAAAAAAAAATAAATGAAGTACTTACAAAATTGTGATTCACGTTCACACAACAAATCTGAACAGATTAACTTGTGAATAATTTAAATAAAATATTGCTAAATAGCTTCCAGTTGGTTTGCATTAAGATTTGAATTCAGTGGAGCACTGGATACATCAAAGGGCAAAAAGGAATGGCATGTGTTCAGGTATTAAAGATAAGATTTATACTACTCTGTAAGTTTCATAATTCCCCTCCTATATTTCACAGAGGAAAGGTGGGTGGATCCCCCTCTCCACCTAATTCCTAACAGAATCACTGGATACATTTCAGTATTATCTCCCTTGTATTCACTCTTTGCTATCATACTGGTAAAAGTTCCTTGGGGAGCATATGGCAGAATTAGATTGGCAGATGTGTTCCAGTCTTGAATAAGAGTATATTCAGTTTGTGTAAAGCAAACAAACAGTAAAGAATTGTAATTTCTGGAACACTGCAGAATTGCATAGACAGTTGACCTAAAAGTAGGTGGAATTCTAGTAAAGGCAGATTTGAAGAAGAAAAAACAAACAACTGAAAACATCTGATCATGACGAAATTTTGTACACAGATGTATAAAGAAAATTGCAGGACCTTAAGGTTCTCAACCTTGTCGGATCAAAGTGCAAAGTTTTAGGGAGCTGGTGCAAACAGTTTAAATGCTGTCTATATCCAGCATGCTCTTGTTAACCGAATGCAAGCAACTTCACATGGCTTAGACCTTAACCTTTCAGAACATACTGGATCACAGTGTACATTTCTCCTTTAAAAATACATGTTTGTGGCATTATGGAACTGGCATGGAGTCTAATATGTCATTATAAGATGGTAGATTTGGGACTACAGTGCTTCCATGTGAATCATTTTATTATAAAGCTAACTTTGTAATAGAGTATAAAAGTTATATATGTGATAACACTTGAGAAGCTCATCATGTGCACAAAAAGGTATTGTTCAGAATCAAAATTTTATACTAGAGTTTTGTATTTCATGTTCCTGTAAGAAGTATAATTTTGACATGTAATTCATACTGTGATACTCTAAAAACTTGATAGAGTTTCCAGATTGATGCCCTGGCATGCATAAAAATTTGGAGATGCTTTTGTTTTCCATAAAATTTTATGACCATTTTAAATTGCATTTCCACTATGCCAGGAGTGTGTATTAGCTGCAATTTGAAGAAAAATGGTTTTGTGTTCCCAAGTCTTAACATGGGCACAATAAATGATAATAGCTTTTGAAATTGTTCTGTTCAATTTAGTGACCAACTCTGAAGTCAGAGGTGTATTTTTTTCATTTTGATATACAGAGTGTACTGCATTTATGATCTCAAGTTAGTATGGATTTGTTATTTAAATGATGTATGATGCATGTTTGTACCTTTTATTTTTCCACTCACAAACCATATATGACAGTTGTCTTAAACTTGATGCCATCACTCACTTTCCCCGGATCACCAGATATTTTTTTTCAGGATAAAAAAGCAACTTTTTATCAAAATAGAAAATTTATGATATACCTTTTATTTCTGTTGTTTGCAATTTTACAGTGTTCAACTTACCTAATCAGAAATTTCTATTAATGAATTAATTAGTATTTTACAGTGTACAACTTACCTAATCAGAAATTTCTATTCATGATATAATTAGCCTTTTTGCAGAGTTACACGTTACTAACATACGTGTATCTGATAGCATGTATTTTGGATTTTACGTTTGAACTGTTTAGGTGAATTTATGGTTGTTTAAATTGATTTGACAAATTTAATTAAAATGTGTACATGTGCTTTGGATGAAATGGATTATATATATATATATTGAATTATACGAAGGTTATGGTATTTACCATTTAATGTATGACCATTTCTCATATAGTAATAATCTGTCAAGATTTAAATTCGCATCACTGGTGGTCAAAATTACAAAGAACATTTTTTGTATGAAATTTATTGAAAATCAGAGTAAATTAATATGGTACTAATGTAACAACTGCACCATATTGATTGGATGCTGTATGAAATGATTTCACATTTTTTCCTACTTTATTAGCTGCATGTACATACAGAAGTACTTTTCTAATAGAAACCCTTATGAAAATTTTGGGATGCTATTGGTTGGTATTTTAAATTTTTTGAAAGTTTTTTTCAAACAGAATTTTTTTTGCAGTTTAATAATCTTCGAGAGATACATCAGTTAAATTTGATATGCATGTTTGTATGCATAAATAAATGGCTCAGTTTTGTCTTAAAATTTTTTTACTTTGGTAACTCAAAGTCAGAATTCCCAAACTTAACTTAGCTTTATTCTAATTAATCTTATAAAGTTGCAGAGCTTTAACATTTTTCTTAGCTTTGGTTCCTGTATTAGACTCAAGAATTTCCATTATGTAGGTGTACCATAATTATCAGATCAGATTTTAAGGTTTTGGGCTTGAGCTCAAGTTTTTTGTTCAAATTTGAAAATACATGACCGTTTTCATACTACAGCTTTTCATATTTGTCTGGGTTTTGTAACTGGGACTTTTCTGGTCTGCACTGGAGGCATACATGTTTCACAAAAAGAAATCCAATTTATTTATTTGTCTTGCATGTTGATTCAAGTCTAGGTTCAATAACAAGTTCTAAAAACGAAGATATGTATAATGTGTAAATTTATGGACTGAAGAGTCCTATAGTTTGCACTAAAAGATCATTGTTCATTGAGTCTTTAAATAGGTATATTGTGTAAAGTTATGGATTAGAGAAGAGTCCTGTTTGCACTGAAAAATGATTGTCCATTTGGTCTTTAAATTTGTGGTTTTTTGCAATCGCTGAATCCATGAAAGTTGATACTCTATGAAAAATAGTGAATTTATTGTATCTTAACATTTCAAGAAAATATGAAACGGTGTTCTCATTTGTAAGTTCAGTGTTCAGACTTGTTTCCTTCAGATTATTATTGTTAAAAGTGTAAAACTCACGGTCTTTTGTTGTTAGTTTACCTGGCTGTAAAGCCAAGTGAGCTTATGGTACAACCCTGTATCTGTCATGCATGCATCATCTCTCAACATTGCCATTTGTTTTACCTCTTCTCAAAAAACATTTAGCCATTTTCAGTGCCAACATTTTTTAGGGAGGCTGCTAGTAATGGGAAAGCTTTCATAGCAGCCAAAAATAAAGAACATATTTAACTTCTCCAGAACAACTAGAGTGACTCCCCTAGCAGTGATGTGGGTTCCTAGCAATTAATTGGAAAACCAATTTTGAGCTTCTCTGGAATAGCTGGTAGGAATACTAACATTTTTAAGATCTTATGCACAGCTGTAATAAGTTCAGTAAAACTTAGTAGGAATGTTGGTTAGGACATGCTATATTAAAATTGTCTGGATTGGTCAACTGGCAATGGTATTGCTTTCTTAGCAACCAGTTGGAAAACCAATTTATGACGTCTTTAGAATAGCCAACTTAGTTTTGACCAAGCTTGGTAAAAGTGTTTCTTTGGACATGCCAACTTCCCTAGCAATAATATGGTTTCCATCACAACTGGCTAAGACAGTTTAAATCAAACCTAAGGCATTTTCAAACTTGGTAAGAATGATTCTTAGGACATGCTTTATCAACTTGTGTTTGGGATGGCTTCTCTAGCAACAGTGCAACTTGCCACATAATCATATAGAATACCTATTTTTGTCTTCATTTCTAGAACAGCTGAGCCAATTTAGGTAAAACTTTGTATGAATGTTTCACAAGAAATTCTCTCAAAATTGTCAGTGGTGGCTCCATTGCAATGGGCCAGCTTCCATAGCATTTAATATGGAGAACCTATTTTCAACATCTGCAAAACAGCAAAGTCAATTTCAATCAGACTTGCTTGGAATATTAATATTATGGACACACTATATTAAAATTTAATTTTGGGTACCTCCTTTATCAGTGGTGTGGTATCGTTCTGAACCAATTTTTTGTTTCGTCTCTAGGTCGCTGAGCCAGTGTTGACCAAACTTCTTTGGAATATTTGTGAATAGATACATCAAAATTATATCCTAGGTGATTCCCCTAGGAGCGGTGTGACCTCTTCAGCAAACATTTAAAAACCTATTTTCAACATCTCTGGAATGGCTGAACTAAGTTTTGATGAAACTTTATAAGAATATTAATATGTACTATGAAATTATATTTTGAGGTGGCTACACTAGCAATTATGTGGATTCCATAGCAACAAGATGAAAAGCTTTATTTTCTTCTTGGGAATAGATGAGCCAATTTTGATCAAATTTTCTCCATTGTATTTCCTGGCACATAATCTATCAAAATTGCTTCTGAAGTGGCTCCCATAGCAAATAGATGGAATCTGTTGTCAACATCTTCAGAACAATAGAGCCAATTTTGATGAAACATCGTAAGAATGTTGTTAGGATATACTCTATCGAAACTGGATGGCTTCCTAAGTAATAATTGGGTAATCCTTAATTTGGTGGAAAATCAATTTGTGACTTCTCTAGAATGACTGAGTGATTGAAAAAAGGGAATTTGTAGGAGTGCCTGGGTGGTTGCCATAACAATGGTGTCTTCCATAGCAAAACTAGGTCAGAGAACCTTTTTTTTATTGTTTCTCTAGAATGGCTGAGCCAGTTTTGATCATATTTGGTAGGACTGTTTTGTAAGATGTGCTTTATGAAAATTTTGTTGTGGGTGGCTTGACTGCAACATTGTTGTTGCTTCCATAGCAGCCATATCGAAAGCCTGTTTTCAGTTTCTTCAGAGTAGATGAACCAGTGTTCAGACTTTGTAGGAATTTTCTTAGGATATGCTGTATTTAACATATGTTTGGAGTTGCTCGCCTAACAAAAACGTGGCTTTCTTTGCAACTTTTTAGAACTCGTATTTTTTACTTCGCTGAAACAGTCAAGACAATTTTGGCCAAACTTGGTAAGAATGTTTCATAGGACATGCCTTATCACAAACATTGGAAACCTACAGAATGGCCTTATCAATTTGGTACAATTGTTTCATAGGACATGCCTTATCACAAACATTGGAAACCTACAGAATGGCCTTATCAATTTGGTACAATTGTTTCATAGGACATGCCTTATCACAAACATTGGAAACCTACAGAATGGCCTTATCAATTTGGTAAGAATGTTTCATAGGACATGCCTTATCACAAACATTGGAAACCTACAGAATGGCCGTATCAATTTGGTACAATTGTTTCATAGGACATGCCTTATCACAAACATTGGAAACCTACAGAAATGCCTTACCAATTTGGTACAATTGTTTCATAGGACATGCCTTATCACAAACATTGGAAACCTACAGAATGGCCTTACCAGTTTTGATCAATTTGGTACAATTGTTTCATAGAACATGCTTTATTGAAGTTGGTTTAGGGTAGCCTCATTTGCAGTGGTCTGGTTTCCATAGCAACCAGATGGAAAACATTGATACGATACATCAAGTAAGGCTATTGTTAATAATATACAAAAATGCTATCATTGAACAACTTTCTCTCCAAATTGCTTTACCAAATCAGACCAGATGTGGTCTAGGATGAACACCTTTCACAATAATAAAAGAGATATCAGTATACTAACTAGTTCAGTTGAAGTTACTTAAAGCAAAAACAAACTTTATCAACATAACAGACACACACCAATTTCTGCCAGGTAGCAGGAAGTTATCCTTGCATCACTAAATTTTAAGTCAAGGCACCTGCCTAACCCTACATTTGCCTTTTAGATCAGTTTATGCCAAGGGAGCAATATCAGGATTATCTCTTTTTGAAATGGTTAGATAATATTGTTGTATCGATTTAAAAATTTTGAATCGAATGAACAGATGTTAAAATCTACTGGTAAATTAATTTGCAACTCCATCCATGATTTATAAGTGCTATCAAGGTATGAGAAGTGCTGTTGAGGTAGACATTAATTATTTTTGTACTTTCCATCCACCATAATGCATTTTATTACATACCTTAGACCTGCATATTGTTCACCAGCATGGTCATATAAGCATTCCAGTTCTCACATATTTATCAGTTTTTTGTACTGATATTGTCAACTTAACTATTTGTGAAATTTTTCATATCTTGTAAAATTTTCATTTTCTGCCATCACATGTTTATGAGTACTGAGCTGTTGTTTATTTATGTCATAAAAACATAAAAATATTTAATAAAAGACGCAATTCAAAAGACCTACAATAAAGACTTTTATTGCTTATGTATCATTTAACTAAAGGTCATTTATCATTGATAAAAGTTCTGAATCAGTTGTGCTTCTATTTCATCCTTCAACCTCAAGCCATTATCTGCTGTCTGCAGGATCATCACAAGTTTGCACTGGATGAAATGATGACCTATGTGAGAATAGCTTTCAGCAGTCCCCTTACTAGGAAAGAATACCACAAACTCTTTGAATTCCCTCCTCCCCCGCTCTAGCTTGGGGCCCCCGAGTTCACCGATATAACCACCCACTGTGATGACCATGGATGTCAGCATTTGATTTTTGCTGCATTAAAGGCTAACTTGGTATGAACTTCATGAAACTTCCCATGTAATCTTGCATTAACAAAATCTAAAACAAGAATATGCAAGCACCTATCCATATTCATAGGGCGATTAATATCCGATTAACACAGGTGGCCATAACAAGGATTTCGATAAAACTCTGAATGTGCTTATGCCGAAAGCTACAAGTTAAAAACTCGGAAAAACTGGCACATTTTCTACTCTACGAGTCACTCACCAGAAATGCTTATGAGATGGTATATTGTCCATTCATCAGTCATCCATTAGTACGAGTTTGTTGTCACTACTCCTAAAAATAAAGATTGCTATGAAACTACACACATATATTCATCCCAGTGTCTAGTTGGTCTCAAATGAAAATGGTGCCACTTGGAAATACAATATGGCCACCAGAACAGCCATCTTGTAAAGTTTGTTATTATTGCTCCTTCATAGTCATATTAATATAGGATTTCACTAAAAGACAATTTGTAATGTCTAGTTGGTTCTAAATAAAAAGGTACTGATCAGAAATTTGGTTATGGCCACCATGGCAGCTATCTTCAAAATCAGATTATCTTTACCCCAGAATGGATGGTCATATCAACATGACATTTTCACTGAAAGATTTTTATGATGTCTAGTTGATCGTAAATAAAAAAAGTTGATGTGACATCCAATATGGCTACCACAGCAGCCAGCTTGAAAATATTGTCATTACCCTTCTTACATGAATGGGCATATCAACAGACGTTTTTCCCTTTTAAAAAATGTCCTTTAACATCAAGTTGGTTCTAAATGAAAACTGAGTCATATCCAATTTGGCCATCTTGAAATTTTCTTTTTATAACTACTACTTCTGAATGGAAAGTCATACTGACATGGAGTTTTCACCAAAAGACTTCTTATAATGTATAGTTTATCCTAAATGAAAGTTATGAAGATCTGACCTCCAATATGGCCACCATCTTGAAAATCTTATCACTACTCTTTCTGGTTGGATGGTCACATCAACATTGGGTTTTTACCAAAAACCTTATTACAATGTCAAGTAAACAAAAAAGGTGTTAATCTGATAATCAATATGGCCACCATTTCATCCATTTTGAAAAACGTTATATTACTGTTTGGTTGAGGTATTCTGATATGGAATTAATGCTACTGTGAAGAAACCATTTTTCTTCTTTCAGTAACAGTGATCTTGATTTTGACATTGTGACCCTAAAATCAGCAGGACGTCATTTAAGTAACCATAGATGATTGAGAACTCAAGTCATCATGCAAAAGCCATCTTCTTTGAGTCAGAATGACCTTCTGAGCCCCAAAAGAAAAGGATTATTCCTTATCCCAAGTACAAACCGCTGACAGCTTGGTAAGTGTAGTTGGTGGAGAACATTGTATAAGTCATCGTGTGAAAACCATATTTCTCTTTCAATTATTATTAATAATGGCCTTTCACCTTTTGACCTGGAAATTCTACCTTAACCCAAGTGCAGCTATCCTCAAAGTCCGGTAACTGCAGATGGTCAACAATTCTAGTTATGGTAAAGAAACCAAATTGGTAACTGATGGATGTACAGCATAACATGATATGCTCCTGCCTTATAGTGAGCATATAAAATTGATGTTTAGCTGAATGTGTTGTTACTACATGCTGACATGTCCTGTCAAACCAGCATTCATGCTGCCAAACAAATTCACTAGCCCAAGTCTTATGTTACATGTTTAGACTTAAATAAACAGTTATAAAAGAAAGAGTGAAAACAACAAGCTTTGAAAAATTTAACAAATAATTTATTTCCCTGGAAAAAAAGCTGTAAAAATGAAGAAAAAAATAAGAACTTGCGGTTTTAAGAATCAAATCCAAAACTAATCCAAGAATGAAATTTTATAAGTCCTAATAATCAAATGTTCTAATGGGTTAAAGATAGAGTCCTTACGAAGAATCCAATAGACCATGATATATTACTTTCACAGTCTCCAGCATGTATTTGGCATTCATGATACAGCCTTCCTGTGAAAGGGGAATTCCCATCATTTTTCAAAACTGCCATTGTAAAGCCTCTGCTGAAGAAACCAACACTAGACCATAATGATTTAAAAACTACCGCCCAGTTTCTAATCTCCCTTTCATATCAAAAATCTTAGAAAAGGTTGTTCTATCCCAGCTTGTATCTCATCTAAATTCAAACAGTCTTTTTAGCAATGTACAATCTGCATATCGCCCTTGCCACAGTACTGAAACTACTCTTCTAAAAGTAGTTAATGACATTCTCTCTGCGTTGGATAGCAGGAAGATTGCAGTCCTCACCTTCCTTGATTTGTCTGCAGCATCTGACACAATAATCCAGCATGTATTTGGCATTCATGATACAGCCTTACTGTGGTTCAAGTCCTAATTGGTCAACAGGAAACAGATTGTATCTGCAAATGGAATACACTCCAGCCCAGTTGATCTGTGTTGCGGTGTTCCACAGGGGTCTGTTCTTTTCATTCTGTACACTCGAGTCGCTCTCAAGTGTCATAGATGATCATCCAGTGCCTCACCAATTGTACGCTGATGACACCCAAATATACAAATCTAGCCACCCAACTGAAGTTGATGCTACCATCCAAGGTGTAGAGAAGTGCATTACTGATGTGAAATCATGGATGACATGTAACAAGCTGCAGACGAATGATGATAAAACTGAGACGCATCAGCTCAATTCGCAAATATCTTTCAGTTGATGCCACTAAAACACTTGTGTGTTCATTAGTACTTTCAAGACTGGACTATTGTAACTCAATTCTGTCTGGTTCATCTCAATACCTACTCCAGAAACTTCAAAAAGTTCAAAACATGGCTGCTCGGATCATACTTAGAGTACCATGATAAGAGCACACCTCCCCACTGCTCTGTACCCTACACGATCTATTCGATCCAGAATCAAACACAAAATCTGTTCTCTGTGCTACGTTTCACTGTCTGACTCTAGTCCAACATACCTATCCAACCTCACCCATGTGTACACACCAGCAAGATACGCTCCTCTTCTGACAATCGTATACTCATTATTCCCACTATGAAAACAAAGTCATATGGACAGCATTATTTTGCATACCAGGGCCCAGCAACGTGGAATGAATTGCCCACTGAACTTAGACACAAAGACACAGTAATCACATTCAAGAGGGCTCTCAAAACTCACTTATTTCGACTGTAAGAACAAACTTAAAGACCTAATGATGTTTCCTACCTGAAATACTCTCAGCATGTTTTTTTTTAATTATTTTTTAATGTTTTTCTAATTTCATGAGGTTTGTTTTTGTAATAATATTGTTTTTTAGCGTATAGGTGTTGTCTATGTTGTAAAGCATTTAGAGCTTCTAAAGATTAGGCGCTATACAAAGTCCTCATTATTATTATTATTATTACTGTGGTTCAAGTCCTACTTGGTCAACAGGACACAAACTGTGTCTACAAATGGAATACACTCCAGCCCAGTTGATCTATACTGTGGTGTTCCACAGGGGTCTGTTCTTTGATGTGTTCTCTTCATTCTATACACTCATCCACTCTCAAGTGTCATATATCATCATCCGGTGTCTCACCAACTGTATGCTGGTTGACACCCAAACATACAAACCTAGCCTCCCAACTGAAGTTGATGCTACCATTTAAAGTGTAGAGAGGTGCATTTCTGATGTGAAATCATGGATGACATGTAACAAGCTGCAGATGAATGATGATAAAACTGAGGCCATTCTGATTACAACACAAAGACTTTCTCATTCACATCCTTTACCTCAAACAATAAATATCAGCAACACCAACATCAAATTCACACAATCAGTACAAAACCTAGGTGTTACTCTGGACAGTACTCTCTCACTGCACCAACATGTCATGAACATATGCAAGGCTGCATATCTTGAGCTGAGACGCATCAGCTCAATTCGCAAATATCTTTCAGTTGATGCCACTAAAACACTTGTGTGTTCATTACTTCTTTCAAGACTGGACTATTCTAACTCAATTCTGTCCGTTTCATCTACTCCAAAAACTTCAAAACACAGCTGCTCGAATCATACTTAGAGTACCACGATCAGAGCACACCTCCCCACTGCTCTGTACCCTACACTGGCTATCCATTCAACCCAGAATCAAACACAAAATTTGTTCTTTGTGCTATGTTTCACTGATGGACTCTAGTCCAACATACCTATCTGACCTCACCCATGTGTACACACCAGCAAGATACTTATCCTCCTCTTCTGACAGTCATAAATTCATTATTCCCACTATGAAAACAAAGTCATATGGACAGCGTTCTTTTGCATTCCAGGGCCCAGCAACGTGGAATGAATTGCCCACTTAGCCACAAAGACACAGTGATCACATTCAAGAGTGCTCTCAAAACTCACTTATTTCGACTGCAAGAACAAAATTAAAGACCTAATAATGTTTCCTACCTGAAATATTCTCAGCATGTTTTTTCTTCTTTTTTTCTAATTTCATGGGGTTTGTGTTTGTAATCATATCATTATATATGGGTTTTCTTTTCTTATAGGTGTTGTCTATGTTGTAAAGCGCTTAGAGCTTCTAAAGATTAGGCGCTATATAAAGTCCTCATTATTAATATTATTATACCGGTACATCAATTCAAAGTAAAACGTACCTATATTTAAATGATATATGGATGACAGGGGAGTTAGCCTTTATAAAGAACCTATATAAGAACAATCCCACTCTGCTACATACTGATATGTTCAAACACCGATAAGGAAAGGTATAGAATAATAAACAAAATATGTGAAAATGGAGGGGTAGATGCCAACAATTTATTATACACAAAAGACATTACAGATAAGACAACATATATGGACTTAATCACATACATCAATACAATCATGAAAACAAATTGGTTCTAATTTAGAGATCCTCAAGAAAAGATTTTTTATTTATACTAATAACATATTACATTAACTAAAATAATCGCATAGAAAATAACGAACTCACATATATGCAACAATACAGATGGACAGGGATCATCTTAATTACTAAAAAGCAAATCATGGTATGATGCCAAAGCTACGTGGCTAAAACAAGGTAGCATGGATCATACCACAGCTCCCCAAAGGGTAGGACGAATAATAACATTACAAAAACACGGGGTTACAAAGATACATGTACCATACTAACACTACAAGGTATACCATGTATGCACACACTAAACAATAAATTAGATATATTTTCTTCTTGGTGTTTTTTATTCATTCTTTCATTTTTCCTATTAAATGCACTCCACTGAAATTAGATAGGGATTAAGGCATAAGCATGAAAGAAATGGCCAGTCTGATGAAAGCAGGGGGGCTAAAAGTCTCCTGCCACCATCACATGCCAACCCTGACCTTTTTAGCTGAACTTTATTTTTAGTAACTAGCCCTTATAATTAAAGACAACTTGTGAATGTGACTTGATTATAAGCCAGTCCACACAAATCCACAAGGATAACAAACAATACACACATATAACATACATTGGACACCAAAGATCCCTGGCAAGGATCACTTTCTATAACTAAAGCTCCAACACTAGCCATGGTTGAAGAGCCATTATAACATTAGAGTAGGATGGTGTACAAAACCCTAATCAAAATTCATAAACTTTTTCACAGAATTCTTACTACATTTTTCACAAACACATTACACTATGGGGGAAACTTCTATACTGAAAAACCCATAAAAACTTTCAGCACTAGAGGGTACTCCATGACGGAGTCTGAGAGGGACCACACCAATAATCAGTTCCAGTAAATATATAAAGAGGGGTCTTGTTTGTCTGTCATTTCCAAGGGTGACTTTCAAGATACAGTGGAACCCTGCCATAACGCGATAATTGGAGGCCAAAAAAATTGGATTGCGTTAATATCGGGGTCGCATTAATGCGGGGTTTTACAGTATTTTACTTTTTTCAGAGAACAATTCATTGGCACATATACATGAATTCATGTCTAATGTGTATGATGAATAAATAGGGTATCAACACCATTTACTATCATGCCCTCATGGCATGCAGTTCATCTATAATGCATGTAATTCCATGGAAACTTGCACACATATTTAAAATATTTAATACAAAATATCCCAGATAATTGTGTCTGAATTCAAAATCTAATACACAGCATGAACAGAGTATCAGCACCGTTTACTTGCCATCTGATATACTGTCGGGGCTTGCAATTAATCCATAATAAATGTAATTCCATGGCCAAATTTGCATACATATTTAAACTATTCAATAATTTTGTCACACATCATTATGTGTCTGAATTCAATAGGAAAAATTAACAGCAAAATTAGGTTAAGAAAGACAAAGCACATGTACAGTTCATTACGTTCCAGGGTCTATGAACGGTGTCTGTACAAATTTCATACTGCTAAAATGTTCTCATATGCATTTCCGTGTACATTTATTCATTGCAAATTTCCAATAATTAACGCTTGTACGCCTATTCATTTGAACAACTACAGCAAGAATAATTACCAATCAACACATGCTTTCAACGTGCATATAACTTTTACTTCAGATTTTGTGAATATCAAAAAAAAAACGTGAAAACTACAATAGTAATCACTGCGCAAAGTGCAGAGAACGACTTGCACTTGTGAACTTGCTTTTCCATAACTGTAAAATATTTTTATAAAAAGTAGGAAATTAATAACGAGTTCATAAACAAACACCATACCCATGTTATACCCGAGAACTAAGTGCAGTAGGGCCTGCGATGGTCACGAGTCACGTTTATAAAAAATTTTAATCTTAACGCATGAACAATTTCATACCCTTTCAATTTCCTGCTAACAAAGACAACATTATTTACTGGTCAACTGATTGTGTCTAATATCACCGCCAAGCCCAGCAAACATCTTGGTGGCTTTCGTTTTCTTTTAATGTTTATTAAACTGTGATTATCAACCACCACATTGTTTGCTGCTTGGCTGTGTATGCAGTTAAAGAAACACATGTCGGCTATTGTTTGAGCAATGATTGTATACAGAATGAATTGAAGACAATCACAAAGATGACTTACTGGCTTTACTCATGGGTAATAAGTAACATATTTGATAATGTTTATTTTGGCATAACACTTCAAGAACCTGGTGAAATTGTTAAATTTCAGAAGCCAAGCCACGATCGTATTAGATTTGAATTTGTACGTGAACTCTTTCCCAAAATGCTAATAAACATTGTACACACTATTTCTCGTACTTTAAAAAAAGTATTTTTCCAGGTATGAGAAAAATACACGTACATGTATTTAAAATTTCAGGAACCACACCATGATCGTATTATATTCGAATTCATACACGATCTCTTCCCAAAAATGACTACACATTTTTTTGCGCAAAGTGCAGAGAACAAATTGCATTTGTGAACTGGCTTTTCCCCAACGGTAAATTTTTAAAATAAAAAATAGGAAATTAATAACGAGTTCATAAGAAAACCCCATAAACATGTAAAACCCGAGAAGTGCAGTAGGCCTGCAATGGTCACAAGTCACTTTTATAAAAAATTTTTTACAGGTGAACACGTGTACAATTTTATACCTTTCAATTTCCAGCAAATAAAGCGGACATTATTTACTGGTCAACTGATTGCGTCTAATAACACCACCAAGCCCAGCAAACATCTTGGCAGCTTTTGATTTTTTTTTATCTTTATTAAACTGTGAGAATCTTTTATCAATCACTGCATTGACTGCTACTTGGTTGTGTATGCAGTTAAAGAAGAAACACATGTTAGCTATTGTTTGAGCAACAATTGTATAAAGAATTAATTGAAGACAATCACAATGACGACTTACTGACTTTACTCATGGACCAGTAATAAGTAACATTTCTGATAATGTTTATTTTGGCATAACACTTCAAGAACCTGGTGATATTGTTAAATTTCAGAAGCAATGCCACGATCATATTATATTATAATTCATTTGCGAACTCTTCCCCAAAATGATATTAAACTTTTTGCACACTATTTCTCGTACTTAAAAAAAAGTTCTTTCCTGGTAAGAGAAAAATACACATACATGTATTTAAAATTTCAGGAAACACGCCACGATATTAAATTCAAATTGATAAACAATCTCTTCCCCGTAATGATAATACAATTTTATACACTATTTCATGTACTTTGAAGAAGAAAAAATATTTTTTCATGTGCAAATGAATATAAGAAATTTCAGGAGCCATGCCATGACCGCATTATAACCGAATTCACGTAATAGCAGGGTTGCAATGTACATTAGTGTTGCTAGATGCTTTTAAACAGTTTAAGCCATTGCCAGTCTAACATCCATTTAATCTAATTTTAAGATATGTATTGATAGCAATGCACTATATATTTTTACATGTACAATACTGATTTTGTAAACATACTTTGTTAATATACGTACAGTACTAATTTTGTAAACATGCTTTGTTAATCTACATATCTGGATAGTTGGAAATGTCACAAGTTTATATAACTGTTGCAGTAATGTGTTGTTATTGACAACATCTGTATGATATTGTCTCATTTACGGTATTCATTTGTTCATTTTATGACATATTGTATATACTGCAATAATAATAACAAATTATCAAAGGGTACAAATCATTTAGCTAAATGTTAGTCTCTAACGAGTCCCTCAGAGAAAGCAATATTTATTAAAGACAATAATGCATCAACTTGCGACATATTACATATTTGATATAATTATAACTAAATACAAAAAAGAACAAAAGAGAAACTGCTTGAATAGTGTGGGAAATATTAGATAGTTGAAACAGCCTGCT
Organism: Sinohyriopsis cumingii; assembly: GCA_028554795.2. Taxonomy (NCBI): domain Eukaryota; kingdom Metazoa; phylum Mollusca; class Bivalvia; order Unionida; family Unionidae; genus Sinohyriopsis; species Sinohyriopsis cumingii. The sequence goes on along the minus strand of CM068842.1, from coordinate 24,473,825 downwards.
TTGAACATCAAATGATTGCCAGCGTGCTTTCGCTGGTGGGTGATTCAAGTCAATAGACACTATCTGTAAATGACTTTTTCACTGTTCTTGATTTGGGTAGTTTTATGCATATTTTTAATGTTTATCTTAAAGTGTGCATAGGGATAGTATTGCTGGTTTGGAGAACCACATCACTCAGGGCTGTTCCATTTAAACATACATGGTACCTAGAGAAGGCAGCTTAAAACAAGACAATAGGCCAGGGTACTTTGATTTCACAGAGTTAACATTAAAATGATAAGAAAATTCTAAATTGCATCTATGGTGAGTACCCCACTTTAAAACTGTCTTCCCTGGGTACCATGTATGTTTAAATGGAACAGCCCTCAAGTAAAGAGGCGTTAAATTACAGAGGGCACCATAAACCCCAAAATGTGTCAACTGTATATCTTATCAACAGGAAAGAAAATATTCTACACATTTTACATTTAATAAAATGGTTTGTCACAATTAGTTTCTTTCCTTTAAAATCTACATTAGAAATGAAGCATAATAATTAGGCCAACAATTTTGTACTACTTACAGCCTGGTAGATGAAGCTATTTATTTGACATAATGAAATAAGAAAGAAATCTTTACTTGCAAATACTCTACAACTGTATTTTACATTTACGGCAGTTGTGATTTTATTTTATTTATTGTAAATTTATTGCTGTAATGCATTTTATTTAGTTGTGATTTCATAGCTCACTTCAATTAAGATGCAATCTGACTTCTGACTGGTTAATGCGTTCTAAATTAAGAGTTATGAACAAAAATGCTGAATGAAAATTCTAAATGCAAATCATAATGTATCTTTGAGACCATAAATGAAAAACAGCAAGATGCATCCAAGACATCACAACTACCCCTCCAAAGCCTGAAAATTTTATTTTTGAGACATTTAAATATTTTAGTGTGATCTTAGTCTGGAAGAAAAATTATTTTTTAAATCTGAATAAATGCAGAAAATACAATAATTATATTTCCCTCTCTGATTACCAGGTAGATAATATGGGAGACGAGAAGTGGAACGTGTGCTTGGAGAGGATAAAAGTTTCTATCCACATGATATGTTTGCTGAAATAATAGTTTATTTCTTCATTTATTTATTTTCTGCAATGTAATTGATCTATACAGGATATGACATTTATTCCTGTAGGGGCTGACATGCTATAACTAACAATGTCAATGTGATGACATCATCAATAGTGGTTGTATCTGTACAATCTTTATTGGAATTAGATTTTTAACATGGCTTTAGCAATTTTTCAGTCATTTCGCTATGTCTGCAATGGGACCAGTTAAGAGTAATGTCAAGCACAGGGGTATCATGCCACAGACATGTGGCATGATGTCCCATCTTTTCACATTATCCTGAAACCAGGCCGACCAGTCCTATCACTAACCTCAATGCTGAGCACCTAATGATTCAGCTGTTAGTAAAAAAAAAATTAAAGTCTTTGGTATGACTCAGCCAGGGTTTTAACCCATGACCTCCTGCATACGAGACAGACGCTCTAACCACTATGCCACTGGAATGGTATTATTGAAATGAAATGGAATAAAAAGAAATATTTAATGCAGTTATATTTTGTTATAAATTCAATGTGGTGTTTTGAATTTTATGCTATTTTCACTTTTATAAGATGACGTGAAAGCTCTTGTTCTCGACTTTTGCAGTACCAATTTGTTCTGCATCATTTAGGTGCTTAGTGACTGCATGGGAAGTTTTCTGGTGCACAAGTACCTAAACAAGCTGCTGCTAATGGTTGTAGGGGTTGCCCATACATCTACTCAAGATGCACAAAAGGTTGGTCCTCCCATTATTTCCACTAGGTTTTACCTCACCTGGCTATAGCATAGCCCTGCATGCATTATGTGTTATTTGTCATTCAATGTCCATCCATCAACTGCTGTTTTCACCTTCTGTTCCAAAACCATTAAACCACTTTTAACCAAATTTGACAGGCATCAGCTGGGCATGAAAGCCTTTCAGATTTATACGGTAATGCTGTTGTGTTATCAAGTATGGTGGCCCACACTGAATATTCAAAAAAATAAAGCAACCTTAAAATGGCTTTAAAAAAAACTGCTGAACAGAATTGGAGCAAATTTGATAAAGTTTCCACGCATGAATTCCTTTCAATAATTATCAAACAATGTAATGGAAGCATGGCATTGTGGTTACTTGTGCATCCATGTGTGTTAAACTGTCCATCCATCTATACAATCCATGTCCGTTCACACACTCTATTAAGATCAGTAATAAAGTTTTCACCGTTGGCTTGTGTACACACTTTAGGACACCTAACTCATTCACATGGAAGTGCTAATGGATGCCTCTACCCAATTCACTTGCAAGTGTTTAGACACCACAACACAATCTGTATGATGTGTATTTGTATGCTACCAATGGTCCAACCTGTGTTTCTTGCCAAGGTGATGCACTTTACTCCAGTTGCCTTGGCAGTAATTAACCTACTCATGTTGCTGTGCAGTAAAACCCAAAACCAAACCAATCTTTCTGGCTTTTCTTACTTAATCCCAACCCCTTTTTTATGATTGCATCTTTGTGTGTCAACTTCAGACATGAGTTTGGTATTCCACAAAAAAGCTAAAAATTTGAAAGGGGGTTTGTTGGCCTTCCCCCAACAGGGTCTCGAGGGGCAGCACCCCCGATCCAGAAGTCAATTGAATAATTTCACAATATTTATTGTCAGATGAATTTGTTCTCCAATACTATTGGTGCTTTACTTGTTTCATGTGCATATCAGTGTTCACATCATAATTAAATCACAATAATTTCTCAATTTTTGCCGAGGTCAAAGGGGCCAAAGGCCCCTTGTTTAAAAATGCATTTTACAATCATAAAAAACTGCTCCTGGAGCAACTAAAGATCATAATATATAACAAAACAATCATTTGAAAAACTAACAAACTTACCAAAAAAATTCAACTTGATTTGAATATCTTCACAATATTTATTGTCACCTGAATTTGTTCTCCAATACTATTGGTGCTTAACTTATTTCATGTGCATGTCAATGTTCACATCGTAATTAAAATACAATAATTCCTCAATTTTTGCAGCAAATATATTATACTTCTCTCTTTTCATAACAAATCTGTAAAATAAACACCCAAGAACATCAGCTATATAAAAATAATCCCATACATTCGCGTGTCTTTATCTCTAATGGACATAACCTGTTGATATGCAGGTCAAGCTCTTTTTGCAGCTTTGGCAAAGATTTCTTCAGCCTTCCTTTTTGACTGACTTTTATGGCTCAATGTGCAATTGTTTCTTTTGCTTCTCAATGAAAGCCTTTCAAGCTGGTGCTTGTATTGGCAACAGGCAGTGCGCCTATTCTGACAAAGAGCTACATCTGTTCTCTCATGCAAGAAATCTTTCCTCTTGTAGTAATTAACTGCACTTTTCCAGATGCAGTTTGAGCTTCAATTTTTCCATATGCAGCTTCTTTTGTGGGTGGTGTTCCAAATACTTCCAACAGCAATTACCGTAGAGCAGAGGTCACCAGTCCTCTAGCATTCAGTTTTCTTATAAACTGACCAACTAAATTTCCATAGACTTTTTGCTCCAGCCATTCCCATTTCCATGCATTTTTTAAACCTTTATCTACACTTCTTGTATCATGGTCTCTCTCAACAACTAGGTATGCCATTTATTGCAAGCACGCTTCTTCTTTCCATTGCCATAAGTTTCCATTACATGAAGATTCATTGGATGGATTTAAACTTTTGACCAATCAGAATACTCTTTACGAGTTATGGGCTAATATATGTTATAAGGATCACTTCTCATCTTCCACCTTTTTGGCTCTGCTTTAAATATATTTGAGTGATTTGTTTTCTTTCAGTTAGTGGAGACCCTACAGCTTTCTTAAAACATAAAATATCTTACCCAGATCAGAAGTGTTAATGGAAAAACTGATGCTCAACCACACTATTTTAACATAAAAGTAAATGTAAAACTTAACTGGAATGACTGACCAGGTCAAACATTGGTTGTTCCTACCAATGTGACAAATAAAAATCATCTCCAAAGACATGCAAGCCTCAATATAGTACCATTACAAAATGGGGACATAACTCAGTTAAAATGGGATGAGGCATAGACAAGTGAAATACACTTTGGTCATCTTGATTTTAATAATTTTATTAATTATGAATCTATCAATCCTTCTAGTTATTTGCAAAAATACAACGGCAATGAAAACATTCAATATTTCACTGATAATGCATTTTGCTCTTTCTCTGCCATGCTTTAAATGTTTAAATGTAGAATTGATCAGTCAATGGATAACACAATGGCCACTGAAGGAACCAACATTTTACCATCTAAAGAGAATTTCTGGAAACAGAAGTGCATTTCATCTTTTTAGCTGCAGAGTGTAGAAACCGTCAGATATTTTTGAAAATATGATTTTTAAATTGGCCAATTTGGCATCTAGAATTGGATCTATGATTGGCACAGTTCTTTTATTTAGGACAAACAAGATTAGATCATGCTGATATGACCATCCTATTAGAGAGAACTAGTTAGATATTTTCAATATTTCACTGTTGCAGCTATATCTGAGGTCAGATTGGCACTGTTTTCATGAAAACTCTCCACTTAGGATAGTGGCAAGATTTTGACACAGCCACAGTGGTGGCCATACTGAATATCATGTCACAATATTCAAGATCAATTATATAGCATAAGAAGTCTTCAATGAAAACCCCATACTTATGTGACTTTTCAGGAGTAGCAATAACAAGATTTTCAAGATGGCTGCTTATAAGAAGTCCTTTCCTGAAAGCCCTATGTTGCGATAGCATGACTGCATGTCCAGGCAGCACCATTTTCATTAAGACCAACATAAGTGAAAACTCCACATCAATAAAACTAAGATAAGGAATGGAAGCAACAATTTTTTTAAAAAGATGCCTATGATTGTGGAAATACTGGAAGTCAGATCAGCACCACTCTTATTTAGAACCAGCCGGATATTGTAGTAAGTCTTTTAGCAAAGAACCCATATTGATATAACCATTGATTAAGGAGGAATGACAAGTAGATTTCCATATGGTATGTCTGAGCAGCACCATATTTATTTGAGACCAACTAGATTGTGGGATAAAAGTGTGCTTAAATGTTTCATGGCAATACTGAATGATCACTGTCAACTTACCATTATTTGCATATGTTCGAGTCTTGTGCTCAGCCGTGTGGGTATTTGAGAAGCTGCCAGTAGTTTCCTGTGGGTCAATGGTTCTTACCAGGACTTTCCCCCGTTCGTCCTCCAGCAGTTATACCAGCCAACATGTATAGCCTATCTTGTGCTGATAAATGGCATTAAACCCAAAACAGCAGAGTAGTTTATCAAGAGTAGCAATAACATTTTTAATAATGGATGGACAAACATTAGAGGATGAACAAAGGGCAATGGATAGTGGATGATGAACAACAGGCCATCCTACACGCTCTTCTGGTCTATGGCCAGTAGAGCAGAAAACATTTTTTCTATACATGCTTGAATACAAGTTGAAGAAAGCTGCAAACAAAATAGACACTGCCATTATGTAATGTACCAGGAAACCATGACCTCTGTTGTTTGTTCTATTTATTAATCCCAATAAACTGCATGGATCATTATCTCCCAGTGCATTATATGACAACAAAGCTGGCTCTTAGCTGTTTGCAGTTGGATCCCACTTGTATACGAGTGTATACGGTTATAGTCGTAGCACAATTTAACAGGCAAAATTCATCATAATATGAAAACCACAGGATATGAGCAAAACACATTATATGCAGTCATATTATTCAAACATGTTCCAGTCTTCCTGAATATGATGTGCAATTATCCCTCAATACAATGACCCCACTATTATAAATTCATACAGAATAATGGTCTCTTGGGATTGTACAGATAATAAACACGTTTCTTAACAGGACATCCATTATTATGGAATCTTTTACACATGAAACCATATCCTGGGTTTCAGTGAAGCTGTTTGTTGCATCAAGAAACTCCATGCACCACAGATGTTTGAGAGAGAATATCAAATAACCAGCTGACATATGAATAAGAATCAATGCCATTAGTACTGTCCTCTTATGAATTGAGAATGTTCGGTTCTGCTGACTTTTTACATAGTCTTGCCAACAAAGCTGACATCTGTAGGAGAGAATTCACACCTTCTGCAATTCTCATATGAGTGCATCCTATTTCCTGTAAATAGACAACATTATGGTATTATTATTATTATGATTATTATTATTATTATTATTATTTCAATACTTTTAATGAAACAAGACTACTTCAAACAGCACATGATATGGCCATCCCATGACCTTTTCCCTCTAATGACCTTGACTTTAAAACTAAGGACTGGAATACTGTATGACAAGGTGTGACCTAGTTTAATCAAAATATCTGCATAGGTTAAAAAGTGTCAGTGGATAAGAAAACAGGGTACTGATTTGCATTAACTGGTGTAATGACCTTGACCCTGGTGCTGAGGGCATGACCATATAAAAAAGGCCAAAGTTTAAATAAAATATCAAAGTGAAATTAAAATATCTTTCAACATTTTACTCCAGACAAGGAAAGTAGTTCCATTTTCACTTGCTGTGACTGACACCTTGATGAAGGGGGCATGGCTAGAGTATTTGCTAAATAATGTATACATGATATGTAATATTGAAAAGTTCAACTTTTATATATGGGTCAAAGAATTACATTTTCCTTGCTGTTATTGTGACCTTGAAGCAGGAAGTATAGCTGTTGTATCTGTCACATCAATTATCTTTACATGATATGTAATGATCCAATGTTTCATTAAAATAACCTATAAAGTGGTTTAAGTTTTAATTCCATAAAACAATAAAAGTCACAGAACTGCTTTTTCCCTTTCCATGACCTTGTTCATGAAGTGAGGGCATGGCGGTAGTATCTGACATTGTCTATACATAAAAGTCACTCCAGTCAAGGATACAATTCTCAAAATTATATTTTCCCTTGCTATGGCCTTGGTCTTGGGGCCTAACACACCATCTGCACATCTTCAGGAAAATCTCCCCAACCATTACAAAGTTACAGGCTGGACAAGCAAATGTCAATGGATGGACATGTGTACATATAAATGGAAAACAGCATAGGACCATATGATACAGATTAAAACAGACACAAAATTAAATGATGACTTGTGCATTTAACTTTTTGAGATCTAAGGTGAAATGACGAAAAAATATAATTTATTGTGGCCTGACACAACTGTAGGTTTGAGATTATGATCCAACCAACTTTTATGTCTCATCTTCCCTGTGTAAGAATAAAATCTGATAGGCAAAATTCTAAAGTATATTTGTAGTATCTGCCTATCCCTATCCCCAGAAGGCTGTATCCATTTGTGATTTAAAAAACAAAAAGTATCAAGGATAAAAAAAATGCAAACAAAAGTTATTTCATTAATTTAAAGTTTTTCACCAGGGGGGTTTTGAAAAACTGTCATCTTGTTTATGTTTCAAACCAAATGGGACTTTTTAGCGTAAACAATAGACCAGTTCTTGGAAAAGTCTATTTTCAGTGAAGGGGTGAGGTTCCTATGACTACATATATATGGAAGATACAATGTGAAGTCTGCATTCAATATTTGCAATGCATAGTTTCAGGATTTGACAAAACAAATTGAACACAATAAAAAAAGGGCAAGTGGTTTAAATCTTATTTACTTGGGTTCAAAAAGGATGTAACCCTCCAAAGTTATGGAAATTTACAGATTTATTTGGAGCTTACAAAGACAATGAACTACTTCAATTCTGTTGTGGATGCTCTGCTGGTAAAGAAACTCCCATTAGATTTGAAGCAAAAGAACATGACTGCTATGGATCATCTGGCAATATTTTGGTTAAAAAATATAAATTAATGATAGGACCAAGTTTTGTGCATATTTTATATTAATTGAACATTTTCATTTTTAATATTGGTAGTTGGGTGCAAACTGCTGCAGGTGGGGTGGGAGCAAGTATATACAAGAATATACTTCATGAAAATTAATATATCTATTTCAAGTCCACTTAGTAAATTGTATTTTAACACTCCAGGAAATATACTACGCTTTTTTTGACTGGTTTGTTTGTTAAGTTGGTGTTTTATGGTGAAAAAGTACCTTGTTCAGGAATACATCATTGCAGCTGACCTAGCTGATCGGTTGGCAGGATTCAAACCTGTACCATTCCACTAAGCCATTGTGGCTCATTCAAATAGCTCAACATGACATCTTGTGACAGCAATATACAGTAATTAAAAACAACATGTGGAAATTCTGACACAATAATGGTAGTCTTGGGGTGCAAAACTAATTTTAGTTCCTTATTTTTGCTTTTCTATCTCTTTTCCTGGTGCTAGTCCCCATTCTATGGAGAGTCTCACTCTTTTGAAGCGTGTACACCTACTTCCTTGAAGATTCCAGATTGGTCTGATGAAAATACATTGGGTATTTTGACAGATGTGGAGTGTCCAAGAAGCAAAACAGATAACCCTCTCTTAACATTTAAAGGACCCATGCAATGTCTGTTAGGTCCGACTATGTCTCTGAAAAGTGGCCCAGTCTGGTACCTGCTGGGATATTGAGAAGATGGATACTTGTAAGGAGATGGAGTGACTTTCTATGGTCAACTGCCTCCCTCTTTGAAGGTGAAAGTACTTACAACCACCCTGCTAAGCAAAGGAGGGGCAAGAGGGAGGTCTAACAGGAGTCTGGTGGTTCTGATGGAACCCCTACTTAGAAAGCATAGTCAGAAGACACACTGACCTCTCAGGTGGAGGGTGTTTCTTTGCCGACTTAGTTGGGCCTGGATCTGTGGCAAAGGATCAGTGCTGCTGATCTCCCAGATCCCAAAATACCACCTATGTGATTAATCAGCTAAACATGACTCTGCATCCTTTAGGCTGCCCTGTTTGTTGTGGTCAAGCAGGACCCAAGAACAATCCACAATGGTGACTAAGTAGTGAGAGCCAAGTGTCTTACTGTTCAAACTAATCCCCTGGAAGGTTAATGGAGGCTGCACAGAAAAGGTTGGCATGTACGACTATATTGACCAAAGTGGCATGTACAACTATATTGACCACAGTGGCATGTATGACTATAGTGACCAAAGTGGCATGTATGACTATATTGACCAAAGTGGCATGTACAACTATACTGACCAATGTGGCATGTACGACTATACTGACCAAACTGGCATGTACGACTATATTGACCAAACTGGCATGTACGACTATATTGACCAAAGTGGCATGTACAACTATACTGACCAAAGTGGCATGTATGACTGTATTGACCAAAGTGGCATGTACGACTATACTGACCAAAGTGGCATGTATGACTGTATTGACCAAAGTGGCATGTATGATTATACTGACCAAAGTGGCATGTATGACTGTATTGACCAAAGTGGCATGTATGATTATACTGACCAAAGTGGGATGTATGACTATATTGACCAAAGTGGCATGTATGATTATACTGACCAAAGTGGCATGTATGACTGTATTGACCAAAGTGGTATGTACGACTATACTGACCAAAGTGGCATGTATGACTGTATTGACCAAAGTGGCATGTACGACTATACTGACCAAAGTGGCATGTATGACTATATTGACCAAAGTGGCATGTATGATTATACTGACCAAAGTGGCATGTATGACTGTATTGACCAAAGTGGCATGTATGACTATATTGACCAAAGTGGCATGTATGATTATACTGACCAAAGTGGGATGTATGACTATATTGACCAAAGTGGCATGTATGATTATACTGACCAAAGTGGCATGTATGACTGTATTGACCAAAGTGGCATGTATGACTATACTGACCAAAGTGGCATGTATGACTGTATTGACCAAAGTGGCATGTACGACTATACTGACCAAAGTGGCATGTATGACTGTATTGACCAAAGTGGCATGTACGACTATACTGACCAAAGTGGCATGTACGACTATATTGACCAAAGTGGCATGTACGACTAAATTGACCAAAGTGGCATGTATGACTGTATTGACCAAAGTGGCATGTACGACTATACTGACCAAAGTGGCATGTATGACTATACTGACCAAAGTGGCATGTATGACTATATTGACCAAAGTGGCTTAAGCTCCATAGCCTTCAGTGTCTTAACAGTTATGCAATGCAAGGCCTGCAAGGAAATACCTATCCGAGACGATCCAGACCAGGAGGTTTAAGTGGCTAAGTGGATGAGTGAACCTTGTACTCCTCGCTGACGCCAGTGGCTGCTAGGCAGCCTAAGGGACTAACTAATGCCTCTGTTGTCTGGCTGCCTCTTGGCCTTCTGCTTATCTCTGAGCAATATCCTTTACTGTCTTCGAAAGCAAAGCAACATCAGATCAGCTTTCTTTTGAACTCAAGAGTCTCTAAACTTCAAAGAATTTTCATGCCCAATAACCCACAAGGTTTCTGACAAAGATCCAGAAAAAAAAAAGGTAGTTAATTTCGCGGTCTTGTAAAAAGTCCAAATAACCTCATCTTTCATCACTTCACAGACAAAGGGTGGAGACAGAACACAAACTGGAGGGAAGGGCCTATTCAACTTGTGTCTTATCCTAAAACGGACCTTTCATCATTCTTTTTCTGCTGTTAGGGCAAGTCTAGACTATCTGGTCCACTCTCCTTGAAGAAATGGTCACATGGTCACCCCATCTGCCAGCCAAAGGGGATAAGGAAAACTCATCCATTGTGTCAGGGGGAAAATCATATTCCCCAGTAACTAATGCCTGGTATATGACCTACTAAGTAACTTGAGCTTGGTGCCTGGTCCTGGTTTCTGTCCCTTTGATCTGTGACTGGTGCTTAGTATCTTAAGCTTTGCTCAATGATCAGTATCTAAAATCTGGTATTTGTAGTTTTACTTTGTGACTGGTGACTGGTTAATGGTGTCTCAACACAGCATCCAGTGATTGCAGTCTAGTCACTGGTCTAGGACCAGTCAAGCAGATAATGAGAAAAGTTTCTATCCCAACACCTGGTACCCAAACTAGAAACAACAGATGATCAAGAATGCCAAGTTAAGCTGGTCGAAAAAGAGACAACCCCTTCCTTGCGCTGAAAGGTTAGAACTCACTTTGCATTGTAGGTTACTTGTTCCCTCTCTGGATCACAATTTCTGCTGATATCAATTAGTTTAATTTTTTGTTCCCAGGAGTGCCAATAATCTTTCCTGAAGGAAAGGAGTGGTGTATGTATGTTGGTACAATTTGTCAAGACAAAGAAGATACTTCAATCTTCCTACTTTTGTAATGGTGATGATTCTCAGCTAAATCTCATATATTGTCTGCACACAAAGCAAAGAAAGGAGCATCAGTCAAAGTGCTCACACCTGGTGAACACTAAACTGGTGGTGAGGGTGTCCAATTATGCCTTCTTTGACCATACATGCCAACTTTTGCAAAAGGATATTATTGAACAAACTGATGGCATAAGACTCTTAGAAAAAATATATAAATTGCAGGTAATATATTGCTCCTATTAAAATAACACGTTCAGCCAATTTTGACAAAAACTTCCCAAGTGTACAAGAATGGGGATAGCTATCGGTGCTTGCTGATTTGAGGACTCTAGTGGTAGTTTAAGTTTCCAATATTTAACCAGCTCTACTGAAGCACCTGTCTAGTAAAACTCATTTGCAACAGTGAAACCACCATTAATAACATCCCTTAATCCATGAATTCAAGACAGTTTTCCTCAAATTCCAACATGTTACTTTCCTAAATTTATTACACCACATATAAATATATTTGGTCACAACTGTAACTGAATGTTTTTGAATCGTATAAATTTCAATTATTTTACAGAGTGGAATAAGTAAAACATTCTTACAACTAATATAAAGCACTCCCACTGAATTTAAGATCATGGTCTTTTGTCAGTGAAATTGATTTGCCTGGAGATAAATACAGTTCTCCTTCAACATACTGCCCTTCATTATATGGATGTAATGCAGTCATGGCTTGAACTACATTAAAAAAATTCAAAGAGAAAGTCCTCTTGCCAATATTCATTCACTTCAAGATTTATAAACCTGTTTTATTCGAGTATAGAATTGCCAAAACTTAATGTGGCAAACTGCCATTGTCTTCTGAATGATCAGGATTCCTGATGTAAAAGGAGTCTATATTCAATCAGTTTCAGTAACAATTGGTTATTTTCGTACAAGATTACTGACTGGTTTGAAGGCACTATGTGACATTTATTTTTTTTACATGTTTTTTAACATTTTTACTGCCACATCCTTCCTTTCACATACACACACAAGAAGTTCTTTATCTCTGGATCTTTCTAATGCAGTTCAGCACAATATGGCAAGCATTTATGGACCCTGATAACTGCACTATCACAATGCAGAGCTATACTGTCATGTGGGTTTTTCCCTTGCAAACATGCAAGAACTGGGAATGAAATCCTAAACTAGAGTGAGACTGTTATACACAATAACTTGCCTTAATAAATTCAAGCTTTAGAAACTCTGGCATATTGTGGTTTTTGCACACTCTGAAAACAATGCTGATGATATCTTCTGGTGAGTATCCCAACTTCCAAAGGTGTGCCATCACTTTGTATGCCTCGTCAATGTTCCCCTCTACACAATGCTGTAGCATGCCTTTAACCAGCTCTGGGTGGGGCTCATCACAAACCTACAATACAAAAGGTCCATGAAATGAAGTATATCAGACAAAATATATACTTTGTTCTGCAAGTTAAACATTACTGATGAGCTGAAGTTTGAACTTTAGATTTTGTACTGAGTGTAAGGGACCTAACTTGTGCATCATTACTTTTGATTGGCTAATCTTCAGCACAAGCTAAAAACTCTATCTCTGCAGAACACATAAACAGCACTATGATTGCTTTGTGCTATTGTCGGTAGAACATAAATCTTCTTATGTGACTTTCAAAAACATTTACATGTAATAATAAAATTGTCTTTGAAACTGACGGAAACACCAGATTCGAGTCTGTAAAACATGATTGTCCTACTGCCAAACCAAAACTTCAGAAAAAATTAAGAGAATCTGCTGTAACGACATGAAAATCTAATGAGGTTCTTGACAGATACATTCAACCATGAATCCAAAATTTCATTTCTTAACATTATGTGCTTTACACTTAATTGTGCCAACTAGGCTTTTGTCATGTGCTTTACACTTAATTGTGCCAACTAGGCTTTTGACAAGTGGTCTATACTTAATTGTGCCAACAAGGGGTGAAACTATTCATTGATATATCGATACTTTTGCTGAAACAATACACATATCGATACAAAACGATACTGCATGCATGTTATTTTAGTCTTCAGCAGTCATGAATAATTATTATTAGTTGCCTTGTTATTCTGTAAAATTATGATCCATCTGAAACAGCATTTGCAGTCACAGGCACTCATGTTTATTAATAAAATATAAAAAAGACTAAGAATACCAATTCACTGTCTACAACTTAACACAAAATGACAGTTTGTAATCTGGCCCCCCAATGCTAATCACCTTAACCCAGAAGTATATTTAGCATACATTCCAAACATGTTACACACATATAATGAAATACTTTACTCATCATTCATGCAAAGTTTCTACTTTGAATTGTATCTTGACTCATGTGGTGGATTTGAAAGCTACGCTACCGATTCATTGCATGGTGAAATATGTTACACTGAATTCTCATTTGTGGTTATTGCTTGTTCCAGTCCAGGTCAAACAATAACCACCAATCAGAAATCAACATAGCCTTCGCTGAAAAGTCATTAGATAATGTTAAGTACTTATGTGGAGATGCTGTCAGGATGTATCATTCTGTGAATCATGCAAAATTTGTATGAATTTGCGCACTTGAAGAACAGTGAAATGCGAGAACTCCTGCAAAATCATTGATAGCCCCACATATGAAAATGTGCTTGGCAAAGTATACCGTTTTTTATATAACTGTTCTTGTCACAGTATCTGTTTTTTGGATAGCAACTGTTCCACATCTGGGTTCTTCAAGCATGACTTGAATGGTTGTGAAACCAAATTTGATTGGTACAACATGCCCAGGAATAAGCATTATGGCGTAGTTTAAAACCATTCATGAAGAAAGTTTTACAAATGTGTGTTTAAAATATGGGCTACCTAAGAAACCCAAAATATCTGTTTCCTGGTGAGGTTCATTACAATTCTGTGCGGCAAATACTTGCTGATGATAGTGATGATGACAGTAAATTTTTTTATAAAAGTTGTGAAGTATATCAGATTATTGGAGCTGGGAAACCATAAATGGAGATACCAATGAATGATTATGAGCCCAAAATGGTGTTAAATACGAGTCAGATGTACATGCTGGATGGATAAAAATAGACAGCATGACCCTTTCAGTGGTATTTCAAAATTAAAAGTACAAAGGGCAGAATACTGAGCCTAATTAAAATATAGACAACGAAATTGGTAATGTTTTCAAATCATTCATGTTGTACAAAAGAGTTAAATGAAGCCACCATTAAATGGCCTAAAACGCTCAATAAAACTCACTCAACCAACAGGTAGTCTGTTTGAAAGTACTGTTATCATCTCATCAAAGATAATTGCATGTAAATATATGATAACTATATGTCCGTCTGTAGTTTGCATAATGGAAATAGGACCAGAATGTCAATATACATGAAAGGGCACCACCTACCTTCCAAAGATGGAAAGACCATCAAGTTCTTATGTGTATCAATATGTATCGTTTCACAGGCTGCTTATTGTGAATAGTCTCAAAATGTGGTACAGATGTATTGTTTCACCCCTAGTGCCAAGTAGGTTTTTGTAAAGTGGTTTATACTTAATTGTGGCAACTAGGTTTTTGTCAAGTGCCTGTATATTTAACAGTAACCAACTAGGATTTTGTCATGTGGTTTATACTTAATTGTGCAAACTAGGTTTTGTCAAGTCCAAAAAGTTAAAATGCATAAACAAGAATACCATAAATGGCATGATAGACACATAGTTAGGGCATGGTTGGCAGGAGATTACAGACCACTGGAATGGTATGATATACACATAGTTAGGGCATGGTTGGCTGGAGATTACAGACCAGTGGAATGGTATGATATACACAAAGTTAGGGCATGGTTGGCTGGAGATTACAGACCAATGGAATGATATGATATACACATAGTTAGGGCATGGTTGGCTGGAGATTACAGACCAATGGAATGGTATGATATACACATAGTTAGGGCATGGTTGGCTGGAGATTACAGACCAATGGAATGGTATGATATACACATAGTTAGGGCATGGTTGGCTGGAGATTACAGACCAATGGACTAAGATGCAATCTTCACCCAAAGTGTGTATCAGACTCACCATGAACTTGATCTCTTAAGACTCTAGCATCTATAGGGTTCTTTCCTACCCTAAGGGTATTCCATTTAAACATACCACTAGCCCACAGACGGCAAAATAAACTTCCATGCATGGTCATCAATAAACAATCACTTCTGTGCCATGTCATATCAAACCAAAAAATGCTTCTATCAGTGGTGCCTATTTTATTTTAAAGTGCTTCTGTCATGCCACCGTTGTTTGTTTTCTTTTATCCCCCGTTTTTTTACCCCAAAAAATGTTATTGCGGATTACTCATTGTAATTCACGGAATTTCAGGGAAAAGAAAAACTAAACCACCAATTTCCAGTGAATTGTAATGGGAATACGAAAACAATCTGAATGTGGATCTCCGAAGTTTTCGGATGTAGCCTTATATGGTATGGATGCTGCAGCAGAATATTTAGAACATGAAAGACAATACATGTGGTCTGTCGAAGATGTGGGGATATGGCTGACCTTGGTTGACTTGGAGTCAGCTGTGGATAATTTTAGAGGTGAGAACTTGACCATAGACAGATACAAGGTTGAGACATTCTTCAGTCTCAGAATTAAGTTTGAAAATCGTACATTTGAAACTCCGCAAACTTAGAAAAAGTCCCATTCTCTTAGCTTCCATGTGATTGGTTAGAACTTTTTTATGACAAGCACGAGCTTCCGAAAAACCGTATTATGCGCTTTCTCACGTGACCTTTTAAGCTAAACTGAGCATAGTGTAACAAATTTAGTACCGATGTTTAGTTCAGGCATTTGACTTTGTATGCATACTAAAACTATGACATACTATTATTCATTTTTTGAATGCCAGGCCATTTCCCCATGCTATAACTCGACATGGCCATGATTGCGCCCACTTAATATGCAAGGGCAACATACAGAATGGAATGCTGTCTTCTCACTGGTTGACCGAAAATGAGGCACTGAACCTAGGGATAAACTGATTTTCAGTTGACTATAATGGGGACAGTATTCAATTTGTTGCATTGCACTAGCATATTAAATGTGTGCAATCATGGTCATGTTGAGCGATAGCATAGAAAAATGGTCTGGCATTCCGTAAATTTATAAATACTAAGTAAAAGTTTTAGTAGGTATATGAAGTTGAATGCCTGAGCTAAACATTGGTACCAAATGTATTACACTATGCACAGTTTAGCTTAAAATATCAGCGATGATTCTTCAAAAGGTAGCGTGAGAAGGCAAAGAAGTATCCTCCCTTGTAGTATTTTATAGTGCATGTATGACTGATAATTAAAATGTAAGCAACTATGCGTACCACTGACTCTTCATTGAATGTACGCGATTCGGTCATACCAATCGTAACTACTCGACTATCTCCGTATCAACTAGGGAAAATTGGCACTGTGATCCAAATGGTTGCATTACATGGCTTTTTCACTTATGGGTTTATTAATATTTACGACTGTGTGCCAATTTTATCTGTTGATTGGTACTGTCTACCGACTCCCAAATTTTTTGTTGTTTAGTTACTTTATTAAAAGCCTTGACTTGTACATATTTAACATTTCTGTTAATTAGTACAGAATGAAAATACTTCATGTGGATATAAATGAAATCTTGCTGTTTCTGTCCCAAATATTCATACTGACCAGGGCATAAAATCGGAGAGATATAAAATTAACTGGCTCATGCCCCTAGGTGTTACTATGCCCAAATTTGTCTGTTGAGTTACTTTATTAAAAACCTCATTTGTTGAGATACTTTATTAAAAATCTCGACTTGTCACCATGGAAATGGGTTGAATGTAAAAATGTTTCAACTGGTCTTCAGTAAATAAATCATCTCTCTCTCTCTCTTTCTCTCTCTAAAAAGTATATATGTTTCTATATATTGTTTTCTTTCCAAATCTTTCATCTTGAAATCTTTCATCATCGTAAAGTTCTTGGTGATGAAAAGGTAAGTGAAACTGAAGATATTGATTTTTGCTCAACAAGTATATTTTTAAGTGGTTGTCCAATCAAGTTTCTAAAAAAAAAGTAAATGTTGGGGGATTTTTAAAAAAATCAATGTATACTTGGTTCTATTAAGCATATTAGCATGCTCATTTTATCTCACTGTTTGAACTCATAGTCGATACATTTCTGTGTAGATATGTTAGGATATTCACTCTATCAACATGAAATAAACATTTTATTCAGAGTTTAACTAAAAGCAAAATTAAAAGAATGTTTAAGATAGTGTTAGTTTGGAAAAACTCCATTGAGCGTTTCCAAATATTAACCCTTATCTCTTATCCTACTGTATTTTAACAATAAGTTCTTTCTTTGAAAATGGATCAGTCTGTTATTGGCTCATAGTGGCATTTCGGAGAATTTATTGACTGAGTTGCAAACCGATCCAGGTCTACACTGGTGGCAGAAGTCATCGTCCTCATTTACAGCAGGTAAGGGTCAAATAAAGGATTGACATGAGTTTACTGATACAGCTGCTAAATAAAATACAAATTTTAGACTAGTATTTTGAACATCGTCTGATCACATATTCACAGTTACAACTTATACTTTAAACTTTTCAGTTGTGTGTTGACCTGTACCATACTATTAATGATTTCTTACAATGTTGACCTGTACCATACTATTAATGATTTCTTACAAGGCTGACCTGTACCATACTATTAATGATTTTTTACAGTGTTGACCTGTACCATACTATTAATGATTTCTTACAATGTTGACCTGTACCGTACTATTAATGATTTCTTACAATCTTGACCTGTACCGTACTATTAATGATTTCTTACAATGTTGACATGTACCGTACTATTAATGATTTCTTACAATGTTGACATGTACTATACTATTAATGATTCCTTACAATGCTGACATGTACCATACTATTAATGATTTCTTACAATGTTGACCTGTACCATAGTATTAATGATTTCTTACAAGGTTGACCTGTACCATATTATTAATGATTTCTTACAATGTTGACATGTACCATACTATTAATGATTCCTTACAATGTTGACATGTACCATACTATTAATGATTTCTTACAATGTTGACCTGTACCATAATATTAATGATTTCTTACAATGTTGACCTGAACCATACTATTAATGATTTCTTACAATGTTGACCTGTACCATACTATTAATGATTTCTTACAATGTTGACATGTACCGTACTATTAATGATTTCTTACAATGTTGACCTGTACCATACTATTAATGATTTCTTACAATGTTGACATGTACCGTACTATTAATGATTTCTTACAATGTTGACATGTACTGTACTATTAATGATTTCTTACAATGTTGACCTGTACCATACTATTAATGATTTCTTAGTGTTGACCTGTACCATACTATTAATGATTTCTTACAATGTTGACCTGTACCATACTATTAATGATTTCTTACAGTGTTGACCTGTACCATACTGTTAATGATTTCTTACAATGTTGACCTGTACCATACTGTTAATGATTTCTTACAATGTTGACATGTACCGTACTATTAATGATTTCTTACAATGTTGACCTGTACCATACTATTAATGATTTCTTACAATGTTGACCTGTACCATACCATTAATGATTTCTTACAATGTTGACCTGTACCATCCTGAATAGTCTGAATGCTATCTGGAGCACTGTTAAAAATAATTTACATATTTTACATAGTAGTGTTTTGAATGTGTGATTGAGAACTGCAAATAAAATTTTTAATATCAGATTTGTTTTTACTGTCATTACTGGCCTTGCATGATATGAAGTTGAAAGCCTTTTTCCCAGCCTTGGAAAAAGAGCTAGGTTTCCGGTGTCCGTTGTAAAACTCAAGGTATTTAAAAAAGGAATAAATCTCTGATATCAGAACTTAATCGCAATTTTCCTCTAAATATGTGTGTGTAATTGCTTATACTTATGAGATCATATTAACACTGAACCTCTATTTCAATAATGGACTATTCTTTCTTTGAATCTGGACCATTCCATATATGTTACAAACAGCTGCATTGGAGAAATTACTGATGAGTGGCCAAGCAGTGTAAACCCTGTTCACCATCTGAGCTACATGCAGACTGGTCTGGGTTTACAATGGTCACAAAGGCCATAGTAACTGTGCTTAGCAGGTTATGGGCTAATCAGTCTATTGAACATAAAACTTGGACTAGAATGAAGTACCATCTTTTCTAAATCATCTTTTGAAAACAGCAAAGTGTTGCTGTAAAGTTTTAAAAAGAGTTCTTGAACACTAATCACAGAATGTACCTGTTAATGCCTAAAAACAGTCTATGGTGCTTTAAATACTTACTAATGACCTGACTTTAAATAAATAATTCCTTTATTAAGCAGTTGAGCTGAGTTCAGGTTTTTGTGCCGTTATGAGTTTTATAAATATTGCCTCCGGTAAATTCATTTCAAAGAACAAACCATGAGATAAAGCTGTACCGATTAATTGGCCATACTCATAATCAGGTCGATTATTAGAACAATCGGTATAATCAGTATTGGCAGAAATAATAGGTGCCAACGTAAACAAATTTCCAAAAGATAAATTCAATCATAACATTCATCTAGAGTTGGCTCGAAATTTTAAATCAGAATTAAATAGTGGAAATTAAGGAATAAACATTTGATTTGGGGGTTAATTGAAAGAGTATATTCTTAAAAGTAAATACTTTTAAACACACTTACTGTGAACTACTGCTGATTGTCTGCACACAACAAATTATCAATACCATTCATGCACTCATCCCAATCACAACAGCCAACCAGCCAATCAGGCTTCATGTGGCTGTTGAACTTCCAGCATACAGATTAACAGATAGCCAGGCAGATTATATAGCTAGCGAAATTTCCAACTAATATGAAACTATGACTCTCTATAATTAATCTGTTCATTAGCCAGTCCTGCAATGCTGCTAATCAACGAATAGTGGTCGGACGTTGAAGCAGCATAACGCTGACAAACAAATATTATGCAGCATAGATATTGGCATACCAGCAATGTTACCCCACCTGCTGAGCTGTGTGCATCCATCCAGGCACGTGGACAACTTAGTAGTAACCTACTTGATTTAAAACATTGTTTCAAGAGTGCAAATTGATCGGATTATTAATATTGACAAGTGACTGTACACTTTTAAATATACTACCAAGCTTATGCATAACGCTGAACTCGAAACACTAGAGTTTGGTCTGGAATTACTTCAAAGTAAATGCAGTTGACGAGTCCAAAGCAAATTGCACACTTCGCAAAGCATGCCTTTCCAGAGGTGGAAAGGATTCTAAAAACTATACATCAAATCTTCTCTAGCACTTGCACTGCAAGCACACTGCCAAACATGGCCTGTTTCTGGCAGATAAAAAAGAAAAGGATGCTGTGCAGTTAACCTCAGCAACTCCTCGTACTCTGACTATTGATGCCATGCTGGACCAGAAGCAACCATTTGCATTTGACAACTCAAGAGCTATTAGTTGCCACAAAGCTATTGCAGAGTTCACAGCAGTAGATGTGCAACCAATTTCCATTGTTGAAGACAATGAATTCTACATCTGATGTCCAAGGCAGAACCGCGCTATAAAATTCCAACTCTGAAGTACTTTTCCACATCTTTGATACCTGCACGCATAAGGCAATACTAAGCAAGGTCCATGATTTACTTTCTGCCCAATATGACCTTAGTTTGACCTTGATGCATGGCCAGACCTGTCCATCAACGTAGCCTTATTGAGTCTTGCAGCACAATGGCGCAAACGTGATTTTTGCAGCAACGCCTCTTGATGAATCACACAGGAGAATATTTGGCGAGCAAACTGGAAAAATTATGCAAGGAATACAACATTCCCAAAACTCATATCCATGTTCTTCTGCGTGACAAAGTGCAAACTTGGTTAAAGCAATGTTTCTGGCTGAAATCTACAGCTTCAGCTGTCTTGCACACACACTGCAGCTCAAACAGCAGTAGGAAAAATTTGGCGTTACCCATAAGAAACTCGTCCAAGATGTCCAGACACGCTGGAATTCTGCATACAATATGTTGGTTTCTTTATATGAATAATAAAAAGTCTTGGAAGCTTAGGCTACTCTCTATGACCTGGATAGTCTAACAGCATAACAGTGGGTTTTGATTAAAAATATTGTGAACACGTTAGGCCCATTTGCGGACATTACCAAGGAAGTAAGTGATAGCCAAACATCAACATATGTCATTCTTCCTATGCTGAAAATGCTCTGAAAGTTGCTGGCTCTAGAGCATGAAGCGAGTCAACGTATTCAGACAGTGCGCCGTGATACGCTGACATCACTGAACACACTCTCAGTGTTTCCCTTTACCCTCATTTGCACTTCAGAGACCCCCAAATTTGTAATTTGACCCCTAGTTTTGATACCAAAGTTTGCTTTTTACTCAGTCCGACTCACAGTTTTGACACCAAGGAGATTTTTGACTCTCAGTCTTGCACCCCTAGGGGATGCACTGCACTCTGCTGATGTTGCCAACAACAAGAAGCTTGTCTTGGCCACCATCTTGGATCCAGGACTCAAACATCGCCTATTCAGCAAAGAA
Source organism: Sinohyriopsis cumingii (assembly GCA_028554795.2). Taxonomy (NCBI): domain Eukaryota; kingdom Metazoa; phylum Mollusca; class Bivalvia; order Unionida; family Unionidae; genus Sinohyriopsis; species Sinohyriopsis cumingii. The sequence goes on along the minus strand of CM068842.1, from coordinate 24,451,828 downwards.
TTACTTGTGACCAGATCCAAAGAATGGCTTAGAGCAGAATGCATCATAGTTGCATCAACTGACAAGCAGGAGAAACCCCCGACCCAAAAAAGAAAAATCGAAACAAACGCCACTGGACTATCAATGTCGCGTCTCTGGGCTTTGTTTTCTGTGGCCTGTGACGAAAATGTCCGTACTGTCAAAGAAACAACCCACATGGATGACGCCATTGACAAGATACTTGAATTGTATCTGGCCAGCCCTCTGTTCCCATGAGAAGACATATCTGGCTGCTGGAACGCTCACAGGTTTCAGTTTCCAAGTCTTGAAGCATGTGTATTATTAATTTCAATTATTATTGGGCTATCGTTATTAATATTTTTTTAGTCATTTATTGAAATCTAGTAATGGTGACCTGCAACACTGGATGCTAGTTAAAAGACTAGCTTAATACATTTTCATTCATTTTTATCTTGAATTGGCAAACCATAAGTAACTGCACCAATAGCAAAATCTTCATTATCTTTCTATTAAGAACTCAGTAAATAACACCTCTGCATTTATAACATTCATGTCCGCACTTGAGTTCTGATGTAAATAAGAAGTTACCTTAGTACTGGAGTTCGTAAGACGAGCTAATTCGATGTGTTTCTATGTTTTCAAGTGTTTCTCTACATAAAATTTACCACCATGCCCAATACTAAAATCATTTCCGCAGACTGCAATGAGCATGATGCTGCCTCAGAATGGAACACTGTATTATGCCATTCATGTATTCATCTTTGAATCTTTGGAGGATCCGTTTTATCTTGTTTTTTGTCTTTCCATCTGTGAAATTCTTGGAAAAAATATGTGCTCTAACTCACACAACGACTAGAATACATCTGAAGACTTTTAGCGCCAAACAGTAAAATTCTTTCCACATGGCCTGCAATAGACATCACGTGATGCTGCCATCATGTCTTCATAATTGGAGGATTGTTATTTTTGTTACGTTTATTTTTGCCTTTTCTAATCCATCTGTGAAATTATTTGAAAGGAGATATTTTTGCTCTCATACATGCATCGACTAAAATAAAATACTTTTTAGTGCCACTTTTTAGACTGGTTCTGTACTAAATATGAATTAAAACAAAGAATAAGCGAGTAAAGATTAAACATTAGAAAACCAGTCTTATCTCCTCACTAAGCCGTACAGCTGCTATAAACAGAATACGAGGACGAAAGTTTGAAAGTAGAACCAGCATGTTTCTTGGTAATGGATAATATAATAATAACAATACTGTTAGGAAAGTGCAACCAAGTCCACGGACAAGCATACACTTATATTGTAGTTACGTAGAAGACGTCTTTTCTAAAATACGGTTTGTGGGATTAATGGGATGTTAATAAAAAGAAGAAAACAAATAATTGATTTCTTTTGGAAGGTTGATATATTGAAAAAGCGTAATCCCTAAACGTTTACGCTTTAGGTGTAATTTAGCGGAAAAAGCGTAATGATTACGCCAAAAGCATACTGGTTGGCATGTATGTAAGTTTTATCAGTGTTAGTTTTAAAGATTTTCAAGTTTTATGTTTGTGTGATAGTTGTTTTCTATAAATAGCAATGTACTTCTCATCTGGTTTCTGTTTGTTTTTGTAAAGAAGTTCAAATTCACTTGCCGCATAAACAACCATGTTATAACTCACACGGCAAAATACCTGCTTGCATTACCCTAATAGGTTTATGTTTCTGAACCAGGCATTGTTATAAAATAAATAATGAAAAAAAAACTGGCCTCATAATTGGTATGGGCATTTTTAATAATCGGCTATACGCTGTATCGGCATAATCGGCAAAAGTGACATCGGTACAGCTTTACCATGAAACATGTTCAGCATTTCATTAAGCCAGCTCTTAGGTTTGCAGCCACATAAAAAGACAGCTTTTCACAATTTGTATTAACTATTATTACTGGTACTTCGTATCTTTCAATGCATAGTGAACTGAAATTTGACATGAAGACTTTGCAGCACAACATTATCAAGAACTCAGCAAAAATTAAATGAACTGAAGAGATCACTCAATGTTCATATATTGCATATCAGGCTAAAAAGCATAAATGTGAAATGCCATATAAATTGCCTGGGTCAGGACAACCATCCATTCCAGAATATCCAGAACTGACATCATGTTTGTTATCATTATTTGATAGCACAAGTTTAGGACTTAAGTCACATCCAAGACTAGTTTGTGAGACAATGTTTATTGAAGAAAAGTCCTAGCTTGATATGCCAAGAGCCGTCAGTATTTTGAAATCAGGTTTCCAGCATTCCAACAGCCTTATCAACAGCATACACCTACACTGAAAGCCTTATCAACAGCATACACCTACACTGACAGCCTTATCAACAGCATACACCTACACAGACAGCCTTATCAACAGCATACACCTACACGGACAGCCTTATCAACAGCATACACCTACACTGACAGCCTTATCAACAGCATACACACCAACTGACAGCCTTATCAACAGCATACATCTACACGGACAGCCTTATCAACAGCATACACCTACAGTGACAGCCTTATCAACAGCATACACCTACATTGACAGCCTTATCAACAGCATACACCTACACTGACAGCCTTATCAACAGCACACACCTACAGTGAAAACTTCAGATCTAAATCTTTACAGGCCAAACGACGCCATGAAGGGAAGAGCATTAATCCAGGGATCTCTCTACGGAAGGCTACCAGAGATATTACTGCTCATCTATCAATACATATTCATTATGCCATGGCAGATTTGCAATATTCACTCAGATCAATGCAACAATATTGCATCTTACCATGAGATGACAAAGCAAATGGTGCACATAGATGCTGAAGTCATCCAACGCCCGTCTAAATCTTGGATAAGAGTATGGTACAGTGATCATGAATGGGAGAAAGATTAAAACAGAGCACTTTTTATTACGACTTACCAGTTTGTTAAAGTTGCAACAGTTGATTCAGAACTTCATCTGCAGTCAAGAACTGGAACTACTGGTTTTTATGTAGAAACGGGGCCTCTGTTGTCAAAATTAATTTCTTTGAACACACAACTGCATTCAGACATGAAATGTTGCACCTAATGTAAATGAACAGGTATAAACACCATTTTGTAGAGGAACACCATGAGTTAGTGTCTCAAATTCTAGTCACTGTGGATGGAGGTGATGAAAGACCAAGAAATAAAATAACCTAATTCCGCTATGTTTTAATTAGGTATCTATTAGACCTTGATAAATATAAATGTCAGAGCTTGGCAGAAGGTGCTTCAAAATACTACAGTGTTGAATGAGTACACACCGCAGAAAACCATACATTAAGCCAGGGAGGTGTGATTTCATCAAAACATGTATATCTAAATGAGTTTGATGATGCTGGAGTGTTTGATATTCTAATTTTTACTCACTGTGAGTTTGCCATTGGCTGGCCAAATACAGTTTGGTACTCTCCATAAGTAACTCACTGTTACTTGAATCTCCTGCAAGTTGTAAGATAAAAGACCAATTCTGGCCAGTTAACGTAAACATTCATAAAAAAGTCATGAGTTTTGAAATATTTCCTCTAAAATAATATCTCTGCAGTCTATTGATCTGAAGACAGCAAGTACTGCCTAAATGTTTCACATGAGTTAAAGTTTAGATTTGAAATGATATATATCCAGTATGGTAATGTTTTTGTTTTGCAATGTCTGTTTGAACATATAAACATGTAAAAACTTCAAATGGTTTGGCAGAGTATCCAATGATACTATGTGTAAAAAGGTGAGAGACGTTTCATCTTTATAAAAGACAACTAAAGTTGCATGTGCACAGTCTGTTGGGGAACATTTTCCTTGTTTACTGAAAATAACAGTAATTCAGGCATCTTGTGCTTTTAATATTTCTTTAATCCCTTCATAAAAAATACATATTACCTTGTTCATATATAATTTCTAGGTACTATTATTTATGTGCTTTTAAACATATTGATCTTAAACCATGTAAAAATTGGGGTTTTAATCCAAATAAACTGTCAAGACAATGTTTCATCCATAAACTTGAAAACCAACCACAAATACCCAGTCGATAAAAAATGAATGACTCATTTTTTAATTTCTATTCACAAAATATTTTATATTTATAATATTATCTTTAATTATAAATATTAATTCGATCCATTACATTTTATTTCTGACATTTACATTTAATACTTCTATTAAAGTTACCAATAATAAAAATTGATCAATGTATAATACACTTCTATAAATATTTGTATGCAGTCACGAATTTCAGAAATTTGCTTCTATGCATGGGCATGGGTGTCCAAAATTCTCTTCTTTGACTGGTGATGGTTAGGAAAAAATCACTTCTATGGGTAGTCACCCATTTTTGAATGTGCCTTCTCTGTCCCCCCACCCCCGAGTATGTTTAAATGGAATAGCCCTAAGTGCAAACCATTCCTCCAAATAGAATGATGGAATATGAAAATTTCAGATCAATAAATCTTAATATGGGCAATTTACCTTTTTTCAACTCTTGCTATATAAAACTTAAAGCTGCATGCTTATAATGTCAAGGAAATAATTTATATACAATGATTTTACTTATTACATCCCCCTCCCTTATCTGAAATAAACTGATCAAATCAGTTTTATTTACTACACGTTGAAATACTAATACATTTATTATTTGCATCTATAATTTTAATTTTGGTTCAACACCACATTAAACTGAACAGTAATGGTGAGGAAAACATTAGCCAATCATGGGCTCAAAACAATATACATTAGGAAAATCACATAACAGATACAGGTATTTATAACATCCGAGTTAGCTGCATTCACTGCCAAAGAAATTCTTTGCTGATTGTTCTCAAAAAATATGCCAATCACATATCGACAGGACCTCCCCATCCCACATGCAACACTGCTGTATAGTCTTTACAGTATGCTGGACAAATTCACCTGTCTTTGCTGAACAGCTTCTTGGGATGGACTGGCAGAAGGACTAAGCTACAAATGGACTAAATTAAGATGCCAACACTACAAACAGTGCCAACATTAAAATAATACATATGACTCACCATTCTTTTTCTCACACTGGACCCCTGAGGAGTTCTGTTCTCCTATCTGTCATCCTGTGTGTTTCAGTTGATTCCAAATCAAACCTCTGACCATGTTTTAAGGATTTTACACTTATTACCTTTATTTTATACACATTTTACAGAACTTTAACATCTTGTTATATTTTTATTTTGTTGTTCTTCATATTTTCATTTATTTGGAAGGGATCATATTCTTAAAAGTTTTGGTACAATTATTCCTTTTTTCTCTTTTTGTTGAACTTTATCTTTACCTGGCACCATACAGCAGCGATTGTGCTGAAGTGCCGTAAAATTCTACAACATATATACATTTATATTCCCAAGATTCAACTGCAAGACAATTCAGGGCTTGTTACCCTAAAAAGTTTCCATCAATAAAGAAGTAAAGAAAAAAAATAAAATAGCAATGCTGTAAACATTCAAATCCAATAGTAAAACAAGTAAATTCAGAGTATTTTTGGGTCCCCCATCTAACATCATTCAGTCACACCCATAAAATCTGACAATGAGCATTAAAACTGAGCTGCAAAGTTATGGGGCAGTTCTTTCTTAAAAAGCACTGGAGAAGTGCAGAAAGGTGGTGAAAAAGCCCTGATCAATGACCTCAACAATAAAACCATGACTACGATACACGAGATGCAATCAAAACAAGAATCATGAGTCTACAATGCATAGCTCATCACAGTACCTCAAAAATGCTATAGATTTGAGACAAAAAAATTGAAATATTAACCTGTGACCTTTACCTTTGGGTATAACCTTGAACATGCAATGCGACACATTTTCGAATGGCAATATACAAGTATAAAAAGCATCAAACATTTTTCTTGAACAGCTGTCAAGTTAGAACATAGAAGGGTAAATATTACTCCAACCTGAGCAATTGCTGTGATTTTGACCCTGAAGACAGGATCCACAATGTGACATACCATTTAGTGATGATATATAATTATACCATGTTTCACTCCTTAAACTGAAAAATTTGGGAATGAAAGGAAAGTATAACTGAAAAATTCAATATATAACAACGAATATTACTTTAGTGATAAGAATGATTGTTGTTTGCCTTTTCTGTGCAAGGACTGTTCCATATAAACATAAAATACCTAGGGAAGGAACTTTCTTTCCAAAAATGTATCCCAGGGTATTGGGATTACTCACAGAGTTAATATAAAAACAATATAGATTTCTAAATTGAATCCATGGATGACTATTACACATTAAAAGAGCCTTTCCCTGAGGTTCCAAATTTTTTATTATGTCTACTACAATCAAAAGGGAATAAATACCTTGAATACATTCTCACTGTTTACATGTTCAAATCCTTGGTATGTTGACTGCAAATTGTTCAATGCCTGAAAAAAGAGATTTGATTTATATCTAATACCATGTATAAAGATGGAGCAGTATTTTCATTAAATGCCAAAATTTAGAAAGGTAATAATAAACTAAGTTTATTATCAAAACTGAAATCCTACTACATACTGAGAAGAAATTTGAAAATGCACAAAAATCCAATTACTGTTCATTGTAAACTGCCTCAAACAAAGACAGTGGATACAAGCAGATGCATACAAGAATAATGCAATTTTTCACAATGATGCATCAATTATCTTGGATTGACAAACAAAAAGCTGCAATAAAATCAGCAGAAACCTGTGGCAATGTTGTTAAATAAATGTAAAAACTGCACAAACACAAGAAGACCATTGTTTGTAGCCTTTGTGTTTGTTAAGGACCTTTATACATTTTACAACTAAAAAGATTTCAAATATGTATTTTGTTAGTTACTGTTGAATCACCATTGATTGTTAACATGCAATTTTATTACACTTGTGATTGACCGTCAGATGGGATCAAATGTCTCATTGTCAGACTTCCAAAACACAAAGCATGAACTGGAATTTTTTTTACAGGATGCTCTAAACAAACTGGAAAACTGGTGCACATGCAATGGCATGGTGGTAAATACTGGTAAAACTAAAATATTACTTATCTCAGCGTGGCAGAAAAGAACAAATCTTCACAGTGATGAACTATGTCTGACATGGAAGGATAAAAATTTGCAAATGGTCTGTCATGATAGACTCATTGGTGTTTTGGTTGATAATAATCTATCATGGATTGAATACATCACACAGGGCCCCCGAGTGGCCTAAAGCGCTCACCATTACGGATCACTGCCATCTCACCTCTATCTGCATGGGTTCAAGTCTCAGGCTCGGCTGATGTGGGTATGTGAGAAAGCTTGCCAGTAGCTTTGTATGGGTCAGGGGTTCTTTCAGGGGTTTTCCCGGGTTCTTCCTCCATTTATACTGGCCACCATGTATAGCCTATCTTGTGCTGAAAAATGGCATTAAACCCTACAACAACAACAACATATCCCACATATCAGTAAAAAAGTTAAAGTTTATGGCTTCTCAGCAGAATAAGACATTGTCTAAAAATGAAAGGCACAGAAAGTATTTTATAACAGTCACATTCAACCCTATTTAGATTACTGTAATACAGTATGGGTAAATCAAATGATAAAAATGTAGCAAGCTAGCGCACCTTCAAAAAAGAGCATTTGGAATAAAATTGATTCAGAAAGACAGCAAAGAAAATTTAGCTGCCAAGTTAAAAATATTACGTATTAAAGACTGAATCTGGATGAGAAAAGCCAAATTAATGTACAGGATATCCAATAATGGTGCTACTGAATAATTACAATCACTATTCCAGTAGAGGCTACCTGGTAATGCTCCTAACAGCGATCCATGTCTACCAAACAGTATAAAATTCCCAAACCAAATAAGGAAATATTCAAAAAGTTTCCAATACTCTGGAACTTTGCTCTGGAATAGTATTCCAGCTGACATTAGAAATGCTCAGTCTATTTCCTTCTTCCGAACCCAATACATCCTATGACTTCAGAGATACATTTAAAATTGCTAAAATTCCTTTGTATGAGGGCCTCATGGTAGATTAGCTCTTCAGCTAATAGTGTTACCCTCTTTAAATAAAGTTATTATTATTATTATTATTAATCACAAAAACATTGCAATGACAATGTGGTCATGAAATATTTATAAGAAAAAACACTTTCAAATTCAGAATCAATTAAAAATTCTGATGTCTATTTAGCTAACATCAAATCACTGACCCCTTTTAGTCACAAGTTTTAGGGGAGACTGGTCACTTTGTATTGTGTTTAACCGGCTCTTCAACTCTGAATCCAGGTTTAATCCAATGTACATGTGAGGATTACCTGTTACCTATGCAAGATCAGTGCTTTACTCCAGGTCCTCCGGTCTCCTCAATATAAGAAACCACTTTTTCCCCACCATCTAGATCACATATAGAGCTTGAAATTGTTTGTTAGAACTGGTTTTAAAAATTTTTTTAAAAAAAACATTTAGCTTTTTTAAAATAGGCCAATAAGTCTCTATTTATCAAAACTGATTGCATCTTTACCTGTCTCATATCTCCTTGTGCTGTGAAAACAATGGCCTCCAAACCATCATCTGTGTAACTGACATTTTCAGCTTCACACACCTCCAAGAGCCGCTTCAAAACCTGTCCATCTGTCAGCTTGGAATATCGTAGCACTGCACAACGGGACTGTATAGGTTCTGACTCAGAAACAAAATTTAACATGTGTTCCAGGAACTTTGATCATGGTATAAAAAGTGGAGGCAAGGATGTTTTGTAACTCAATAAAGAACATGAATATGAAAAAACTCTTCTTTCAAATTTTTTTTAAATAACAAAAGCACCAAAAATAGCATATTAAACTCCACCCCTGTGTTTATTTGTCCTCTATGTAGGTATCTGTACTAATCAACAGGTCTTAATGACCAAGATCTTTGGTTAAAGTATGTAGCCTTGAAGTAGATGTATGCTGTAGCACAACCATGTTTTCTTACTTGATTTCCATAACCAGGAGTTCTGCCCAAATGTAAACCATCCAGTTTGGTCCAGGTATGTGATGTAAAAATTATGATGTGTTGAAACCATTTTCATTTTTTTCAGTCAGTGACACTGACCTTTGACCTTCTGATCACAAAGTTTGGTAACTATTGATGGTTGAAAACCAAGTTACAGAGCAGAAGCGAAACTGGCAGCAGATGCACAACGACCATTGTAACATAACATGCTCTGATGTTTGGTGATTTTGCAAAAAAGGAACTCAAATATAGTTTGTGCTTTATCAGTATGAAAATAGCTCTCACCATTGCACATATTCTTAAAAAATGTTGCATCCAGTCATCACTGTAGGAATAGTTCATAACTATGTCTTACTATTTGTTTACACATGCTAACTAAATGCAAGAACAACTGCAATGGTATGCTACTGCAAATATGCATGCATTTTATTCCAACTCCCTCTTTTGGTACACCCCAATATTACAAGATGGTGACTGAGGGGTTATAAAACAACATTCATTACATGTACAGTGCATCTATCTGCTGCGACTGCATATTAAAGTTGGCCAGAACTTATTTAAAAATGTCTGCGCACCAGAATTGTTTAAAATACGTTTTAGCATTAACCTCTTCAATGGAATTCCACATACAAGAACCAAAATGATACTATGCTAGCTAATGGTAACTATAAGCACAAAGACAATATAGCAACAAAGCTGAGTGAAGTTCTACCCAGCACTTGTGAAATAATGGATAGACAGATGGATGGAAGACCAGATGGAGGTTATCACAATATCTCCACTTAAAGCAATGGGATAATCATAGATTAGCAAATATGCACATTGGTTTATCATCAATCATAAAACATTGCATTTTCCCCATTTTGAAATACAAAAGCAAACTGACACGAGCATGGTAGTCTCAAAACATGTTACTGGTAAAGAATAGTTTCTATCACAAAGGAAGAATACAACTTTTGGACTTTTGAAACTAATTCAACTATGTAATAAACCCAAAGCATGGTGGGAGCATTCTGTCCTTTAATTATTTACACCAACTCTTTGGAGTTTTGATGACAGATGAAGAAAGAAAGGATGGAGAAAATGTAAATATTTCCAACATTTCTTAATATCCGTAATACTTTTGATGAGTTTTTAAAGATTTATTTCAGTAAATGTGAAATTTCATCTGTATATTCTGAAATTAAGGGTAATCATAATAACCACTCCCTCGATAACATGCACCCTGAAAACTTGTGAACCCACTTATAACATGGGGTCAGGTGAGGATCCCATTTTTCAAACCATGAAATACCAAAAACATTTATCCCTATTTCCTGAACCTGAAGAAAATTTTAATCAAAATTGGTAACTGAAACATCAATATATTACTCGTTTTATGGTTGAAAACGGTAGATAGGACCTGAAAATTTTAATCAAACTTTTTTAATTATCAACTTTTAATAAGAAAGCATATAACTGGCTACATTTTCTTTCTAAACGACATTCTTTGAACACCATAATTCAAGATATTCAAGGAAATTTTCATCAATGAAAATGTCACTTACACCTAGTGTATGCAGTACATCAATATTAAAATGCCAATCAAATAATCTTCATATGATGAAATTTGTGTTTTAATTCTATCTTTAGTTCCTCTTAAGTGTAATCATTATAAATGCAATGTGTATTTAAACCTAAAATGTGTAATTCTACCGTAACAGCTATAACCTAATTAAGTGCTGTGTTTTGATAACTGACTTGCAGAAGTACTTGTTTTATTGTTGCACTGAATTAAAAGCTGGCCTCCTTTGCATTATCATTATTATTACGTCTTTGAATCAAATAAAGAAAGCTGAATAAAAGAAAAGTTAAAAGGCATGCAAATCCTACATACTAAATTCTAGCAACCCCTGAATGCAGTCTGATGGGTTTTTCTTTAAGAATTAATAAGTCTCAGCATATTTAGTCCTTAGGAGCAGCTTGTTAGGTGTTTACAGTATGTTGTAAAAACAAAGATGCTTCTAGCAAAATAATGAAAAATGGCAGTTACAGAAAGCAAGAATTTAGTGTTACACTGGACCCGCAACTTTCCAGTTATACTGAATAGCAAGCTTCGCCCTGATGAGCATGAATCAGTTTGGAATGCTGATGATGAAATAACTGAATCAAACTTGTACCTATGCTTTCAATAATAATTGTAGGACAATTTCAGTTATGACAGGTCATATAACAAACAGGCCAGTGTCAGAGAAAGAAAGGGAAATGAATAGGCTTTTGTAAAATGTTTGAGGGCCTCCAGTAGTCTAGGGTGCTTGCCTTAATAGATCACTCACATATTAGCTCTATCCACACAAATTCAGATATCTTGGCTAGACAATTGTAGATTAAGTGCGAAAGCTAAATATTTTTTTTTTTTTGCAGTTTGACTTTTCTTGTAAGCAAGTGTATATGGTATTTAATGATGTTACCAGTGTGTCACCTGTGGATAGGAAGATGTCCTTTAGTTTGTTGACTAGAGTTATCTTGTGTGCATGTCTATATATATACATATACATACATGCTCAAACTTATTTCTTCTCAAACCTTAAACTTTTCTTAAAAACATCAAATATTTTGTCATTTACATATAGTGATTAGTCACTGCATAAAGGTAGTGTTATAGTTATTTGTTGTTCAGTAGAGAAATAATTACCAGTACATCTTAAAAAGACATGGTTTAACTGTGCTGATTAAAACACAGAATGAATAAACAATACTGTACATTGTTATTATCTAGATAATGCCATGATTATCTAAATCAGATTCCTTGCACATTCTTACATTTTTATTTGTGGTTCACAATTGGTGATGTTTCCCTTTGATGCATGTATAATTTTGAAAATGTTGCTATTTTATTTTTTTGAAAAAGTTTCTGTTTTAGTGTGATTGCATGGTAGAATATAATAAATCAAACAGATTATTACACCTTTCCCTTGATAATTCATGCACAATGGGGTACACAAACATAGATGGCACTATAAGCAAGGGCATGAGTTACTGAGAGACCTCAAAAGAATTGAAAAACTTCCACTTAGATATCGAGAAAACTGGTGGGGGGGAGATAAGGATAGGGAACTGGTCTATTTAATGACCAAATACTCGTTTTACAATCACATCGATAATAACTGTTAATAACGTGCTTTTTCTAATAATAATAAAAAAATGAGGACTTTGTATAGCGCCTAATTTTTAGAAGCTCTAAGCGCTTTACAACATGAGACAACACTAATAAGATAAAAAAAACATAATGTGATTACAAACACAAACAGCATGAAATTAGAAAACATAGAAAAAAACATGCTGAGAATATTTAAGGTAGGAAACATTAGGTTTTTAAGTTTGTTCTTGCAGTCGAAATAAGTGAGTTTTGAGAGCACTCTTGAATGTGATCACTGTGTCTTTGTGTCTAAGTTCAGTTGGCAATTCATTCCACGTTGCTGGGCCCTGGTATGCAAAAGAACGCTGTCCATATGACTTTGTTTTCATAGTGGGAATAATGAGTATATGATTGTCAGAAGAGGAATGTAAGTATCTTGCTGGTCTGTACACACAGGTGAGGTCGGATAGGTATGTTGGACTAGAGTCCGACAGTGAAACGTAGCACAGAGAACAAATTTTGTGTTTGTTTCTGGATCGAATGGATAGCCAGTGTAGGGTACAGAGCAGCGGGGAGGTGTGCTCTAATCGTGGTACTCTAAGTATGATCCAAGCAGCTGTGTTTTGAACTTTTTGAAGTTGTTCGTTATTCTGTATAAATAGCATTTATTTTCAAAATGTTCAAATATGAAAGATCAAATATGAAAGATCGTTCCAACTGGTTTCAACAACCTTCTCGTGTATGTGAAAATATCTGTGTATTACGTCACTGCTTTTTGTTTTGTTGATTAGCCTGGTTCGCGGAATGGTACTTACAGTGCCAGTTGGGAGTCAAAGTAGCAGGTAACTAGACTAACTGTTGATACAGCACCAAACAAGATTCCCTTTCTTTCTTCACAATCGTCTCTGTCAAAACTCAATTTTTGTATTGTTCTTTTAGTAAAAATACTGATGTTGTCATCCTCAAGGATATCTCTTAAGTGCCAGTTAGGAATTCTCTGAAACTCGCTTGCCCACAATGGTCCACATCTGTGAAACCAAGCTCTTTATTTTTTGAAGTACACGTTTTCCTTGGTTGCATTGCTAACTTGATTACAGTTAAGAATGAGTCGATTATTTTAAGTCAGATGCTTGTTGTATAAACAAGGACTGAATTTTCTGTAAAATCAACTTTTCTTGTAATTCGTTAAACCAGTTCCCAAACATGTAATGATACAGGAGCTCATATCGTTTATTAATATATACAATGCTGTCGGGCATTTCTGCTCACCTAAGGTTTCTGTCTCCAATACTGCAGTAAAACATACCGAATTCGACCAATTGACAAAAATAAAATACTGTAATGTTCACCATTTAAAAAGAGGCAATTGTCACCACAATATTCTGTTCAAAATGATATTATTTTTGGACACACAGGATACCACCACCGTGTTTTCATGACTCACGATCTGTCGGCCAATACTGCGCACAGCTTTGAAAAGATGTAATGTTTATCCATCGGGCTATAGAAATGAAATACATTACTTTGGACCGTTTCTGTCAGCAGTTCAGTCGAGTAATTTGATCAGGTTTATAGCTAGTTTTACAAAAATGAACCATAATGCCAATAAATGGCAAACGATATTAAGCCAACTAAACCAATCTTGTAAAAAAAATTAGTAAAATTCAATATTTTATATTTTAAAAAATGAACTATTAAGTGGAAGAGAAACAACAATTAATAGGGTGTAATGTGTTTACAACGTCTTGTTTATGGGGAAAAAATACTAAAGAATTTAGAAACAGACTATACACTGGGAAATTTTGTGAGAATCTTGTTCTAGTGGCAAGCTGACATGTTGGGCAGCAGACGATTTTGTACGTGTTGGACAACTTCTTGTCCGATGATTTCCTCCCCCTTGTTTTAAGAGGAAGTTACCTATGATGAAACTATTGCAAATGAAATTTTAAACTTCCTACATCCAGGATATAGATGGTTATCTAGCAGGAACAAACGGAGTTAATCAGAAAAAGTTACTTTTGCTCACTTATATCATATGCAGATAGAAAGTATTTTTGTCTTTCATGGATGGCTGGATTTGGAGGTAGATGAGAATATTTTTTCCTAATGTTAATGTCATCCGATAATGTATGTGAGAAATGAAACAACTGATCAAACCTATAAAGTAAGCATCAGAGAATTAGGAATTAACTTTCTATCAGGCAAGTATATCTTTGACAAAAAAGACTTAATCCCTCACCTATGATTTTATCTGATGCATTACATGCCAAAGCAAAACGTGTAGTTTTGGAGTAAATTTCCATAGTTCTCCTCAGGGCCTGCTGTGCACCATCTGTCATACTGAAAAAATATGAATAAATTTTGTTTTACAAAAGTGACTCGAGTCAATTTGATAATAAAGGGTTCATTGTCTTTCATTATTGCAACATCTGAGCTTGAATATGCCCTCAACATTACCCCCACCCCCACCCAAAGTCATAAACTACATAATAATGGGCTTGTGAACAAGCATTAAATGCACACTCCCCTTATTTTTATGCACTAGCAGGACATTTTTGACAGATTATTAACCAGTGGGTTTCAATGTTGTCTCCAAGTAAAGCTACAGTGCAGAAACTATTATTTTCTCTGATCAATACACCCTATAGACTTCTTTACAACCCTAAGGATAAACCCCTTCACAAAGTTTGGTCAAGAAACTTTCTCTAAAACAAAGATTACTCTGTAAACTCCATTTTTCTCTGAGCCACACTGATCTTTGCCTTTGGACCCCAAAATCAACAGACCTCTTTTTCATGTCTTAATTGTAAGAATTAAACAAACTATGTCAAAATACACATTCTAAAACTTATTATGCAAAAGCCATGTCTTCGAAGTCAAAGTGTTCTTGACTTCTGACTTGTTCACCCAAAAATCGGTAGGCTATTTTCTTACACAATGTGTCAAGTCAACAATGAACCTTTGGTGAAGGTACTGGTTAAGAACTGACATTTTGTGCAGAAACAATTTTCTATCCAAAGTGGCACTGACCTATGACTTTGAAATCTGACATTTTTCTTCCTTGCCAGGTTGATATAGGTATGTGATGTAGAACTGTGTTATTGTGTAGAAACCATTTTTCTTCTTTAATCATTGTGATTTCGGCCTTTGATCTTTAACACCAAACATCAGAGTTCCTTGTTTTGCTGTGTCTTTGAAGCATTGATCCATATTGGTTATGTTTGGTACAAGAAAGTTTCCCCCATGGCACCAGTACTTAAACCTGCCTTCCCCCCTCAGAGAATAAGATAAAAATCATAAGGGTTTATTTTAGTCTGAATGACTTGTGCATGCTGAATAGTGTGCACTTTTAGCAAAATATGCACAAGAGGATCAATTTCATGGGATGATATGAACACCATTGCTCATTGACGGGCACTAGGTAAAGCATATAGTCAGGAAGAGAAATGCTATGAAGATATTTATTCAGCAAAAATCACTTCCATCTTAATTCTATAGCAGCTTACAAGAAGGAAAAAAATGCAGACTCAACTGTTTTATAAAAATGTTGAAGAGAGGACTGGTGTGTGTGTGTGTGTGTTTATGTGTGATTTGGATTTTTAACATCGCTTTAACAATTTTTCTATCATATTATTATGATGTCTGCAGTGTGGCAGTTTATAGTGATGTCTAGCACTGAGGCATCATGCCGCAGACATGTGCATTATGTCCCACCCAGTCACATTATCCTGACACCAGGCCAACCAGTCCTAACACAAACCTCTTAATGCTGAGCGCCTAGCAAGGCAGCTGTTAGTATCATTTTTATAACTCTTTGGTATACTCTGCCTGGGTTCAAAGACTGGTATATGAGCATGAGAAATTAAGGGAAGGCTTATAATGAACACAGGTGCTCTGGCAGTGGATTTAATAATTTCTGCATTAAATATTCACTTCCAACATTCTATAATCTAAATTAGTTGCTGCATAGTCAGACTGTACCACTGTTTTCTACAATTTCATTGTCTGCTAAAATAATTGTGTCTAGAACAATAGCCATGTAAACAGAAAAAATGCCACAGTCTGACTCAACAACTGACTTTACATATATAATGATGGAAAAAGTAAATAAATTAGCAACTCTGCATCATACGTGCCTGTGATAATTACGCTACTACTTTATGACTAGATGGGGCACATATGTCTCAATGAGTAAACTGCATTTTAACAACTCATAACGGCAATAGTTATAATGATTCATGGCAATCATTTCAGTATTTGAGTCTGCTTTCATTTTCAACAAGCTGTATGAACACTTTAGCTTCTTCGTTTTAAATGGATACTTTTTTAAAATCCAGGTTTTAAAAAAATGCAAACCTGTCTGCTTCATCTAGGATGATAATCTTATGGCGACCTTTCGGCAAGGTTACTTTCTGCTGAGCAAACATCTTGATCTTGTTTCTTACCACATCAATACCTCTGGAAAACAAAAGATCATGTACTGTAACAATAATGCAATCATTTCATGATCATTGCATTTTCTATCTTATATACACAAGTGACAGAAATATACTATATATGTACTCACTTATAAGATGAGTCCAACTGCAAACTGCATATAGATCTGCTGTTGCATAATGTGCTGACAGATTATGGTGTGTGCATTTAGGAGAAGTCAGTAGAACAAACAACACAGACCCTGATTTGCAAGTGCATTATGCTATGACAGAGCCTGATCATTCTCGTTTGCAGTTTAACTTGACTTACAAATGAGCGAAGTGATTATCCAAACAAGAAGGCCTGTGCACTGAGCTATAAATCAAAGCATTTCTCTACAACCATGACTCAATGATCACAAGGTTATGCCAACATGTTGCAGTTTCATAATGATTAACCATAGGTATGAACAAAATTCACTAAGAATTGGTTTATGAAATGCAGGCAAATAAAACAAAAGTACCACAAATGCTACATTATATTCTGACCAACACAAGTTATATTACAGAAGCTATTTTATTATTTAGTCTCAGCGACCTTGATCTTTGACATATTTAGCCCATAATCAATAAGTGTCTATTATGTCTCAAATGCAGCTATCCACAAAGTTTGTTTATGGTTGTTGGAAAAGGACTTGAGTAATTTTGTGGAAACCATTTTACTTCCTGGAGTACAACTGACATTGGCCTTTGACCTTTAAAGACCAAAATCAATAGGTGTCTTCATCTCAAATGCAAGCCATTTGAAAAGTTAAGTCGATGCATTTGGTGCAAAAAATTACGTAGCTTTGTGGAAATCTTTTTATTTCTTCATTAATTCTGTTACCTCAACTTTTGACCCCAGAATGAATAAGTAATTTTGTGAAAACCATTTTAATTTCTGGAGTACATCTGACATTGGCCTTTGACCTTTAAAGAATAAAATCAATAGGTGTCTTCATCTCAAATGCAAGCCATTTGAAAAGTTTAGTCGATGCATTTGGTGCAAAAAATCATGTAGCTTTGTGGAAATCTTTTATTTCTTCATTAATTCTGTTACCTCAACTTTTGACCCCAGAATGAATATGTATCTTCTATGTCTCAAATTCAAACCAGCCATAAAATCTGGGCAAGATAGGTTATAATGAACTCAAGACACTGTACATAAGCCATATTTCTTCAAAGAATTATTGTAACCAAATCAATGCATCTTTCTTACATCAATTGCCAACTATTTCTAAATTTCCATTATTGTACCTGATGTAGAGATTGAGTTATTCTGTGGATAGGTTTCCTTCTTTCAGTTGTTATGACTCAATGGTCATAAACTAAGTAACAGAAAAGAACTAAAAACAAAAAGTTTTGTAAAATTCAACAAATAATTTACTTCTCTAGAATACAAAGTGAAAAACTTAAAATGAACTTGTAGTATTGTGATTAAATCCCCAATAGTCCGAAAAGTTCAATCCCAAGTCCAAACCAATGAAGTTCTAATTTAAAAATTCAGTGGCATTCTAAATAACTTCCAATATTGAATTTGTTGATGAGCCTGTAGTCTTGAATGTGGTAATATGCCAATGGCCTTAAGTGTAATGATGTACTGTCTTTTGATGTATCACAATATAGTCCAAAAATGTTCTGGTCTGAATTCACTACAATTCCAAACAATCTCTCAGTCAGCATTAGAAAGATAAAGAACCAATATTCCTTTCATAACCTGACATAGAAGAGGAAATTTACATCTTCCATTTACTGGGTCTTTTAGCTGGGAAATAAGATGAAAAAAATTAACTCTGTCCACATGAAGTACATTGTTAGGTAGCATGCCAACTTGATACTTCCAGAGTTCTCCTTCTAATTTATCAGCAGCCTTCCCTGCAGCATGGTGCATCATATGACAGAGACAACCTGATAAGAACAATGATGGAGACAATTTTCAAAATATAGAAAGCAACTCCTTTATGAATTCCAGTCATCACTGATGCAGCATCAGCTGAAAACCCCATACAGTTCTGCCTACTTATATTTATTCAAAGCATTATCAAGCAAATAAAAAATTGTTTTTTCCAGTGGAATCAACTGTTCATTCTGGTAATGAAGGAAGAGCACTCTGACTTTGCCCTTTTCGTTGTCACTTTCTTACACAGACTGGGTACAACTTTTGTCATAATCACTGCTCCTGTCTGTTGCAATATTAAACGACCCAATTTTCATGGCTTCTGCAATTTTAAGTTAAGTATCTTCTGCTAACACCTAACAATGTTAGATGATTTTGTTCTTGCACATGCATATTTTCAGGAAACATCCATTTGAACAAAGGACCAATGTAGTCTTCTACCGTTAGGGGTAGTCCGTGTTCTATTAAGAACTCTGTATATAACAACTCTACATTTATAAAATTCATGTCCACAATTTAGTTCTGCTGTAAAAAAAAGAAGAAGTTACCTTAGTATTGGAGTTAGTAAAATGAGCTAATTCAAGTTTCTTTGTTTTACCATGACCAATATTAAAATCCTTTCCACACAGCCTACAAGGGGCTTGAAGCTACCCTAGAATGGAACACTGTAATATGTAATTCATGTATTCATCTCTGAATAGATTTTTCGTCTTTTCTACTCCATCTGTGAAATTATCTGAAAACATTTTTGCTCTAACACATGCATCAACAACAATACATCCGACTTGACTTTTAGGACCAAATACATACAGACTGGTTCTGTACCAGATATTAATTTGAACAAAGAATCTGCAAACAAAGATTACAAGTTAGAAAACCAGTCTGTTCTCCCCTAAGCCATACAGCTGCTATAAATAGAAACCGAGGTCAAAGGTGTGAAAGTAGAACCAGCCTGTTTCTTTGAAATAAGGCAGCTGCTATAAATAGAACATAATACTGTTAGGAAAGTGCATGTGAGTCTACAGACAAGAATACTCTTATGTCGTAGTTAGAAGCCGTCTTTTCTGTCTGTGTATTAATGGGATGTTAATAAAAATGAGAAAACAAATTATTAATTTGGAGGGGGATATATCAAAAACGCATAATCCGAATACATTTATGTGAAAGGCATAATTTAGGGAAAAAAAGCATAAGAATTATGCCAAAAGCATAATGGTTGGCATATATGGCAAGTCATTGAATTTGCTGCCCAGCTATTGCAAGCGTATGGAGGGCTCCTGCGTAAGTGATTTTCTGCATTCCAGATAAAAAAATATGCATCCAAATATGCATTTCCAAGACCTCTGCGTCATGAACTCAATTGTTTACAAAATAAATGTCCCTAGTCAGAACTTGATTATGGAAAAGGTCGAGTACCAAATACAGATGTATGTAACATTTAATCATTAAGAAAGGCCAACAAATAATAAAAATTAAATATACATAACACTGTCCATGTGACCATGAAATTTGAACTTTTCAGCTAGAAATTGTTTCTTCCTTGTTACCAATGCCAACTTCTTTTAAGTTTGGTAATAGCACTTTATGGCAAACTCGAGCTATTGTGCAAAAATCACAGCATTATGTTTTTCCTTATGATGGGCTGACTTTGAACCCAAGGTCAAAAAGGAGCAAGTGAGTATATCACAGAAAGAATTGTCGTAGCTTTATAATGATTCATGCCAAGTATGATGAGAATCTATCAGCAGGTCTGGGAAACATA
The DNA here is from genome assembly GCA_028554795.2 of Sinohyriopsis cumingii. Lineage (NCBI taxonomy): Eukaryota > Metazoa > Mollusca > Bivalvia > Unionida > Unionidae > Sinohyriopsis > Sinohyriopsis cumingii. Next base: position 24,431,567 of record CM068842.1, on the reverse strand, counting down.
TGCAAACACACAACTTTGACCCAAATTTTAAGAAAATGTAGATGCCACTGTTAGGTGGTGAAGAAACTGTTATGTCTCACTTTCCTGCTAACAAGGATGCAAGAAAAGTTGTGTTAAGGTACATGTCATGGGGAACATGTTATTCACTATCTGTTGAGGAAGGCAACACTGGAATCTTTTCCTGCAAACAGGCTCCACAAAAAGTCACATGGACCATCCTGCATGACATCCGAATCTATGTGATGTGAAATTCTTGTAGTAAAAGATTCCACTTCTATAACCGAAGACCAAGTGGGTCTGATATTACTCATCAGAGATGTTCCAAGGATTTTATCATGGGGGGGGGGGGGGTCCCCCATTGTCACAAAAATAAGTGGGGATAAAAACAAAAATGAATGAGGGTGGGAGAAATAGCAATGGTTCAAATTTAATAACACTTCAATTTCCATCTCTCTTTCTTCCTCATCCACTGAGATGTTGCCTCTAGTTGGATAAGCATTAATCTGTTCATAGTTTCTCAGCTTAACCTGTTTCTTATCTGTGGATGAATACTGCTCTGTAATGCAAAGTGAACACCCCCTTTTTTTATGTTACAGGTGCTGTCTTTTGTATAATTCTGTTTCAAAACAAGATTTTCACAAATATAAGCTTTGCTAAAGTTGAACTTTCTTGAATTAGTACTCTACTGACTATGCCAGAGTTACTATTTCACAATGCTGTATTAGGATTTTGAGTCCATTAATACCCTAGTCTACTTGTTCAAACCGAGGGGTTTTGATCAAATGAATATCTTTACTTTTTAACTTCATTTTAGACTCTTATTTATTAAATGTTATAATCTTTATGCTAGGGCCATAAGGTTTTGTAGCACATGATCCCACAGGGCTAAATTATGACAAGAAAAGAAATAAAATGAAAAGTAAACTATACTTTTAAATTGTCTGTATATCTGATTTGTCTTTGCTACATTTAATTTTGAAATACCACAAAAATGAAGGGTTTACCTTGACATCTGTTTTTGTCCATCCAGTATGTACATTGGAATCATATTTAATACCATCGTTTGGTACAAAATTAGCCACTGGTATCTCCATTAACACTTTCCCCTGCTCCTATAATCTGATGTATTTTCTAACTTTAAAAATAAACTGCCTTAATTACTAAGATCAGCCAATATTTCCTCAACTAAATCATCGTATAAAGATGAACAAAGCTGGAAATTAGCCATTTTTGGTCTTCTTGATAGCTTTGATGCAAGGTTCGAACCTCGACACAATGTTTGTTATGGGTCCCAATGTGCCAATCAAATCAAATTTACTTTAACAACCATTCATGTCAAGCCAAAGAAACCAGATGTGTAAACAGTAACTGTTACAAAAAATTACACTTGGAAAGTGCTACAATATTTCTACAAGCACTTTAAGGGTGAGTGGCTGAACAAAGTTGAACACAGCATCAAGTACATTTTCATATGCGCATACTGAATTAATTTGAATTAATTTGTGGGAGTTCTCACGAATCACTGAATTTGCACAAATTTTGTGTGAATCACATGATTGTGCACCCTGGGAGCCTCATGTTAGCTTGGATGACAGAATTTACTCTAGAGAGCAAAGAAATCTGTACATATTTCATAAAATGTTTTATTAAGATTTATTGCTGCATAATAAATTAGTTTCATACATGTCATTCAGAATCAACAATCACCACAAGAATATCTTTAAAATCTATATTTAACACTTACCTATCATTTGAAGCATTTAATTCCAAGACAGCATCTCTGTATGAGGCTCCCAGTAATGCTCGAGCGAGACATAAAATACTTGTGGTCTTGCCTGTACCTGGTGGACCCTGTCAAACATAAAAATGTCAAAACTGTATGTAGTAAACAACATTTGAGTTCAATGTCAGTCACCTTAACTAATATGAAACGACTTTAAGAAAAACTGGTTATAGATTTCCATTTGGAAAGTGGTGCAAAGAGGAGAAATGCAACAAAACCAAGTACAGGTATCCACTGATCTACAAGATGGTGACTTCGGCAAAATTTGCATTGTACATGTATGACCTTTTTCTTTATATAAAAAAAAATTTGTGAACTCTAAAAAATAAGGAAACTATTTGTCTAAAATAAAAAAAAGTTGCAAATGTCCAAAATGAATGGAATTAAAGATAATTAAATTATGTATTTTTCAATGAAAATTAAAGGCAGCAAAACCAGAAATTTTGAGTTAGGTGACCACTCATGGCAAATTAGCTGTCATGTTTGTCTGGAGTTATCAAACTGACATAATTTCTATTTCATAAAAACAAGACATCATAAGTATTTTGGTAAAAACTTGATGGCAATACGACCAACCATCTATGAAAAGTAGTGATAACAAGATTTTCTAGATGATCACTGTGGCAGGCACAATGAATGTCTGAATGACACAATTAAGACCAATTAAATATCATAAGAAGTTAAGTAAAGTCTCCATTTTCATATGACCATTCATTCAGGAGAAGGGACAACAATATTTTCATGATGGCCGCTGTGGTTGCCATGCTGAACATCTGACGGACACCATTTTCATTCTGGACCAACTACACATCATAAAAAGTCTTCTGGTGAAAACTTTTCATTCAAATGGAGTAGCAATAACAAATTTGTACAGATGGTCATTGTGGCAGTCATAATGTAATTAAGATCTACCCCATTTTCTTTAAAACCAACTTAGTCATCATGACTGAAAACCATATCTTAATATGATAGTTTAGGAGGAGTTGAGATAAGATTTTCAAGAAAATCTGGTGACCACCATATTTGGATGCCCAAGGGGCACTGTTTTCATGTTGGAACAACCCGACCAATGGATGAATGTGTGTGTAAAGTTTCATGACAATCCTCCAAGTAGCTCAGGAGGAGCAGCAATAACAAACTTGCACTAACAGATAGATGGACAACAGACCATCCTGTAAGCTCGTCTGGTCTATGACCAGTACAGCTAAAACAAATACTGAACTATTGACAACAAGCAGGAAAAAATTGACAATCGATAATTGATGGCTGTTAGATGTTAAGAAATGCTGAGCTTCAGAGCTTGTTCAAGTTACAAAATGTATACCAATTTTCTAAAGGTGTGAATTTGCATCGACTTGGCACGGGGCCAAATAGGTAGTAAATTTTTCCTTGGCACAACCAATTTTTACTATTTAAGAGCAAGAAGAACAGTGGTTTCCCTTAGCCTGCTTTTGTCTGATTGGTGCCCTTCCATCTACTCAATATAGACTGTATAATGAATGCAATGTCATGCACATCCAGAGCAAGTGATTGCCCCAAAAGTCAGTATATTTCTATGACGTAACAAGATCTGATACTAAAATGCACCACAAAGGAAAGTTTGTCAAAGGTTACTACTGATGACAATGCTGAACACCTTGTTCCCAGTGTGAACTACAAAATAATAAGCAATGATTTATCACAATACATTTTCAGATTAAAAGAAAACTGGGGAAGATGAGCTTTACAAGTTTTCTCCAACATTTACGGAGATCACAAATTGCAGACAAACTATTAGCACACTTTGATGCGAGACTGGTCTTCTTTTCTTCCACATAATAAAAGATACCTATAAGGAGCACATTAAGGGATAAGTAGTCTATGTGACCAATCCAATCACATGAGTACTTGGATTAACTATACAAATATGTTTATGCTAAGCATCATCCATAAAGCAATTGTATCTCAAATGACTGAAGAGTTCTGCAACCTCTGTAAATTTGGGTAAGAACTCCATACAATTTAATCTGGGATCAGTTCAATTGTAAGTCATTTATGTAGAAAAGAAAATCTGCCATCTAGTTACCGCTGAATTTACCCATTTTTCTCTACTATTTGCAAAATAATGGACTTTTTTGTCTTCGAAACAAACCTAATCTTTCTTACAGCTTGTTCCTGATTACCTAGTAGCATGGATACCCTGTAAATAGGATTCCTGTGGTCATTTATCTTTCCATCCTGTGAATGCAATAGCTCTGATGGATTGCTGTGAAACTTGGTCAGTACCATGGTCATCAAATGAAGATGTGCATGTCAACAAATCACCATGCTCCTGCAACCTTTTGGAACCAAGGGAGACATTCAGGGTGCTATACAGGGAGGGAAGACCCACTTTGCAAAAGGACTAAAAGGGAACACAGGGGTGAGGGATGCCAATCCAATCTCCCGCACTATTTAGGCGAGTCCAACATGACTCCCTATCTGGCTTAAATAATAACACAGGAATGGGGAGGTATCTACACAATCTCTTTTCCAAAACCAATAATGAAAAACCTGGTCAGTGATAGATGGATGACTGGTTCTGATGACCTGTGCCCAGTCGGACTGTGACAGTCTGATGGACCTGCACACATCAGATTTATCTGAACAAGATCGTTGGTATTCCCTCTTAGGAAGGTGCAATTGGATAATCTCAGTCATAAAGGGGGGATGGGGGTACAACTTGCTCTTAAGTGTTTTTACTCCCTAGGAAACTGCCAATGATGGAACTTTCACCTCCACTGATAGCTTCTTAACAATCATCAATCATCCTTGGTCCCTAGGAGATCTCTAAATCTTGGAGGTCAAAGAATGTTCTTGCCCAATGGGGGCTGTAGTCTTTCCCAACATGGGAAGGAATCCATACCCATCCTGGGAACAGGGAGTCATCCACTGAAGACAAGAATGAAGAGGAGCCTGTCCTCCTCCTTTTAATCATGTGGCATCTTTATATAAAGTCCCACACCTCGTCAGACCAAAGACAACAAATTGGGAAACTGTGCATTCTAAGCCATCTTCACTAGCCAAGGTTCCGATAACCCTATCTACACCTTGGCGGATCGAATAGCTATACTGGTGCTTGTCCTAGCGACATCTATTGGATTTCATGTGTTAACTCCCTTAGTATGTAATGACAACTAACCAATAGTGTGGTATATTGTACATCTGCTGAAAACAGTGGTTACAACTGACCTAAAAAGGACCAACTCTGGAAAATTGCTTTTCTATCAGTACATTCAAGTTGAGTGTTCCCCTTGTCTCGATCAGGTAGGAAAAGTGTTAAAATTTGAACAACTTGATTTTGATTGGATGCAGTGGCTTGCTGCCACATCCAATGAAATTCACAGACCAAAAGCTCAGAAATATCTGCTCGATATGCCAAAGTGTAGACAGGTTATCAGAACCTTGGCTAGCGAAGATGATTCTAAGCTGGTGGGTTGAGTTTTCCACAGGGCTTAACTGTGTAAACATCTTGGATCATTTGAAACAGAGAAAACTCATGCAAAATCAAAAAAAATCTTGAACCAAATAAGAGTAAGCAATACTTACTGCAATAATGACATTAGGTACATTTCCTTCTCTGGAAAATACTTCCAGTCTAGTTATGGTCTCCTCATTGCCAACGATGTCATTCAGCTTTGTGGGTCTGTATTTCTCAACCCTGAAAGCAGTATCAGAACAATAGTTATCGTAATTTCATTTCAATTACATGTAAAACGTGGCTATAAAGCAGCATATCCAATCTGTTTTCTCTCTTATCATTTGCCAACAATCTACCAAAACCACTTTATGACCCAAATATCATTTTGATCCATTATTTGGGGGCAGGCCTTAGAGCTTTATTTTTGATCCATTACATGGGGGCAGGCCTTAGAGGTTCATCTTGATCCATTACATGGGGCAGGCCTTGGAGGTTCATCTTGATCCATTACATGGGGGCAGGCCTTAGAGGTTCATTTTGATCCATTACATGGGGGCAGGCCTTAGAGGTTTAAAATGGACAAAGGGGAAGTGAAAGTCTGAGATTCTGTTACGCTCGTACAGGCTGGGATTCTGACCAATAAAACTGACCTCATCCTGAAAAAAGAAGAATGTATTCATGTATTGATAAACTGTAAAATGTGTTTGAAGTCCTGACAGTTAAATGTCTCAATATCAAAGTCTGTCAGAAGCTGACTTATCCTTTTCATACAAATGTAGTTCTATATACCTGCCAACTTTGATCAATGATTGACAGCAACAACACAGCACCAGAAGGAGAGTCAGCTTATTTCTTTGACGGCTTCAGGTGGTATAATGGTACATATATAAGGTATATCCTACCTCACTAATCTGTTGAAATGGACAACTTACAGTTTGGGCTGTCACTCCAATGGCTATCAAATAAATAAAATATAGTATTGAAGTGCTGCTGCAGCTAATCAAATTGGAAGCTTCGAGTTTCATCATGTGTAGTTATTGTCAAAACAATGCCTGAAGCCATCAAAGTGACAAGCCAACCCTCCTTCCAGTATTTTGTGTGATTACTTGCTGCACTTCTCTTTCTGCTTCAAAGTTGTTATTCCAAGTTCTAATTTCTTCTTGTTTAGAACAATAACCACATTTGTTTGCTGTGAGACCAGAACAGCTTGGATTTTGCCACATTCTATTATAGGATGACCATAAATCATGTGATCTATAAGCCATGTTGAATTTTGTGTGGATTAAGTTCGTTAGTGACAGAAACAATGCCTTATCAACACACCTCCTGAAAAGGTATAAAAAAATCTTCATTTCATTTTCTTTCTCCAAAGTATTTCCCTCTTTTATGCAAATGATACAACATGCATTGACTAGACAGGATGATTTGCATTTCTACAAGTAAAATATGTCCTTGTAATGACTTTTTCCATCCTTGCTAATACAAGGTACCAGCAGCAGTGGAAATCTAGTGCATGTTTAATGTGACAAAAAGTCAATGGCACATATTTATGTGTACATGAGGCAGTTTTCTGGACTGAATCAAGTACTTATCTTGTTGGTCTGTTTTATACAACATCATTTTGACTTTTGTATCTGTATTTTATGAAGCTGCACAACACTGGAATGATAGCTTAAGGATTCAGTGCTATTGTCTCTACATGTAAAATACCTTCTAAAGATGGCTCTAGTCTACCCATTTCCAAGATATGTAAATGCCTATACTACTGTTTCTTGGTGTTTCTACAATGCAAGTGTCACTTTTCAAGATGATGAGTTTTACAGCACAATACTGGACAAAGATTATAAAATATTGCTTCTCTCAAGAGAATAATAATAACCATATATAAAAAAGACAATGGAATCTCAGTCCAGACTAATTACCCCAGTATGACTGAACATTATATACCCTCATTTGTTGGTGGAAACTTCATGATGTTTCATATCTTTTGCCTTAATATGCCCAAAAAAAACTCATCTCTTGAACTACATGAACAATAATGAAAGGGTGACGTGGAAATTAATGGTTTTGTAATTATTTATTTAGACACCAAAATGAAGAAAATCTATTTTTATCCATATAATTGTAAGCAACACAGAATGTATCAGTCTCATTTAATTTCAACTGAAAAAATAATTGATCATCAACACCATCATACATGGTTGATACTTTGATATATTTTTATCATGTGGCAAAATCACTAGAAACAAATCCATCTTATTTCCAAACACATCTGTAACATAGATTTCACAGTCTGTGTCATTTGCAATTAAGAACTTTTAAACTGGATTGATGCAGCAAAACAACCTTTCCCAAGCCAACATTTGAGTCCGCAAGCTCAGCATATTTCATTGGGGTAGAAAGTTGAAAGGCGGTCTCACTGCCAGCATAAATAGGACTCCAAAAACTTCCACTCATCCAATTGTATTTAAAAGCAGTGGCTGAGAAAGGATAAGTCCCTTTTTCAAGATGTTCATCCTACTGGACAGTAGCACTGTAGGCAGATTCAGTATTATATACAGTATACGAGGGAAACTGATGCAGGACAAGTAAAAGTTTAAGTCATTTGCCAAGCAGGACAACTTCCGACAAGTAGTCCTCTGAAAATTTGTCAACCCTTGATAATGCATAGAGAGGAATCAATTCAGTGGCTGCCTGTGTTGAAAGTTGCCAAATCCTGTATACTTACAAATACTATGAAAAATATTTAATTGATAAACTGTATGTATGTATGTATGTATGTATGTATGTATGTACGTACGTATGTATGTATGTATGCATGTGATTAGGATTTTTAACGCAGATTTTTTAAAAAGTCATTCATAATTGCTACGATGTCTGAAGTGTGGCAGTTTATAGTACTGTCTAGCACTGGGGCATCATGCCACAGACATTTAGCATTTGGTCACATTATCTTGACACCAGTCCGACCAGTCCTAACACTAACCTCTTAATGTTGAGCACCTAGCGAGGCAGCTGTTAGTACCAGTTTTAATTGACAAATTAAAATATAAATATGTATTCCCTATTTGTAAAAAATACTTCAAAACAGTAAGTACAAACATTATCTGCATGAGAAAATACATGTGTCTTTAACATTACTAGAAGATGAAAGTGGTGGACTTTTATTTATTAGAAAATAAAGGATCAACAGATGATTGAAATTGAAGGTGTTTATGTAAATGAAGCATATAAACATGAAATAAAGGTGCAGATACATGTACAATGGCGAGTTCATGGTGTACTCACGGTGTATAAAACAAAGCATTTTGAACTGAACATGACCTTTTTATCCCATGCCAGGACAGAAAATCCAAGGAAACTAGGACAACTACAAAGTAATGTTGGGCAAACATTTTCCCCAATATGAAAGCCCATCTGGAAACCTAAAAATATATTAAAAACCAATAATGTGAAGTGTTACAGTGAACATTTAATGTTGATGTCCTCAAGATATTTACTTGCATACTGCAAGATACGTCAATTATTTCCATTCAATAGGCATGCTGGGTGATTGTTATCGATAAAAGACAATACTAATTCAAAAATTTTGAATGTGCATTACCTATTAATGAATCAGTCAATAGTAGAATATCACATTAGGGTGACTCCATTAAAGAAACAAGACTCACAAATGTTTTCCTTTTGTCAACACACCGACATGACAGCAGTTCCTTTGATCTTCAACGTGGCTTGTTGAAGTTCTGATCTAGTAGTACACTTACTGGTCTGTCAAAGACATGGCTGTTTTGATGTAGAGCATCTGACAGTTATTTTTCTTCGCTGATGTTAGCTAAATGACAATGTCAAGTTTTAAACTGAACCAAATGCAATTGTTGATGTTATCAGCATGTGGGGCAATGGCTACCATATAAAGACAATTCCCACGTGGACAAGTTGACTGACGCCAGAGAGATCAGTTACACATAATAATATATTAATGATAATATGAAAAGTAATTGTTTAAGTTCAATCATCAAATATGGAGGTTTCTGGTTAGGGGTGATTCAATTGCCGAAAAGCCGCTGAACCAAAAGGCATAGTCAAAAAAAAATTTTCAATGATGAGGAATGCAAGAGTACAAAGCCTGTTTGTTACTTCCCATGTTCTTGGATAGATTGGTTCTCATGAGTGGAATAAAATGAAAATGTTGATGTATATTTTGTAGTTTCACAGAATTTCACAAGCAAGCCGCCAATGCCTTATCCAGTGTAATTCTGACCAATATTATATAACAGTTTTGTTTAAGCTGCAACTGGATTAAGGCCAAGGCATTTGGACTTCACATCGCTTGTAATGACTAGTATATTGCTTAAGTATAAATGAGTCGGTCGGTATTGAACAAATTTGAGCGGGGACTTAAGTGAAATGTAATTAGATATATTCATTTCATTAAAAAGAATTAAACCCTAGTTCTGCCAACTATGGTACTCCTCTGTTAAAACCAGTCTTCATCTTAAATGGCACTAAAAAAAAATCTTGTTTCACTCAAGCAGACTATTGCTATGATTCCTGCTATGTGTGATTCTTGTTTCACTCAAGTAGACTATTGCTAACTACGATTCGTGCTATGTGTGATTCTAGTTTCACTCAAGCAGACTATTGCTATGATTCCTGCTTTTTGTGATTCTTGTTTCACTCAGACTATTGCTAACTATGATTCGTGCTATGTGTGATTCTAGTTTCACTCAAGCAGACTATTGCTATGATTCCTGCTGTGTGTGATTCTTGTTTCACTTGAGCAGACTACTGCTATCCTTCCTGCTATATGTGATTCTTGTTTCACTACCAAAACTAGTCCTACAATGAACAGATATGATTTTGGTCCTTCTCTGCCAAAAAAGCATATTACAATTTAAAAAAACTGCTCCTGGTGGACCTTATTATCATACTATTAACTACCATATTTACCGTATATTGGGTCACCATAAATTAACTGTTCAAGCAATTTTTTTTGTGCACTGTATGTACTGGGACATGTCTTTTTTGTTTACTCGTAAGTTGTAACACACCTTTTAATTCATTCAAAAATAACATACCAAAAATTGCTTTAAAACTTAAATTTCATTTTTTTAAAAATATTAAAGCGTGTACTTAAGATACATTTTAATCCACTGCAGCATCTTCTCATCAACCCAACCGTTCTACTGCACACATATGATCCATACTTTGGGTGCATGAATATTTTTTAAGCTTCCTCAAGCAGTTAAAAATTATCATTGGAGACACATCTCTTGAAGCAAAAACTGCAAGGACTAAAGTAAGATTTTTTATCTGCACCAGCCATGCAAATTGTTACACTTTAGCCACCTTCTTAGTGACAGTCCATCCAGATCAAAGTACACCAGAGTTTCATCCATGTTAATGATCATAACGTCGGTGAAATCAGCTTCTCTTCTGGCCTTCACAAATTCATCGAATAATTTAATTTTTACACTGGGAATCAATGTCCATGCATGAAGCACCAGATTGTGTCACTTTAAAAACTTTTCCACTGTTTCAAGTTATTTTCAAAATTCAAGTGATAAAAATAATCAGCATGCTTAAAAGAATCTAAAGTCATCTAACAAGGTCCACTTGCTTTGTAATAAAATAACCTTTGTATCTGATATCCCGTCAGTAAGTTCAAACAATGAGTTTACTGCATCTCTGCCAATTATGTTTATTTACCACCTGGGTTTCTATTTGCTTGCTGTCTGTAATTATACCTGATACAAACAGGCATCAATGTCTGCAGGGTAAATAGTATACACAGCAATAACTTGCTTTAATAATACTTTTATAACCTGTGCTAACAAAAAGATTATCATCTGCACTTGCATTTATTTGCGAGATACTGTCACATACTGTAGTTAACCTGGACATCATAAAAACTTGGCTATTTTGCACCTTACATTGTGACATGCATGAATGACAGGTGCCTCAAGCAATAGGTTTATCTCTCATTTGCAATTTTGTTGGATAGTTTTCAGTCTGATAACATATTCAAGCAAATACAATTCATTTCTCTATATTCAAGTCCATGAATAATATGTTGTGTCATCTGAGTTTAAGTGATATGCATTGCAGTATGGATGCTTATGCGATACATGTGGAGTTTGTGGATATATTTTTTTTCTTTAATAAATTGCTCATGATGAATGAAGAATAATATATGATGATATAGTTTCTTTCATTTTCTTATCAAATAAGTGTTTTGTTTATTTTCTTGCAACATGCAGTGGGGGGAGGTGCAAATTCAACAAAATTTTATTTCATTTCTCAAGTCTTGGGAAACATGACTTGGATAAAAGAAAGTTTCACCCTAAATAAGGGGACAGGAAAAAATGATTCTATACTGTCCCAATATATATGGTAAATAATCATTTGAAAAATTAATAAACTTACCAAAATATTTCAACTTTACTTGAATTCCACAATATTCATTGTAACACCAAATTCTTCTCCAATAATATTAGTGGTATGTTATTTCATGTGCATTTCAGTGTTCACACAGTAATTCAGTCACAATGATTTGTCAATTTTTGCTACAAATATTATATTACAATTTTCCTCCTTTCAGAAAATATTTGTGAAACACCAAAATACATCAACTATATACAAATAATCACATAAATTCACTTGTCTTTTCCCCCACTGGACATAATCTGTTGATATTAATATGCCAGCCATGCTCTGTTTGCAGCCTCAATAAAAATTTCTTTTCGTTTCCTTTTTGTCACCAATGATGTTCTTAGCTCAGTGTTCAACTGTCTTTATTTTCTCAACATGGATTTTTTTCCCCCTTTCAAACACCTCATTGTATTGGCTGTAAACTGTGCTTCTGATATTCAACTTCTCTGTATGCAGCTTCTGAAATACTAATACCTACTACTACCATGTTGAGGCTGCGACATCACAGCTAGCTGCACCAGTATCTAACAACCATGATTAGCATAAATCAAATCTTTCTTGCAAAGATCACATAATGCTAGTCCTCTGGTGTTCAGTTTTATTATGAAATTTCTATTTCAGCCATCCAATTCCCACACATTTTCAAACCTTTATCCAAACCTTTTGGCATCCTGTTCTCTCTCAAAGATGCCATGTTTTGCAAGCACGCTTCATTCTTTCTATTTCCTTCAGTTTCTATTCATGAAGATTCACTGGAGAAGTAGAAACCTTTGACCAATCAAAATACTCTTTGCAACTATCACTGCGAAATGGGATGGAATGGCCATTTTTAAAAACCTGGATTGGAGACTATAAAACGCAGACTACATCGAGAATCTTTTTCTTCTCATATGGAGAAAAGCAGATTTACAATTAAAATGGAGAAAAGCCATGTCTGAATGAAAGATGTCAGCTATGACATTTATGATAGGAAAGGGACAATGTCTTACTGCAAGGGAAGCCTTGCTCTGCAGAATGTTGAGGTCAGTCAGCCTCACAACTACAGAGCCAGTTTTCAAGAATATCTCATGTACATGGCAGCCCATACTGACATTGCTGCAGAATGTAAGCCAGTAATACTGAATGTGATCAGACAGTTGTTGTTGTTGTTATAGGGTTTAACGCCATTTTTCAGCACACGATAGGCTATACATGGTGGCCAGTATTAATGGTGGAGGAAGAACCTGAGAAAACCCCGGAAAGAACCACCGACCCTCGAGAAGCTACTGGCAAGCTTTCTCCGTGATCAGATTCATTTCATTAGAGAATCTTAGTTGCACTTCAGCTGACTTTGGCAGTCCTCTTTTAGCATCAAATGTCAACTAACTGAATGTGTGACAACAGTACTAGAAAACTTATTTGTTCCAGAATTTGATTCCATCAGGAAAAAGACATTAGAGTAAGTCATGTCTGACTAATTAATTGTACAGCAGTGTCAATACAGACCGTCATTAGCAGTACTCCTGGTATTTTGAAAGATGCATTTTCAAAAAATAATGTTAACTTTTTTGATTTAATATGGCATCATAATATTATACATATATTTCTTTCCCCCATACACCCTCAGACATTACAGGGCCTTCCTTTGATATATTTTTCTTCGCTCCATGAAATTTGCAAAATTTAAAAATTTAACCACTTTTTATCCATAGGAGCCATTTTATGCAATGATGCAGGGACTTGTGCTTAATATTATATTGGCCCTATTTTTAATCTATATAAACAGGACAATAAAATAGTTCTTACATGTTTTAATTACATTTCAAAGCACAAGAATAATTATTAATAAATATAAAACCATTATATACACGTGAAGTTCAATATATAGCATATGAAAAGCAAGAATGAATAATCTTTCTTTATAACTGATAATACAAAATACTGCTTAGTCTTTATGAACAATGTCACTGACACTTCATCAATATCTGCCTCATTTTTTTCCAAGACCATTTCTTAAATGCCATCCTGAAATCAACATTCTCAACACTGAGCCCATCAACAGAAATTCTCATAAAATTTTTCAGAGTAGATATACCCATAGAATTTCTGAAGTTTGTTTTGATGACAGATTCTAGTGACTGAACCCCCTCTCAGTCTGGAATTGAAATAAGGGCAACAATAACTTGGTAGCTGTGTCAGATGCAGATGGCTATAAATCTTTGTTTTTCTGAGATAGATTAGCAATATTTGACAGAAAGTAGATTTTTAATTTGTCACTGATATAAGAGACTCAGACCCTTTACTGGCATCCTTGTAGCAGCATCCTGTGTAAATCAGTCAAGTTCACACCACAAAAACATGTTATCGAAGTAAATAATCCTAAAAACACTAAGCAGTTCCAAGTGTGTCTCACACACTCAGTTTGCAATAAACATAATTTAACAAGTGCAAATGACACCGAATCATTTTGCCAACCTGTTCAACAATCGAGTATATCAGATGGTCATTCCTTTTTCCTAATAATCACTTTTAATTACTTCTTCGTCCTATTCATTGTCTATTGACAAGATCCACTGACTGCAGTCAATTGTGAAAACAGGTATTAAGTAGGTTGAGTCACTTATATCAATGAAGGAAAAAAAATTTACTTTAAAAAAAATTCTCCAGCAACCTTTGCCAGTCAGTAAAAAATTCTTTCGCATCTGTCGCCAAATGCGAAGCTTAGAAGAGGCCCTGTATTATACCAGGAGCTAGCCAAAATTTCGTGTATCTGTCACATCCAATTAGAAAACAAATACATATATTTAAAACAAATGGCAGTCCTTGCTTTACCTATATACGATTTTCACTAACAGTTCACTTTATTATCACAATTAGCACATGGATATAGTTGGTTACATGCTACGTTTACTTGTACTTAAATTGGCCTAGAATTTGATCAGCTGGAGACAGCAATCATCTTGCTGAGGATACCCTGGGGAAAATGCTATTCATAGGGAAATGAAAACGTGAACAAATTAAAAAGTTTAACATCGTGAGATAATCCATCTTCAGGCAACTTGACAGCCAGATACTGCTGGTTTCAAAAGATTGGAAAACAAACTTTTTTTTCCTGCAAAAAGGAAACTTTCACAGCACAGTAACTGTCACTTTAGAAAATGTACCAATACATCAGATTCCATTGCTTTTATTGAAGAGTGCAGTCAGCTTTCTTTGATGAAGGGTGCATGTGTTATTGAAGTCACCAATGAAGGACAGCTTCAGAGGATCAAACATTGATAGCATTAACTGAGACTGAATTTTATTTTCTCATTTGCTTAGTATATGCACAGAATGATCAGTGCTTTAAAAGTAATCAGTTTTATTTAAAGTTTCAGCAAAAATATTTTTTCTGGGTACATTTTTAAAAACAAGATTAGCAGCTGTTTGGTCAATTGTAGCAGTTACTGTTCTGCTTTCAAATGTAGCTAGTCCCAAAACCATAACTATTGGATAGATCAAGATTTTTTCTTCTTTTTTTTAATCAACATTTCTGACATTGGAATAATGCTGCCTTGCATATATGTCAGAAATTTAAAAAGGTCAACAGACAATGGATACACAGGTGTTCTGTACTGACAGAATTAGTAGAGAAAATGTGAGCATTCTGAACGATTTAATTCTACAAGTGAAAAGAGGAATTTTACTTACCATCCACATACAAAGGTCAATCTAAATAAATATATAAATTATTAACAAGCGGTGGACAGTCCAATCCTATTTCATCCGAAAGTTTAAATATGAGATAGTGCCTCATCTGGTTGATCTCTGCTACCAAAAATGGCAACAAAACCACACAAAAACGCAATGCTGAGATCACACAGTACCAGTACCAGTACCAGTACTCGGGAAAGATATCAGCATAAGTGGATTATGATACAACAATACACTGTTAAGATCATTTGTTAATATCAACAAAGAATTTTTTATGTAACAATAGACAGATTTCAGTGCATTCTATATAAAGTTTGTGGCTTCCTTTTATGGTGCATCTGAATTTCTCCAATCCAAACCTAAGATCATATATATAACTTTAAACAGCCAACAATGTTGCAAAACAAATCACGAGATATTATCTTTTCTTGCCAATGACAATGCCCAATGCAATCCATGAATAATCATTTTACACGTTATTTTTCATACTTTTAGTAAAACTATTTTTTCATGTACAAGAAAAATACATGTATATGAAATGTCAGGATCCAAGCCACAAGACGAGTAGAGATGTCAACATTTTAGGAAACTTCTACCAGGTACCTGCTGATCCTAATGATCGGTTACCCAGGTATACAATCAAAGGGAACTTGTATTAAATATGAAACCTAAACTACTTTGTGGTAGGTTCACACATGCCAATTCCCAAGAGCAGTATAAGCAGAATTATTAGTAATATATGACAAAAATGAGAAATCTGAGCATAAAAAGAACAATCTATATATTATTTGCCACAGTAACCGAAAAACTATGAAAAAGTAAATCTATTTTTGCTACTTACCTGGATCTACAGTTACATTTTTTGTCACAAATAGGCTAAATCCATGTGGATTAGTAGTTAGCACAAGAGTATAGACAAAAAAGGAAAACTGATATATAACATCCACTTTAATTAGTCTACATGTCAACAGTAACTTTTGCAAATAGTCGTAAAGCCCACAAATGATGACTGTTTTATTATATCACTGTTGAATTCTTATTTCAAATTTTTTAAGTGCTATTGATTTGTCATTTTCCAGATGTAACATATTTTTAAGTTTAACAAAATCCCTCTCTAATATTTTTCAGCAATATAACATCCACCAGTCAGATTGATAGAGCCCATTTATTTGGATATCTGGTGCCATTTATTTTCAGTTTAGAATTGTCCACTATGTATGTGGTATCAAAATAGAGTGACGTGGTTTCACATTCAAGAAACCCATCTGTTTTCTTGGTTCTGTTTGAAGTACATACTAAAAATAGAAAATAAGGAAACATGACAAAGGTCTACCAATGAACACAGGGGCCCGTATCATTGTTTCCAATTTAACACTCAGTCATTTTCCTTTGGCCAATGAGAGGGCAATATTCCATTCACCAAGTTGTGCTTGCATACTAAACAGGCGCAATCATGGCAATGTTGAGCGGTAGCATGGGAAAATGGTCTGACATTCCTTAAAGGTATGATAGCAAACCAAACTTTGTATTAGCAAAGTCAAATACCTGAGCTTTGCATTGGTACCAAATTTATTACGCTAAGCAAATTCTAGTTTGAAATGTCATCTTTGATTCTTAAATAGGTCACACAAGAAAGGAGAGAAATGCTCTTCTTTGTATTATTATGTGGTACACATATGACAAGTAAATTATAGGTAACACTACGAGCCCCTGCAATAATGAATAAATATACACATGACTTGAGTTTCGAATTGTAATCATTATTCTTTGTCACAATCAAACCAGAAAACATGGGGTTCTTTTTGTGTTTTTTAAAGGAGTACCCAGTTGTCCATTTTA
The DNA here is from genome assembly GCA_028554795.2 of Sinohyriopsis cumingii. NCBI lineage: Eukaryota > Metazoa > Mollusca > Bivalvia > Unionida > Unionidae > Sinohyriopsis > Sinohyriopsis cumingii. The sequence goes on along the minus strand of CM068842.1, from coordinate 24,414,402 downwards.
TTACCAGGTTATTATCCACTGGCATCTTAATGTATTATAATCATAAACTATCTCTACCCAAAAATGATAACTTTTCACATGATTTTTTTCGGGCTCTTAAAGAATTTTCTTCATGTATGAGAAAAATATATGTATACGTAATTTTGGGGGACATGCCATGATCACGTCATATCCGAATTCATGTTATAACAGTGCGTGCTTCAGTAGAGTCACACTACATAAGAGTTACAATTTCACATCAAGGGCACAAACCATGGATATTATAATGTATGTTAATGTAGTTATGAAGGCACATTTATTCAAATAAAATATTAGTTGTTCTAAAATTTAATACCAATATAGTTTAAACAAAATCTATTCAATCCTGATTATTGAACACTTGGCACTGTAAATGTCATCAAGAAACTTCCAGATGAAAATTTTTCATCACTAAGGACTTTACAATCGTGGCCAGGTACAAAATTGGGTAAGAAAAGAGCATGCCAGAAAAGTGTCGTTATTGGTTGCCAGTAGACCTATAACATAAGACACACACTACTGGCAACCAATAACAATGCTGTTCTACAAAGTCATAACATTTTGCCAGACTTTACTTACCCTTATGTCTTTTTACTAATAGACTCAAATTCTCACAAAAGAAATGGACCTGTTTTCAAGTTTCGTTGGTCTACATTTCAGTTGGCTGGAAAGCCATGAAAGCTGATAATGCTGAAATCAGGTTAAGTTGAAATTCTTTAATGAAATGAATAAAAATACATTATGCCTATTCGAACTGTAATGAAAGTTTCTTTTCGTTCAAGAAGCATATCCAACACATGAACCTACTTAAACATACTTTAGCGAACCTCGACTACCGTCACATTGCAAGAAATTCAAATGTATGTCAATGGAACATGAAAATATGTCCATTTGCTAGTGTCATATTTTCATTCCACCAGGATAAAGAAGCACAGTAACTCAAGTATAATAATTACACACAAATTAGTGGAAGATTGTAAATATAGACAGCCAAGTGTGTGAGACATTCCTGAAACTCTGACTACTCATTCCAATGTCAATGGATATCGGAACAGGCTATACAAGGCCATTATTTGGAAAGTAAGACAGTACTAAAACAAAAATAATGTGCTATGTTTTACATTATAGGACTAGGTTGCCAGTTTTGTGTGATATTCCTGAAAATTTTACTTTCGTTACACACAGCGCAGTTAGTATGGCAGTAATACCCATCACCCCCAAGAACAAAAATACCGGGTGATGTGTCTTACTTTGTAGGACTAAGGAAAGAACTGTTGATCTTGATCTCCAAAAGTCGAAATGTTTGACGACCAGTTATTTTTTACATTTCCAATTTTTTTACAGCTCCCGGCGTAATATCTAAGAGTTTATATACAAAAAAATATAAATAGGTAATTATGAGACCATGATAAACCCAAAGAAACTAATGACACAGCTTGAAAACTCGTTTTCAAAATACCATGCGCATAGCTATGACTCCAATTTACGTGACGCTGACAAATGGGTGACTCGACAGTTCATACGATACACATTATTATACAACATGTAACCATTATCGTTTAGCATTGTTTCCATTTAACAGACATTTCCCTTACCACGGAGATTCAAAGTCAAATTTGCTGATTTCTTGCTTTTGAGAAGAGGGATTGTCTACTTCCATTTGTCCTTTTTCGATTTCCCGCGATGACTGACTGGTTTACTACTGTTATTTTGCTGAAGACCCACTGACAATTGAATTCAATTCAAATTCTTTAGGCTGGATAAGTTGAACTTAAGAGAGAAAAGACGTTGAATGTAAATAATGTATAGATTCTGATACTCCTTCTTGAGAAGTAAAGTCTCGGCAATGGCATGTACAAAGCAAACCGCAAGAAAGTCCACCGGACAGATGTTTTGAAGCAGAAACTATGCAAGATAACTTACTGATACCTCACTTACGAGTTAAGAATCAAACAGATACAAACATCATCAACACGAGTAGAAAATCTACCGAACATATATAATATGGAACAATTTCCGCAAGCAGCACGAAACGCACGAGAAAAGATGGCGACTGAACGAGCAAATAGAGAAGTAAGGGAACTAGAGAAATATTTCAACACAAGCAGAATATAGACCAATGAAGGATCATTTCTGGAGTGAAGGGAGTATCTGCAGTCATGATAGCAATCAAAGTACAGAACCCAGAGTGCCTAAACAAAATCTACTCAATCAGCCCAAGCGGATTCAAATGGTATATTGTACGCCAAAAAGGATCAGAACCCGCACTACCATTTGGTGATTTTATATCGCCGGGGAAAAAGCAATAATCAAGGAACCTACACCAGTATTGCGCAACAAAAAGAAAAAACTGGAGAGCTACACTTGTATGTTCAGAAAGTCCAAGTTATTCTGGGGCGGCGGTTCGGCAGGACAAAAAAAAAAAAAATCTATGCTTAAAATCCACTATTATCTTGTACGAATAAACAAGAAATATGCATAAATATGACATGTTATTTGTCATCTTGGCGATCACGATTGATATTGGAAAACGGCTTGTGCATGCGGGACATGTCAAACAGTCAATCACTAATTATTGGATAATTGTAAGTGAGTAATGCCCACGAGTAAATAACTTAGAGCGCCAATTGGTAAGGTGTTCTGCTAAACTGGCGACCACCTGCCCATTGTTTTGGAGACAAAAAGAAAATAGTACCATCCTTGAATAAAAGTCTTTGCATTACTTTGATCTTGCATTACTTGATAGGACAATATAAAATTAAGACCAATTCTGTAAATTGCACTTGCTTTGTTTACATGGGTAGTCCGTATCGACCTTTCAACTTCAATTTCCCTTAGCGATCTTTTGGGATAAAGAACACAGAACATATAGAACAGTGTTAATTTAAATCAGAATAGTTAAGCCGGGATAATTATATTTACTCTCTCTCTCTCTCTCTCTCTCTCTCTCTCTCTCTCTCTTCTCTCTCTCTCTCTCTCTCTCTCTCTCTCTCTCTCTCTCTATATATATATATATATATATATATATATATATATATATATATATATATATATATATATATATATGCATGGCATGGCAAATATAACTATTTTGTCGTGTTCGGCCTGGCCAAATCTATGATTCTGATATCTATTAAAATAGGTTCCAATTTAGAACACAAATTAAATAATAAAAAATAAAAAACGCTTGTTATGATGTTTGAACCCGTATCGACAAGCTGTAAAATGTTTACATGCGTCCTTATCGTCGTCTTCATTTAATTAAATACTATTTCATACATAAGATTTTCATTTAGTCTTTATTGTTTATTGTTGTTAATTTGCCGTGTATATATACCTGAATTCTAAAGACCTTGTGTTTTGCTTTCATATGCATATCGGCAATAGCATAAAGGAAGATCTCCAATTCCAAGGCGGACAAATGCTTCATATCAAAAGGCTTCTGCAACTGCAACGACAAAGTTCAAGAAACATCAGCACTCAAAATGCTACCTGGAAGCCGTAGAGAGACACATCATGCTGCCACAACAAACTAAAGATATCAGACAGACCTTACCATCAGCACACTCTGACTGGCAGATCGTCGGTGACCTTACATCGGTGATAGGAAAAAGCCGTATAGGCCTCTACTGGGACATAAAGGATTTAACATTAACCGCTAGATTTACATTATGGACCACATAGGAGACTATCGGCTATTTAGCTGTATGGGCCTCTGTGAGGTCACATGGGAATTAACATGAAAGCTGCCTGATTCGGACCGTGAATGAGTCGGCTCAAATTATGGGATGATTAGGCCCAAATGCCAAGCTGATTCGGACCGCGTGCACCATTAAAAGAAAAACAATGGAACACACACACCTGTTTGCGCAAACATAATAAGAAAACGTAAAATGCTGATTTTCAGCTTTTAAATTTATATAAGATAGCTATGTTGCGATCTAATTTTTTGAGATTGCTAAATGTAATTTTTCTAAAAAGAATTTTTAGAAAGCGTAATTTTCGGAATTGTAATTTACATTTGTACGATAAATATAATTTGTGTAATGAAGAAATTTATTGTTATAACTTTTCATATTATGTGATTCTAATATGTATACCTTAATAAAGTCTATCAGTATATTATTGTAAAAAATCATCAGTAGATATATTTCTTAAGTCTTACACGTAACTAACAAATACGTTACAAGTATGAGGTTACGATTAACACCAGCATTTCCAGCCACTGGCGTAAGTAGTATAATGACTGAAACTAGTTCAGAATCTAAGTTGTGCACTGTAAGCAAATTTTAATTGAAAAATAAGCAGCAGATTCAAAATAAACATATTTCAAATGATTTTATTTCTAAGAGGTTAGGGTCACGGCTTTGTATCGAAAGCAATACATTTGTTGGTTTAAACAAACCCCTGTCTGATTTTATTATGGAGAATTATGAACCATGTAGAACGGTTCCATATCATTCATGAGTGATTCTTCCAATCCTATCCCAATTAAAATTTTAGGGGACATAGGAGATTCTCAGAGTCTTTTCTTATCAGGTACGTTGCCTTTTTCTGAGAAGTCATCTACTAATGAGAGTGTTCTTATTCAGCGAGCAGAGTTCGGCTTCGTTAATATTCCTCTTCATTGTGTAAAGTTGCCATCAGACATAGCCTCAGGATCCGTGACAGTCGGAACATTAATTTCTTTACCCATTGAGGTATTCATTTATTACTTGGCAATCACCTGGCTGTAGATAAGGTTGTGGTTAATTCACTTGTAAATAACAAGCCTTGTTTGGATAAAAACAAAAAGTCGATCCTGTTGAAAAGAAATCCCTGAGTTATACACAGGTTGTGCAATTACTAGAGTTATGTCGAAGAAAGCTCTTAAGAATGATGTTAATCAGGAAATTATTCCTTTAGCTGACACATGTATTGGTCAGGTTGTTTATGTGGTCATTCTTATTTCTCGTCTGGATCTATCGACGGGTATTGATCAAAGTGACCCTCTTTTAACTAATCGTTCTCTTTATTCTAATCAGTAAGACAAACGAAAACAATTGTCTTCGAGCAGGAACAAGATTCTGAAATCTCCTGTTTGTTTCAAAGGGTTATTAGAGAAACTGAAGTCACAGAAGTAACTGTTTGTTTTTGTTGTTGTTAAAAATAGGGTTATTGGTTAGAAAATGTAGATCACTGAGGTGCCTGCTGGTGCCGAATGGTCGGTTAACTATTAAACTGTGAATTCCAAAATCGTATATACAGGAAATTCTACTTTAGCCAATGAAACACCTTTGTCTGGTGATTTAGGGTTCAATAAGACTTATCACAAGATCTTGCATCCCTTTAATATACCAAAAGTAAAAGTGACATTTGTAAATACTTTGGATCTTGTTACGCTCCTGGGATGTAAATATTGTAAAGGAGTACCAGTATTTTGATAGAGATAGCCAGGTTAATCATGCAATCAAGTTAGTTGTACACGTCCCACACAGCGAGGATTTAAGCGATGGAATGCAATCGGACTGTTGTGACTCTGGTATAACCAGTCTTCGGAATTCAGAAATTATGAATATTCTGGTCCAGAATCTTTCACATCTTCAGCAGCAACAAATGAATAACTAAAACAGCTATTGTTTGAATATGAGCGCTGGATTCCAGATGTTCCTACACGAACAAAGAAGATCTACCATGACCTTGAAATTGTCGAGACCACACCTGTGAAACAACATCCGTACAGGATGAATCCTCGCAAACAGAAACGTTTGGGGGGAAAGAAAGATATACCGCATTTGCTAGAGAATGGCTTCCTAAACTAAGTAAAACTGATTCGAGTTCACCATGTATACTTGTATCGAAACCAGATAATACTTTGCGAATGCGCACGTGCAGAGATTATATAGAAAGGTTAACAGTGTTAACCAAACAGGTACATTTTCATTGCCGAGAATAGATGACTGCATTGATAAAATTGGAAATGCAAAATATGTCACCAAATTTGACCTTTTGAAAGACTTCTGACAATTTCCACTGGCGGAAAGGGCAAAGAAAATTTCGGCAGTAGTGACTCCAGATGGACTTTGTCAATATAAAATGATGCCGTTTGAGATGAAAAGTTCGTCTTGTACTTTTCAATGTTTAATGAACATGATTACATCTGCTCTAGATAATTGTGATGCAATGTTGGTGATGTCATCACCTATAAAGACACATGGAAATATCGCTTAGAGGCAATTCAGAAATTATTTGATATACTCACTAATGAAAATTTAACAACTAATTTATCCAAAAGTGAACTTTACCATTCTTGTGTTACATTTCTGGGCCATATTGTGGGACATGTACAAGTTAAACCTATAGTTTCTAAGGTCAAGGCTATCTCTGAATTCCATGTACCTATCAGTAAAAAGCAACAGATGAGATTTTGGGGTGTGGCTAGATACCGTTTGACATTATCTCCAATTTTTTTCCATAATTTCTGAACCCCTGACAAATTTATTGAGTAAGAAAACAAAGTTAAATTGGCCTGAAAAAATGTCCGGGGGCTTTTGATAAGTTAAACCCATGCTTAAGAGTAAGTTCTTTCAGTTCCAAATATCAGTCATTCATTTGAAATGTCTGTTGATACAAGTGATGTTCGGGTTGGTGCAGAATTGATTCAAGAAAACAAAAATGGTGTAAATGATCCAGTATGCAATTTTTCTAAGAAATTAAACAAGCACCAGTGAAATTATTTGGATATCGAGGATGTAAACATGTTTATCTCACTCGAAGTCCAGACCTTAGGAAATTACCAATAAATTGCCGGGTCTGCATATTGTTTACTATATTTTATACTATAATTTTAGTAATAGACTTCCCATTATAACTACGTTGTTTTTCTTCAAAACTTAGAAACCTTCTAGAATGTTATTTTCTGTTGTTGTTTAAAAAAAAAAGAAACTGCTACTTGTGAACGAAGGTCAAGTAGTGAACTATATCATGCTGCTTTTTTATTCATATGTGCTTTGAGATCTGAGAAAAATTGATTGTATTATGGCTGTGCCCATAGTTTCATTGGGGCTTGAATTTCATGTATTCAGAATAAATTCTATACACTTGATATACAAAGTGCTCATAAAAAAAAACAATTTTAAGAAATAGAAACTTGAATTCATAGTGTAATTTCAAATACAGACATATTCTTTTGTTATTGTGATCTTACAAAAGACTAATGGGGGGCCCCGAGTGGCCGAGTGGTCTAAAGCGCTCTTCGTTACGGATCACTGCCATCTCACCTCTGTCTGCGGCGGTTCGAGTCTAAGATTCAGCCAATGTGGGTATGTGAGAAAGCTTGCCAGTAGCTTCTCGAGGGTCGGTGGTTCTTTCCGGGGTTTTCCCGGGATCTTCCTCCACCATTAATACTGGCCGCCATGTATAGCCTATCGTGTGCTGAAAAATGGCGTTAAACCTCACAACAACAACAACAAAAGACTAATGGCACATCACCACTACACAGACCACCAAAGTCACATCAACATTTGCATATATGTAGTGTGTGTGTGTGTGTTTGTGTGTGTGTACGTGAAAGAAAGAAAGAGAGAAAAGAGAGACACAAATTTACTGCATAAGACCTGATTTAACGAATTATTTCAGTGTTAATAATTTTATTACTTATCAATACAATAAACTAGTTAAATTTTGCACAAAAGTGAATGAGATGCTTTAAAATTATTTAATTACTAAATGGACGATGAAAGTTAACATTCTTACGTTATTTAATCATTATGTATGTATATATATATATATATATATATATATATATATATATATATATATATATATATATATATATATATATATATATAACGGTAATGTTGAATACATTTTTTTTAACTTACAATCCAACACGTACCCTACAATTCATCTACTACTTTTTGATTACGATCCATACTACAAAGCACCCGAATTTTTAGTTACAATTCAGTACACTATATATAGTATCCGTCGCCCGATGTTTGATCATAATCCAGCATACCATATATACTATCCAGCACCAACGTTTTTATTACAATCCAGCACCCATTTTTTGATTACTATGCAAGCACACCATTACTATCGAATGAAAAGGGTTGGAGTATTGATACACGCACACTATGCACATAAACATACCATCAAATACAGGGTATGAAGTGTTTGTAGATACTACTATACCTTGTCATAGATACATCCACAAGAGAAAGCATAAAGACATTCTAGGTTTTATTTTGCTTTTGTGTGCGAAAAGACGAGAACATTTACAAACACAAACACAAACGTACAAACACAAATTGTGTTAGCAAATACGATTAATATTTCTTCTTTTTTTGACATATAGGTGGCTCTAAAAAGTGCCGTTCGACTTGTAGATGTCACTGGACAACAAATTTTTACAAAAGTCATGTTACTGAAAAAAAATTAGTCAATTCTTATCAATTTTTATGTGCTGAACACGAATATGACAGTCAAATTGCAAAATTGGCTCTAGTTTTTTTGTAATCTGCAAGAAATTAATGTTTACATAACGAAATGCATTCCAATAGTAAAAGGTCAACTGTAATAGCCTACCTATAAAAAATCAAGTCATTGACTACATCTTAGATTTCTTCGCCTGTCTCTTGTACAGCTGTTCGGGAGCATCTCTGAGGAGTGTCCAGCAGTAGTCAGCCAGCATTGTAGTGGACCATTTTCCCTGGTATCTTTGTTCCATTGTTGCGATATCTTGATGAAAACATTCGCCGTGTTCATCACTAACAATACCACAGTTGCTAGGAAAGAAATCCAAATGGGAATGAAGGAAGTGAATCTTTAGAGACATATTGCAGCCAAGTTTCTTATACTTCATCAACATGTCTTCTACTAGTTCCTTATAGTTTTCTGCCCTAACATTTCCGAGGAAGTTTGTAGAAACTAGGCGAAAAGCATTCCATGCTTGTTTCGCGTCACCTTCCAGCAAGTTGTTGAACCGGTCATCTTTGAAAAGCTCTCGAATCTGAGGACCCACAAAAACTCCCTCTTTAATCTTTGCTTCGCTGAGTCGAGGGAATTTTTCATGCAGGTATCGGAATGCTGGCAAAGTCCGGTCAATGGCTTTCACGAAGTTCTTCATCAAACCTAGTTTGATGTGAAGGGGTGGTAGCAAGATTTTCTGAGCCTCAACCAGAGCTGGGTGTTGGATATTCTTCTCTCCAATGGCTACATTCTGCCTGTGAGTCCATTCCTTCCTCATGTAGTGCATTTCCCTTGCTCGGCTATCCCACTCGCATAAGAAACACATGTATTTTATATATCCTTGCTGCAGTCCCATTAAAAGGGCAACTACCTTCAAATCACCACAGAGGTGCCAGCTGTACTTGTTATACTCAATGGAATTCAGTAGCTGCCTTAAGTTATCGTATGTCTCTTTCATGTGGACAGCATACGCTACTGGAATAGATGGAAGAATGTTTCCATTGTGCAAAAGCACAGCCTTGAGACTCAGTTTCGAAGAGTCCACAAATAGTCTCCATTCTTGTGGGTCATGAGTGATTTTTAAAGCATTCATGAGGCCCTCAATATCGGAACAGAATATCAGATTACTTTCCTTTCTGAAGAAAGGCTCCAATTGCTGGTGGCGCTTTCGATATGCAGTAATTGTGACATCTTCTTCTAGAAGATTCCATTGTTGGAGTCTTGATCCTAGCAATTCTGCCTTGTTCTTTGATAAGTCCAAATCACGAATCAGGTCATTTAGTTCTTCCTGTGTTATTCTGTGTGGGGTTGATGATGCACCACAGTGAAAATCTGGATCACTGCATGCTGATGGACCAGGAGAAGAACAGGTCGACTCACCTTTGTCTTCGTCAGATGAATCAAGAGAATATTCTGCTGGAGGTTCTGGAATAGGAAGTCCCTCACCATGTGGAACTGGTCTCAATGCAGACGGAATGTTTGGGTAGACTATTCTCGACTTCTTTCGCTTCGTTATTCCGCCGGAAAGAGGAGGAACCAAGCAGAAGTAACAGTCATTTAGGTGGTTGCTTGGCTCTCTCCACACCATTGGGACTGCAAACGGCATTGATGACCTTTTGCAATTCAACCACTGTGAAAGCTGTGTTGTACATGTAGCACAGCATATATGCGGAGCCCAAGGCTTGTCTTGGTCACCAACCTTGCATCCGAAGTAAAGATGATATGCCTTCTTCACTTGAGAATTGATACTTTTCTTCTGGTTGGCAAATGTCACTTCCCCACAAATATAACAAAAATTGTCCGCGGTATTAACACACTTTCGAGGCATTACTGTTCTTTATTGTACGTAAATGGATAAAATAATAAGTTTTATGTAACAGTAGCTTGAACTGTCTCGCACAACGTCTAAAATATTTTAAATGCTGAACCTATCTGATTGGGCTTTATATAGTACACTGCTTACGTCAGCTTCAGCAGCCGCCTGGCATTAGTATAATAGGCCTACACATGTATAGTACACTGCTGACGTCAACTTACTTCAGCAGCCGCATGGCATTAGTATTGCATTGCATCAGAAAATGATGCAATCAACTGTGGATGATGTGAGCATGATGGTATTATGCAATGTTACATCATTATTCCGGATGTTGCTGCAGTCCTACTGGAGGAATTTACACAGTGAAACATAGAAAATGAGGTATATGAATATCTTCAAAACGAGAGCCAATACAAATTTTTCACGGTTATATTCGTGTTCGGCACACCAAAATACTACAGATTAGGGCCTTTTCAAGTCAGTAATGATTTCACTGTTGACCAGTGTGTTCTTAGGGAAATCAAAGATGCGTTGATGAAGAAAATAATCACAATATTGTCCACACACCATGGAATCTGGTTCACAGAATTTCACATTATTGCATTTAGTCGATACAGCATTTCTTTTCATTAAATCTGTAACGTCTTCTTCCGCAGGAGATACTCCACAAGAATCAGAATATTCCACACTGTGATCGTAGAGAACATTGACAGCTTCCCAATAGGTTCCTGAACGATGACTCTTCTCCGTAATGAACATCTTTAGGGTTGCATTAGGGTTAAACATGAAACTTGAGTCAGACGGTAATGAGTTACCCAGATATCCGCTATTTTTTCTTGCAAGAGAGCTTTAATGCGTTTCGTCTCCAGATAAGTCAATAGAGGTAAATGATGGTCACGCAAGTCATTATACCATTTTTTAAAATTTTGTCTTTAAGATGAGAGTATTGACTTTTATGTATATCTATATCATGTATATTATTTTCATATTAAGGACTTTAGTAAGGATCATTTAGTTAATGACATTTTAAATGACAATATTGTAACTTCGTTGCTTGCATCTTTAGAGAGGAGTCATGTATAGCGCGTAGTTCGATTTCATTCATAACATTCCAAAGTCGATGTCTTGCAACGGTTCAAAAGGGATCCAACAAGGAACGTTGGTACTGGTTAAAAGAGTGAGTCTAACCTAGTTGGCTAAAACTGGAACAACTTATTTCAATTACTGCAATTTCCATTCCAGCTACTACGTTTAGTTTAGTAAATATGTGAATTATTTACATTCATAACATTCCAAAGTCGATATCCTGCAACGGTTCAAAGGGATCCAACAAGAGCGTTGGTACTGGTTAAAGGGGTGAGTCTGACCTAGTTGGCTAAAACTGGAACAACTGATTTCAATTACTGCAATCAATATTTCGAAATACCACATGAATCATTCAAAGCTTTGCTTTCCATTCCAGCTACTGCGATTAGTTTATTAAATATGTGAATTATTGTGCGGATTCATTTATTCTAGTAATTACTCGTGGTCTTGGAAGAGATGGTGAGGTGATATGTTCTTTTATTTAATATAACCATTCGTTGGAATTGCATTGCTGTAACATTCATTCAAGGAATCTTTTGGATATATAATAGCGATATGGATTGACTGTGAAACATTTAAAGACTATTTGGGTTAATATGCATGGAATTCAAGGGCATTTAGATTTATAGGTCTGTTGAATTTACTGTGAATGTATTTAAAGGACATTTGGATTTAAAACATTGATTCTTGTATAGTGTTGCTACATCATGACACTACAGCTATCATTCGGAATACCTTCGAACGTATTTGGATTACTTTGAACTATTGGAATTTATAGAAAGTTTAGAATTTATAGGAAATCATTAACAAATGTAAGTTATTTTCAATTCCTTCACTTTGTATTATAGGAAAACACATTAATATTTTAAATTATACGAAACGTGTTGGTTATCGCTCTTTCTTGTTACCTGGTTTAAGTTTCTTACCACCGTAACAGTACTTCTTTCAGATAGTCTTTCGACCTTTCCTCTGAACTCAACAACAACATTTGTCCCGTTTTTTCTGACTTTGATAATGGTGATCACAACTGTAAAAAAAATATTCTCTGGTTAGGCTTGCATTTCTTTCAGCCATGTCAGAAGCAAAATAAAAGACTAAATTGTTATCTACATTTAACTTATATTGTGTGCTTTTACTTCTTATCCGTGATTGAAGGAAGAGTTCTGGCCTACCTGACTATTGTCTTGGTTGAGGGTTGTTAGCTATTTAAACTGAACTATTTGGAGATTATTGTGAATTCATTCCAAAACAATCTGGATGATGTAACTGTTATACATTAAGACTGTTGGTACATCGACATATTCAAGACATTAAATATTGGAATTAATTCAGAAAATTATAAACTTTAAGATATTTGATAGAACATTTATAATTATATGGGATTTATTTCACTAAATTCTTCGCTTTGTAACTTAGAATTTTGTTTGCTAATTGTAATAATCTTGTCTGTTTCGCTTCTTTCTCTTACTCGGTTAAAGACCTTGTGGTTCGAACCCACCAGAGTCAGATCAAAGACTTTTAAAATTTGTACTATCAGCTACCTCGCTTGGCGCTCAGCAATAAGATGTTAATGTTAGTACTGGTCAACATGGTGTCAGGATAATGTGGGAGACTTTATGCTACATGTCTACCACATGATGTCCAAGTGCTAGACATCAATATAAGCTGCCACATTGCAGACATTGTAGCGATATGACTGAAACTGTTAAAGCTACGTTAAAAATCTAAATCACACACGCACACACACACTTAAAGACCTTGAGTCGTAACATCAGAATTTACAGTTGTGTTCATATATAATTCGAGATGAATTATTTATTTGAAATATTAATTTGAATTAGTAAAGTGCTCATTCGCTTATGGATTAATACAGCTCATTCACTTTTCGGATTTACACACACTACATCGGATTACTGAAAACTCGTTCAAAGACATTGCGGATTGCAGCATTGTGTTATATCGTGATATTCAAGACCACTGGAATTCATTCGGAACATTCTATATTTTAGGACTTGTGATAGGACATATATGATTATTTGGGATTTAAGTCACAATAATCACTCCTGAATTGTCACTTTGTATTGTGGAGAAAGAATTGCTTGTTGATTTTACTTAAGGTGTTGGTGTCGCTTTCTTTCTGTTACAAAACCTAGAGTCGTAACTAACCAAAGGCAGCCAAGACAGGCATATACACTTAAATGGAGAAAGTAAAAGACATATGATAAGTGTTTGAAACTCCGTCTGCTGCAATACCTAGCGAGGATGCAGCATCCTTGCTGAGGCCATCCTCCACTCCCAGACAAGAAGAAATGAAAGCAAAACAGAAGTAAAAAAAAAGACATCATGAAAAAAGTTATCACTCTTAAACCGATGGAATAATTTATTGTTGTTTTAGGTATAATTTGAGTGGAGTCGTGTTTTTAAATTACGTTAAATTACAAAGTTTTCGTTGATGATTTGGACTAAAAGAACTCCTTGGAATTATTGTGAGTTCATTCATAGACATTCTGAATTTTATCATTGTGATACATCAACACTATTGGTATATCAGCACATTCAAGATTATTGGAATTCATTCGGAATATTCTATGCTATCGGACTTGTGATATAACATTTATGATTATTTTGGGATTTAATTCACAACATTGTAAGTTCCTTTAAAATGTTTACTTTTTAACTTAAAGAAATACTACTACTACTACTACTACTACTCCTACTACCATTACTAGTAATAATAATAATAATAATAATAATGTGGACTTAGTACAGGACCTAATCTTTGGAATCTCTTGGTGCTTTACGATATTAAATAACACATAAAAACACACACAACAAGATTACAAAAACAAAAACCATGACATTACAAAAGAAAGACATGATGACAGTAATATATTTGTTAATTTTAATAAACTTGTTAGTTTCGCTTTTTTCTGTTCCATAATTTAAGACAGGGACGTCATTTCAACTTTTTCGAGGAGGGAGGCAAAACTTAATGGGGGTGGGGTGGCAAAACTTGACGGGCTTGTTAATTTTTGTATATAGGATACAGCAATTTTACAGCACATGCAAATTCGGGATGGAGGCCCTGCCCCGCCCCGCCCCCCCCCCCCCCATGACGTTCTTGGTTTAAGACCATAGAGTTGTAACAGAGAGTGCGTGTGTTTAAACAGATCGAGATCTGTATTAAAGAGCGAATCAGTTACACTTTTTGTCTTATTGGTGAAATAATTTCAACAAATTTTGGTATGAGATTATATAGTGTATGTAGAAGTTAAACAATGCTTGTTTATTTTGATTCCAAAATGCTGAAATTCACGAGTATACATTGTCACCTGACATTGTCGCAAATTAGGTAAGTATAACGAAACACTCAAGCAGACAGCTATTAGATACATGGCGGATGAACGAAGTCACACCGGCTTGCCAAATAAGGTTAGGTTACACCTCACAGTGGTTGGTATCGTTGCTTACAATTTACCTATAAATAATACATGAACAACGATACTACCCCTTGTGGACGTACATGTACCTACTAAAGAATAAAGTATATCGTGCAAATGTGTATTTGATTTATATAGAGAAATGGCCACCAAGAGTTAATTAGTGGGTGAGTATGTATAGTTAACAAGAACGATTAGCTTTAATGAAAAGAATTGATTTTTATTAGTTGCTTTAAAAGTTCTCACTTTATTAAAATATAGATGTTATATTCACTTAGGCTGAATGGGTGTAAAACTCAACCTTTAAAACAGTGGACTCTTCCAAAAGGAAACGTCCTCCACAGTCCGTATTTCCAAAATATATCAGGGACAATATAAACCTTCATTTAGGAATCATTTGTAGTTGGCTAGGCGTATTAGATGGACTATGTATGCCCTTTACATGAAAATCATGCGCATTGTGTACAATAAATACATACATTTAAATGACAACTATAAACAAATTTTGATACTAGTTGTTATAGATCCAAGTAGGATATAAGATGTTATCTTTTCTTTTCTGAATTCTTTGAAAAGCTAAAGCAGACCAAGGAAAGTTATTTACTTTTAGGGGACATATAAAAATAACTAAAAATGACTTAACTTTCCGTAAAAACGCTTTTTCGTCATATCAGAAATTCGGAATAGTTTTTCTAACATGTTTATTTACACCTACTGACTTTTCTTGTTTCTTCGTAACATTTGCTAGACATTGCAATGGTTTTCATTTGCTGCTATTCACATTTTAGTCACATAATGCTAAACTCTGATAAACCTGTGAAGTTGTTGAAGTTTATGTTTTGTTATTTTTCTTTCTTTTTGTTACTCGGTGAACGGACCGCTCCGGTGGCCCAAGTGGTTAGAGCGTCCGCCTCGGATGTGGGAGGTTGTGGGTTAGAACCCCGACAGAGTCATACAAAAGACTTTTAGAAAATGGTACAAGCAGCTACCTCGCTAAGCGCTCAGCATTAAGATGTTAGTGTTAGCAGGGCCGACAAGAGGATGAATATATCCCTGAACAACACTTTTAAATTTTATGCAAGCAAATTTTTTGTTTGAACAAGAACTAGAAGAGGACCGTGTGTTTCTTACCCCAGGTCCCTTGATCGCTCTTTACGGCCCTGAGTGTTAGGACTGGTCGGACTGGTGTCAGGATAATGGGACCCGGTGAGACATAATATAACATGTACAAATTTATTAAGCTTAAGTAAGGAGGATATTAATTTATTTCACTTCAAATATTTTGTTGACTTCAATGTGATTATTATATTAGTTCTCTTAAGTGAAAAAACGAGTTTCGCTAAAGTGAACTTCATTTTACTTAAAATGTAAAAATGTTTTGCATTTCACTGAAATGGCATATTTCTTTCATATTAATCAATTTATAGTAAAACGATTATTTTCGATCATACGAAGGAAAATCGGCCACCTTAATAAAATCCTGATTCCTCTTCCTTTGATGTGGCACTGGAACTATACTGCGTTTTCATAAAGGTCAATGAGAACGCTATACGAAGGAGAGCATGATGTTATGATGTCCATCCATCTGTCCGTTTATTACGAACTTAATTTCCACACAATCCACGGTTATGAAGTCTTGTGGATGGCTCGTACATGAGGTAAGGAAATATCCTATAAATTTCGGAGTCAAAGATCAAGGTCACTGTGACTGAGAGAAGAAGAGTGGTTTTCGGTCAATAACCCGATTTCTCCACCATCTAAAGTTACCAGAGATTAATAATAATCACTGTTAGTGGTGTCAGAATAAAAGGGTGTTTCTGAAGAAAATGAACTCTCGATCACGTAACTTCACTAGAGTTTATGCATGGTTAAAGTTAAATGTGTGACTGAAAGAAGATACATGCCTTTTGCATCCTAACTATATCTGTCGACCATGTACTACTACGTGACTATTGATGCTGTGGTTAAAAGATTAAAGATCCCGAAGTGAAAGTCACAGGGAAGACATTTATATATTTTCATTTCAAGTGGTACTTATCTTTACAGTAGAGTACATAATTTTATTTAATTAATACCAAAGCTGGAATCTTTTGAGCACATCAGTGACCAGTTTTACGCTCCGTACCGCAATGAACACACACACACACACACACGCACACGCGCACGCACGCACGCACACACACGCACAAAGAATGTTACCTTTAGTTCGAGTTTACTGATCGTTTACGTTGATCGTGAAAAAGGTATCGCTGTTGATTCTTATATAGTAGTATAGTAAAAAGAGAGACCTGAACAAACCCAGTCTATAAACCTTTTTTCCCCACACGATAACACCTACCTACTACATAGAAAATTAAACCAGGAAAAATCAGAATTTTTAGGGCACTTTAACACCTTAATGAGTTTTTTATTGTTTTGACAACAAATATGACATAAAAACAGTTTATATCAAATTTGAAAAGTTAATTTAACAATATAATGTCATTTAGTTTTCGATTACGGAGAGCAGGATCATTTCAAAGCCCATGCAGCATTATAAGACAGCTTCATCAAAGTACTCATCAGGAAAAATTATATAACCACCATCTGATCATATTATTAAGATGATATGATTAAATATGACGAAGAAAAAACTTGTCGAATTTGGTTCAAAGAAAATGACAGCTGATCGGCTTGGAGTTTCCATGAGTATAATTGAATGTCACCTCTTTCCAAACATCTGATGCTGGTAAAATAATACTAACAAAACTGTCGCTGTGGATGCTAGTGATGACTCCATAGTAGTGAAGTGGGCCACCCTAGGGTCTATGGGAATTAGCATTAAAAACACCCCTGGGCCACTCTAAGGTCTATGTAAATTTAACATGGACAAAACCTCTGGGCCACTCTAGGGTCTATGGGAATTAACATGGACAAAAATCTTGGGCTGGTCTAGGGTCTATGTAAATTTAACATTAATCACTCTGGGCCACTCTAGGGTCTATGGGAATTAACATGGACAAAAATCTTGGGTTGGTATAGGGTCTATGTAAATTTAACATTAATCACCCTGGGCCACCCTAGGGTCTATGGGAATTAACATGGACAAAACGCCCCTGGGCCTGTTTAGGGTCTATGTAAATTTAACATGGGAATATAGTTTGGGCCTGTTGAGCGTCAAGGGGAATTTAACATGGGAATAAATCGTGGCCCTGTTGAGCGTGAAGGGGAATTGAACATGGGAATAGATCGTGAGCCTGTTTAGCGTCAAGGGAAATTGAACATGGTGGGTCTGTATAGCGTCAAGGGGAATTGAACATGGCGGGACTGTCTAGGGACAATGATGGTAGAGGGCCAAACACAACAGAGACAGAGACAGACATACTCTAGTACAAGCCTGAGATTTATATATAAAGCATTACCAAGACCTGAAATTTTGCTGGGGTGTTCAAAAATTTGCATAATTGTAATGATGCTATAAATAGCTATAATCAAGGAAATGCTCAACGACAAAATGGATGTGACTAAAAGTAACGCTAAAATGACGAAATTGTCCCAGAATTTAAAGGAAAATAAACATATCCCCGAAAATTCAGTTACAATGGTTTAGACTAAAATGGATAAAATTAGTAACTACTTACAATAGCAACTTGTGTGACGATCGTGGATAAATACCTATGTATCTATAATCAGCTGAAATTCATATGAAATCCCACTATCTATTTATAGCTCCAACTTGTGGGTTATTCCTTTGGAAAATCCCACTATCTTTTATAGCCTCAGCTTGAGTGACGTTCCTGTTTATGAACTCTAGTACATATGTATAGCTACAACCTGTGGAAATCCCCAAGTCCATATTTATAATCTCAAAATTTCCAGCGTCAGTGACGTCACTGTACTGAACACTAGGGATAAATGGCAACAGTGTTGCAAGTGGCTGACCTGAATACGCGCTACTGTAGGTAGGTAGGTAGAATGTATTTGATAGGCATAAAGGGAGTTTTATAGGGACAAACAGAGACCAATGCACACACACACACACACACACACACCACAGAGGGAAGTAGAAAAAACAAACCCAAAATACACAATTCACACAGGGAAGAGGAAAAGACCAACAAATATACTATCCAGACGTTCTTACACTAACACACACACACACACACACACACAGATCGAAGAATAAAACCAAAATTAAAATATACTATCCATACAAACGTACGCTAACCCATACAAACCCCAAAATATACTATCCACACAAACGTACGCGAACGCATAAAAACCCCAAATATCCTATCCACACAACGTCGCTAACGCGTACAAACCCCAAATATACTATCCACACAAACGTACGCGAACGCATAAAAACCCCAAATATACTATCCACACAACGTCGCTAACGCATAAAAACCCCAAATCTACTATCCACACAACGTCGCTAACGCATACAAACCCCAAATATACTATCCACACAACGTCGCTAACACGTACAAGTCCCAAAATATACTATCCACACAAACGTACGCGAACGCATAAAAACCCCAAAATATACTATCCACACAACGTCGCTACATACAAACCCAAAATATACTGTCCACACGGAAGGGAGGGAAAACAAAACCAAATATACTATCCATACAAGCGTACGTGAACGCATACAAACCCCAAATATACTATCCACACAACGTCGCTAATGCATAAAAACCCCAAATATACTATCCACACAACGTCGCTAACTCATACAAACCACAAATATACTATTCACACAACGTCGCTAACGCATACAAACCCCAAATATACTATCCACACTCGGGAGGAAGAAGAAAAAAAAACAACCAAATATACGATCTACACAACGTACGCGAACACACACACACACACACACACACACACACACACACACGCACACCACAGAGGGAAGAAGAAGAAAACCATTATACACTATCCACACGTAGTGAAGAAATAACCCTTTATATATACTATCAACAGAGAGTGAAGAAAATAACCCATTATATTCCATCAACACAGAGTGAAGAAGAAAAAGTTTTTTGAAAGCACCTAAGCCTTTACCTGCAATGACCAACTCTGCCAAACACCTACACCCCCACCCCCACCCCCAACACTACAAAACCCATTTAACCCGTTATTTTATGGCATCAGTGTGTGATTTAGGAAACATCAAGACACAAAATGATGGATGAATAGACTGACTATTGTTTACCGACTTGCATGCCTAAAGAGCGTGCGTGAAGGAAAACATCCTTCCATTTCAATTCTAACTAAAACATGATCCAGAGGGATAGAGAGAGGTGAAAGAGCACAATTTCATAAAGTGTGAGTAAAAACAAAACACGCCATCCTTATTATACAATGTCAAGACCACGAGATACTTACGTTTTCTTTCTGGTCTATTCTCTTTTAGAAGATAGTATGAAATTTCACACCAGGGCCAACGCATCGGCTCACATTGTCAATTTTTCCATTTCCATGTCTTCACTGGCACAAGTTCTTCCTCATCTTCAATTTCTTCTTCTTCTGAATCCCTCTTCTTTTTTTTTGTCTTGTTTCTGTTTCTTCTCTTTTCTCTTTGGGCACTCTGAATCCCAGTGTCCTTTCTCCTGCCAACGATATTAGGTATCTTGACTTTTGTCTCTCTTTCTTAGACGAAGCAGGTATTCTGGAGACAAATGCCCATTTACCTTTGCAGATATAGCAAACTTCATCAGCACTTACACACTTTCGTATGACTCTCATCAAATCAACGACCAAAAGAGTAAGTTTGTTTGCCACTTTCGCCTGTGAATTATGCTTTCGTATGACTTTTAGCATATATTTGACCAGCAGGTCGATCTGTGTTGTCTCTTCCATCTTCTTGATCGTTTGAGAGTGGAATGAATACTCTGACGCTAAGACACTCTCCTTATATACAGGGACCTGCTGCGTATGAAACCTAGTCAAATGTAATTTTGCAATAAGATGAAACGATTTCATTGAGAAAGTAAAAGTCAATGACGTGCCGTGTCGCCTCACACAAGACCTGAAGTGTTAGCTCAGATCCGTGTCAGCGATTTCGAAGACGACATAACTGAGCTTTAATCAATGCTCTCCAATTATGCCACAAAACCACGAGTCCTGATTCACGCCAAAAGAAATTTCGTTCGGTCCATAAAAAATAGTATCACATCTGAGAAACGCAAAAACGAACTTCCAGAAAACTCAGAACGACGGCTTACACCTACAACGTGAAATGTATGAGTTCAAGTAGTGCGTAAAACTTAGTCAAATTAAATTTTTATAGTCAAGACGAAACGATCTCTTTTCGAAGAAGAAAGCAGATACCAAGCGACAATGGCGATCAGTGCCACACAACACTTTTCAAAATGTGTATTATTAGAGGTTGGTTCTAGCGATCTGCACGGTTAAATTAAATGTTGATGTATTTTGCAATAAGACGGACACAATTTCCATGGGATCGCCCATGGTACCATTGTTCGTGCATTAGTTTAATTTTTTTAAATATTTTTTTATATAAATCGCCTATAGGATAGACCCAGTAAAGCATGGCCATTCTCGTCACTGTGTGAATAGCTACTCAAGTCAATTCGAAGTGAACGCGGTAAGAAAATAAGTATAGCCAATGAAATGGCTTACAACGGGTGATGCATTGTTTTGTTCTAGGACTGTGTGGCATAATAATCCCTACGCTCTTGCGTTGTTACCATTACAGTGCAGACAGACTGGAATGTGAACTTACAAGCCCTCTTTGTGTATTGTACCATTTCTTCTTACCACATCAAAATACTGAGCGTCACAGTATTGGTTCGCGTTTTCAAGCTGACCATTTTTTTATATCTTACTTAAACATTTTAACGTAAACACTCACACTCACATCGGTAGAGTCAGAACAGACGTGTTACAGTATTGAGGGGTATGCTATCTTTTTTTTCTTCAAACTAATAAATTTGGGGTTTGTATGAAGTAAAGAACCGAAAGTACAGTGAACCTCAAGGATGATGACCCAATCTGTCTGTCTATTGATACGTGTATTTACTTAAGAAGAAATATGACCTCTAAAACACAAAGAGATACGGCAAGCATGATTAGAATGAACATGACAATGTTTTCCTTCACGCCCGTATAATTTAGAGTTTCAATCATCTTTCAAGACAAACTTGGTCTCCTTTTGTAGGGCTTGAAATAAAAAAAAAACTGAAAAATCTTAAGCACTTTGCTATAGGTAATTTCATCAACAGACTAAACAACATAAATACCGTTACAACACTAGAAAGCCTTAAATCTTCTATCAAAAAGAAATGCATCAAAAAATTCAAGATTAACGATAACTAACCAATGAAACCGAATTTAACAAAGGCAATGACATGTGAAGAAATGTCTCTCACTTTGGAAAGGTAGGCGAATGTAATCTGTCATGCACCATCAACTTAAAAAAATTATAAACAGAGAGAAATCTGAATTCAAAATTCAGTTGGTTTTTTTTTTTTCAAAATTGTTTCGTTTCTTTTTTCTTTTTTGGAACAAATCTAAGCACTAATATAGAGTGGAAAAGGGAAAATGCACATAAAAGCTTTGATATTTCTGAAAAAATGAGGGGATATTCCTAATGTTCATAATCACCTATATATGCTTGGACTTGTCTGTGACTTATCCACAAAACAAGATGTACATATTTCTGGTCAAGCTGCAAGTGTGTGGGTGTTTTGGAAAATGGTAAAAACTGGATATACAATTTTCTCGTGACACTTATAAAGTGAAGAGTCTGTGCAAGTGTCAAAAGCCAAAGTCATATAAGTTTTGTATTTTGTACGGCTTGTAAAGATTTCCACTTTAGAAAATGTGAAGTATCACAAGTTATTATCACAAACAGAAGTGGAACACAGGGGCTTGCAAGAAAGAAAATAACCCAGACAGTTGGTGTCATCAAGAGTGCTAGAGACGGTACCCGAACTTGCTTGCTTGCTTACTTGAATTAAAGTGATTTTCGCTCCAATGGAGCATGTATCACTGGTTTAATCACGCACCGCGTGATTTTTAATTACTCCTGGGGAAGGAAAGAGAGCCTCATCCCCCAGGCTTTTATGTACTCACAGACTACTTTTAAATTTAGCCACTCAGGTGTAGGACTAACTAGTCCTTAACAACCTGACAGAAAGGCTTTAAACATGAGTGGGAATAGTCTCACCACACACTCATTTTTCTTAGTTGGTTTGAAATGCCTCAGGTGTCAACCCAAGCAGTATGTAAAGCCCGGTACGATTGGTCGGTAGCGATGACGTCACATTAGGACACATGGGCGTGTGGCAGGTGGAAATCGTTCCACATTCTGCCACGTGTACGATGTCCGAGCGTGGTAAAGGAGGAAAAAAGGTGCTCAGCAAGCCAGCGATGGATGTTAAGTACTCCCCAAAACGCTAGCCCGTACTTATTTCAAATCTAGTCCCGTTTTTGCTAATGGACAATAAAAAGTACCAATAATGTGTTTTCCACCTGTGCAATTAGTTCAAATCTAACGAGTCTGCTAAATTTCCTACTTCCTAACGTATCTATCTAATATTAGTACTTAGTATACATAAAAATAACCATACTGGTCTTATTTAAATTAATATGTCTAAGCGACATATACAAGTTTTGTCACTGTTAGGTTTAACAAGTTAAATTTGTTGTGGTGTTCCAATGGGTCAAGTTTGTTTCGAGAATAGTTTAGTCAAGGAGGGATACCAAGCCAAATATGGTTCCCTATTTAATAAAAGGCAATCTTTTGGAGCCCTAAAAAGGGCTGTTTTTTCTGCTAGAAGGTACCACGTCTCTCTTTCGCCCTCACAATCTTTCCCGCACTCCTAGTCTCATAATTCTTGATATCAGGAAATGCCATCAGTCAACTTGTAGAAGCTGCTGCTTACATTGTCGCCCATCATGGCAACGCATTTCCTGATATCAAGAATCATGAGATTAGGAGTGCGGGAAAGATCGTGAGGGCGAAAG
Source organism: Sinohyriopsis cumingii (assembly GCA_028554795.2). Classification (NCBI taxonomy): domain Eukaryota; kingdom Metazoa; phylum Mollusca; class Bivalvia; order Unionida; family Unionidae; genus Sinohyriopsis; species Sinohyriopsis cumingii. The sequence goes on along the minus strand of CM068842.1, from coordinate 24,390,612 downwards.
AGAGACGTGGTACCTTCTAGCAGAAAAAAACGGCCCTTTTTAGGGCTCCAAAAGATTGCCTTTTATTAAATAGGGAACCATATTTGGCTTGGTATCCCTCCTTGACTAAGCTATTCTCGAAACAAACTTGACCCATTGGAACACCACAACAAACTTAACTTGTTAAACCTAACAGTGACAAAACTTGTATATGTCGCTTAGACATATTAATTTAAATAAGACCAGTATGGTTATTTTATGTATACTAAGTACTAATATTAGATAGATACGTTAGGAAGTAGGAAATTTAGCAGACTCGTTAGATTTGAACTAATTGCACAGGTGGAAAACACATTATTGGTTCTTTTTATTGTCCATTAGCAAAAACGGGACCAGATTTGAAATAAGTACGGGCTAGCGTTTTGGGGAGTACTTAACATCCATCGCTGGCTTGCTGAGCACCTTTTTTCCTCCTTTACCACGCTCGGACATCGTACACGTGGCAGAATGTGGAACGATTTCCACCTGCCACACGCCCATGTGTCCTAATGTGACGTCATCGCTACCGACCAATCGTACCGGGCTTTACATACTGCTTGGGTTGACACCTGAGGCATTTCAAACCAACTAAGAAAAATGAGTGTGTGGTGAGATTATTCCCACTCATGTTTAAAGCCTTTCTGTCAGGTTGTTAAGGACTAGTTAGTCCTACACCTGAGTGGCTAAATTTAAAAGTAGTCTGTGAGTACATAAAAGCCTGGGGGATGAGGCTCTCTTTCCTTCCCCAGGAGTAATTAAAAATCACGCGGTGCGTGATTAAACCAGTGATACATGCTCCATTGGAGCGAAAATCACTTTAATTCAAGTAAGCAAGCAAGCAAGTTCGGGTACCGTCTCTAGCACTCTTGATGACACCAACTGTCTGGGTTATTTTCTTTCTTGCAAGCCCCTGTGTTCCACTTCTGTTTGTGATAATAACTTGTGATACTTCACATTTTCTAAAGTGGAAATCTTTACAAGCCGTACAAAATACAAAACTTATATGACTTTGGCTTTTGACACTTGCACAGACTCTTCACTTTATAAGTGTCACGAGAAAATTGTATATCCAGTTTTTACCATTTTCCAAAACACCCACACACTTGCAGCTTGACCAGAAATATGTACATCTTGTTTTGTGGATAAGTCACAGACAAGTCCAAGCATATATAGGTGATTATGAACATTAGGAATATCCCCTCATTTTTTCAGAAATATCAAAGCTTTTATGTGCATTTTCCCTTTTCCACTCTATATTAGTGCTTAGATTTGTTCCAAAAAAGAAAAAAGAAACGAAACAATTTTGAAAAAAAAAAACCAACTGAATTTTGAATTCAGATTTCTCTCTGTTTATATTTTTTTTAAGTTGATGGTGCATGACAGATTACATTCGCCTACCTTTCCAAAGTGAGAGACATTTCTTCACATGTCATTGCCTTTGTTAAATTCGGTTTCATTGGTTAGTTATCGTTAATCTTGAATTTTTTGATGCATTTCTTTTTGATAGAAGATTTAAGGCTTTCTAGTGTTGTAACGGTATTTATGTTGTTTAGTCTGTTGACGAAATTATCTATAGCAAAGTGCTTAAGATTTTTCAGTTTTTTTTTTTATTTCAAGCCCTACAAAAGGAGACCAAGTTTGTCTTGAAAGATGATTGAAACTCTAAATTACACGGGCGTGAAGGAAAACATTGTTATGTTCATTCTAATCATGCTTGCCGTATCTCTTTGTGTTTTAGAGGTCATATTTCTTCTTAAGTAAATACACGCATCAATAGACAGACAGATTGGGTCATCATCCTTGAGGTTCACTGTACTTTCGGTTCTTTACTTCATACAAACCCCAAATTTATTAGTTTGAAGAAAAAAAGATAACATACCCCTCAATACTGTAACACGTCTGTTCTGACTCTACCGATGTGAGTGTGAGTGTTTACGTTAAAATGTTTAAGTAAGATATAAAAAAATGGTCAGCTTGAAAACGCGAACCAATACTGTGACGCTCAGTATTTTGATGTGGTAAGAAGAAATGGTACAATACACAAAGAGGGCTTGTAAGTTCACATTCCAGTCTGTCTGCACTGTAATGGTAACAACGCAAGAGCGTAGGGATTATTATGCCACACAGTCCTAGAACAAAACAATGCATCACCCGTTGTAAGCCATTTCATTGGCTATACTTATTTTCTTACCGCGTTCACTTCGAATTGACTTGAGTAGCTATTCACACAGTGACGAGAATGGCCATGCTTTACTGGGTCTATCCTATAGGCGATTTATATAAAAAAATATTTAAAAAAATTAAACTAATGCACGAACAATGGTACCATGGGCGATCCCATGGAAATTGTGTCCGTCTTATTGCAAAATACATCAACATTTAATTTAACCGTGCAGATCGCTAGAACCAACCTCTAATAATACACATTTTGAAAAGTGTTGTGTGACACTGATCGCCATTGTCGCTTGGTATCTGCTTTCTTCTTCGAAAAGAGATCGTTTCGTCTTGACTATAAAAATTTAATTTGACTAAGTTTTACGCACTACTTGAACTCATACATTTCACGTTGTAGGTGTAAGCCGTCGTTCTGAGTTTTCTGGAAGTTCGTTTTTGCGTTTCTCAGATGTGATACTATTTTTTATGGACCGAACGAAATTTCTTTTGGCGTGAATCAGGACTCGTGGTTTTGTGGCATAATTGGAGAGCATTGATTAAAGCTCAGTTATGTCGTCTTCGAAATCGCTGACACGGATCTGAGCTAACACTTCAGGTCTTGTGTGAGGCGACACGGCACGTCATTGACTTTTACTTTCTCAATGAAATCGTTTCATCTTATTGCAAAATTACATTTGACTAGGTTTCATACGCAGCAGGTCCCTGTATATAAGGAGAGTGTCTTAGCGTCAGAGTATTCATTCCACTCTCAAACGATCAAGAAGATGGAAGAGACAACACAGATCGACCTGCTGGTCAAATATATGCTAAAAGTCATACGAAAGCATAATTCACAGGCGAAAGTGGCAAACAAACTTACTCTTTTGGTCGTTGATTTGATGAGAGTCATACGAAAGTGTGTAAGTGCTGATGAAGTTTGCTATATCTGCAAAGGTAAATGGGCATTTGTCTCCAGAATACCTGCTTCGTCTAAGAAAGAGAGACAAAAGTCAAGATACCTAATATCGTTGGCAGGAGAAAGGACACTGGGATTCAGAGTGCCCAAAGAGAAAAGAGAAGAAACAGAAACAAGACAAAAAAAAGAAGAGGGATTCAGAAGAAGAAGAAATTGAAGATGAGGAAGAACTTGTGCCAGTGAAGACATGGAAATGGAAAAATTGACAATGTGAGCCGATGCGTTGGCCCTGGTGTGAAATTTCATACTATCTTCTAAAAGAGAATAGACCAGAAAGAAAACGTAAGTATCTCGTGGTCTTGACATTGTATAATAAGGATGGCGTGTTTTGTTTTTACTCACACTTTATGAAATTGTGCTCTTTCACCTCTCTCTATCCCTCTGGATCATGTTTTAGTTAGAATTGAAATGGAAGGATGTTTTCCTTCACGCACGCTCTTTAGGCATGCAAGTCGGTAAACAATAGTCAGTCTATTCATCCATCATTTTGTGTCTTGATGTTTCCTAAATCACACACTGATGCCATAAAATAACGGGTTAAATGGGTTTTGTAGTGTTGGGGGTGGGGGTGGGGGTGTAGGTGTTTGGCAGAGTTGGTCATTGCAGGTAAAGGCTTAGGTGCTTTCAAAAAACTTTTTCTTCTTCACTCTGTGTTGATGGAATATAATGGGTTATTTTCTTCACTCTCTGTTGATAGTATATATAAAGGGTTATTTCTTCACTACGTGTGGATAGTGTATAATGGTTTTCTTCTTCTTCCCTCTGTGGTGTGCGTGTGTGTGTGTGTGTGTGTGTGTGTGTGTGTGTGTGTGTTCGCGTACGTTGTGTAGATCGTATATTTGGTTGTTTTTTTTTCTTCTTCCTCCCGAGTGTGGATAGTATATTTGGGGTTTGTATGCGTTAGCGACGTTGTGTGAATAGTATATTTGTGGTTTGTATGAGTTAGCGACGTTGTGTGGATAGTATATTTGGGGTTTTTATGCATTAGCGACGTTGTGTGGATAGTATATTTGGGGTTTGTATGCGTTCACGTACGCTTGTATGGATAGTATATTTGGTTTTGTTTTCCCTCCCTTCCGTGTGGACAGTATATTTTGGGTTTGTATGTAGCGACGTTGTGTGGATAGTATATTTTGGGGTTTTTATGCGTTCGCGTACGTTTGTGTGGATAGTATATTTTGGGACTTGTACGTGTTAGCGACGTTGTGTGGATAGTATATTTGGGGTTTGTATGCGTTAGCGACGTTGTGTGGATAGTAGATTTGGGGTTTTTATGCGTTAGCGACGTTGTGTGGATAGTATATTTGGGGTTTTTATGCGTTCGCGTACGTTTGTGTGGATAGTATATTTGGGGTTTGTACGCGTTAGCGACGTTGTGTGGATAGGATATTTGGGGTTTTTATGCGTTCGCGTACGTTTGTGTGGATAGTATATTTTGGGGTTTGTATGGGTTAGCGTACGTTTGTATGGATAGTATATTTTAATTTTGGTTTTATTCTTCGATCTGTGTGTGTGTGTGTGTGTGTGTGTTAGTGTAAGAACGTCTGGATAGTATATTTGTTGGTCTTTTCCTCTTCCCTGTGTGAATTGTGTATTTTGGGTTTGTTTTTTCTACTTCCCTCTGTGGTGTGTGTGTGTGTGTGTGTGTGTGCATTGGTCTCTGTTTGTCCCTATAAAACTCCCTTTATGCCTATCAAATACATTCTACCTACCTACCTACAGTAGCGCGTATTCAGGTCAGCCACTTGCAACACTGTTGCCATTTATCCCTAGTGTTCAGTACAGTGACGTCACTGACGCTGGAAATTTTGAGATTATAAATATGGACTTGGGGATTTCCACAGGTTGTAGCTATACATATGTACTAGAGTTCATAAACAGGAACGTCACTCAAGCTGAGGCTATAAAAGATAGTGGGATTTTCCAAAGGAATAACCCACAAGTTGGAGCTATAAATAGATAGTGGGATTTCATATGAATTTCAGCTGATTATAGATACATAGGTATTTATCCACGATCGTCACACAAGTTGCTATTGTAAGTAGTTACTAATTTTATCCATTTTAGTCTAAACCATTGTAACTGAATTTTCGGGGATATGTTTATTTTCCTTTAAATTCTGGGACAATTTCGTCATTTTAGCGTTACTTTTAGTCACATCCATTTTGTCGTTGAGCATTTCCTTGATTATAGCTATTTATAGCATCATTACAATTATGCAAATTTTTGAACACCCCAGCAAAATTTCAGGTCTTGGTAATGCTTTATATATAAATCTCAGGCTTGTACTAGAGTATGTCTGTCTCTGTCTCTGTTGTGTTTGGCCCTCTACCATCATTGTCCCTAGACAGTCCCGCCATGTTCAATTCCCCTTGACGCTATACAGACCCACCATGTTCAATTTCCCTTGACGCTAAACAGGCTCACGATCTATTCCCATGTTCAATTCCCCTTCACGCTCAACAGGGCCACGATTTATTCCCATGTTAAATTCCCCTTGACGCTCAACAGGCCCAAACTATATTCCCATGTTAAATTTACATAGACCCTAAACAGGCCCAGGGGCGTTTTGTCCATGTTAATTCCCATAGACCCTAGGGTGGCCCAGGGTGATTAATGTTAAATTTACATAGACCCTATACCAACCCAAGATTTTTGTCCATGTTAATTCCCATAGACCCTAGAGTGGCCCAGAGTGATTAATGTTAAATTTACATAGACCCTAGACCAGCCCAAGATTTTTGTCCATGTTAATTCCCATAGACCCTAGAGTGGCCCAGAGGTTTTGTCCATGTTAAATTTACATAGACCTTAGAGTGGCCCAGGGGTGTTTTTAATGCTAATTCCCATAGACCCTAGGGTGGCCCACTTCACTACTTTCCATCAATCTAAGAAAGAACAACGATTGATGTCTTTCATGGGTCAAGGCGGTAAATCAACATTGTCATGGTTGACAATGAATGCAGATAGCGTTCAAAGTACAGTTAATGGTTAATTCACATGACATATACTCCATATAGCATCACAGCAAGGTGTTTCTGCACCAAGGCATATATTCGTCGCATTTCAAGATATCGCACGAATAAACGATCAAAATAATAGCATAAAGATATTGGACAAACTAGGTGTTTGTGAAGTTTCTTTAAGGAAAGGATAAACGGACATCAAGAACCATCTGAAGATATACTGTTAAATTTTGATCAAAATCATATAGTGCGTGTATATCATCATTTGATGAAGTTGATGGGGCGTGATCAAAATATTGATTCTGGTTTACAGATATTACAATTAGATTTTACAACATTTTATCCGATATATCACTTTTCTCTGGAACATTTAGATTTACTTAGACAATATGTCTTTGATATACATTTTCGAGCTCGTGTAAATAGTGATGATGATGCAGTCCCTAACTACAGAGCAATCGCTTTTATACTCAGTGTTAAAGCGATGCTGCTTGAAGGTTTTGGTGGACGAATGAGAGTCATTGCTGCTCCAATAGAAAACATGTAACTCAATCGCTCATGATATTTATAATGTTAGTGTCAATGTGACTCCTGGCCAGATTAAAAAGCTTCAATCAAAATCAGCAAAGAAATGTGGATTAAAAATATGTGGCCGTGGAGTAATTGTAGTACTAGACGCAATATCAAAATCTTCCGATTCACCTCATACATGCGTACATGAGTTCTTTTTAAAAAATTACTAATTATATAATGGTTGATATATATTGAAGATCTTCTTCTATCAAAAAGAAAAAAGATGATATTGATTTGTCGAATTATGCTACTAGAGATGATCTTGCTGATCTTATGAACCTTTCTGGAGTTGACCGGGATGAAGTTGTTATTTTTCAGGATAAATACGGTGTTTTAAAGACGGGTAACATTATGTGGGTCGACATAGTTCGTAGAGTTCTCGGTGCTTCCACGGATAACATTCCAGTATTTACTGACGGCGGCAGAATCAGAGACTCAAATGTATCAAGTGCAACTATCAGAAATGAAATTATAAAAGTGTTACTAATCGTTAACCTTCAGGTAACATCCCTTTATCACTGAGTATAACAGCGAGTGCTCTGTAATTAGGGATTGCAGCATCATCACTGTTCACACGAGCTCGAAAATGTATCTAAAAGACATACGTTACTCAACTAACAGTAATTAGACACATACATGTTAAGTACTGAATGATGACGAAAAAAATATCACGCAGTAACTAGCAAGGTAGCTACTTAATTATTCTACCTCTAGCTTGACAGAGTTACCTGCCTTCATATGTTTGTATCTAACACAATCGGGAGATACTTAAATGTTACTTTTTGTTTATATTTCTTCTAAAATGCTGATTTGTGTATTTTATTCGCGACGTTTTTTAACAAATTTGGGTGAATATCAAAATATTTTCCAGCTTCATTCATTGATTGAAATATTATTTGTTTCCCAGTATCTGTATTTACAGCTTTAATAACCCTCCTTGCAATTTTTTTATATCTCCAAGTATCTCAAAATTTGCTATTTTGACTTTGTGTAACAGCTCGTAAATTACACAAGGAATTATCAAGTTTTCTGCCGTTGATATCATCAATCACAAGGCCATCTTCAATTACCTCGTGAAAACACTCATAGACAAATTTATGAGAGAGATGATGTTTCTTCCCCCAGCAATAAATTTGAGATAGCCAGTATTAATGACAGAACAGGCTAGTTTTTATAGTCAACAGTGCCTGATGATACCATCACGAGATGCCTCGTAATCATTGATGATAGGATGTTTTACAAATTCATTTTGCTCCATTTAATATAATAATATTATTTGTCTAGATAGTTATTTTGAAAATCTGGCATGATAATCTTCAGCATTTTTTATGCCTTTTTCATTATTGTCAGTGTTATATTTTTATCATAATATCGTTTCAGCTCAATGTAATCTTTACCACCACAGTGCACACATAACTGTGTGTCACCTCTAACCCCAACACCACACTTCAAACACGGTTCTGGTCCTAGACTTCCTCTTCGTACACTTTGTAAGTGAAGTTCACATAATTCGTTTATGCAAGCTTTGTTACAGGGAACTGTAGTACCTATCATAAGCCACCTACAGCCAATCTTTGTTTGAATCATTCTATATTCATGTGTGGTCAGCATTCAGAATTATACGCGACACCAAAGGTGTTATCGATGCTACAGAGAATTACCAACGAGCGGCGACGATTATTAAATTATCTCGACAATCAAAAGATGTCTTTTTTAAAAAAAAAATATTGCGAAAGTAGATGATACTTGGATTATCGTGACAAACGTGACCTTGTCCGTCTTCACACTGGAAATATTGTTACGTTAAATAAAAATTCCGAACCAGGAATGTTGACTGGTATTGATAAGCCGTATTATGAACGAGCGTATCCTGTAATTGCAGTTATTGATGCAATAAATCCGATATATGATAAACCTAGCGTTCATGACCTAAAACCAATAAAATTTTAAAAAATACATTGTGTAGCCGAGCGAATTACAGAACATTTCATAAACGCGATACGTGGAAATAAACTAACTGATCTAAGACGTAATTTTTTTTTAAGGACTGGGCAGAAACAGTTAAAGATACTGAAGCGTCGATCTAAAAAGACGTTGCTGAACTGGAAAAGAAATGAAAATTCCCAATAATGTTAAAACAATAACCGGAGAGATTTTGTACGAATCAAAATATAAATCGAAAGGAGCTCCGACAAATATTGATCATGAGCGTTCGTGGGTGGTGATAATATTTCCTCGAGATAGAACAGTTAAATTTTATCAAAGAAATATTTTCGATTTTATTAATTAGATTCGTACAAGTGATCCTGTACCTGTATGGTTGTTACAAAGCTCTGAAGATGATAGTGATCTGATATTAATGCCTAATGAAAATATTTGCATCGAAGAAAAGTGCAGATTTGATGAGTTTGTAAGACCTAACGGTAATATTTATCGAACAGAGTCTCTTCATATAAAATATGAAAGATCTTGCGTTAACATATACCAGCGAGTGTGAACATTTACTTGGTACTTGTTTAACTGTTTAATCTGTCTAAGCTTATTTCGCCAGAGAGAAAAGTTGGTGGAAGCCGACTCGGTTTAAATTTATCGATGATGTAATATCAAGTTGTGTCGACTATGGGACATGTCGGAGTATGGAATACCAAATACGATTACAGAAATATGATGTCATTTGATATATCAGCCTGTTATCCTGGAAGTTTTCTTGGAATGGGAGAATGTTCAGAATATTTTAATAGATTTGGACATCCAATCATTGAAATTATTCGAGTTTCTCTAAACGGACCGCTACCAGATTTCAACGTTACGGATTTTGCACGAATTGCATCATTTAAGCTTGCAGAAAATCTTCATCCGATTTTTTATGTCTGGTTTAGTAAATATTTTTCAGAGGAAATGTGGGTACCAAAAGTATTGTTATGATACATGCTTGATTCAGGATTTTTTAAAATTGTTAACAGTGAGTGAGATATTAATGTAGTGTCGTTAACAAAAACAAGTTTGGTTACCAGATGAAAGAATTTTTTTGGATCCATTTGAGGATGAAGATAAGATTGCTCATGAAAATAAACAAGCAAAGGATCTCAGTAGAAGAAGATAATTGGAAAGTTTACGCAAGACGGTTTACATAATCATAAACGAAGCTGTTGTGGGTTAATTACTGACGATACTGAATTAGATTTTATCATCGCCGATACAAGAAAACAAATTATATATATATATATATATATATATATATATATATATATATATATATATATATATATATATATATATATATATATATATATATATATATATATATATATATATATATATATATATATATATATATATATGTTACATAGATGGCGACGCACCACATTATACTCATTTAAGATCTTCGATGCTCGCGTATGTTTCAATAAATATATGGTCGATGGTGAATAGATTCTCTAAATTAGCCATTAGAGTCGCGACTGATTCATTTTATACCGATAATAAACATGCATATTTGTTAAAACGACTAAATATCGGCACTGAATCATCATGGGGTGGATGGAGATTGAAAAAAGAACAACTACACTATTATGATGAAAGAGCTGATGTCGAGTGTAAAAATACTTATTGTGAAAATATTAAAGAAACAATATTATTATCCCCATCGGTATATGATCCTGTTGCCAGACATAAAACAAGTTTTATAAACGGACCAGGTGGATCAGGAAAAACAACACATGTGATCGAATTATTTCGTCAGGGTTCTTCAAACTCTTTTGATATGGTTGTATTAACACCTACACATAGACTCTCCAGAAAAATGAAAGAGAGAGGGGTAAAATGTAATACTTATTGTAGCTTCTTTCGGTGGAAGGGTGATAAATGGACTCCTGAACGAATGGGTGAAACATATATTCCGCTAATTATTATCTGGGATGAAATATGTACCGTTTTATTAGAAACGATTAAAATATTTATTGATTGTTGTTGACAAAAATACTGCTGTAATAATGTGTGGCGATCATGGTCAACTGTCACCTTTTGTTGGATTGTCTCCATATAAATGGCTAAAAATGTTTGTTGATTGTTATGAAGAAATAAGTGCGAAATAATGCGTGAGACAATTTCAGAAACTCCTATAAACACTTTTTGGAATTTATGGAGACCAGATGGACAGCGTTCTTTTGCATACCAGGGCCCAGCAACGTGGAATGAATTGCCCACTGAACTTAGCCCACTGAACTTAGACACAAAGACACAGTGATCACATTCAAGAGTGCTCTCAAAACTCACTTATTTCGACTGCAAGAACAAACTTAAAAACCTAATAATGTTTCCTACCATAAATATTCTCAGCATGTTTTTTTTTTCTTCTATGTTTTCAAATTTCATGGTGTTGTCTTTGTAATCATATCATTATATATATTTTTTATGATATAGGTGTTGTCTAATGTTGTAAAGCGCTTAGAGCTTCTAAAGATTAGGCGCTATACAAAGTCCTCATTATTATTATTATTAATTATTATTATTATTATTATTATTATTATTATTATTATTATTATTATTTGATAGTTGCAAGTAGAAAGATAGTTAGTGATACACTTCAACAACAATTATTTATGTTACATAAAGAAATTTTTTCAAATCTACCTGTACCATTGTGTTATCGACCAGCAGATACGCGACGACAGAATGTCGAAGTTGATATACCAGGATCGTCAGAAAAACAAAATCTTGTGTTAAATGATAGTGCTTTAGTTCCTGTCAGTGTTGTTGAGAGCGCGTGAACGATGGACAAAACTCCGTGGACTCTAGGATATGCTACAACGATTCTGACATCACAAGGATTAAATATTTCTGATACCAATATTTGGATTGTTGATGATAGTATCGAATGGTCAAATTTAGTTTATCTCGCAGTTTCTCGAGTCAGAAGAATATCTCAGCTGCGGAGGGTTATTATAGACTTTATAGAAACTGCTGGTAATAGCGATAATGTTATTGATAATGATGTAGTAAGAAAAAAATGAGTTAGTTATAAACAATGTTACAAAAAAAATAAACGTGACTTTAATATTGATGTTGAATTTATCATGACGCTGAAGCAACAGGAAAATAGTCACTGTGCAAGCTGTAACACAGTAATGTTGTGGCAGTATACAAATAATAATCCATGACAATTTACCGTAGACATAATTAAGTGTAATTTTGGTTAGACACGCGAAAATGTGATGCTGACCTGTCTTGAGTGTAATTGACATAGAGGTGCTAGTTTACAAAAGTGAACGCCTAATTGTGTGTTTTCAGGAATTAATTGTAATTGTTCACGTACAAATCCACGTTGAGGAGCAATTGAATCTACTCTGTAGATTGCAGGTCTACCCGTGGATCTTACCAAGCTGGACATTTTTTGTGTCGTAATACTCCAAATAGGATCAGTCGCTCTTAATTTTTACCACCTTCAAGTTCACCAGGTTCATATAAATATCTCACAGTCACATTACCTAGTACTGGTTGTTTTGAAAAGACATGTCGTTGTATTGGCATATGTTTTTTCTGTGATCGCATTGGTAGGTTACATAGAAATCGCACGAGTAATTTCATTATTTAACGCAGCTATCACACTTGGTAGTCTTGCAACCCATTCACGAGATCTCTTGTGTTTCTGAATTATTTATTTTGCATACTGATATCCAAACAATCTCTCAGCAAGTGTTCGATTGAATCGTTTAACAATTGTCTGATCGTGATGAACTGAGATATGTCCTCGTCTGATTTTGACGTTATGTTTTTTTATCACAGATGATACTGCACCCAGAAGTTCCTTGTCAGGATCAACCTGCAGCAACCGTGGCCATTGCAAGGGTCCTCGTTGATAAATTCGTTCTAACGCAGAAGAAATTTCAGTTGCTGTTTTAGTTGATAGTGGCTCTGCTTTTTTTATATCTACTTGCAACGTCAACGACAGTCAACGAGTATTTGTATGTACGTGATTGACGTCTAACAATTTTAATGGTATCGTGTGATAAAAATAAAATATCTGCTTGATGAACTTCATTTGGAGCGTTGACATCAAAATGTGCATACTGAATTATTTTAGGTGGTGATAGAAATTTGCCATATTGCCTGTCGTGCCAACCACTTTGCAGCAACAGAACGTGTGGCATTTGCTGCATTAGCAAGTTTACTAATCGCTGCTCTACCCCTTCAAAATCTTCTTGAGCTATAATGAATCGATTCCATTATTTTAATAATCGGTTGATTAATTACCGGCCCTTAACACTAGTTTACTTTTCCTTGCAGATTTTACTAGGAAGCTTGCAAGTTTTTCTCTGAGAGATTTAAAAAAAATGGAATTTAACGACTGAATCAACTTCACATCTGCAAAATGTCGTTGTTGTAAATCCTTATTTGGTTGATCTCGTTCGTCAAGTCTGATATGAAGCCGAGTTCCAGGCCCACAATAATAATATCCAGGAAGATGTTTTTTCTCATGATTATTTAGCCCATGGAGCTCTTGGTAATTTTACTGATGAAGCAGGGATATCTCCACCAGACATTTTGTGTCCAGAGATAAATATATATTTTTGTACCACATTTTACTGATTTACCTGTAATTGCACGTTTTTTATTATTATTTTTTTAAATTATTGTTGTTAATCAGCTTGTTGGGGTGGATGCTCTGCATCGAGCGCAATATAGGTCCATATTATTTAGTATATTTGTACAACATGGATCTCATTGATTTGTCAGCAACACGAAAGCAAGAACCAGTGAAACATATTTCAGTTATTCCGAATCCCATCAGAATGATACTAATAGGTCCATCCGGATCGGGTAAAACACAATCACTGCTTAATTTAAAATAATAATAATAATAACAATAATAATAATGAGGACTTTGTATAGCGCCTAATCTTTAGAAGCTCTAAGCGCATTACAACATTAGACAACACTATAAGATAAAATAAAATAACAATATAATGATATGATTACAAAAACAAACACCACGATATTAGAAAACATTATTAAAAAAACATGCTGAGAATATTTAAGGTAGGAAACATTATTAGGTCTTTAAGCTTTAAGTTTGTTCTTGCAGTCGAAAAAAGTGAGTTTTGAGGACCCTCTTGAATGTGATCACTGTGTCTTTGTGTCTAAGTTCAGTGGGCATTTCATTCCACGTTTCTGGGCATGGTATGCAAAAGAACGCTGTCCATATGAGTTTGTTTTCATACTTGGAATAATGAGTATACGATTGTCAGAAGAGGAGCGTAAGTATCTTGCTGGTGTCTACACATTGGTGAGGTCGGATAGGTATGTTTGACTAGAGTCCGACAGTGAAACGTAGCACAGAGAACAAATTTTGTGTTTGTTTCTGGATCGAATGGATAGCCAGTGTAGGGTATAGAGCAGCGGGAGGTATGCTCTGATCGTGGTACTCTTAAGTATGATCCGAGCAGCTGTGTTTTGAACTTTTTGAAGTTTCTGTAGCAGATATTTAGATGAACCAGACAAAGCTGAGTTACAATAGTCCAGTCTAGAAAGTACTAATGAAAGACAAGTGTTTTAGTGGCATCAGCTGAAAGATATTTGCGAACTGAGCTGATGCGTCTCAGTTCAAGATATACAGCCTTGCATATGTTCATGAGATGTTGGTGGAATGTGAGAGTACTGTCCAGAGTAACACCTAGGTTTCGTACTGATTGTGTGAATTTAATGTTGGTGTTGCTAACATTTATTGTTTGATGTAAAAGATGTGAATGAGAAAGTCTTTGTGTTGTGATCAGAATGGCCTCAGTTTTATCATCATTCATCTGCAGCTTGTTACATGTCATCCATGATTTCACATCAGAAATGCACCTCTCTACACCTTGGATGGTAGCATCAACTTCAGTTGGGTGGCTAGATTTGTATATTTGGGTGTCATCAGCGTACAGTTGGTGAGACACTGGATGATGATCTATGACACTTGAGAGCGACTGAGTGTACAGAATGTAGAGAATAGGTCAAAGAACAGACCCCTGTGGAACACCACAACATAGATCAACTGGGCTGGTGTGTATTCCATTTGCAGATACAAGTTATGTCTTGTTGACCAAGTAGGACTTGAACCACAGTAAGGCTGTATCATGAATGCCTAATACATGCTGGAGACGGTGAAGTAATATACCATAGTCTATTGTGTCAAATGCTGCAGACAAATCAAGGAGGGTGAGGACTGTAATCTTTCCGCTATCCAACGCAGAGAGAATGTCATTAACTACTTTTAGAAGAGTAGTTTCAGTACTGTGGCAAGGGCGATATGCAGATTGTACATTGCTAAAAAGACTGTTTGAATTCAGATGCGATACAAGCTGGGATAGAACAACCTTTTCTAAGATTTTAAATATGAATGGGAGATTAGAAACTGGGCGGTAGTTCTTTAAATCGTTATGGTCTAGTGTTGGTTTCTTCAGCAGAGGCTTTACAGTGGCAATTTTTGAAAAATTATGGGAATTCCCCGGATGAGAGAGAGGTATTAATAACATCAGTTAGTGAAGGCAATACTGGATCTAAGCACTCAAGCAGCAGTGATGTTGTAATTGGATCAAGTTCACATGACTGTGGTGCACTCTTCATCAGGATTGTACGTACGAAATCCATACAAACAGGTTAAAATGCTGCTATGGATTGCCGCTCAAATTCTGTATCCCAATTGTTTGGTGACGAGTCAGTTGAAATTGTGGTGTCAAGCTTACCTCTAATGGTTTGTACTTTTTCACAGAAGAAATTTGCAAACATGTCCGGAAGGTCGACTGGAGAGAAGGTAGTTGGAAGTGGTGTAGATTTGTTCCTTTACATTAGCTTGTCAAGCTGGCTTGAGATGGCTCAAGTGGGATAAGTTATATTTAATGGCACCATCCGTAGATGATCAGCGATGCTGTGATGTGCTTAAAGATTTTAATGAAAATGCAAAATTATTGGACGATAATTGATGTAGCCCATATGTAGATGACCTCGATCGATTTATTAATAATCCCTTAGTTTACGACGATGTAATGCTGGACAAACAATCAAATCCAGCTCGGATAGTTTTTCGAGACAGACACAAAAGCATGGATGTTATATATGTAAATGAGCGATATATACAAATACATAATGTGATCAGAGATAACTGCAATATTTAAGTTGTGTTTAATGGAGCCGTTAAACTTACTCTGCGAAACATTCATCAGACTTGGTGTAGATGGGATATGGACATGATTAAGTTCAAAAACTTCTTTTCAAAAGCACAATCTACTCCACACGGATTTATAACTATAAATCTGCATGATCATCGGTTACTATATAGTACACGTCTTGATAAAATCTTTGGTTAAAATAACATTATTTTTTCATTATAGTTCTGATTTAGAATCATTTTGAACTCGTCGTATTATCTCATTTATACGATTTTCTTTTGCTTCATATATAAGTCTTTTAATTTTTTTCCTGATTCACGCTCGGAATTAAGAGACATTATAATAATTCTTAATTCAAATTCTTTATCTAAGCAGCAGCAGAGAGGGTACGACCAAACATGAGTATCCGAAAGGTAAACAAAAACAGGCATGAACAATTTAAAACACGAACGACAAAAATAAAGTCACTAAATAAACTAACCCAATCGGAGAAACTCTCAGTTTCGGTTAGAGGCTTCGGTTTTTGACGTTATTACGTTTGTACTTTTTTTAAAATAATTTTTTTCGTATGAAGTTTTATTTTTCATAAATGGACTTTCAAGCAAAGTGGTCTGTTCACCCGCCCTGCTGCTTATATGCAAATGAACTTCTCAAAAATAATTTTATTTTCATCTAACAAAACCTGGTTTTGAGTGAAATGACAATATGAATTTATGCCATAACAGATTTCAAGAAGAAGAAATCTTCATTTAATTCATGTATATCTAAAACTACTCTAAATGTTGTACCAAGGGCAAGTTAAATAAACGCTGTTAAAGTACAAACATTAAAGGCCAAACAATTCGCACATGGTATATGATAGAACTGTCTGACGTGAAACTAGTGATATAATCTTGCTGGTAAAGAAATTAGTGTTTGCTTTGTGTTTATTTATTTGTTTGTTCTCCGTTCATAAGGGGACTGTCAGGTCTGAGATCTTTTACTCTATTCTGCTGGGAAAGTTAAAGTTATATGATTGCACGAATTATATTTTTAACCTCAGAAAAGCTTCAAATAAATAATTTAAAAATAAAAGATACCAAATAAGTATATTTGGGCCTGTCTTTGTATCCATAAAAGGAAATGTATGCATAATAAGGATGATTCACATTCCATATAAGGATGTCAAATTATAAAACCCAAAAGAGTCTCGAATCCGACCTATGATGAATCCTTCGTAATCCTAACAAATTGAGAGCACTTAGTGTTTACAAATTCGATTTATAATATTTTAAATATAGTAATGACCATATCTCTCGATCTGTTGACTGTATATAAGGATATTTCTCATACAGGACAGCTAACATGTATGTCTGATCCTTTAGGTGCCCGCACTACCCGGAAATCTCACCAAATCTCGTTCCTACCGCGCACACGCCGCCCGGCTCCATTGTAAATCACAAGTGGGTTTCTTTCGAACAAGTCAACATGGCTATGTCCGGTATTTCTCTTGATGATAATGTACTTACAAAATTTACAAAGATGAAGATTACCAAAAAAACAGATGGAGATGTACAGGGCGCTAAAAGTAAATGTTTAATGATGAAATTCGACAACACTGACAAACATGTTATCGAAGATTTGGCCCAGGATTGGGATAAGATGGATTTCGACACGCTGAAATCGAGTCTTCCAGACGACGACGTTAGATACTTCGTATATGATCTATCCTACACCACTGCAGGCGGAGTTGACAACGCTAAACTTATCTTGGTCATGTGGTAAGTTCATTAAGTGATTTTCCAACCCCACCCCTTTTCTTTTGTCTTCCCCACCCACTTGTCGCGCCGGCTCAGATAGTCGTTTTGGGGTTTTTAACTGAAGGAAATAATTATAGTTACTGAAATTGGCGCTGTGGATGCCAGAGTTGAAAATAGAATTTGGGAATTTAACTCCCTGGCATGGGACCGTTGCACGGATTTCAAGTATAGTTCTACATGTAAGACCTCGACGCTGATACTTATGTTTTGGGCGTCAGGGTCTTACTGCCTAACTAACGGCGCTCTGTAGCGTGTTTTGATGTCTACTAATATTGTAACGAAAGTAAAATTTCAGGAATATCTCACTCAACTGGCAACTAACATAACGGCGCTTTTCTACAAAGTAAACTCGTTATGTTTTTTAGTCAGATTTTACTTTGATGTCTTCTCTCTTTAAAAAACAAATACTCACAAATGAAATGGACCTGTTTCCAAGTTTTATTGGCCTACATTTCAGTTGGCTGGAAACCAATGAAAGCCAGAAATGACAAAATCGGGTTAAGTTGAAATAGTATTCTTTAATGAAACGAATACAAAATATATTATGCCTATTGGTACTGTAACCAATGTTTCGTCTTGTTCAAGAAACATATCCTCCACATGAACATACTTTGGCATACCTCGACTGCCGTCGCATTTCAACAAATTCGAATGTATGTCAACAAAACATGAAAATGCATCCATTTGCTAGTGTCAGATTTTGATTCCACCAGGATAAAAACAGCACAGTAAGTATATTAATTACATATCAATTTGTGGAAGAGTGTTGATTTTGGCTGCCAAGTGTGTGAGATACTCCTAAAACTTTGATTACTCATTCCGATGTCAACCGACATCCGAACATGCTATACAAACTCATAGTAAGACATCACTAGAATAAAAAAAAAACGTGCTGTTTCTTACATTGTAGGGCTAGTTTCAAATATGGAAGATTTATTACATCTGGTTGTTTTAGATTCTCATTCGGCAGACGTGATTTTATTGTTTATAATTTATGGCACAGCAATGGTTTATTAAGTGCTGAGGCAGTTATAGTAAAGCAAATCGACCAAGGACATGCTGCTGCAGATCTTGACTGCCCGTCTTGATGAACTGACAGTGACCACAGTATTGTTGCTTACAATGTACCTGCCATACATGCACTATATCATAACGACGGGGGCGCGGGGCACATTCCTTTCTTGCACAACTTAACGAATAAACGATCAGCTGATGTTTCATGCTACATTTTCAGAGTGTAATAAATTTGGCACCGATGTTTAGCTCATATTCAACTTTGTATGCATATCCAAAAGTTTGTTTTACTATCATACCTTTAAGGAATGCCAGACCATTTTCCAACGCTACTGCCATACATGGCCATTGTCGTGCTGAATGGAATACTGCCTACTCATTAGCCAACTGAAAATAAGTTATAAATAAATGCAGGATATCATTTTCATTTAACCAGTGAGAGGACCATATTCCATTCAGCAGGATTTCACTTCATTGGGAGATTCAGAAGTATGGCTGTAGAGCATCAGTGTGTGCCAAATGATTTCATTCCCTTTCAGATTTCTGAAAACTGCATTGCCATTTGCTAAATAAAGATAACCAGAACATGACCTCAAAACGGTTGCAGTCATATCTTCACATAGGATGGTGGAGATATGATTTTAATCACATTGTCACCATAGCAACCCTGGGCTGACCCTTTGGTTGGATTCAAACACCAACATAGCTTCAGAGTTATAGCCTCCAAGTGGTTGAGGCTGCAGTTTGATCCTATACCTTACAATGAAGCAAAGAAAACTTTTGTTAACGACAAAAAGATGACTTTGGTTAAAATCTATTAACACATTAACCCCTGGCAACAAGTTAATGTGGCAGGAGGTAGTAGCCTACTGCCAAGCTCTGTAGCATCATGGTCATGCATGATACGCTAAATTGGGTGGTATTATATAAAGGTAGACATGTAGCTCTACAATGATACCAAATAATCTGGAATTTCTAATGCACTACAAAATGCAGGGAAAAACCTCAGTTTTTGGGATTGATTTTTTGTTTTCTGTCCATAATTAGCCTGTGGTCAGAATCCGATTTTGTGTCCGGATTGTGTACTTTTTGGTCTCAGATCTAAGGCAAACCGGTATGATCTGCAAACAGACAGATGAACCTTTGCAAAAAATAGAGTAAGATGGGCATTTGGAATAAAGAGTGGTCTTGATACAAACATAACGGATACATTTAGCAAACAAAAAACAAAAAACCCACAAAGAACTCCAACTTTTACCGTTCTGTTCATGCGCGAGTTAAATAGCCAATGAAAAATGATGTTTCTCACACAACTAGGCAGTATGATATTGAAAGATCACCTGGGATTTGGTGTTTTCGGATGCATTCAGAAATAGCTTTCAAAATGCGTTTCCTATTCGAATTTCAGATGAAAACAACAAAAACCTCCAGGGCCTAATGTGTAATGTAGAATTAAGTTTTTCAGGAAGTTTGGCTGATGATAAAGTTATTAAGCCTATATCAAGTAAATTATTTTGGTATGTTCACACCCCAAAATAGTTGGTCCACAGACACAACGAAATTCTAGCATTACTTAGTTCACCAAATAAGGTTTGCTACATCATATTTGGATCTTCTCTCTGATATACAATGTGTGTCATATTTTTACTATATGTTTACATTTCCAAATAAGGCAGCAATATCCTTATATGGCACACTATTAAATGAGGCTATAAGTGGAAGTAGTTACCAGTTGAAGTAATAATGGCAGACAGTTGTAAAGAAAATACAGATTAAAGAAGGTAAACCATATTTTTTATGTATTTCTATAATGATGTCTAGTAATTCTGGTATTGTACAAGAGGACTATTTAATTTCTCTAAGTATAGGTAAGGAAAATGTTGAAAAAAATTGTTTTGGGTGTGAATCACATCTGACTAATTTGTTGATATCTATCAATGCTCAAGGAAACTATTTTTAAGCTCCGACCCCTGGCTAGTGACCTTTTTTTTTTCCAATACCAACCTCCCTATCTCATATCTCCCAATTTTTCGCAGGGAACTAACGAATATTACATTATGTCTGTTAATTTTCATTTCTCAGAAGAAAAACCCTGTACATAAATAGATAAATCATATGCAATCCACAGATGCTTTATTTTTTTCTATCACTTGTGAATACTGTTGTGGCAAGATAACACACAACAAATTTTTTTCTTCTTTGGTAAATATGCTAAAGAAGAAACATTCACGTAAATTTCAGATATTTAAAACCTGAACAATAGTACTACACCTCTTCCTCGATAACTGACGCAAAATGGGGTCCACAAACAAACTGCACTATAAGCGAGGCATGAGTTACCGAGGGACCTCTAAAAATTGAAGGGAAAAAATTGCTTTGGCATCGAGAAAACCATGGGGGGGGGCGTCGTTAGGGAACTGGGCTGTTTATTGATTGAATCCTCATTTTACAACTAGTTTAAACAACCATCATGTGTATGCGAAAAAAATGTGTATTACGTCACTGCATTTTTATTTCTTGATTTGTCTGGTTCTGACAGTGGTGTTTAACTCATTCAGCCCCAGCACTGTTTTCAGTATCTCTGCTGATGTGCCTCAGAAGCACAAAGCTGTGTCTAGCTGCTTGTGCCCCATTGTTTTTACCTGTTTGAAAACATCGTGCACATGCATTCACTCTTGCCTTAATTTCTCTTCTTATATCCAAACAAAATCCACGAAATTTTCACCATTTATTTCCAATGAATTTGTCGACACATTGATGTAATTTTTTTCCCTATTTGTCGAAGTCTTTCACAACTTATTTATACAGTATTTACATACATACTTATGTGCAACGTTTATCTGCAAGAACTCCATCATCATCGCAGTCAGCATCATCATCTTTGGACGATTCAATCTCGGAAACTTCTATGTCCAAATCTAAATCTCAAAATATTCAACTGCTGAACATATCTTTCCTCAGCTTGCTCAATAATTTCAAGATCAGACCCAAGAAACTCCACATTTTTGCTCTCATCAAAAATCACTCTTCCATCCGCCATCATTTACGATTTTTCATGAACAGAACACGTGTAGTTAAACTGCTCTCAAACTTTAGCCTTTTGCTTCTGAACAATTCAAATTTCCACAAATGAAAGTAAAATCTTTTCTGATTGGTTTAATAGTTGTTTAGTTCTTCAAATAAACCATTTCTAACCAATCAGATACGTTGTATCTAACACACATTCATCACGCCTGGAGACGGGATCGGCCATTGAATGCAGTAAACAATTCACGACTACAGGCGGGATCAGCCAATGAATGCAGAAACCGGATCACACCTACAGACTTGATCGGTGCCGAATGAGTTCATATTATCCTGCCAAATTGGGAGTCCACATAGTGGGTGAACTAGACCAACTGTTGATACACCACCAAACAAGATTCCTCATTTTCAAAAACACGCAACATTTATTTCGTGAGTCATCTACGTCGAAACTCAATTTTGTATTGTTCAATTAGTACAATATTGATGTCGTGATTCATTGGAAGTAATAATGAAACTTCTTACCATCCTTGAGAATATCTATAAGTGCCAGTTCAAGAATTCTCTGAAACTCGCTTGCTCACAATGGTCCGTATATGTGAAATCAAGCTCTTTATTTTACAAAGTATTCATTTCGCTTGGATACCTTGTTATCTTTGATCAGTTATGAAAGAGTCGCTTAATTTAAGGTAGTTTATGTTACATACACGATAACATTTATAAGTGTTTGATTGATCAGATGAAGTCAGTTCACCCGACATATGACCAGGGCCGCTAGATTTTAAGTTTGTAGGATTTTCGTGCCTTTAAACTTTTCCTTTATTCCACCTCCTTTATTTGATTCGAAAGACATAAATAACGTAGTAATACAAAGGAAGCCAGCTTTTAATTTAGTGCAACAATACAACAAATATTTCTGGAAGTCAGTTATCAAAACACGGTCTGCATTTAATTAGGTTCTCAGAGACACGCTCGCAGACATAGCTGTTACAGTAGGTTGGCGCATTTTACGTTTAATTACAAGAGGACACATTGCATTTATGATGATTACACTTCAAAGGAGCTAAGAGATAGAACTGGATCACAAATTTCGATTGATAGAACATTTATTTAGTACAGATCAAATTGTATGGTATTTTCTGGTTTAAAAATGGGAGCCACACCTGACCCTGCAGTATAAGCAGGTTCGTGAGTTACTGAGGGAGTGGTGTGTATATATATATATATATATATATATATATATATATATATATATATATATATATATATATATATGTAAAAATAATATTGTCACCAGTTAGTTTCAATCCCATGAATGATCACTGTGAATGCTGTTATTTTCTCTGCAAATAGAATCGCAGCTCCATTTCCACCAAAGAAACTCAGCCAGTTACCACATGGTATTCCTCTACCATATATGTAAACTTTAATTACCATGATTAAATTGAAAGAAGGAATAGAACAAAATATACCATGAAGTATATGTGTCCCAAAAGAACTAATTCAGAGTAAATATTTTTTTTAGTAAACAGTGCAACATTTATAGTAACTTGTGACTGTAGGTTTGAACTGTTAAAATAAAGTCCTATGCATCGTAAGTTACAACAAAATAGGGTATCATTTGTTTGCCAATCAATTGCCTGTGCTAATATACACACACTGTAGAACATGGATTCTTTGAAGTGTGCCCGAAGGGCAGTCCTTTTCACAAGATAAATGCAGTGATAAGGATTAACTGTTAATTAGTCACTGGCTTTATTGTTTGTTGTTGTTATAGGGTTTAACGCCATTTTTCAGCACACAATAGGCTATACATGGCGGCCAGTATTAATGGTGGAGGAAGAACCTGGGAAAACCCCGGAAAGAACCTCCGACCCACTAGAAGCTACTGGCAAGTTTTTTCACATACCCACATTAGCCGAATCTGAGACTTGAACCCACGCAGATAGAGGTGAAATGGCAGTGATCCGTAATGGAAAGCGCTTTAGACCACTTGGCCACTCAGGGCCCCGTCTTTATTGTTTGTGTACTTAAGTTAAACCTGTAGATATTTATGCAGTTTAGCACAGGGGGCTTGTCCTGGAGGAAAATACGGCTTGTCACAGGAAGAAATGGCGCGTCCCATGGGTAGTCGCACATTGGGGCAACGGGGTGGGAGCATTAGTTGCCTTACCCAATTTCACTCTTTAAACATGTTTTGGCCTTCATCCATAAAATTTCATGGCTGACCACTATGTCCCCCACCCCCAAAGTATCTGCAGGCACCTCTGCTTTAAGACTTTCACCCTTAATGGACCTGGAAGATCGCACAAAAACCTCCCTATTGCAGGTCCAAATCTCCTTATTTTATTTCCCTACTTGGTGTTTGAAAAGCTGACAAGTATGTTGGACTCCATTTTCCATATGCCAAAAATATCCACTTTTTTAATATTGTCACATAACTTTGCTATATTGTCACATAACATTGCTATAGCTACAGTTGGAATATAAATTTAATAAAAAATGAATTACACTTGAACACTATTACAAAAACTGAAATGTTCATGCTTTGCATTCTATATATGCAGTAAAATCCAGCTTCAAAGAAACATTTCCACTGTTCACAAACTTTTCAAAAATATAATACATAGCGGCTTAAACATTCTCATTCAAGGCAGTAATGTGTAATAACTTTTGTTCTTCTACATGCATCTATCACCTTTTTTATGTACCTATTCTGTGTTTTTCTACTTCCTGGTCCTACCTATGCAAATTAGCACAGTGGGTTCACCCACTTTAGCCTTGAGCACATCTCGCTAGCTATTGTAAGCCAGTTAATGTGTAACTTTGATTCAATACTGAACCTCTTTTCCCTTAATTGCTGCTATTTAACCCTTTCAACACAACAGACCGGTATTCCGGTCTCACATACCTGTCTTGTTATGGCGATAAATTCTCTGGTTGGTCAATGCTTGGGATTCCTCTGTAGTAAATATTTATATCATTGATTCATTTGGATACATTCAGACTTTAAGGTGTGGTCTTTACAAGGGGTTTTCTGATCTATAAATGGAAATATTCGAAGTCACCTAAGTACGTCCAAAGTGGCAGACTCCTCTGATAATGAATTGGAATTATCTGAGGACTAAATTGAAAATATCATCAATTTTGATAATGTAAAGATAAATCAAGAAGATGGGGAACGTATACAACAAGAAAGGTGTGATAGTGTTGATGATGATGATGAATTTGAAGGTTTTGAATTCGCCGAAGTGTACAAGACCTCTAAATTGTGCCAGTGGACAAAATCTCAGTCGGAATGTAATGTTCACACATTTTCCGAATATGTAGGTCCAGCATGAGTATTTGATGGATCAGGAGCACCTCTTGAATATTTTCAGCTATTTTATAGCGACTGTGTTTTCAGAAATGGCAAGATTTACAAATTCCAGTGCACACAAGAAGCGAGAGACTGACCCTAATCAATACAAAGGTGTTTGGACTGATGTCATGTTATCAGAAATAAAGGCATTTTATGGCCTGTTTATATAGATAGAAGTTATGAAATTTGACAGAGATGAACTGTATTGGTATAAAAGTGAGAAATTCTGGCTTCTTGGGTTTAATTAATCTGGTTCACTGTCAAAACCCGTTTTATTTCTTATTTTCATTGAAATGAACATAATGCACTGCCTATGCATGTTATCCTTTGATGATAAAAGCATACAAACTTGTGGTGTTTCAAAACTTTAACAATAGTATGTTAATAAGGATTCTAAATTCAGATCAAGATACAGAATATCGATTTTTGTTTGAGGTTCATATCCCCTAATCTCGCGAGTTCTCACAATTTCCCTCGAGCTTCGTAAGATGTCTAGATGCTTAACTTCAATTCTTGTTGCACTAGAAAGTTATCTGCACATTCAAACAGCATGCACTAAGGATCTTTTGTGAAAGAAGCAGAAAGCAAAAGAGTAACTGTGGATATAACTTTAATAATACATGCAGAAAATAATTCCCTTGACTGGAATACGGCACATCTATTAGGATTACCAGTGTGGCTTCTGATCACGTGACTGCAAAGACTGCAAAAGTGAACAATCCTTTAGTGCCAGGGTTTAAGAATTTTAAAAAATCTGCCCTCGTTTTTGGTCTCGGGGTCTAAGGCAAACCGGTATGAACTGCAAACAGACAGATGAGCCTTTGCAAAAAGTAGGATATGATGGGAATTTGGAATAAAGAGTGGTCTCCATACAAAAATAATGGCTCCGTTTAACAAAAAAAAAAAACAAGTCCAACTTTTACCCTTCTGCTCATGCGCGAGTCAAATAGCCAACGAAAAACGATGTTTCTAACACAACTAGGCAGTATGTTATTGAAAGATGACCGGGGATTCTGTGTTTTCGAGTCTGTTCAGAAATAGCTTTCAAAATGTGTTTCCTACTCGATTTTCAGGCAAAAACGGCAAAAACCTCCAGGGGTTAATGTGTTAAACAGTCCATTTTGATGACGTCACAAAATTTGAATATTCCTTGCATATTTAATCACTTGTGCATTGACATTGCACATAAATTACAAATTTAGTAATTCCCAGACGAATTATATAAAAAAAAATTCTTGTTGAGACATTAACCCCTAGCGATGACTTTACGGGGCAGGAGGTAGTAGCCTATTGCCAAGCTCTATAGCATCATGGTCATGTATAATACACTAAAGTGGATGGTATTATAGAAAGGTAGACACGTGGCTCTACCATGATACCAAATAATCTGGAATATCTAGTTGCACTACAAAATACAGATAGAAAAACCTCATTTTTTGGACCCGACTGTTTTTAATGCAAAATTCGCCCGTGGTCGGAATCCCATTTTGTGTCCGGATTTGAGACTTTTTGGTCTCAGATCTAAGGCAAACCAGTATGAACTGCAAACAGACAGATGAGCCTTTGCAAAAAGTAGGATAAGATGGGCATTTGGAATAAAGAGTGGTCTCCAAACAAAAATAATATCTCTGTTTAGCAAAAAAAAAACACAAGTCTAACTTTTACCCTTCTGCTAATGCGCTAGTCAAATACCCAACGAAAAACGATGTTTATAACACAACTAGGCAGTATGTTATTGAAAGAAGACCGGGGATTCGGTGTTTTCGAGTCTATTCAGAAATAGCTTTCAAAATGTGTTTCCTACTCGATTTTCAGGCAAAAATGGCAAAAACCTCCAGGGGTTAATGTATTAAGCACTGAAGGATCTTGTACTGCAAAACATTATAGCACTTTAAGGGTTAAAGAATAAAACGGCAAATGGCTCATAATTGTTTATTACTGAAGATTAAGGTAACTTGTATAGGGCAAGTATTGTTTTGTGTCAATTTGTCATATCTTGTATTGATATGGGTATCAATTTGGAAAAAATTATTGATAATGTCCATATCATTTCTCTCCAACTTCTTGTGATGTCCAGCTGGCCTAAAAGAAAATAGTGCCAATCTTGTATCCAATAAGACCAGTGCCAGTTGAATAACTAATATGGCAGTCACAGCTGCCATTTTGTAGTTCTTGTCAATAGTCTACCCTGAATGGATGGTCATATTATCATGAGGTTTTCCTAAACAACTTCTTACAATGTTTTGTTAGTTCTGGTTCTAGCTGAATCAGATTAATGTTTAATTAAAATAACTGACCTAGTTTAGTGCATTATGAAATTGTGGTACTTCGTCTGATTCTGCAATTACCAGTTTACATAATATAGTGCTGAAAAGTAAATATGTATTGCAGAAAGGAATACATTTGTGACTCCAGCATCAATTGTATTCATAAATGTTTAAATAAATATGCAGGTAAAGGTATTTGCAATTTTGTTTTCAGTAAACGACTCCATTTTCTTTTTTCTGGATTGAGCACTATATAGAATTTGGTAGAATCTGTGTTCACTCACATCCATAAAAAGAATAGATGAACTTGAAGCAATTGGACTGAAGGTATTAATGAAAATTGTATATTACCATTTTTTACTCATTCATAGATTTCTCTTTTTTAACTTTCAGGTGTCCGGAATCTGCCAAGGTCAAGAGGAAAATGCTTGGATCATCGACATTTGAGAATGTAAAGAAAAAGTTGGATGGAGTAGGAGTCATCATCCAAGCAAATGATCTGTCAGATTTAGACACAGATTCAATCCAGAAGAAGTTGATGAAGGCATGAAAGAGTCCATTTCCTCCCTAGCAGCTCATCCTTGGAAGGTTCTTCGCTGTCAGAACTCCGGAGTCACTCAAGTCTAGATGATCAGATAAACTGGTGTTAGGATTAAAAAAATAATTTAGCTGCTTTTGACTTTATTTTTCTATTGCAATTACTGGAAAATATTACTAATGTACAATAACTTTAAAATATTTGTGAGGAGTACCTTGTAGACAGACCTACCTTCAGCCATTTTTTTAGAACAACTTTTTTTATATAGCTGCATTAAGAAAGAATCGATTTCAGATCAGAGGTGTGTTTTGTATATCCCATTTGTTCTTTTTGTACTTACTATGATTAAAAGTTCTTTTTTTTACCATGACTAATTGTTTTTGATGGAGCATGTAAGAATTCTAGATTTTCATATGCAAATGAGTTGATGAGTTAAAATAGCAACTGCTCTGCTGAAGAACACTCCTAATATGCACCAATTATGAGCCTTCCTTGTAAAAATCCTATGAAATATTGGAACACCTAAAAGTATGCACCCATTGTGAAAGCAAACACGTATATATAACTTTGCTGCAACATTGAAGTGCTACACACCCATCAGGCTGAGTTGTTATAATTCACATATACTGGTATAAGATGAAGGTCATTTTGCTATTGAACCAAAATGCTCTTTCGCAAAGAGAGAAAATGTCCAACAAGCTATTCATATACAGTCTTGAATGGTATTTTTCTGCTGTGCATTTTTTTACCATGACAGCTTTAACAACAGTAAAAAGTGTGCCAAGAGAAAAACTTTTTTTAATGCATCCCATTCACTTGAAACTGGATTTTGTTTTCTTTCTGAACCCCGAAAAGTTTGGATTTTTCTTTTGAACTTAAAGACAATTAGTTGTAATTTGATTATATTTGTATTAGGTTAGAACTAAATAATGGCAATTCTTGATGAAAAACTCATGAAACCTTGGCTTTGTTAGTTGATTTAAGTTTAATAATATGTAGGTTTTCTACGATCACGCCGTATAGATTCCTTAGTTAGGTCCAACTAACAATATAGACCATAATCTGCCATTGCATAATGCACTAGTATGTCATGAGCCATGTTTTATGTTCTGCTGATTAATCCAAACAAATTACATAGCACAAAGCCATTTGTGGCATGATTTTATGTGAAATAAGGTTTTTCACTGTTTGATTTACATTAAATTGAGGCATTTGTGTAATTCAGATTATATATGTTTAAACATCACATGCAGTTTTAGTTCAAAAAGATTTTGTTAAAACCTCTTTTCTATTCAAATTAATAACACGTGAAAGTGTATTTCTTTTTGTCTTATATCAAAGCAAGAGAAGCCTGGCCAATGCCTGCTGTTGATAATGGTACTACTTTGTCTTTGTGCCATGTTATATATTGCCACTCTCAGGATTGAAATTTGTACTTTGTGAAAAGTGCTATTTATAAAATCAATTATTGTAGATGAAAGCCGTTAATTTTTATTGGTATCTGTAATGTTGATGCTTGTAAGGGTCTCCAAAGCTGTCATTTTTTTGCTAGACTGCTGTTGAGAATATTCAGCCATCATGACTGAGGTAGAAAATGAGCGTCTTCATAGGTTAATAATTAGATGTCTGAATTGTGTATCCAGTCAGTGTAATATGTTACAATATTATGTATATTGGGATCTGTTAATCATTCAGTGTTTTTATTTGATATATTGGACCATGTGTATACAATATGTTGTGTATTTAAATTTGACTACTAAGATATACATTTTGTGTAACAATAATTTGATTTTCCTTTAATAAAATCATTGATTTATTCAAAGATAATACTTGACTGGTATCAGATGGAACAACACAAAATCAAATAACTGCTTTTTAATGAAATTTGATAGTACTTTTTTGTATTTTGTGGGATTTTTTCTTCTTCACATATCACACAATATTGAAATGTGAATGGAAGATCCAATTAATCAGTTTGCTTAGGGTTTCAAATAAAGTACTTACGAAGAAAAAAATCTAAAACGTCAATTTTGATTGCCCTACTGTGGTAAGAAAATGGGAGGTCACAACCTTCAGCTTTACAGGTTCGTTAAAGGTTTGAAATTTTTGCAGGTTTGAAATAAGCCAGTGACAGGTTAATTTCACATATCATTTAATCAGTGGTATAATTATGGTTATCTTGTGGAAGTTAGTTTGGCTTTTGTTATACTGAATAAACGTTTTGTTTGTTATGGAAAGTAATTTTCAGAAAGTTCCTTCCTTTTGTGAAGTGTATTTATTTCAAGGTCACTGAAGAAGTCATATCAGATATGGTTTCAATGTGACATCATGAATTATTTAACCTAACAAATGGGACCAAATTTTTCTTCATAAAAATGTACAACATGCTGCATTAGTGTGTTGACTGTAAGATTAAATATTCATTAAAAAATAGTTTTGGTTTAAAGTTTTTGTTTACATCTTTTTCTTACCTACCTTTAATTACAGCAAGAAATGGGTATCATTGAAATTCCTTTTCGGCCAGATTGCAAAGCTGATTTCAGATCAATTGTTTGTCTGGTGTTAACAGTGTGCTTTGGGTTCGCCTTCAGATAATTTTTGTATTCTGAGTATAATGTGTAATAAGTATAATTTGTAACTGTTGCCATGTTCATTAATTTTTTGTCCATGAACCTGTTTTCACATTGCATTCAAGATATTTCATCCAAACTTGGTACATATTAAGCATGTTGCAGTGCATTTTTAGTATTCATCAATCTTTTATGGTACTGAGCTGGACCATGCCAGTCATAATAGGTTGGTTGGTATGATATCTTGGGATAACTCTTGTTGCTATTGTAATGTCACATGGCTTGGTATGAGCTTATTTCAAGAAGAATACTACAACCATCAATGACAAAAATTGGGTCACCATCACCTATATTTGTTTACAATCTGGACATACAACCATTGGAAGTTTTCATGTTGATATTCATTGAAAGAAGCAGTGTACAAATATATGACTCTGTGAAAAATATTCATACAGTAAACCTGCAGTGGACTAGCATCTCTTTCAAGGAAAGTTTTGTG
Source organism: Sinohyriopsis cumingii (assembly GCA_028554795.2). NCBI lineage: Eukaryota > Metazoa > Mollusca > Bivalvia > Unionida > Unionidae > Sinohyriopsis > Sinohyriopsis cumingii. The sequence continues at coordinate 24,359,707 of CM068842.1, read as the reverse complement.
CTCAGAAACTAGAGTAAGATTCAGTTGATATCCATCCAGTTTTTGGTCTAAATATTTAAAATAATAGGCTCCTCATATCAGGGATAGTGCCTATCCATCATGTTCTGTCATACCCTGCATTTTGCTAGTATTAGCTCTACTGGCAACGTGTGGGATGTCTTGTTGGCGCAAGTTTTTTAGTACTGCTCCTGAACTACTTGGAGGACTGCCATGAAACTTTGCACATACGTACATCCTGTGGTGTAGTTTATCCTAAGTTATGTATAAATGTCACACTGTCCATCTCGAAAATCTTGTTATTGCCTCTTCTGAATAGATGGCCATATCAACATTAGGCTTCATGAAAAGGCTTACAATGTCTAGTTGGCCCGAAATGAAAATGATGCGGATCTGATAATTAAAAATTGTATCGTTACTCCAGAATGGAAAGCCACATCAGCATATTGTTTTCTAAATGAGATAACTCGTGATGCCATGTTGGTCCTGAATGAAAATGTTTCCACTTGGGCATCCAGTGTGGCACCACAGCAACCATTTTGATAATCTTGCCATTGTTACTCGACATGAATAGATGGTCACATCAGTATCAGGGTTCACACAAGTGAACAAATTCAAAGACAGAACCCAGATTCTAAAGCAGTAACAAAGAATCGTGATATAAACTAAAATGTCTAAAAAGATAAGTACGGTAAAATGAATACAAAATAACTGTCCTTGAAAGCAAGCAGTATTTGACATTACTTCAGAACTGACATGGTGTAAAATAATACTAGCATCACAGATCCCTCCTTATCAGGTCATGAAGGTATAAAAGAAAAAGAGGGGGTTGGAAAAAGAAACAACTTATAGGGAAAGTAGCTCTTGGTCACATTTTGAATACCAATCTATTCTATATTCCATCACGCTGTGTTTTGTAAAAGCAACAAGAATCCCATTTATAGTGATGGCTCATGATTGATCAGTCACTTTCTTTTACTTGCTGGCCCTTTTGAAAACGGCTGATGAACACATACACCCACAAGGCTCGAATTTAACACAAATTTCTTTGTAGCCAGAAGGACTAGTATATTGAGAAATTTACTAGTCCTGCCAAATCTTTACTAGTCCTGTTCACAAAACAATGTCACACAGCTTTCATGTACGTTTACCAATTCAATTTTAAAATTTGAACAACCCACAACAAAACTGGATGTTTTCTGTGTGCTTTTTTTTTTGTGAATTGCGTACACCAGTTACACACATAATGTTCCTTTCCTCGTCATAATTCAGCCATTCCCCGTCTTTTGTCCATTTCTAATGAAATTTTATATTACGCTTTTCCCAATCGTAAGAATTATTTCTCATCATTCTCATTCAACTTTTGCTTTTTTCCCAGTGGCTGAACACCTATCAAATGCCACATTTTGCCTGTCTTATAAGGAGGGAATTGTGCCTTGTTTTGAAATACGAGATGTTATAGTATAGCTGACGCAAATTATTTTAAGCAAGAAAAGGAATGGCACAATGTCCTTTATATAAGAAAGTCAGAGCAAGAAACATGTTTCTTTGCCCCCTCCCACAATTAAATGGCCTCTCCCTAACACAAACTTAACTTCAGTGGATGTTTTGCATGCTCAAAGCAGTGGCTATTGTAAACACGGTTATAAAATATTAGCATCAGAAGATGGTGTTAGTTTCAGCTTGGAAAAGGTGTGTTCCCATCAAACGAAGCCATCTGACACTCAGCATGTTGTATTTAACAGCTCCAATTACGGTATAAGCCGTAAGTTTGGTAATTGTTCCTAATTGATAAAACCTCAATGTATTGTTGAAATTAATAATAAGGCGGAAAATTCTGCTTGGTTATCTCCACGTGTATTCAATTATTTGTTCATTGTTGTAAGGGGAAAATATAACAACTATTCTTATCATCATAGAAAAGGTAGTTGTATGGAAAGGATGTGTCAATAACGTAATCGTAATAAATTGATCTAATTCTTATTTCGATGGAAATGTAAAATATGTAGTTTCCTGTTTGTGACTGTTGGAGTATTTGGGTAGCAAGCAAAAAGAAAGAACCGTAAACAAAAAAAACGTGCAAACTAATTTCTTTGAATAGTTTTTGCTGTGTTCTTTTGTGTGGTATACCGCTTTGTAGTTTGTTACCGTGGTCAAGTGAATAAAGTGTGATACCACATCATTGTTTCATTTAATTTGTTATCAGATTAATTAGGATAAATTACCAAACTTACATTGTTAATGATGGGACCATAATTTGCACTGTTAAGTGAAATGCACAAAATTGGATGGATTCTTGTTATAGAAACGCACCTTTTCGAGGCAGAAATTAACTTCATCTTCTCATGCTAATATTTTATGACTGTTTACAATGGCCACTGCTAAGTCAAGTCTTTGTTAGGGAATTGCATAAACAAATGCTGACTAATGATAACCAAAACTTACTAGCCCATCAGACTATTAACATTATGAAAGTTACTAGTCCAACAGGAAATCTGCTAGCCTCGGGCTAGCGGACTACCGCTAATTTTGAGCCCTGACCCATTATGAAGTAACAACAAAAAAAACTTACTCGAAATGCAAAGTGGTCAGGATATTGTATAATGGAAACCACTCACATGCAATTAGCAGATTGACATGTTCACCTGCTGTCCACTAAAAGCTTGGAATACCAATTTGTTAAAAAAAAATATCGGAATACAGCAAACGAAATGCACAAAAATTATTAAAATATTTTATTTTGTTTTCATTTTCACAAACTGGTGTATTCAAGAACACGGTCAACATTTAGTCACAATTCAACGCATATTCAGTGATGTGAAAGAGGACTTCAAAACTAGGGATGTTTCGAGTTTTTGCTACAGGATTTGTTATGGCATCTAGTTGGTCCTAAATAAAAATCATGCCAATTTGACATCCAGTGTGGCCTCTAATGCAGCCATCTTCAGAATCATTGCTCTTCCTCATGAAAGTTGGATCAACACAAGGATTTCAGGAGTCGGATAAGGCAGAAACAGATGCCATCTAAACTCCTGATGGAATATCATATCAACATTGGCTGTTCACAAGATTTATGCCGTCTCATTTACAAAATGAAAATGGCATGGAGTGGTCTGAAGTGCTCACTGTTACAAATCACTGACATCTCACCTCAACATAGGTTTGAGTGTTGTGCTTGCCCAATGTGGGCACAAGAGAAAGCTTACCAGTAGATTCTCATGGGTGGGGGCTCTCCTCCCAGTAATACTGGCTGCTATGTAAAGCCTATCATGTGCTGAAAAATGCATTGAACCCTTTAACAACTAAATCAAAATGGTGCCAGTCTGACATCCATTATAGCCACCATGGGTAGTCATCTTGAAAATCTTGCTAATGCTACTACTAAATTAAAAGTTGTATTGACATGTGGGTTTTCAGCCAAAGACTAATATTGATATCTAGTTTGTCCTGAATGATAAAAGTAGCTTATCTGAGCTCCTATTCGGCACAATGGCAGCCAGCTTGAAAACTGCTTATATTTGATTTTGCATGCATTTGATTGCCTACAATTGCCACCATATGGTATTGGTGTCTTTAAAACTTGCAAATCTGCAGCTTGGCTTAACCATGAAAATATTCACTGAAGCTGTATACTGTAAAGAATTTGGATTTGTAAGATATGGTGGAGTTATGAGGCATTATTGTCTAAAACACTCACTTTTTGCCTACATGAGCAGCAGTAGTAGTTGTTGGGTTTAATGCCATTTTTCAGCACACGATAGGCTATACATGGCGGCCAGTATTAATGGTGGAGGAAGAACCTGGGAAAGAACCACCAACCCACAAGAAGCTACTGGCAAGCTTTCTCACATACCCACATTGGCCGAATCTGAGAATTGAACCTATGCAGACAGGTGAGATGGCAGTGATCCGTAACAAAGAAAGCTCGGGGCCACCAAATTTGGTGTGTAGTTGATCTCTCTTGACTGAGGTATAACGATATTTCCAACATTCATGTTATCATTTAGTGGTGTTGGATGTGACCACTAATTGCCTGATACACAATAAGTTTTGTGTTCTTATTGGATTCCCATTTGATTTGGTATTTAGCAAAATATGCTAGTTTTGATCTAAGTGATTTTGTGTCTCCATCCCACCATTTATTGAGGTGGCATAAATAATAAGTGTTGCTCATGTACGTCAATCCATCCATTCACCTTGTCACCTAATGTCTCGTCATGCCAAGTCCAGTCCGACAAAGTTACATCCTATCCTGTCCTGTCCAGGTCATCATGTCAAATAAAATCTTGTCCTGTCTGGTCCACTCCAGTCCATGAATTTCGTTTGAGGTTAACAACTTCTGAAAGACCTTTTTGTTTGTGTAAGCTTGGTGTCTCATCCACTACAAAAGACCAAACTGGGCTATCAAGAGTGTTTAATGTAATAAAGTGAAATATATAATTCAAGAAAGGATTATGGAGTCAAGTTAAATTTTTAGCATTTTCCTGAAAATGCATTGGAGTTGTGGCTACTGTTTCTCCCAGATCTTTGCCATTGAACTGTATCACATCAGCATGTGGGTCTGCGTGTTATATAGACACATTTCAAGTTTTGTCCTCTGTGGACCTGGTAATTAAACAGTTCCATTCTTGTATCAAAGTAACTCAATTTATTAGTGAACTTCCAAAGGGGTAGAGGTGCTCAAATCAAACATATGGGTATTTACAGGAAAAGTATTACCTTCATCAATACAAAAAAAGTGGTGACAAATAAGGAAGGTTAAAATTTTCAATGACATTTCCAATAATATTTAATTATCCATGAAAATAGGCTTATTATTTGAGCAAAATAGCTAGGAATAAGTAATTATTCAGAGGTCATTTGTAATGGAGGAATACTGAGTGAAAGTTTGCTGGAAATATTTGGTCTAGTAATTTGTTAATTACAAAAAAGTAGAGTAACCTGCTATGTGGACATGAACATATTTATTTTTCAGTTTTCAAAATTCCTGGAAACAGGTGACATGTGAAATTTGTTCTATGATGCACACTGAAGGCAAGTTTGGTGGCAGAAGGTAACAAGAATACCATGAACAGTATAATGCAAGTCTCTCAATGTTTAATAGTAGGGTATGGATGAGGTGAGAGATTACATGTACTGACCAATAGGTCAGAATGACCAGGTCCGATAGTTAATATACATGATCTGGAACTAAAATTGCTGTGCAGAAACCATTATTTTCTTGTTAGACTTGACCTTTAGACCATAGAATCCTTTGTTATTTGAAAAATTATGCAACACCCATGTTCAGCTGTAGTAACATTGACCACTGAACCATAAATAAGTAGGCTTCTTTCTTACCCAGCATGCAAGTCTACAAACTTTGGTGAAGGTACACTATCATAAACTGAAAATTTTGTGCAGAATTCATTGTTCTCCTCTAAAAACTACCTTAAGCTCTAACATTTTTACCCTCAAACTGTCTTCTTACTCACCCCAAGCTCAAACCTGCTACAAAGTTTGGTACAGCTTTGTGATGTGGAATTAATATTGTGCAAAAATATCAGTCTTTTTCCTCTTTAAGCTAGTGTCCTTGTGTGAAGTGTTGGATTTTGAATTGCAGCGAACTTTAAAATTGGAGCATTAAAATTGTATTGCATTTAAGCCAGAAAAGTCTTTGTGAAGGGTAACTTCAACCTTTCTTTGTTCATCTCCCCCCATGTCAGAGTAAACTTCAAAGGGATAGCATTCCAACTCATTGAAATTGACCGGGGTAACTTAACATGGTCCTTAGAAAGTAAACATTTGAGCTACTGACCCTAACCACTTGGTGGGAACCTATGTCCACATAACATTTTTTCAAAGGGAAATTGTCACAGTCATTCAGATTTCGAGCTATCTAAACCTGATGAAAGGGAGTATTTCTTTGGGGAAAATTAGGGACCACTGCCTACAGTTAGGCAGAATAAATTAGGGTGTACACTTTTAGAACAATCATACCTTATAATGATGACCATAATTCTTTAGTCTGAAAATTTCCTAGAAGAGAAAACTTAGTCTCGATTCCGTGGAAAGCATAAAGAGATTAGTGCTTTCCTCGTGAAACAAAAAAGGAACCAGGTGGTCGTCTTGTAAAAAAAAAAAAAGGTTTAGTGCTAGGATGCACAAGTTCTGAAAGAGAACAGCAATAAGGAACAGCTTTCTGAAAGAAAGACTGGACAGTCTGGAGTCAGAAGGACGAGGTCAGAAAAAAAGGACCAGGAAGTCCATGAAGGGACATGGCATGGAACTTAGAAAGGATGAACATGGAGACGATATACAGTCAAAGAGAAGGAAGGTGATGCAATCAATCTTGGACATTGCGCTCTTTTCACCTCTCGTTATGATGATGAAATAAATCCAAATTAGACACACCTGTTAAATTCTACTGATATAATCTAACTTGAATTGGAATAGCCGTTATTAATTTATTCTAATTGTTATTTTCTTGTAAAAGGGGGCCCGTATTGCTTTATTTCTCCCCAATATTCTCGCTCAGTTCTCATGTTAAAATTCCATTCTTCTTTCACTCCCACTGGGCTATAATATCAAGGGAGGTCATCCTATAGATAACGCCAGCCAAATCCAATTAATCACCCCTCTAAGATGGTGATGTTACACCTAAACCTCTGCACTTTTTCCTTACCCCAAGTACAAGCCATACACAAAGCTTGGGCATCGTCTTTGACAACGAACAAATGTTTTGTACAAATAATATTTTGCTTCTTTCTGTTACAGTGTCCTTGAGCACTGACTTGATAAGACTTCATTACCCCAAGTACTAGTCTTTCACAAGATTGGTCCAACTCTGTAATGCAGAACTATACCAGTAATCTTTTTTTGTATTAGCCATTTTTCTTCTTACAGTCACAGTGATCCTGACATATGCACCCCATAATTTATAGCCTTTTTTACCATCTACCAAGTTTTGATTCAGGTCTCTGCATGTAATTTTGTATGTATTAGGGTTTATTGACAAGTATGGTGCCAATTCACTGTAAACTTTTTAAAAAATGAAACATAACCCTCAGTGGGATTGATGCTCAGCTGTTTGAAAATTCAAAATAAGACCATTTCTTTTTAACTGCTTAGTGTCGAAACCATCTCTGATCTTGTGCTATAAGATGTTCAAATTAGCCACTATGGCAGCCATCATGGATGTAAGATAGCTGCATTTTTATGTAGGACAAACTAAACACCATCAGAAAACTTCTTATGAAAACTCAATATAGATATGACCATCCAGGAAAAGGGACAGTTATTGACAAGATTTTCAATATGTTCATTGTTGCTGCCATATCTGAAGTTATATCGGAACCATATTCATTTAGGACCAACTAGATATCATAATAACTGTGAAAATCGCATGTCAAGGTGGCTATACTGGTTGTCTGATTGGCATGATTTTCATATAGTACCAACCAGACTTAAAAAGTCCTCTGGTTGTTGTTGTTTTAGGGTTTAATGCCATTTTTCAGCACAAGATAGGCTATACATGGCGGCCAGTATAACTGGTGGAGGAAGAACCCGGGAAGAACCACCAACCCACGAGAAGCTACTAGCAGGCGTACTTACGCTAGCTGAGCCTTGGACTCGAACCCACGCAGACAGAGGTGAGATGGCAGTGATCCGGAACGGTGAGCACTTCAGACCACTCAGCCACTCGCGGCCCCCAAAAGACCTCTGGTGAAATGCCAATGTTTGTACAGGATTCCATCTAGGTGGAGTTGTAATAACATTTTCAAGAAGTACATTTAATGGTGATACAGGATGTTAAAATAAAATTAAAAATACATCATATACTATATGGCTGCCATGTACACTTGCCAATGGATGTTTTTCCTATGCTGTAGAAGAAGACAAATTAATGAGAGAAAAGAATATTTGTAATATTTCTCATGAAAGCTGAAGTCTAAAGTCTAGTAAATAAAGTATTTATTTGTGGCTTTTTTATTATTTAAAGTCAAGTTAAGATAACCATCAGAAACCAATTCCATACTGAGTGTCTGTTATTTTTCTATATCCAGGTCAATGTTACACAATCTATCACATGAAAGACCCAAATGCCATCTTCTATTTGCCATCATACTCAACAATGTATTTGCAGTTACAATGGGGCAAATGCCACATCTAAAATATGTTGTTCTTCTTCATCTATATCTGGGTGCCACAGATCTATCATAAGAATGGCCCTGATGCCATCCTCCTCTGTGCCAGCATGCTCAACTGAGTGAAGATAAGAGTCATCAAATACAAGGCACTTCCCATCCTCCCAAGTTAAAGTTTCCTCTGCAACCTTCATGTAACATTTCTTGGGTATTATCAGACCTGAAAGAACAAGACAGGATATGGTGATAGTAATGTGATATGAATATACACTCATGAGTAGCAATTATAACAAATTTCATGATGGCCACCATGGCAGTCATACAAGCTGTCTGTGGAGAACCAATTTTATTTGGACCCAACAAGTGATCATCAAGGGATCCACCTCTCACCATCAAGAGTAAAATGGTTCCTAGATACTCTAGAAAAGCTGGTCTAATGTGATATTGGTTGACAAAAATCGTGTTTTTACTAGATGGATGGACAGACAACGAGATCAATAAGCTACACAAAGCAAGATTTCTAGTGGGCATAAACAGGGAGTGGAAAGCATCACTCGCTGTGCCTCAAACAAATCACTCTACCATCAATTGGAGACATAAAAGCTACTTAAATGTCACTTGTGTGGATGTTTTAGCCACAAGCAGTCCAAGTGCCAAGGACATGGCCAAGAAGCCATATTCTTGACTACCTACATTCAATAAATATTCAGTCCTTTGCATTTTCACCATGAATCACTGTGTCTACAGACAGAGGTCAGAAACCCTCTTATAAATGGGACATTGTTAGATTCCCATTGCAAAACTGTGTATGAGATAGATCTACAACTGCCAATATAAGCTTTCATGTCAATACCAAAAATATATAAAAATAGTACTCTGCTTAAGGAGGATGATTTACTTGACTCATGTGTATCCAATTCATATCTATCTCCCTTTCTGACTCAAAATACATGTAATGTGTTGTTCCTAGGTTTAAGAGGTAAAAGTATGTAGGTCACCTTAAAATTAGTAGAATAAGAATAGCATTTAAACTTCATAAGTCACTATCTAAAGAAATAATATCTCAGTGCTTGGTTCTAGTGAAATCAAACTTGGGGCTGATCAGCCAGACTGCTTTTTCAAATGAGGGTGGCCGAGTGGTCTAAAGTGCTCTCCGTTATGGATCACTGCCATCTCACCTCTGTCTGCATGGGTTCGAGTCTCGGATTCGGCCAAGGTAGGTATGTGAGAAAGCTTGTCAGTATCTTCTCGAGGGTTGGTGGTTCTTTCCAGACATTTCCTGGGTTCATCCTCCACCATTAATACTGACCGCCATGTATAGCCTATCGTGTGCTGAAAAAATGGCGTTAAACCCTACAATAACAACAACAACAATTTTCAAATGAACACTCTGTTTTTTTGGGGAAAAGATAAAATTGAAGGATCAGGAGGTGTGAGAATATTATCTCTAAATGCAGGGCAGATTTAGAAACTACTGATTTTGAAAAGCAAGTTGTTAGAAGCTGAACCGAAGAATAGCAAATCTTTTCTTGTTGGTTACATCTACAGAAATTCAAATTCTGCTGTAAAATGAAACAAAATATTTGAAGATCAGATTGAACATATGCAAAAGAATAAAAAATTACTCTTCCTTGGTGACATTTACAGGGTCTTACTAAACTCTCAAATTAAAAATTACTGTCTCAATTACATGACATCATTGGACTGGTTCAGCATATGACAAAACCTGGTGGGGTGGACACTGGAAAAGTCAAACTCTAATTGACCATATTTATTCAAATTCTCAAATAATGTGCTTTGTGTTGATGTCCCCTCCACTGGCCTGAGTGACCATTACCCCATATTTCTTGCAAAACCAATGCTTTCACCACCAAATCACCTCACACACAATTTCATATATATCGTTTAAAAAACTGAATTTGAAGTTCCAAGAGGAACTGATGTTCCATGGGATATTATTAAAATGTTTGATGACATCAGTGATGTTTTAGATTCCTGGTACTCACTCTTTATGGATGTCACTGAAAGGCAAACTCCTTTGAAAATGTGCTACTCGAGTAATCTGGATTACACCAGAAACCATACAAGCAATAAAAATACATGACCAATATAAATGACTATGAAACACTGATAAATACAAAAACATGAGAAATGAAGTTGTGTTCATGTGTGTGTATTTGGACTTTTAATGAAGTTGTGTTCATGTGTGTGTATTTGGACTTTTAATGAAGTTGTGTTCATGTGTGTGTATTTGGACTTTTAATGAAGTTGTGTTCATGTGTGTGTATTTGGACTTTTAATGTAGCTTTGCGGAGTTCAAGTTGATAACAGTGTTATGGTCAGAATAAGAATATCTGGTTACTATAAAAAAAAACTAAAGAATTTCTAACAGGATAATGTTTTACAAAAGTTATATTCAACCTCATCTAGACTACTGCAACATCATATGGGGTCTGATGCTTCTTAACAATATTGTTAGAAGTGGAAATACTTCAAACAAGAATGACCAGAATTATCCATAACAATACAGTACATAATATCCAATGAATGTATGAAGGATTTGAAGATCATGACTATCTATGAATGAATATGTTTAAGAAGTCTAAATTTATGTGTAAAGTTTCTAATGGTTCTATGTCCAACACTATATGAATGGTATGATCATTAAATAGTTTATAGTCTATCAATGTTACATTCTATGTCATCTAATAATTTTCTTCTTCCTAAGCCCAAAACTAATTGTTTAAAAATATTTTGGCTTTCTCACGTCTAATCATTTGGAACTGTCTACCTGAAGATGTTAAAGAAGCATCATCAGTGTCTTCTTTTCACCACAGATGTCTGAAATGGATGCAATCAAGATAATGCTAACCACCAGTTATGGCCAACTTTGTGGTATATAAAATGTGTGTGTGAAAAAGTTTTCAATCATGCATGTTGGTGTATCCAAATGCTCCATGTGCTAAATCCATACATAATATGTACACCAATCCATTATACCTTTTTTGTACAATATCTGAGGCCACAAGGGAGATTAGTTTTTGCACTAACTGCATCACCCTCTTAAAATAGTCTTTTTTATTATTATTACTCTTATTGTTATTATTCATTCAGGACGATTAGTGAATTAACATGATTTTCAAGATGGCTTCTCTGGTGGCCATATCATGAGAAGTTGTTTAATAAAAACCTATTGTGATACAACTATCCATTCAGGAGTAGTAATAGCAATATTTTCATGATGGCTGCTCCAAGAGAAATTCTTTCATGACAAGACCTGTGTTAGTTTAATGCACCTGATTTTGTTACAATAGCTGTAATCAAATAAGAGAACTGATGATGTGCTGCTTGAGTACTCATTTTTCATATTTTAACTAGAAGAATGGAGAATGCCAGATGGAAGGTTGAACATTAAGAATTCTATATACCCCCATATCTATAGATAAAGGCTCCTGTCTGTATACATTTGGAATAAATGGATGTACTTAATGACTGATCATATAACAAACAATATCTAATCTTTTCCCTCATGTACGTTATAAATACCTGGAAACTCTTACCATCAACTACAATCTTTGCTGATTTATTTATTTAACAGTATTGGTTGTAAATACAAGTAACAACAGGGCAAGATAGGTCTGTCTGCATTTAAGGATTGGTAACCCACTTATAGATACTACTTATTTAATAACTACACAGGTCAAAGGTCACCAATTACAGCTTGTTATAATTTCTACTGAAAATTTTATGAAGAATCTGGCATATTCTGTGAAGTTGTGAGATTAAACATTAACTTTTTTGCCAGGTGTTGGACATATTTTTTGTGTACAGATCAAAATACTGCAAAGACAATACTGTTAATTCTGATAAGACCTTTTCTCAGCAAAAGTGCCCTGTCAAATCCAGAGAATAGTTTTAAAAAATCTTAATAATCTCACTTCTTCCACCATTCCTAGAGAAGTATAATCTAAAAAATACCCCCAAATACCCCAAATTTGAAAGTTAAAGTGTTATCTATTTAGTCACAGACATGTACATGTATAAAGGTTCCCAAAGACAACCTCTGTAGATTCTATAAAGACTAAATGTGACATTCCAACTAATCTAAAACAGACAATCTCCTTTGTCCACTCTGATGGATAAACATAAATCAGGAAATCTGTTGTTGTTGTTGTTACAGCATTTAACACCATTTTTCAGCACAAGATAGGCTATACATGGCAGCCAGTATAACTGGTGGAGGAAGCAGAACCATTGGCCCATGAGAAGCTACTGGCATGCTTTCTCATGTATCGACGTTTCTGAGCCAAGCCTGAGACTCAAACCCACGCTGACAGAGGTGAGATGGCAGTGATCTGGAACGATAAGTGCTTTAGACCAATCGGACATTCAGGGCCCCTCAATAAATCTGATTGCATCAGAACATAAAGTTGCTCTCTAAATGCAATTTAATCACAATGCATCCAACTGATGTACTCCCTTCTAGTCAAACTTCAAGAGCCTGGTCTTTTTGTTAGCATAGGCACCCACAAAGGAGTGAGGTGGTTGGGAGCATTTGACAACATCCCAATGATTTTTTAAAAATCAATTGTGTAGTACAAAAATATATCCCTTTGATTTTTGCACCCCCACCCCTGAAACTTTTAGAACAAAAACAGTACATGTCATCAGTTTGTGTAAACAATCTGTAGTTTTTAGTTATTTTGTTGTCTTAGAAATTTCATAACCTGTTAAACATCTTCGTTGGTCTGTAATCAAGCTGCTTCTATATTTAGACTAACATTTTAATTTTTGGTGGGGATGGGTGGGTGGGATTTTGTGTGGGTGGGATTTAGATTTTTAATGTAGCTTTAACAATTTTTTAGTCATATCGCTATGATGTCTATAGTGTGAGTTTATAGCTATGTCTAGCAATGGGGGGGGGGGGCATCATGCCACAGACATGTAGCATAATGTCCCACCCTGGAGTCACATTATCCTGAATCCAGGCTGACCAGTCCTAACACTAACCTCTTAATGGTGAGCGCCAAGCGAGGCAGCTGTTAATACCATTTTTGTAAGTCTTTGGTATGACTCGGCCGGGGATCAAACAGTGTACCTCCCGCATCTGAGGTTGATGCTCTAACCACTAGGCCACCGGAACGGTTGGTGGGATTTTGTTAGGAACAAATTCTGACCTGGCTTGAAAAAATACTGATGCTCTGATCTATGGTAAAATAAATTCTATCCATCATTTTAGTTAAGAAAAAAATTATCTTGAGTTTTTAAAAAAAGTGCTCTTGTTTGAAAAGAAAATCCTGGCACCATCCTTTCTACCCTTCTCCAATTAAACGGTTAGTAAATGAATATGCCAGTGCAGTGGCAAGCTTGCAACAATTAACTATCCTGCCCATTAAGTCAGTAGTTAATACAAGAATCAACCAATCATTTAATTATGCAGGAGGAATTGGAATAAAAAAGAATTGGTTCACAAAATCTTTTAACAAATAGTCTTTGATTTGTAGGAAAAACTCACTCAGATAAATGAAAGAACAAAATCATGGATGCCAAAAAGATCCTACCCTCCTCCCCCCCCCCCCATTTCAAACAATTAAATTGTTTAGTACCTAAAGGTGGCCTTATAGCAGCTGTATAATTACTATACCAGTCATTTACTTTCCAGTTGTGCAGTAAATTGGAGATCCTTTATATAGGGAAGGTATGTCCTACTGAATGAAGATGATAATCTGATAACATAAGGATGTAGGAGACTAAGGTCATTATCTGATAACATCAGGATGTAGGAGACCATGTACCCTAGAGTACAGCCCTTACAGTGCTATGAAGCTAATATTAAATGTTAAAGTAAAAAGTAACAACGAATGCTCAAGCACTATCAGAGGAATATGTTTATTGTATTAGTAGAGGATCCCAATTCCCCACTGCTCTGCGTCATTCCTCCCAAAATTATGTGCACTAGGGTCAAGCACATGGTGCTGAGAACATACCAGGGGGTCAATTTCAGTTGCATATCTTGTCTTCTTATTCCCAATATACGCTAACAGGGTAGAGATCTCAGTAATTCTAACTTGTGACCCACCTGCCAAATTTGAATGCCTCCTAGGGATAATCCAGTGATTCCATTCAAATGGGGGTCGGATGGAGGTGCAGGCACACCCCTATTTAAGTGCTGGTAAGTGTTCTGACAGGACTATAAGGGTTTATGATCTGGCTGAAACAGGATTATATTTTACAATCAAAGTTATGCATACATGTTCCCTTTTCTGTCTCAGAACTGAGTGGGAAAAAGTTAAAGGTATAATCTCTATTCACCAGGTATTAATGTCATTTCACCAAGTAAACCAAAGCCAGAAATAAAAGTGATGAGATAAAATTAACGTTGAGATAAAACACTTATCAGGACATTTCCGCTGTTAATAATTCTTCATGTTCTGGTTGGTTTATTTCAGTGACTCTGGGTATTTATATTTGGTTTATCTGCAATGGGTTGTCAAAACCTACATGAAATGAAGTTCTGCATGGGTCAAAAACCAACAGCAGATCTTTCCCTGACCATTTTCAACATGAGTGCACCCTTCTCTCTTTCAAATCCCCAGCTTATGTGTTTAAACTCTGTATGTTAGTCTTCTAATTTGTGATCTAAAAAAGAACACCACCATCCTAAAGTTGCCACCAGAGGCTGCATCAAAATTTTTAAAGTGTTGAGCATGACCTGAGACCTGAGACATATAAAAAGGAAGTTTAAAGTCTCTATCGTAAATCGTATCGTATAGTTGTAGTCAATATCACACCGACACACACATTTATATGGGCAGGATAACCTAATCAGTGCCTTTTCTCCAAAAAGTGCAGGTATAAAGACTGATATTGTGCATAACAACTATCACTGTACAATGACAGAAAAGTTTAGTGCTTAGTATGAAAGTCGCAACTCTAACAGTCTATCTCAAAGATCAGGTGTTGGTGGCAATTGCCCCTGGACAACACCAGGTGTTGGTGGCAATTGCCCCTGGACACCAGATGAAGGGGGATTTCATCAGGAGCTCTTATTCTGCAGCTTATGTTTTCATACTACATGTATTTCACCTCACCTATGTGTAATGGGGGAAATTCTTCACAAAACTTATACTGGTATTTAGACGGGGGGGGGGGGAGCTGGAGGATGGAGGTTGGCAGGTGACATAAAAACTGTTCTCTCTGGCAAAGTAGGCTGTTAAAGAATGTTACAATGCCCAGACCCTCATTGTCACTGTCAAGGATGTTAACTAATTTGGATGAACTGTGGCATCCATATGGGTAACCACTTCTGAACTCATCCTCATACTGAACTGGATGCCATACATATCCTAAAAAACAGCATTCAATAAATTAGATGTCAAATGCGGTCTCATAGTGATTCACCAATAAGATGAGCACATGTGGATTTGAGTTTACTCACCTTACTGAAAGTAACTAAATGCAACAGTTATAGGTTTAATTGTCTTGCTTAGTGGTTTTTATTCTGTATATATTTCCTTCCAATGCTTGATTGCATTATGTTATGAAAGCGCTTGTTTTAAGCCTTCTCTTGTTTTTCATCATTTCATCTGTATTTGATTGTACCTCAACATAATTTGTGAAAAAAATTAAATGCCCTCTATGCCAGGATACTTCAGTCAAATTCTGTTAAGTTTTCTCAAGTGAGTCGTTATTTAAAGTGGTTCTTTTTCTGTTTTTAGTAATGGTGGCCATATTTGATGGCAGATCTCCATCTTTTAAACAAATTTTGAAAGACCTTCAATACGTCTGCATACTTTCTGTTAAATCAATTCTGTTAAGCAGTTTTTGAGAAGAAGTTGTTCAAAGGTATCTTGCTAAATTTGATTACAGATGCCCTAGGCACAAGGATGTTTTCTGTCAGTAGTTTTTAAGAAGTCAAAGTTTTTTCTCTATATTTAGTAATGGTGCAGATATATTTGATGCTGGATAAGCATCATTTGAACAAATTCAAAGGCCCTCCATGCAAAGTTGGTAATGGCACAATTTTAATCAAGCTAATTGTCTGTAGATGAAACGACTTACATCCACAAAATGAATATCAAACACAAAAGCCAAGAGAAAAACTGGACTATTACATGTTTGAATGATGGGGGCAATCTACAAACAAGATCTAAATAGTAGAAGAAAAGTGAAGAAATAATTGAAAAATAAATTAACATAGAAAAAGTCCAAAGATGAGATGATCATGGCTATCCAACAAAGAAACACTGTTCTACAATGTCTTCTGATTACCTATCTTGAAACATGGCAGTTAATTAATATTATGTGAATGTGTTTGTATCATTCTTTCCTCACATTCTGGTAATGTTTCAAAAGTTAAGTTCCTTTATCATTTATCCACCATGAACATTCTTCCTCATGTACATGCATATGTTCTGCCAGACATTACTCTTTTCTACTTGTACCCCTTATTCAACACCGAGTGGGTACAGTAGGGTCTATTCTTGTATAAAGTATTGTCAGGTCTATTCTTGTATACAGTATTGTTAGGGTCTATCCTTGTATACAGTATTGTCAGGGTCTATTCTTGTATACAGTATTGTCAGGGTCTATTCTTGTATACAGTATTGTCAAGGTCTATTCTAGTATACAGTATTGTCAGGGTCTATTCTTGTATACTGTTGTTGTTGTTGGCTTTAACGCCATTTTTCAGCACACGATAGGCTATACATGGCGGCCAGTATTAATGGTGGAGAAAGAACCCAGGAAATCCCCGGAAAGAACCACCGACCCCCAAGAAGCTACTGGCAAGCTTTCTCACATAACCACATTGGCTGATTCCAAGACTCGAACCTACGCAGGTAGAGGTGAGATGGCAGTGATCCGTAACGGAGAGCGCTTTAGACCACTCGGCCACTCGAGGGCCCCCTTGTATACAGTAATGTCAGGGTCTATTCTTGTATACAGTAATGTCAGGGTCTATTCTTGTATACAGTATTGTCAGGGTCTATTCTTGTAAACATTATTATCAGGGTCTATTCTTGTATACAGTATTGTCAGGGTCTATTTTTGTATACAGTATTGTCAGGGTCTATTCTTGTATACATTATTGTCAGGGTCTATTCTTGTATACAGTATCGTCAGGTTCATGCCAGTATCTTAAAAAAATCAGCTGAAAAAAATGGATTCAATGCATGAAAATCACACACTTATTTTATTTCTTCATTAAATCCTTCCTCTTCTAAAATTTCCACCATTTTTGTTAAATGAAGAGAAGAATTCCCCAATATCCCACCACCTGTTTTAAGCAACAGTATGGATCCTAGTGGGGGAAGCCAAGTCATATTGACATATTTTCTGTTTTTATGGATCTAAAAAGTGATTAGGTAGGTTGTTGTTGTTATTGTTGTAGGGTCCATACATGGCGGCCAGTACTAATGGTGGAGGAAGAACCCGGGAAAACCTTGGAAAGAACCCATGAGAAGCTACTGGCAAGCTTACTCACATACCCACATTGGCTGAATCCAAGACTCGAACCCACGCAGACAGAGGTGAGATGGCAGTGATCCGAATTGGTGAGCGCTTTAGGATTACGTAGGTTATTTATTCATGTAAAAAATGTTTTAATTTCAAATGCTGGTGTTTTAGAAGAGACACAAAAGCTGACAAAAATTTTACAATGTTTTGAGTTAATCAAGGTCTTTGTATGATATAACACACAAAACAGATACTAAACACAAAGGTCAAATGAGAAAATACTGAGTACACACTGTTTAATGGAATGGGTAAAACTGATACCTGACTGAAATTTTGATAAGATGGCATTGGGAAAGCAATATTTTTTTCATTTAAGCCAAATTCCCAACAAGTTTTCAATTGCAGTAGCCAGTATAATTCTTTATTTATGTATTCTGTGTTGGTACATCCCAGATTTGATTCAACTGGCTAAGCATCTTGAGGGAGTCTACAGAACACTCATTTAAGTTGTTATGTTTCATAATGAGTTTGTTGTGAATGTGGCTTTTGTAGCTATTCAATCGCATTTTTCTGAAATTAACAGTTTTGCCAACACACTGAATGACACAGATTTTGTATGTCAGGAGATAAATTACATTTTTGGTTTGGCATCCACACATCTAACTGATAGAAAAGATAACTCGTGCTGACAAACTTCTGATGAATTTGGTCTTGAGGATATGTTTGCAAATTAGTGCTTGTATTTGCAGCAGTATATGCCTGAATCTGGTCTTGTATGAAGCTGCATTTTTAGGTCTATGATAAACAACCACTGTAACTTCTTGAAATTTGCCCTTCAGACTTTTGATCTGGTGTCAATGCTTCTGAATGACCTTTTGTTAAGTTTGGGGCACTGGGCTGGAAAGTAAAAGGGACACACTTGTTTTGTTTTCTTTGTTTTATATTTCAAGAGGAGGTGTGAAATACTGTTAATAGCCTCATCAATGTATCAATATCAAATTACATATTTTCAAAATCTTTATTACAAACTCTTAACTGAAGATCTCATTTTTCTTTTTATAGCTTTAGGTGGCTTCTTACTTAAGTTTAAATTCCGATGTGTGGATAATAATTTTAAACTAACAATAATGGTGGTAAATAGTTCTGAATGAATATATATATATATATATATATATATATATATATATATATATATATATATATATATATATATATGTATTGTTGTTGCTTCTTTTATAAAATGGATAAAGCTTCTATGAAGAAATAGTTTTACATATAGAAAATATAGAATTAAAGTTTTTAAAATCTGAAAATATATTTCTTAGAAGATATGCTGTGTATTTCAACAACATAATACCTATAGACTAAAACTGCAGTAGATACCTAGTGCTTATTCATGCTTGATCGTATGCATATCTGTGCCATCATTATTATTAACAATCATGTATACAAGTTTCAAGCTCTAATTGAACCAATAAAGTATCTCACTTAACCTATAGAAAACATTTGTACACTGTTATTCAACATATTTTTTAAGCAGATATTTATAAAATATGTACATACATGCATTGTTTTATTTTTTAAAAGCAAAATAGGGTATTTTATACATAACTGGTCATATACATGAATCAAACTTGCATATGTATGTAATGTTGCAGTCTGGGTACTGGGTGGATGGGTTCAGGTATTGGCCTGGCCAACATGGGTATGTAAGAAAGCTTGCTGGTGGCTTCCTGTGGCTCTGGTTCTACATGGGGTTTCCCCAGGTTTTACATCCACCATATATGCTGACTGACATGTACAGCCAATCATTTACTCCAAAAATGGCATCAAACACACAAAACCCAAACCAATCCAAATATATCTGTGTTTGTGCATGGGTCAATTATTCAGTATATATCTATTTATCTATCCATCCATCACTATATGTACATATCTAGGCAGCTGTGGGTGTCAGTCTGTCTATATCTATCATTCTATCTCTATCTATGTGAGTGATGGTATCAGTCTATATCTATCATTCTATCTCTATGTGAGTGATGGTATCAGTCTATATATCTATTCATCACAATCCCTTTCTATCTGTAGAATGTATTTATGTGTGTGGTTCTTCATTATACATCACTAAAATGCTCTTCATTATACCCCACTATAAGGCCCTTAATTAAGCCTCAATTGTTATACCTCACTATAGGCCCTTCATTATTCCTTGAAATAAGGCTCTTATTATCCTTCACAATAAGGCCCTTCATTATACCTCACTAAAAGGCTCTTCATTAAACCTCATGATAAGGCTCTCCATTATAATTCAATAAAAGCCTCCAAAAATATACTTCACTATAAAGCCCTTCATTGCACTTCACTATAAGGCTCTTCATTATACCTCATTACAAAGCTCTTCATTGTACTTCAGTTAAAGGCTCTTCATTAAACCTCACTATAAGACTCTTCATTATACTTCACTATAATGCCCTTCATTATACTTTACTATGTTGCCTTATTATAATTCAATAAGAGCCTTAGAAAATATACTTCACTATCAAGCCCTTCATTGCACTTCACTATGCTGCCTTCATTATACCACACTATAATGTCCTTCATTATATTTCACACAAAGGTTCTTCATTATATCTCATTATAAGGCTCTTCATTATATATTGACTCTGGTTATATAGTGAATATGGTCATGAATACTGTTTTATTAAGAGGTACTTAAATATTTATGCAGTATGTACCTCATTATAAGCATGTCTCAATATAAGACAGTTCACTCAATGGCTCTCATGGACAGAATTATAATGAGGTAGTGCCATATCAAGTACAGTATTTAAGGAAGTCTCACTATATGATAGTATACTTGATGACTCTCATGGACAGCATTATAATGAGGGAGTGCTGTACTTCATTATAAGACAGTCTCATTGTATGACAGCATACTTGATGACTGACATGGGCATCATTATGAGGATATACTGTGTCCTGTACTTCATCAGACCATCAGGCCCTGCCACACAAGGTAACAATGCTTGATTCCTACATGGCGCCTAGCCATAGGACCCACAAAACAATAAAGTGTACTGTATAAGGTTGTCATAAGCCCAGACCATCAGGGCCCACTAACTGGAACCTAACAAATGTTCCCCTAAACAGGAACAGAATCATAAGCCATGTCAAGCCACCCAATAAATGAATTACTATCTGATGGTTAAAACCCCAAACCATCAAGCCCAGTCATATAAGGTGATACTGATTGCATTACACCACCACAAAACATAGGCTTACAAAACTCTGACAGACTCTACATCTTCAACATTTATCTAAGTACAGAGTTCTTTTTCAACTATTCATAAAGTGCAAGACTGTGAAAAATTATTTTGGGAAACAAAATCTAAATTCTCACCCTGGAGCACTTGGAACTTGGAGCACACCAAATGCACAAGGACACCTCTGACACATCCCCAACCATTTCTACCTCCAGATATGATAAATGAGGAGCATGTGGTGCATGCATTAAAATGCTGAGTGGTGGTTCCTGTTTTCCACTCAATCAACAATTAAACAGTCTGTGGTGCACACCACTTCCCTGAAACAGGGATGTTTACTCTTGAAATAGGGTAAAACCTTACTGAGTGCTGGCTCCATTCCCACTCAGCAAGTTGATGTACATGGAAAAATGGTCACACAAGTCGAAAATTGAAGATCAGTCAGTCAGTCATGTACTTCATTAAAAGACAGTCTCAGTACAAGGTGATATACATCATGGCTTCCATGAACAGCATTATAATAAGGGAATACTGTATCATGTACTTCATTTATGGCTATCACACTGTATAAGAGCATACTTGTTTACTCACATTACATTATAATGAGTATTGTATCATACACTTCATTATCAGGCATTTGCAATGTATCATAGTATGTTCAGTGACTTATGGACAGCATTATAATAAGGGAGTACTGTATAATGTACTTCGTTATAAGATAGTCTCACTGCATGAGAGCATACTTAAAGACTGACATGGGTAGCATTATGATGGAATACTGTCTCATATGCTTCTTTATAATGCAGCATAATTACAATGCAGTATTCACCATTGCTTCCATGAACAACATTATACTGAGGGAGTACTGTATTACTATTTTCATTTTGACTGAGGACCAGTCTAGCTTGTCCATGACCAAATATCATTAATTTTTCAGGTTTGCTTGATGTTTACTGATGACAATTAATACCTCAGTTGACATATAATATGCCTGCAAATATGCAATCAAGTTTTGAAACAAACTTCTCAAAATAAAGTCAGGGTAATTTTCCAAGAGATTAAAGAAAAGCCATTCAGTTATACTTGCCATTCTCATCAAGGAACTAATCAACAGGATAAATGAGACAAATCATGATAATCACTTAGAAGCATTAGTCTATAAAGCTCTCTAGTTCTTGATTTTACCACGTATACCATAAAATTTAAAACTTAAAGTGGATTTATTTTTCACCTCTCCCATACAAAATCTTGCCACCCCATGCCATGTGAGACATATGTTTCATTTACAATTTATTTTAACAGTGATCTAATATATTCACTGGTTCTTGATCACTTCAATGAAATGTTGCAAAACAAGATCTGGATGTAAAAATCATGAAACAACATTGAACATATGTTGATTTAAAGTTATTTGATAGTATTCAGAATTAAGAAAGATGTTTAAAATGTCCATTTAAGAAAGGTATGCAATTGTATGTGTCATTTAACAAACCTATTAACAAGTTGATCTGAAAGCCTTAGAAGTTGGAAATTATGTTTGCTTATGTTCATATTTACAAATATTTTAAAAATTTATTCTTTATAATCTGGGCTATTAAATAATATGATGATGATTTACTGAACCCAAGATTAAACTGCATAGGGATTAGAAACAATTTAACCAACCAAGTATCTCAAGTTGCTTTTATCTAAGACAAACCTGCATAGGGACTGGAAACTATCTAACCCACCAAACATCACAAGTTACTTGTACCCAAGACTAACCATAACAAAGGACTGGAAACAATCTAACATACCAAATATCCCAAGTTTCTCTTTGTTATACAGATCATATGGTCTATTTGATGAAAGTCATTTATGATAAATATTTTGTAAACCACAATGCTCCAATATTAAAATAATATAAGAACTAATGGGAACTATTAGTGTCATTTATTTGGGCATTAAAGCAATATGTATGTATGTATGTGTGTGTGTGTGTGTGTGTGTGTGTGTGCGTGCATGTATGTATGAGAAACCCTGAAATCATTATCTGCCACATATATGTGGCAGATCAAAGGATTTAACTAGTCTTATGTTACGTGTTTAGGCTCTCATAAACAGTAACAAAGAAAAAGCAAAAAAACTAGCTTTGTAAAATTTAACAAATAATTTATTTCCCTAGAAAAACAATGTAAAAATGATGAAAAGAACTTATGGTTTTATGACTCAAAGCCAAAAATAATCCAAGAATTGAAAATTAGAAGTCCCAGTAATAAATGTTCTATTGAATTCAAGTTCAAGTCCCAACAAAAGAATAAAAAATGGAAGGTGATGATGTATACTGTAACCTTTATAAGAATGATGTGTCTACAGTTCTTTGTTATACCAAAGAAGATAATATTCCGGTGTTTGAATTTTCAAATAAAATTTCAAGAAATATCTTTTTCCAAGAATTCTGTTTGAGCACTTAAATCTTCCTAGGGAAAAAGAATTAATAATTCCATAAAATAGAATTTCAAAGCAAACTGGTCACAACAAAGCTAACACCCTGACATCAAGTGTTTAGAAGCCCAACTGACTAAATTCTCTATAGACAAAGGTTATACATTAACTTGAGACGCAAAACAGATTCCCCGTTGAGGGTCAACCCTCTGGTAAAACCAGAATTTCTAGAACATCATAGAAGCTACTTATGTCTAAAGTCACGTAGTCCCAGTCAGCTTCGACTTCACTATTATCAATCACACATTAAGAATGAATTTTAAGAAGTTTTTTTTACTTGATTCTCAATCAAGGTGAGGTGCTAGGTCAGCATAAAGATACAAATTTCTATTTTTAGGTGTTTTTGATTAAAAAGTCAGGTCAAACTAATTTCTGGAAAATATTAAATTCCAGTAAACAAAATTACATTACTTTAATATGTAATGAAATAAAAAAAAATAAAACTTACAAACAGGCAATTAAATTAAATCAAATATAAATTAAATCAAATATACATAACACTAGCGGATACTCAAAGCAACTGGACAGTCCTAAATATCATTATATCAAATTGTCTTTCATTTTCTAATAAATTGTCAAAAAAATACCTCAACAAAGTCCATGGTCAATAATGATATTGCCTACTTATTTATTTCAAAGGTGACTTGATCTAGTGTATACACTGCTTCTTTTCTGGACAATCAATGCAGAAGTCACAACTAAGCTTGTTTGGTCATTATGTTCAAACACTCTACAGCCAAAAAGCAGATGACAAATGATGTGTGAAACTTTACATAATGCATTTAAAAAACAGGTGTCAATTGTAGAGAAATTAAATCAATCCCTCAAACTATTTTTTTCACTGTATTGTATTATGGTATCAGTACAACATACCTTTAGAAAAAAATAGAATTTCTTTTTATCTGAGGCATGGGCCTGACTTAAGATGAAAGCTACCAGTAGCATGAACTGACTTTTATTATCAAAGTTATTTGGGGACCTGATGAAATAAAACTTTACCATCCAACTTCACCATAAATGTCTATCAACTACCTGTTAACATTTTTGAGGCAGTAAGTCTGCTTGTTTTCATTTAAAAATTAATTTTTAAAAGCAGTCAAGTGGAATAAAAATATTGTTCTTGGGTGAAATTATAAAAAAAAATGATTTTATA
The DNA here is from genome assembly GCA_028554795.2 of Sinohyriopsis cumingii. Classification (NCBI taxonomy): domain Eukaryota; kingdom Metazoa; phylum Mollusca; class Bivalvia; order Unionida; family Unionidae; genus Sinohyriopsis; species Sinohyriopsis cumingii. The sequence goes on along the minus strand of CM068842.1, from coordinate 24,335,228 downwards.
ATTAAAAAAATTAGTTTGAGAGAAAACCAGTTAATACAATAATGCTAATTCTAATGAAACAGCAAATCCAGAACTGAAAATGACACATTCTCTGGTACACTGAATAATTAGGCATATAAATGTGATCCTTTTTTGTTATAACTATATTTCCTTTTAATTTGTAATATATTTAAACATCAATAAAATATGGCCACCACATTAATTTTCATTAAAATGTGTCCACCAAGAGCCTTTAGAATTTTAGGTATGACATAGCTTAATGTCAAATTAGCATAGTCCTGACTATACAGTGCGGAGAAAGTGTAGGCCTCTCTAAGAAGCCATATAAAACAATACTACAGATATATACAAGTGAATTGCCCATTACATGTCCACTACATATCAATAGTCCTGTATATATTAGCAGGGCAGGGCTGACTCAGGAGATTAGTGACCAATGGACCTCAATGACTTATGCCTTTTGTCAAATTATGTGATCTTGAACAAAAGATTTTGTGCAGAAGCTATCATTTACTAATCAGAATTACCATGATCATGACTTTTAACCTTTAGACCCAAAAATCTGAATGTTGCTTTATTACCCTAAGTGCAAGGCCTTCACAAACTTTGTTCATGATATGTAGCCTTGAACTAAGGTTATTATGCCAAAAATATTTTTTCTTTCCTGTCCTTTATCTTTTAACCCCAAATTAAGTAGGCTTCTTTCTTACTCCAAGAGCATGTAATCCATAATGTTTAGTCCAGGTCTGTAATAAAGAACTTGTGCTATCAACTGAAAACAATTTGCTTTTTTCTAAGACAGTTACCTTCACCTTTGAGATTCTGACTCAAAAAGCAACAGACTTCACTTTTACCCAACGCTTAAGTCATTCACAAACATTGGTGAAAGACTGAAGACAACCATTTTGTTATCTTTCAGACAGAGTGACCATTGACCTTCTGCTCCAAGACCAAAATGATTCCAAGGTCAAGCATTCCAAAATACATGGACAATGTCTACAATGTAGCGCTAATGTTGCTCTGTAGAAACCAGGTTTCTTCATATAGCTTAAGTCACCCTTACTTTAATTTGAGAGTTTATAACCTTATTCTTTATGTAAAGTGCAAGCTATAAGAAAAGTTTGGTCCATGTAACAATGCAGTGTGGAACTAATGTTATTGTGCAGAAAACATTTTTCATCTTTCAGTCACACTCACAGTTACCCTGACCTCTGACTCCAAAAAAGACAGACATCTACAATGTGCAAGACATCCACCAAGTTTGGTCCAAGTTTGTGATACTGAACTAATGTTATTGAGTTAAAACCACATGTCTTTAGTCACAGTGGCCTAAACTTTTGACCTTTCTGAACCTAATATTCATAGCCTTCTTTCTTACATCAAGTGCAAGCTATCCACAATGTTTGGATATGAAACAAACAACTCAAGGCACATAATCTTTATTCAGCTGATGACCTGATCATTTGAACTCAAATAACAGGCTTGTTCCATGTCCCACCTGCAAGCTATCTATCAAGTCAAGTTGCAGAAACCATTTTCTTCTTACAGTTAGTGACGGTGCCATTTTACATTTTTACCAAATATCAATAACCTTCTTCCTTACCCCAAGTGCAAGCAATCCATAAAAAATTTTAAGTTATTGTGCGGACATAGCTGAAGTTATCATGTATAAATTGTCCAGTTAATTGGTAGCAACATATCGTACTATTAATGCCTGGACTTCCATTTAAACAGAGATGTTAATCTCTATCCAAACTGCAGAGTGTGTTATTAATATATTCAAAAATATTATCTATCTTTATGGTAAATGTTGTTGCTAAAACTCATGCCTGCCATATTCCCTGACAGTAGTTTTTTTTTTTTGTATAGTTCCCAGTAGAAACTGATCTTCTACCTTTTCTTTGTCTAGCTTGTCTTTATGTTTCAAGAACTAAATATGCTGCTGTTTGTGTTTTTGTTGTGTGTGCAGGGTGGGATATTTGTACAATAAACATGAGCAAATTTTCTTACCAAGATGACATCGCAGACGGATGTTGGTTGGTCCATAATGAGGAAATATATGAGTTCCTGGCTCTACTACAGAAAAAGCAACATTTCCGAAGACGTTTTTCTGCATCAAATTCGGAAGTGATGAAACTATTTTGAAAGTGTCTGGACATAAGGCTATATTTTCTGACAATGCCCTCCCTTGATTTATTAATGAAAAGATACTCCATTTTCCATGAGAGGTGTCATTATTTCTCCATCTGTCAACATTTTTCTCATATATTATTTTAAACTCATTCTTTATGATATTAAATTTATGTTCAAGACCAGTAAGAGAATCCATGCACTCCCACAAGGGTCGACTTTGTAAGATATTCAAATAAAAAACATTTGGCCTTTGACAACTTTCCTTGGATAATGATGTATCTTTAAGACAGTGCGTTATCTTTTCAGCAATTGCTATCTCTGACTGATTTCCATTTTCACACACTGTCTTTAAACGGCAGGTAGCCTCTACAATTACTTTTGCATACAAGCTGCATCGAACACAATTTGGATTGGTGCAGAGGGAACTTTCAGGTAAATTGTTAATGTCATCTCCGTAGTGGATGTGGTCTTTACTTTTTTCTGTCTTAATCATTAAATAAAAACCCCATATAAATAAAAATGTTCCAATAAAGTAGCCAATTTCTCTGATATAGAAACTGTCAATAATAAAGGTCCACGATTCCATTTGTGTTGACACCATTCGTAACTTCTCGGTCTTCTTGCAATTTTGCAGAAAGATACTAGTCTGGTTCCCTGATTGCTTACTGAAAAGAGGCCAGGGACGCAGTCTACAATGGTAGCTGACATTCGGACCTAAATTAAGAAGTTCCGTGTTTTTTTTGTTTTATTTTTTAAACCGAGCACTGCTATTTAGGGAGCGCTCACAAGCTTTTATGTACGTTTGAGAGAGTGACGTATGTGAGTTGAAGATGTTTGCATTTAAAACATGCACAGTGGAGAGAATGTTGGCATGCGTATATACTACTTTAATGTAATGTGGCTGACATTTCTTTGGATATTGTACTTATGGAAATTGTACATGATCTAAGCACACTGTTAACTAAAATGACTGTTCCCTTATGCTAAAAAAATAGCCTGAATTAGTCTAAAGTACAGTATCTTTAGCACCTATTAAAATAGGGAAAATTAATTTTGCCCAACTAGACAATACCAGCTTCTGAAAGTGCAATCGATAAATTACTATATATATATATATATATATATATATATATATATATATATATATATATATATATATATATATATATATATATATATATATATATATATATATATATATATATATTATATATATATGTATGTATGTACGTATGTATGTATGTATGTATGTATATATATATATATATATATATATATATATATACATACATACATACATATATATATATATATATATATATATATATATATATATATATATATATATATATATATATATATATATATATATATATATATATATATATATATATATATATATATATATATATATATATATATATAATTTTATCGGCTCTTTTAATTTTACAATTTACCTGTGAAGTCCAGGAATTGAAAATGACAAAGCGGAGCTACCAGTTTTTGAAAGATGCACATCTGGAGTAAGGCCATGCTGTATACTCAATGACCAATATTATACCCATCATTCATACACCAAAATAAAGGGAATTAAAGGTTCTTTGAAAAATTCTTAAGATATTCTAGGTCTTTTTTGAATAGCTTGTATAATCAGTGAGGAAACACGGGGAAATTCTTTTTCTTTAAAATTCTAACTCTCCTTTGCAAAATACGAAACTATAGAGCGCCACCTAATACAGTCAAATTTCTAATTCCACGATTGATCATAGTCGATAGACGCTTTATTTTAATAATGCTTCTCTGAGACATTTCGAAAGAAAACGAGCTACTCTTGGATGTTGCCAAGCAACGACGCCATTGTTTTTAAATGGCGGCGATCTGAAAGAGTCTACATAACTTTGCCAACTTTTCTCGAGATATACACAAATTTGATGCGAAAATGACGGTCAGCTTAGAAGAATATTACAGAACAACATTCCAGGACAAGCTCCTGGTGTAAGATTTTTGTTTGTTTGTGTAAAGCTTAATACAATTATTAATTTTGGACACGTGACAGTACTGTTCTTATCATATTGTAAAAATCAAATAAAATTGAAATATATGTAAATCTTTCAGGTGATTTTTATTTTAAAATATTTCATTTGTGAATATTAACTTCCAAAAGAGGCAAGTATTGTGAATGAAATTGCTATGATGGGTTATTGCTTTAGGTTGATAAAATTAAATGCATGTTCAGAGGTCTGAATACAGAAAAATAATGATTTCGTCATTCGCACAATAGTATGATTAGGATGAGCAAATGCTGGCTCTTTTATTCAATTTTTTTTTCGAAAAATAATAATTCCAGTTTGGAAACAAATTGTACAAACTTGTTATTTGAGTATTTTTCAATGTATTAATAATACTATTAATAATAATAATAATAATAATAATAATAATAATAATAATAATAATGATGATGAGGACTTTGTATAGCGCCTAATCTTTAGAAGCTCTAAGTGCTTTACAACATTAGACAACACCTATAAGATAAAAAACATATAATGATATGATTACAAAAACAAACACCATGAAATTAGAAAACATAGAAAACATGCTGAGAATATTTCAGGTAGGAAACATTATTAGGTCTTTAAGTTTGTTCTTGCAGTCGAAATAAGTGAGTTTGAGAGCACTCTTGATTGGGATCACTGTGTCTTTGTGTCTAAGTTCAGTGATCAAGACAGTTACGAGAAATTATATCGATAATTACAACAAGTACATTCTGCAAAATGATTAAGACGTATGAAGATTTATCAAACAGTCAGTATGAAAATGGTAATTATGCATTAGAGTTGCATTAGTCATCCCAGTAAGTGGCAAGGGATGGCTTCTGGGGACCCCTACATGTTGTTAAATGATGTGCAAAATAAAGTTGCACCTGGTAAAGTATTAATCAGGTGAATTTTTAATCAGTCCATTTCAGTGATTTTCCTAAGCCATGGTGGAAGGTGGATTTAGACCACATTCCCAATAATAATAAAAAATGAGTATTTTTCCCAATTTTGACTTGAAAATCCCAAGTATAGAGAAGCTGTGTTGGAGATTGATGGTAAAGGGTGAAACAACAGAATCTTTGCTCACTTCCCATATTTCTGAGAGAAAAATGATGAAGAACAAACGGGTTTCATTTTGTGTTTAATGCAAGTGGATTTTAAGATGGTGGAAGAAAATTATATCACCTGACAGACTTTCTAAAATTTAGTGACACTAAAATATTATCATGTTCAGTATATTATGTAAGTCTGCATTCTTCCAACGTTTTCCAATTAGTTTCTAAAAATTTGCACTGATGTCCTTTTGCTTGCAAATACTGAATGCTAACTACAGAGGCACTATAGTTCTTGATTGTATTGTATTTAAAGCTGCCATTACAATGTTTCTTGATTTATCTTTCAGTAAAATGCCAGAGCGTGAGGATGATCACCTCACACCTGCCACACGCTTGCTCGAGAAGCGTCGAGAGATGGCTGAGGTGGAACAAGCTCTGGCAGCACAGAAGGAAGTAAGTTCAATGACCACTTTTCATCCTATTTCAGCATTATCAGTACTCTGCTAAAATCCACAGGCTTAGGCATCTGAAACATAGAGTAATTGATGCACTAAAGGTGCATGTTGCATGAACTGGTTCATGTGGTTAAAAAATTGCTATATATAATGCATATACCCAGGTGGAGCAATCCAGTATTTTTGTACTAGTTAGGCTTGTGCAGATGGGAAGGGAGGTAGATTTTAAATTTTTTCATTTGTTGGAGGGGTTGAATAACAGCTGGTATTTTGGGTGATCTGAAAACAATGGTATTTGGAGAGGTGTGTGGTAAGCCTTGTAAACTCTGTATTTGTTTCGGGTTACCTATTTCAAAATATATGTCTGTCATAGAAGCTTCAATATATCCAGCAATACGTTATTGCCATGAAAAGGAAAGGTTTGATATCACTTACATGTTGAGCCATATGTTGAACTTTGTAGTTATCATATGGTGGTACACTGTATACAGGCAGTTATCACACCTAAACTAGCAGAGGTGGTGAACTACTATATAATGGTAACATATTTATCAATTTTGCATACCAGAATTACGACATGTTATTTACATACAGGTACTTGCCATGATACGTAAGGGTTATGTTCCTGGGACCTCTACATATATCAGTTTTTTGTAAGTTGGTTTTCCTAGGCTATATATGGCTTTGACATCACAGTGAAGGGTAGCTTTAACAAACACAATACAAATCCTTAAGATTATGAAAAATGTAACAGAAATGATTTACACATGTACAAGAGAGGAGAAGTGGAACTATATACTGTGGGTGCATTCAGTTCAAAGATCGAAAAACAGACTGTGCACATGTTTACAGTTCATTTACATATCTGCAAGTTTACATACCTGCGAGTTTACTTATGTCAGAGTTTACATATCTTAGAGAGTACATGTGTAGCCTTTGACTGTGTTTGGAATAAGTCAACAATGCATGTAATTAATGTCTGATAAACATTTATGCATTTTGTTTGCAGGAGTTTCAAATGAAGATGGAAAGTTTGCAGCAGAGGAGAGAAGAGCTGGAAAGAAAAGAATATCAGCTGAAGGAGTCCCTATTAAAATTTGATAAATTTTTAAAGGTGAATTTTAAACAGCTTTTATATCTTTAAAAGCAGAATAACAACAACAGCAACAATAATGATTGTGTTCCCATTAGTGGTAACCAAAATAGCAATGGCTGTTAGTGGTATTATTCTGAGTTCTTTTGCAGTATTGCCACATCTTTACAATATCATCACTATAATATCATGATGTTTATAGTATTTCAGGAGTAAAATTGGCTGTCATCATTACGTGCAAAACACACTGAAAACATGTGCCTGGCCAAGTGTCACTTAGGTCAAGTCTACAGCTCAAGGAGAATTCCATTTTTTTTTGGTGGGGGGGTCCACCTGTCATTGAATGTGGACAATTGCTGTTTGTATCTGACAAACATATATTGATTAAAATATACTAAGGCTGAGGACACTGCTGATAATGCTGAACGTGCTATTCTGTATTAGTGGTCATTTATTGTATTGAATTAGAAATAGGTTTATTTGGGCCTTATGGTGATTTAAAAAAAAAATTAATCACTGATCTATAGTTTTAGCTGATATTGTCATCATGCTAAATCCAGTAATGATTGACAGTGATGGTGATAAATAAGAAAAGTCAGTATTGGCTACTGAGTTTCCAAAAATAGTTACAAATTTTCCTAGATGGTTATTAATTGCAATATAAGAATCAAATTTGACTTCTGATTTTTCCAAATTTGTTTACTATGGTGAATAAACATGTTGATTACAAACAGATTTTGATTATTGACATAATTTTGGATACTAATGGAATTTAAACAAAATGCAAACCTAAATAATAATAATAATAATAATAATAATAGTAATACACCTCTCCCTTGATAACTCGCACACAGTGGGGTCCACAAACATAGACTGCACTATAAGTGAGGCACGAGTTACCAAGGGACCAACAAAAATCGAAAAAAATCACTTTGACATCAAGAAAACCGTGGGGGGCGGAGCGGCATTAGGGAACTGGGCTGTTTATTGACTGAATCCTCATTTTAAAATCACATTGATAATAAATTTTAATAACATGCTTTTTCTAATGAAGTTGTTCATTATTCTGTTTAAATAACATTTATTTTTAAAATGGCAAACATATGAAAGATTGCTTCAACTGGTTTCAACAACCCTCACGTGTACGCAAAAATATCTGTGTATTACATCACTGCTTTTTGTTTTCTTGATGAGTCTGGTTCCCGTAGTGGGGTTTGATATTATCCTGCCAAATCGGGAGTCCACAGAGCAGGGAACTAGATTAACTGTTGATATACCTCCAAACAAGATTCCTTTTTTATTTCGTGAGACAATCGTCTACGTCGAAACTCAATTTTTTGTATTGTTCATTTAGTGCAATATTGATGTCATGATTCATTTGGAAGTAATAATGAAACTTCTTATCATCCGTGAGGATATATCTAAGTGCCAGTTCAAGAATTCTCTGAAACTCACTTGCCCACAATGGTCTGTATCTGTGAAATCAAGCTCTTTATTTTACCAAGTATTCATTTTACTTGCCTGCCTTATTATCTTTGATCACAGTTATGAAAGAGTCAGTTAATTTAAGGTAGTTTATGTTACACACACAATAACATTTATAAGTGTTCGATTGATCAAATAAAGTGAGCTCACCTGACATATGACCAGGGCTGCTAGATTTTTAAGTTTCTAGGATTTTTATGCCTTTTTACTTTTCTTTTATTTCACCTCCTTTATTTGATTCAAAAGACGTAATTAACAAGACAAAGGAGGCCAGCTTTTAATTCATTGCAACAATACAACAAGTACTTCCGGAAGTCAGTTATCAAAACATGGTCGGCACTTAATTAGGTTCTCAGAGAAATGCTTGCGGACATAGCTGTTATGGTAGATTGACGCACTTTACGTTTACAAGAGGACACATTGCATTTATGACGATTACACTTAAAAGGAACTAAAAGATAGAACTAGAACACAAATTTAAATTGATAAAAAATTTATTTAATTTGTATTTATTTATTAAAGTACTGCCTCCACTCAGCGTAAGTGACATTTTCATTGATTGAAAATTTCCTTACATATCGTTAATTGCAGTGTACTATAAATGTTATTTGAAAAGAAAATGTAACAAAATTGTATGACCTGTTGTTTAACTTGATATTTCAAAGTGTTGATTAAAATTTCCAGGTCCTATCTACCATTTTCAATGATAAAATGAGCGATACATCAGAGTTTCCATTACCAATTTTGATTGTGATTTTCTTCAAGTTCAACAAATAGGGATCAATTTTTAGGGTATTTTCTGGTTTAAAAAATGGGAGCCACGCCTGACCCATCGTTATAAGTAGGTTTGTGAGTTATCAGGGCACAAGTTATCGAGGGAGTGGTGTAGTAATAATAAAATAATAATCATCATCATCAAATTGGTGCATTTAAAGTATTTATTCCAGGTGGGTCAACTGGGTCCCAAGATAACAAAACTGCTTGAGCATCAAATTTTATCTTTCGCTAAAATTTCAGACATTTTGTGTTTCTTAACTTTATGGCCAAAGAGAGCAAAAATAAAAAAATTAGGAGTATCTGATTCTCTGTATGTCATATCTCAGAAAAATTGAAAAATGAATTTTACTTTTTGAATGAATACATGTTCAGTTTCTGTGCTCAGAAATGTTTGTGACTATGGGGCCAGGTCATCAGGTTTACAGTATGTGAAATCCTTGAATTGGGACCTTCACTTTTATAGAAGTAAAAGCTTGATGAGTTCTAATTCTTTTTTTTTTATACATTGCTGTTGTATCAGTCACTACCATTTTTCAGAGTAATTTTTTTCAAGGAACTGATCTTATTTGTGTGATATTTGCCTAGTTTAAATATATTACATCAAGATGAAAATAATAGTTAATAGCAAGATTGGTGTAAATATTATTATTGTAATTTTCCATAATGAATAAAAATAACTATTGTAGTCATTTCTAGGGGCTGTTAAGTTTTGGGGATTATCCTGGATCAAATCATATACAGATAGCTACAAAGGGTCATATTGCATATATTGCATCATTTTCTCTCGTGCATGCATTATTTACTGTATCTATCTACATATATATCAGATCCAGCTGCAAACAACATAGACCCAGATCTCCAATTGCATAATGTGGTAGCAGATTAGGGTCTGTGCTATTTGTTCTATTAATGAGTCTTTACAAACTGGCTAGACCCAGATCTGCCAGTGCATTATGTGCAGGAATTTCTGGTTCTGTGTTGCTTGCAGCATGATCCAATTAAAATGTTATTATATATGTCTGAAAATATAAATTTAAAAAATAGGTATATTACTCCTACTTGTTGATTAATTGTTTTTTGGAGTTTGTAGGATATTATAAAACTTCCCCACTATAATGCATCTCAATGTAGCCATACAAGTATACAGTGATGTAGTCAAGACTGCCTTATAATGGAATACCATGTTCTAGCCAAGACTGCCTTATAATGGTATAGAGTGTTCTAATCAAGACTGCCTTATAATGGAATACCATGTTCTAGTCAAGATTGCCTTATAATGGTATAGAGTGTTCTAGCCAAGACTGCCTTATAATGGTATACTGTGTTCTAATCGAGACTGCCTTATAATGGAATACCATGTTCTAGTCAAGATTGCCTTATAACGGAATACCATGTTCTAGCCAAGACTGCCTTATAATGGTTTACTGTGTTCTAATCAAGACTGCCTTATAATGGAATACCATGTTCTAGCCAAGACTGCCTTATCATGGAATACCATGTTCTAAACAAGACTGCCTCTTCATGGAAGACCATGTTCTTGTCAAGACTGCCTTATCATGGAATACCATGTTCTAATCAAGACTGCCTTATCATGGAAGACCATGTTCTAATCAAGACTGCCTTATCATGGAAGACTATGTTCTAATCAAGACTGCCTCATCATGGAAGACCATATTCTTGTCAAGACTGCCTCATCATGGAAGACCATGTTCTTGTCAAGATTGCCTCATCATGGAAGACCATGTTCTTGTCAAGACTGCCTCATCATTGAAGACCATGTTCTAATCAAGACTGCCTCATCATGGAAGACCATGTTCTTGTCCAGACTGCTTTATCATGGTATAAAGTGCTCTAACCAAGACTGTCTTTTCATGGAATACTGTGTTCTAGCCAAATCTGCCTTTTCATGGATTACTGTTTTCTATCCAAGACTGCCTTTTCATTGGAATATTGTGTTCTAGCCAAGACTGCCTTATCATGGAATACTATGTTCTAGCCAGGACTGCCTTTTCATGGAATACTGTGTTATATTTAAAATGTTCTTAGAAAAGACACATCATAATAAATATTCTTTATGTGAAATTAGATCATTATAGGTTATATAAGTCAAGAAGTACAATAAGGCAAAATAAATAAAGCAACAATGTCAAAAAATCAAATTCACCCAGGAAAATGGAATCCATGACCATACCTGTCTTATATCAGGGAAAGCATTAACTGAGGTTTCCTGTAGTTAGCCATAGACATAGATATATTTTATTTAGAGTTGGAATTGTATTTACATAAAAAGAAACATTAGTTTCTTGGAGCTATTTTACAGCTATTTTATTAGAAGTTATTTAACCCAGTATCAAAATAGCTTACAGTTAAGGACCATTGCAGCTAAAGCTGGTCACATAGAGTGCAACTGATCAACATTTATTTCAAACAGGAAAATGATTCAAAAAGGGCAAGAGCTGTTAAGAAAGCCAATGATGAAAGAGACATGAAGAAACAAAAGGATAAAGAAATAGAGAGGTTTGATATTTTATTTATTCACATTAGCTGTAGATACATGCCCATTACTAGTATTACTTGCTTAATTAGTGCAGACTTTTCAATATTTCTTATTATCCATCTGCATTTTACTTACTTAAGAATTTTGTCTAAAGCTTGTTGCCATTGTTTATGCTGACATTTTGTTATAATTGATATCTTGGTCATCATTTCATATTGACGTCAGAATTAAATCCAAAATATTCAGTTGCAGTATATATTTTTTAAATGAATGCCAGATGCATTAATAATTCAAATTATTTCATTTTGTTGTTGTTGTTGTTGATGGGTTTAATGCCATTTTTCAGCACAAGATATTCTATACATGGTGACCAGTTTAAATAGTGGAGGAAGAACCCGGGAAAACCCTGGGAAGAACCACCAATCCACGAGAAGCTACTGGCAAGCTTTCTCACATACCCACATTGGCCAAATCCTGGACTCGAATCTACGCAGACAGAGGTGAGATGGCAGTGATCCATAATGGAGAGCGCTTTAGACTACTCTGCCACTTGGGGCCCCCTATTTCATTTTGAAATGCTTGATACTCACAAGTATTTACACTGAGAAACACTTTTGATATTTGTACCATTTGACAGAAATTATCTTTTTCTTAAAAGAATCCTTTGTTTATAGCTTTCCTGGTCCTAAAGTTAAGGGAGTTTATTGCATGGTCCTTTACCCATCATGCATCATGTATTGTTTGTCATCTGTTTGCAATCATTATTTCACTACTTCTTCTCAAAAGAACACTTATCAGTATGTGCCTTTCAGACTTTTTAGAAATGATGCATATCTGCCATCAGATATGGCTATTGCTACTAAAAAAATAGAAAAACCTTGAACAACATCTTGAAAACATTGCTCAGTATATTCTGACCAAATCTGACAGAAGGCATCCTGGCACAAAAAGATTTTTAAATTTTTATAAATGATGCTGAGGTTGCATACCACTCCGGTGGCCATGTGGCAAGAGCATCTGACTCGGATATGGGAGGTCGTGGGTTCGATCCCCGGCCGGGTCATACCAAAGACTTACAATAATGGTACTAACAGCTGCCTTGCTTGGCGTTCAGCATTAAGAGGTTAGTGTTAGGACTGGTCGGACTGGTGTCAGGATAATGTGACTGGGTGGGACATCATGCCCCATTGCTAGACATCACTATAAACTGACACACAGCAGACATCGTAGCGATATGACTGAAAAATTGCTAAAGCTACGTTACAAAATCCAAATCACACACACACACAGAGGTTGGATTGATAACGAATTTTTGCATCTCAGATATAAATGGATCAGTCCTAATGAAAAAGATCCTGCCTTGAAATAAAATCATGTATTAGATGCAAGATGATGGTAAATTGCAACCAATTTTACTATGGTTTTGTTCACAGCACTTTTCTATAAGTTTCCATGAAGTGATGAAAGGTCACAGAGGACCAGTACAAAAATGATACATAAAATCTAATTCTATTGTTTCTTTATTTACAAAATATTTGCCCACTTCAGATTATTTGGACAATTTAACCCTGTTTCTCAAAATCTATGGCATATACAGTCATCAGTGGAGGCCTTTTAATTTAGGTCAATTCTTAGACACAATTGCATGTACAGTCAATTTTGTAGGCTTTTTAATGTAAGTCCATTTCTCAGATACTAATGCATGTATAGCCATCAATGTAAGCCTTTAAATTTAAGTCAGTTTATCAAGCACTATTGCATGTACACTTATCATTATAGGCCTTTAAATTTAACCATGTTTCTCAAAAACTATTGTGTGACTATGGTCATTAGTGGAGGCCTTTTAATTTGAGTCCATTTCTCAGATGCTATTGCATGTGCAGTTGTCATTGTAGGCCTTTAAATTTAACCCTTGTTACTCAGAAACTGTTGCATGTACAGTCATCAGTGGAGGCCTTTTAATTTAAGTCCATTTATCAGACACTATGGCAGTACAGTAATCAGTGTAGGCCTTTAAATGGCGCTTGTACCAAAATCTACCTTGTGCTAAAAACAGACCATGACATCACTGTGCCTGGCTGCCGCTATATTGTTTTCGGACAAAGCACTGAGAGTCGCTTAGTAAAACATAGTAATTCACGACATATAGGCAGAAATAAAGTTGTTTTTATTTGCACCTCCTTCACTATGTACTGATTTGATAAATTCAGCTATAATATATGAATTTGTTCAGTAATAATTTTGTACATTTTATATCTTTGTCATCTTTTTGTTTTGTTTTCAAATCTGCGTTGATTAAAATTCTTGTATGTACACATTGAAGGAAAAGGAATATATATATATATATGTGTGTGTGTGTGTGTGTGTGTGTGTGAGTGTGTCCCAGATGAATTAGTTGAAACCAATAATATTCATTTATATCTACTTTATTTCCTTTTCAGTTAGTTTTTGTGTGTAAAATGTCCATGGCTGTTGTCATTAGGGAGAGCAATTTTTGTATTGCTGCTTCCATCAGTACATGCATACAGTTATACTTACTGACATAATGTAATTGTATATATATCTTTTAATTAAGGAAATGTAATATCCACGTGGTATAAATATAATCAACTAGTGTTGCTCTTTTCAACACCCTAACTCTAATGAACATAATGCATTCTTATATGTTCTTAACAGTGATTCAGAATTATGATTTGTTTGTAAAACAGACATTGAAATAAAGATGTAAATCTTCTCTCCTCTTTTCTTAACTTTGTTACTGATTAACACATCAGACTCAGAAAAGGTTAATAAAATCACTAATGCATAATAACCCACCCCCAAACAAACAAACAAAAACAAAACAAAAACAAAACAAACATTGATACATTGTTTTTAAATTTATGGATTATATATGCAACATTTCTAGATTCTAATTGCATAATATCACATCAACTAAGCAGAGTATAATTTTCTGCACTAAACCAAATATAAGAAGTAATCACTTTCCTACATATACTTTTTATTTATATGTTAAAACATGAATCACATATACGTATACTTCATTGACATTATTTAATTGGGGGTGGGGGCGGTGGCTGGCAGTTTGGAATTTTCATTTCAAAATATTCAGGTTATATATATCGGTGATGAAATACAATCAATTTGTGTATTATACTGTTCTAGAAAGATTCATCAAAATTGATTACATGTTTTATACAGTCTGCAGGCTTAAGCACCACTGTAACTAAATATTGGAATGCACATCCATATTCAGATGAACCAATTTAATGCCTGGTACATGGTTTTCAGCAAGAACAATAATAAGAACAATAATATGGAAAAGAACACTGAATGCCATTACAATGATTTGCCTTGTGTGAATGGCTATTTTTTTAAATTGATATCACTTTGTGATGTTTTACAAAGGTGAAAAGTACAAGCACCATCTAAGTAATTTTCTGAGACACTGTTGCTTGTAGAGTCATCAGTGTAGGCTTTTAAGAATTTAAGTCAGTTTATCAGACATTATTTTATGTACAATCAGTATATCAAACATTATTTTATGTACAATCAGTATATCAGACATTATTTTATGTACAATCATTAGTGTAGGCCTGTTAATTGAGGTCATTTTCTCAGAGACTATTGCATGTACAGTCATCATTGTTCATTTTTATGTAGTGTCATTTTGAGCCATTGGCCCTTATTGGTAATCAGACACTATTGCATGTTCAGTCATCATTGTTCTTTCTAGGTTGTGTCATTTTGAGCCATTGGCCCTTATTGGTAATCAGACACTATTGCATGTACAGTCATCATTGTTCATTCTAGGTTGTGTCATTTTAAGCCATTGGTCCATATTGTTAATTCTTGGCACATAAAAAGTTGCCATAATGATGCCTGTAGGGTTCATAAAAAGGTACCAAGAAAATAAAGATAAAAGATTGCTATAGTTGATATTAGACTGACTGAATGGAGCAAACCACATGTTGGCTTACTTATTAGAGTGAGCTTCTTCCAAACAAATCATATGACAGCAACATCATTGGCTGTCAGGCATTTTTAATGAATTTCGTCAGCTTGGGCACCATCCAAGACCACATGGTTGATGATCATAAATATAAAACAGCATTCAAGGAAGAAAGATTTTGATTTGAGTGTCCAAAATAAAATAAGGAGATGATTATTCACACTGTAACAGAATTGAAACCGAGTGGGTTTTGGATTAAATGAATAACACAAACACAATGTGTGTGAATGACGCGACTTGTGTATTGTATGAAAAGATGATGGCATAAAATAAAAAAATGACACAATCTGTGTAATATCCTACTCTCACATGCACCCTACACACATTCACAAAGGAAGAAATATCTGTATATAACGATAATGACTACACAGTGCTGAAATTCCAGTGATAATGATGACGTTGGTTCATATAACTGATATACTATATATAAATATGACAAAACAAAATGTCAGTTCCGACCCACGTCGGGTGCACTCTAGACTGGTTCAACTTCCCAACACAAAATATCACAGTTCTACTTTCCACCCTCCACCAGTTTCGTCTGGCTCAACTACTATCCCTTCAGTCTCAGTTTGGCGCAACAACGCCTTCCACATATTTCCTTCTGGCGCAACAATGCATTGCATCAGTTTCAGTCTGGCACAACAACACCTCCCACCAATTTCCGTCTGGCGCAACAACACCTTCCACCAGTTTCAGTCTGGTTCAACAACACTTCACCCTCCACCAGTTTCAGTCTGGCTCAAACTACACCTCCCCCTCAACCAGTTTCAGCTACAAGTAGATGAAACTGGTAGCGTATAATACCAAATATGCTATCACACAAAATACTCAAAATACTCAAATACATATATATGAAATGGATACATATCCACTCGACAAATGCCTATAGTGCATTACATTATATCACTGTCCCTAATGGTTTATACAAACGAGAAAAAAAATACATAAAACCCGCACTCTACGTGTGACTTTCTACTCAGAGCCCTACACGTGAAAAGGAATAAATTCTAACAGTGAATTGTCTGTTAAGCATGGTTATCTTATCTATCAAAGCATTGTCAAAAATATGATAATAGTAAAATAAGTCTGTCACAAACACACTGAAAAGCATAAATATACAACTGAATCAGAATTATTTAACAGTTGTCACTTACCCCTATGGCTGTAGTTTTATGATTCCAAACCGACATTCCATGACAAGATCCAAGCGATAATGTACCACTTTTAGTAAAACCTTACTATTTATACTATAAAAAACCAAGACATTCAGGACCCAGGTGTGAAGTACCCATGCAAGTTGAGAAACATGGGCATCACGCTATGAACAACTTGCACCGAGATGTACTCATTTAGTAACTATATGTCAAGGTAGTAAAATAAGCTACTCTAGTTAACGATGTATGCATCAGCAAAAATCAAATATACATTGTCATCTTTTAATGCAAAATCGAATTATTTTCTTGCCTTATTCCGTGACACACACATGAGGAAATAAATTCCTGGTATGAAAGGCCAATAGCAGAGGAGTCTGCATACAAAAGGTGTTTTAATTTTCTTGCATAAACAAGAAACAGTATTTTAGTAACCTCTGCTTCTTTTGTAAATGACAACGTTTTCTGACCATTTGCAAATATTGCCATTTTCTGACCATGTAGGAACCCAAGGGATTAACTTTTCCTTTTCTGGAATGAAGATTGAGTTATGAAATTTTATACATGCATACATCCAGTGAGTACTTAACTAGTCCCAAAGCAGCACTATACACCTTTTTACAAAATGCTCATTTCTTGACCATTGCTGTTTGTGCAGTTATGAAAATAGATATATGCATGCATCTTTGAGGAGTCACTACATCACTATACCAAAAAGAAGTCACTGTTACCAACTTTTCTATGGCAATGACATCATGTACATTCTTCATGTTTTTGGTTCTTTTCTGGGACATTATTGCTTGTACTGTCATGAAATTAGATATGTGCATACATCCTAAGTACTCCACCACAGTGTCCAATGCTTGTCAGTATGAATCTCATTTTCATACTCAGTTAATAATCTACACCTGTTACATTTCAGTCAGATTCGTTGACAGTTACTCACAGTCATGACACTTCCTGGATGATTTATTCTTGAGGCAAACTTCAGATCTATACCAATGTAGGTTGTACTTGTTTTCAGGATTAAGTGACACTATGCAGTTATTAAGTTTATGTGAGTATCATAGGCACTGAAGTTTGTTCAGTCACGAAATTTTATTTATGTATGTATCGTGAGAAATATGATAAAAAGTGGGTCACTTTAACCTACGTTTTATACCACAAAGATTCTGTACCTGTGGATGTTTAATTGTGTTTCTCAGACCCTGTTGCATATAAAGTCACCAAACTAGATATGATCTTACAGCCTTAGAAGTACTGCCTGACCATATGAACAAAATATAATGTGTCAGAATAAATTTATGTGCATATCAGTTTTTCTGTCTTCTGACTGCTTCCTGTTTTGTTATCTTCATTGTTGTTGTTTGTGCTTTGATTCTCATCATCCTTATTACGAATCAATGCTAATTTAAGCGGAGTTCATAACAACATTTCTTGGTGTTCTTTTTTCTTATACTTTAGATTAAATGATGACACCAATATCTTGCTGAGAGAGAAGGAGAAGCTGCAGAGGAAACTTGAGAATTACACAATATATCACAAATACATGGAGAAGGTTTTGGAGGCTGGGGAGGAGTTTCAGGAAATGAGGGATATTATTGCTCGCCATGATACACTGACTGCTACTCATGAGGTAATGTCAGCAAATATGACATATTTCAAATAAATTTATAAATGGTATTTACTCACTTATTAGTTGAGTTTATCTGCAAACTGCATAGACCCAGATCTGCCATCATATTATGTACCTGAAGATCTCAGTATATGCAGTTTGTTAGGAGTAAGCAGTAGAACAGACATCATAGACCCTGATCTGTTGGCACATTATGAAATGACAGATTTGGGTCCCTGTTGTTTGCAGTTGGTCTCAACTTATGAATGATTAGATATGATACGCTTTCATATACCACCTGTCCATTAAAAATCATAATTGTGTTTTGTACCAATCTGATTAAATTGATATCTTTATATTATTAGGTTGAAATGTCAGGTACCAATAGAGGTCATGTTCTGCTGACCTTTTGTTCACTAATAAAAAAAATTGCAGCTTTCATACTGCTGAAGTCAAAAACATCATTTGGAACTGTAGTTGTTATTGACGACATCATTTAGCGCTATGGTTGCTATTGATAGCAACATTTGGAACTATGTTGCTAATGATAACATCATTTGGCACTGGCTGCTAATGATAACACTCTTTAACATGATTTTCCATGCTTTATTTGATTGGCCATTGAGGTCCATTGTGTTGTAGAGTGATTTTAATTAGATTGGTTAGAGACTGATTATAATCAGATTGGTTTTTGGGAAGGATTTGCAAATTTATATGTTGTGGAATGAGTTGAACAAATTTTTTTTTTAGTATTGTTACATACAGTTATTCATACATAAGAAAAAAGTAATAAGAATTTATACAGATCTACCAACAACACAGTCACCGAACCATAATTATACAAATGTTTTTTAAATGTTGAATATTTCTGTAATTTTATCTGTCACTCTTCTAAAAACTATACATGTTCTGAAAATATTTAATTTTTTTGTTTGACGCTGTACATTTCTTATAGTTTGGACCTTTAGAAGTACGTAAATACATTTAGTATATTTTCCAGCATTTGATGATCTTTGCATTTTTGTTCTTTTGATTTTGACCAATTTCCAGCTCATCTTAAATGGAATGAGAATCAACAATGTTTCATATGTGTAACAGAGGATGTTACAGAAGAAAAGATTTCATTTACATTGTTACAATTTGCTGATTTTAAATGGAGAAGAAAAATACTGGTAGATTTTATGTCAAGAACACCCATGCTTAAGCCATGTTTTTGATTTCTTTTTTAAATATATGATAGGTCATTCTTAAACATGAGTTCGTTAAAATACAGTTTTAGTAATTTTATTTTCTGTTGTATTTCAGTCTGTATGAACTTTGTATTAAAGATTAATGACAGAAGTCCCGACAACCTCCCATGTTGGGAAAATCTTCCAGTGTATTTGTTCAGTAGTAAGCATTTCCAAATTAACCTCAAGAACATTCTCATCTACAATTGTTTTGTTAACAGGATCTGGTAGAAAATGATCAGAGAAACCAAGAGGTTATTGAAAAGCATAGACAGAATCTGATGAAATATATAGAGGTAAAACTTTAGCTTATATTAACACAATAAATTCTTGAAATCAACAGGGGCTTGCAGCTTGCTCAGTCAGTATAGCATTTGACTTGCTGCCAGTGGGTCTTGAGTTCAAATCTCAGAGCTGTTGAGCTGTTTCATGCGACCTTGAACAATGTACCCTGCCTCAGTTCACTTTCTATGAGCTCTTGTTTGTGGCAAAAATATCTGATAACAGTATTGTTGAAAGTTGAAATGACATGTCAAAGATTGTTGTTTTTATTAGGTCTACATGTCTGCTCATGCTGAGGGGGGGTTGGTAATGTAAGGACAGTTATTGTATCCTTAAAAAAAAAAACAATATAAATTATAGTGACATTGCAGTCTCATGTCTTGCATGACATTTTCATTGAGCCCTAAATAGCATGTACTTCAAGTAGTTTTATATCATTCATATTGTACTCTTTAGATATTTATTTTGTATGTAATTTGCAGTGACAATTAATATGATTATTTGTCAACCATGGATATGACTTTAATCCTGTACAAAAAAAATACATTTAAGTGCAGGTGCACCAGTGAACTGTTTTGCTTGTTTCTCACAACTGAAGAATCTATAAAAGAAATGCCCAAGTTTATCTTTTCAGGTATTTCAGTTTCTAGTATTTGTCTTTTAAATATTGTGTTCTTTAGCTGAATATGATATATTCATTATGGTCATGAAAATATAATTAATGTGAGATTATGTCTTTTATTTTGTTGTTATCTGTGTTGTGTTTAGTCATCAGTTGAGTTATTCTGATGAGAGGTCAATTAATTCAGCCAGCTACAAACACAGATTCACACAGATACACTTTTAGAAGTAAATCTTGTTTACATGTTTTTTCAATCAAATTTACCATTAGAAAACCTAAAACATCAGATTTTTAACCTTTATTTCAAGGAAAAAGACAACGAGATTCTGGGATATAACAATCAGCTTTCTGGGCTGCAAACTCGACTTGATGCTGCCCAAAGTGAGGCTGTAAAATGGGAGTCAACGTGGACACATATCAAAAACACTGCTGCGAAGAAAACACTGGAACTGGGGAGAATCAAAATGTAAGTTAATGTATTAGTCAAAATGTAAGTTTCTGCTTTAGCATACTCCTTGCAGATTCAGATGTATCCAGTGATAGTGTTCTAAGTGAGAAGGTCTGGGATTATTTATGAGTTTTTGGTTTATGCAGAAATACTTGACCTATTATTATGAGAGTTTGCTGTTTTTACCTTTATCTTTGGAGTTTTTATGCCCTCTCATGCCTTTGGAGCTTTTATACCTTTTTAGCCATTATTTTTGGAGTTTTATGCCTTTTTTGCCTTCATCTTTGGAGTTTTTATGCCCTTTCATGCCTGTATCTTTGGAGTTTGTATGCCCTGCCTTGCCTTTATCTTTGGAGTTTTTATGCTTTTATGCCTTTATCTTGGAGTTTTTATGCCTACATTGCCTATATCTTAGGACTTTTTATGCCTTTATGCATTTATCTTGGAGTTTTTATGCCTTTACGCATTTATCTTGGAGTTGTTATGCCTTTTTTGCCTATATCTTGGGACTTTTTATGCCTTTATGCATTTATCTATGGAGTTTTTATGCCTTTATGCATTTATCTTGGTGGTGTTATGCCTTTTTTGCCTGTATCTTAGGACTTTTTATGCCTTTATGCATTTATCTATGGAGTTTTTATGCCTTTATGCATTTATCTTGGAGTTGTTATGCCTTTTATGCCTATATCTTAGGACTTTTTATGCCTTTATCTTGGAGTTTTTATGCCTTTATGCATTTATCTTGGAGTGTTTATGCCTTTTTTGCCTATATCTTAGGACTTTTTATGCCTTTATGCATTTATCTTTGGAGTTGTTATGCCTTTTTTACCTATATCTTTGGAGCTTTTATGCTTTTATGCATTTATCTTTGGAGTTGTTATGCTTTTTTTGCCTATATCTTAGGACTTTTTATGCATTTATCTTTGGAGTTGTTATGCCTTTTTTGCCTATATCTTGGGACTTTTTATGCCTTTATGCATTTATCTTGGAGTTTTTATGCCTTTTTTGCCTATATCTTAGGACTTTTTATGCCTTTATCTTGGAGTTTTTATGCCTTTATGCATTTATCTTGGAATTGTTATGCCTTTTTTGCCTATATCTTAGGACTTTTTATGCCTTTATGCATTTATCTTGGAGTTGTTATGCCTTTTTT
Source organism: Sinohyriopsis cumingii (assembly GCA_028554795.2). Classification (NCBI taxonomy): domain Eukaryota; kingdom Metazoa; phylum Mollusca; class Bivalvia; order Unionida; family Unionidae; genus Sinohyriopsis; species Sinohyriopsis cumingii. Next base: position 24,313,182 of record CM068842.1, on the reverse strand, counting down.
GCCTATATCTTAGGACTTTTTATGCCTTTATCTTGGAGTTTTTATGCCTTTATGCATTTATCTTGGAGTTTTTATGCCTTTTTTGCCTATATCTTAGGACTTTTTTATGCCTTTATGCATTTATCTTTGGAGTTGTTATGCCTTTTTTGCCTATATCTTTGGAGTTTTTATGCTTTTATGCATTTATCTTTGGAGTTGTTATGCCTTTTTTGCCTTTATCTTGGAGTTTTTATGCCCTGTCTTGCCTTTATCTTTGGAGTTTCTATGACCTTTCTTGCCTTTATCTTTTGAGCTTTTATGTCCTTTGTTTGCCTTTATCTTTGAAGTTTTTATGTCTTTCTGAGCTTTTGCAAGATCTTTACCTTTTGTCTCGGGGAGGATATTTACTTGAGGTTGATGAGATTTGTCTTCCTCGGGATTTTCGTATGGCATATAATTTTGCTATTTTTGTTGGCTAGTTTTTGCTTGGACCTATATAGTTGGGATTGTACTGACATGGTTTTAAACATACATACATACATACATATATACATACATACATACATACATACATACATACATACATACAAGTTTTTGCTTGGACCTATATAGTTGGGATTATACTGATGTGGTTTTAAACATACACACACACATACAAGTTACACATTGAAATTCTGTGAAGATTGAACTAACAGTCAGTCCATTTTGTCTGCATCTAGCGCCCTCCTCCTAGTAGAAAAAACAAGCTGACTGAAGCTCTCTTTTTGGAGCTGTTTCCGAATTACCTGGAGTATGGAAATTTGATAAGTGGCAAACTGATTATCTTGGAGATTTCAACTTTCACTTGGACTGACCTACAAACCCATACACATCAAAATTCTCAGATTTCTTTCATGTTTTCAACCTCAAACAGTCAGTTAACCAACCCACCCATAAACATGGTCACATTTTAGATGATAATATTCTACGGTCCTCCCTGGAATCCCACGAACTTGCATCAGATCACCTCTGCATTATATGCCATCTTGACAGATCAGTCCCTAACCCTTCACCTTTATTTGCTACTAAGAGAAACCTCCGTATGATAAATAGAACCAAACCAATGCATGACATCCAAGCAGACTTGCTTACCTCCTAGAGCACAACAACTCGATAACTGCTGCGTTCATTGCTTGACAAACATGTCCCAGCAACCAAGCGCAGAGTATCAATTCAAAAGTGTTCTCCTTGGTATAGCAGTGTTAGGGACCAGCTTTGCACTGCTAAAAGAGACCACCATAAAGCAGAGAAGCTTTGGTTTTCCACCAGACTTACTATTCATAAGAAAATCTGTGAAAATGTACAGTCTGTATATTGCCCTTGCCACAGTACTGAAACTACTCTTCTAAAAGTAATTAATGACCTTCTCTCTGCTTTGGATAGTTGGAAGATTACAGTCCTCACCCTCCTTGATTTGTCTGCAGCATTTGACACAATAGACCATGATATATTGATTCACTGTCTCCAGCATGTATTTGGCATTCATGATACAGCCTTACTGTGGTTCAAGTCCTACTTGGTCCACAGGACACAAATTGTGTCCGCAAACGGAATACACATAGGCGTCAACCCCATGAGATGAAAACATGTACACCAGACCAATAAAAACCTTACACAAAAAGATGTATTCATACATTATATAAGATCAACAGTTTTAAAACAGCAGATGCTATACACAAAGTATTTTTACACATATTTACAGAATTATTTACATTTTCGAAACTTTATTTCATTCTTTTTACTTATAACAGTATCATGTTCCTGCTTTGGCTAAGCAAAGAAGCTTATGGTGGATGCTCCCTTCTTCATTTCAAAATTTCTTTCATGCAGTGTTGTTCTGAAGTGTTCCTGCGGATCACAGGGACTCATATCTTCGCTTACAATTGACCTGTCATACATATATAGCCCCTGTGCTCCAGATCATATATACTCAACTCCACCACTTTAATGTCTTTTCTTCATATTTTACAAAAAGTATGTGAAAATCCTAACTTGGATACATCTACAATGCCAGGAAAGACTTTAATGCAATCAGCCTGAAACTTGCCACGACCTCGGTCAGTGTCGTCAAGCTTGCGTTTCTTTGAGTTAGGCTCAGTCATTTGATGGATGGAATATTTCAACTAAATGAGAGGAATAAAAATAAAAAAATTAAAAATTGAGATTTTTTGACATGTGATATAGGAAGATCTCTCGATTATGAATGTGTTATGAATTAATATTTTCCCCCATAAACCCCAAGATATTATGCTGGGAACTTTAAAAAAAATTGAAATCTAGAAATAAAAAAAATTGACACATTAGCAGTCCAGAAGTTTATACCTCGTAAGCTGTTGATCCTTTCTAATAAAATTGCATATCTGGTGTTTGAAAAGTTATGAATTTGCTCTATGGTATGCCGATTTTGGTCACAAACTTGTTATAAATTTGCAGTGTTACATATTTTCGAGCTACAAGAACTATGTCACTATCTGTACTGCATCCGTCATTACGGCAATGCATTATGTATCTGACAAACTTAACTCAAAACTATAACAGCATGATAAAATGTATGTGCAAAAATCAGTAGAATATTTATTTTTAATTACCGGTAGTATATTTTTAAAATTTCAATAAATTGACTTTATTTCCACACAGAAAAGTCGGACGAATTACGGTTACAATAACATGACGGCCACACTATTTCATGTATGAAAATTGATGCATTTGATAGAAATAAGTGTAAGTAATAAAATAATAATGTATAAAATAAGAAAACATACTTACTACACAGGTAGTTAGTCAATATTAGAAATCCGAGTGAGCGTCAAATTTCAGAGTGATAAACGACAAGATCTTCACACACAAGAGTTGAACCATGAATAAAACTCATTTTATTATCAAAGGAAAAGCGCAGTTTTGAATATGATTGGATTGGCTGTTTCAGGTCACCATAGTAACACTGAATTCTCATTCTAAAAAGAAATGATGTCATGAGTCCCGGATGCACACAAAACGAAAAAGAAAATTGTACAAAATAAACATGTACAAAACAGTTATACGGCCGTACATTGATGAAAAAGAAAAAAAAACGTACAAATCACAGGTAAATCGTACAAGTTGACACCTATGAATACACTCCAGTCCAGTTGGTCTATATTGTGATGTTCCACAGAGGTCTGCTCTCGGACATGTTCTCTTCATTCTATACACTTAGCCGCTCTGAGGTGTCATAGATCATCATCAAGTTCTCACCAATCATACGCTGATGACACCCAAATATACAAATCAAGCCACCCAGCTGAAAATGATGCTACCATCAAAGGTATAGAGAGGTGCATTTCTAATGTGAAATCATGGATGACATGTAACAAGCTGCAGATGAATGATGATAAAACTGAAACCATTTTGATTGCAACACAAAGACTTTCTCATTTACATCCTTTACTTCAAACAATAAATACCAGCAACACCAACATTAAATTCACACAATCATTACAAAACCTAGGTGTTACTCTGGACAGTACTCTCACATTGCACCAACATGTCATAAACATATGTAAGGCTGTATATCTTGAGCTGAGACGCATCAGTTCCATTCGCAGATATCTTTAAGTTGATGCCATTAAAACACTTGTGTGTTCATTAGTACTTTCAAGACTGGACTATTGTAACTCAGTTCTCTCTGGCGTGTCTCAATATCTACTCCAGAAAGTTCAAAAAGTTCAAAACACAGCTGCTCGGATTATTCTTAGAGTACCATGATTACAGCACACCTTCCCCCTGCTCTGTATCCTACACTGGCTATCCATTTGATCCAGAATCAAACAGCAAATTTGTTCTCTGTGCTATGTTTCACTGACGGACTCCAGTCCCACATACCTATCTGATCTCACCCATGTGTACACACCAGCAAGATACTTATGCTCCTCTTCTGACAATCATATACTTACTATGAAAACGAAGTCATATGGACAACGTTCTTTTGTATACCAGGCCCAGCAACATGGAACGAATTGCCCACTAAATTTAGACACAGACACAGTGATCTCATTCAAGAGTGCTTTTAAAACTCACTTATTTCGACTGCAAGAACAAACTTAAAGACCTAATAATGTTTCCTACCTTAAATATTTTCAGCATTTTTTATGTTTTCTAATTTCATGGTGTTTGTAATCATATTATTATATATGTTTTTTATGTTTTAGGTGTTGTCTAATGTTGTAAAGTGCTTAGAGCTTCTAAAGATTAGGTGCTATACAAAGTCTTCATTATTATTATTATTACGAACAGCATAACAGTTTCAACGGTTTAAAAATGTGTATCAGATAGAGTGAAAACTGCCTTGATGATCAGTCACTCCACTAGACTATCTCAATACACCTTAGTTCCATTTAACCTTTGAACTAAGGTTTGGGATGCCTGACACTAGACAAATGGTTTATGACATTAAAGAATTTTTAATTATATTTTTCTTGTGAAACTATCAAAATTAAGTCTCACTGCTATGAGAGACCACCTGTTTTGACAGACCAGGTTCTCCATGTACAGATTTATTGATTATATAGAGGCATGACCTGTCGTAAGAGACCGTTATTTATCGGCAGAAGAGGTGGTTTTTTAAGACAGGCTGTCATGTGTGTAGTTCAGCCAGCTTTAAGTTACTGTAACAAAGTTGGACTTACTCATTAATTTAGTTGTTAAACTGCCAATAAAAAATGCAAATTAATAATGCCTTCGTATCATGGAAATGGCAAGGATTTAGTCAAGAACAAAGCTGTTGATTTTCTTGGTCATGTATCTTATTTTGATTCTATTGTGTTGCATACTGCCAGATCTGAGTGGTCTGACCTTTTATTCATCAAATTTCTCAACCTGGTACTTGATAATTGTTAATTATCTGATAATTGTTAAATTATTACAGAATAAGCTATGCGTATTTAACAGACATCTGTATGCGAGAATACTGTTGTTTAGAAATCTCTTGTTTTTCAGATCATGTAATTATTATAAGCTATACAAATTTAAGTTATAATGTCCACTCTGGTTGAAGAATTTCATGAATATGGGCCTGGAATACTATAAGACTATGTAACATAATGGACTTTAGTGCTGACAAGTAGCATACATGATAAGAGATCAAAGATCTTTTGAGTGATTAGGTGACCTCAACTATCTGTTGGACAAGTCCTTGTCGAGCAAACAAAACACATCAAGTGAAAATGTAGTTGTATAGTGAAGCACACCTGACTGGTGACTGGATTGGTTATAAAATCATTCATTATCTTTTATGCAATTATTGATTGACAGATGCTACATACCTGGCCGAGATGTCATTTATTCAAGTATTTTTTTGTGACAAGGTATCAACAATTCAGTGACTTTTTTCTGTGAGACTGAGAGTACTGTTAAGGAACAACATTATTGATCAGCTGCATGGGCAAGATACATTCAGAAAGTTATTCAGTTAAAACTGTGAATTCCACTGGACAACAAATTTTTACAAAAGTCATGTTACTGAAATAAAATTAGTCAATTCTTATCAATTTTTATGTGCTGAACACGAATATGACAGTCAAATTGCAAAATTGGCTCTATTTTTTTTGTAATCTGCAAGAAATTAATGTTTACATAACGAAATGCATTCCAATAGTAAAAGGTCAACTGTAATAGCCTACCTATAAAAAATCAAGTCATTGACTACATCTTAGATTTCTTCGCCTGTCTCTTATACAGCTATTCGGGAGCATCTCTGAGGAGTGTCCAGCAGTAGTCAGCCAGCATTGTAGTGGACCATTTTCCCTGGTATCTTTGTTCCATTGTTGCGATATCTTGATGAAAACGTTCGCCGTGTTCATCACTAACAATACCACAGTTGCTAGGAAAGAAATCCAAATGGGAATGAAGGAAGTGAATCTTTAGAGACATATTGCAGCCAAGTTTCTTATACTTCATCAACATGTCTTCTACTAGTTCCTTATAGTTTTCTGCCCTAACATTTCCGAGGAAGTTTGTAGAAACTAGGCGAAAAGCATTCCATGCTTGTTTCGCGTCACCTTCCAGCAAGTTGTTGAACCGGTCATCTTTGAAAAGCTCTCGAATCTGAGGACCCACAAAAACTCCCTCTTTAATCTTTGCTTCGCTGAGTCGAGGGAATTTTTCATGCAGGTATCGGAATGCTGGCAAAGTCCGGTCAATGGCTTTCACGAAGTTCTTCATCAAACCTAGTTTGATGTGAAGGGGTGGTAGCAAGATTTTCTGAGCCTCAACCAGAGCTGGGTGTTGGATATTCTTCTCTCCAATGGCTACATTCTGCCTGTGAGTCCATTCCTTCCTCATGTAGTGCATTTCCCTTGCTCGGCTATCCCACTCGCATAAGAAACACATGTATTTTGTATATCCTTGCTGCAGTCCCATTAAAAGGGCAACTACCTTCAAATCACCACAGAGGTGCCAGCTGTACTTGTTATACTCAATGGAATTCAGTAGCTGCCTTAAGTTATCGTATGTCTCTTTCATGTGGACAGCATACGCTACTGGAATAGATGGAAGAATGTTTCCATTGTGCAAAAGCACAGCCTTGAGACTCAGTTTCGAAGAGTCCACAAATAGTCTCCATTCTTGTGGGTCATGAGTGATTTTTAAAGCATTCATGAGGCCCTCAATATCGGAACAGAATATCAGATTACTTTCCTTTCTGAAGAAAGGCTCCAATTACTGGTGGCGCTTTCGATATGCAGTAATTGTGACATCTTCTTCTAGAAGATTCCATTGTTGGAGTCTTGATCCTAGCAATTCTGCCTTGTTCTTTGATAAGTCCAAATCACGAATCAGGTCATTTAGTTCTTCCTGTGTTATTCTGTGTGGGGTTGATGATGCACCACAGTGAAAATCTGGATCACTGCATGCTGATGGACCAGGAGAAGAACAGGTCGACTCACCTTTGTCTTCGTCAGATGAATCAAGAGAATATTCTGCTGGAGGTTCTGGAATAGAAAGTCCCTCACCATGTGGAACTGGTCTCAATGCAGACGGAATGTTTGGGTAGACTATTCTCGACTTCTTTCGCTTCGTTATTCCGCCGGAAAGAGGAGGAACCAAGCAGAAGTAACAGTCATTTAGGTGGTTGCTTGGCTCTCTCCACACCACTGGGACTGCAAACGGCATTGATGACCTTTTGCAATTCAACCACTGTGAAAGCTGTGTTGTACATGTAGCACAGCATATATGCGGAGCCCAAGGCTTGTCTTGGTCACCAACCTTGCATCCGAAGTAAAGATGATATGCCTTCTTCACTTGAGAATTGATACTTTTCTTCTGGTTGGCAAATGTCACTTCCCCACAAATATAGCAAAAATTGTCCGCAGTATTAACACACTTTCGAGGCATTACTGTTCTTTATTGTACGTAAATGGATAAAATAATAAGTTTTATGTAACAGTAGCTTGAACTGTCTCGCACAACGTCTAAAATATTTTAAATGCTGAACCTATCTGATTGGGCTTTATATAGTACACTGCTTACGTCAGCTTCAGCAGCCGCCTGGCATTAGTATAATAGGCCTACACATGTATAGTACACTGCTGACGTCAACTTACTTCAGCAGCCGCATGGCATTAGTATTGCATTGCATCAGAAAATGATGCAATCAACTGTGGATGATGTGAGCATGGTGGTATTATGCAATGTTACATCATTATTCCGGATGTTGCTGCAGTCCTACTGGAGAAATTTACACAGTGAAACATAGAAAATGAGGTATATGAATATCTTCAAAACGAGAGCCAATACAAATTTTTCACGGTTATATTCGTGTTCGGCACACCAAAATACTACAGATTAGGGCCTTTTCAAGTCAGTAATGATTTCACTGTTGACCAGTGTTCTTAGCTAAGTGACATTTCATGACAACTTTAATTCAGCCTGTATTCTTTGTTGCATCATTGTGGCATTTTCTAAAATGTCATGCAAAAAATCAAGCAATTATACAAAAACTGTGCATCATATTTTCAAGCCTTTTCTATATTTCTTTGTTAAATTCCTCAAATGGAGGGGGTAAATTTTCCCTAAATGTTAAATTCTGGAAAAGATCATGTTGATTTTTAACCATTTGCTTGTTAATAAGCAAGAATAATCTTGAGTTACTTTCCCCTGCCTGTTACTCTGGACTACCTAGATATTTTATAGTTTTTCTTTAACTGTGATAACATTATTTTATTGTGTTATTTTGAAAAATTTGCAATTTTATATGGTTCACTGTGCACGCTTTTCACATTATGCTCAATGCAGCCTTATTTCAAGCAGTGTTGTGAGAGATAATATTTTTATTTTAGGCATGTTTTTTCCACAGTGGTGAGAATGATCATAATCTGATAGAACAGTTCGAGTAATATAAATACTGCCTGCTTTTCTGGTTTTTTACATCATTTTCACAGTTGAATTTTTCAAAGCAGGATATTTGATATTTTATATATATTTATGTGTTCGCAGATGCCTGTGTATAAGTTCCAGGCCTGATACTTTGATTTTTAGAATCACTTAATTAGTTAGTGTCAAGCCAGATTTTGTTATGTGATGTTGTATATACTGTATATATTGTACATAACAGATAGAAGGCCTCAAGGTAGATTAGTTCTGTAACTAATTGAGTTACCATCTCTAAATAAAGTCTATATTATTATTATTATTATTGATCAGATATATTTTATTTGTTGTAATTTATAAACTACTTTTATTTGTATGCCTCAAGAACTTGCGGCTGTGTCATTTTTTCATCTGTGCATGTGATATAGGGAAACTTTTAATTTTTGGATAAATGTACAAAAATCACTAATTATAAGTTAATTAAAAGACATATTATATATATATATATATATATATATATATATATATATATATATATATATATATATATATATATATATATATATGAACTGATTAGGTTTTCAGGCCATTGCAGCATTTTTTCAATATTTGGCACATTAAAAAAATATTTTAGACTTAAACCTTTTTAAAAAACAAATCTTGTTATCATGATTAAGCAAAAGGCAGCAATGAGAGAAACCTTAAATATGTTGGTATGTTTGCACATATATATGTAGATTACTTGATTAGATTGTCATGCCATTGTAGCAATATTTCATATTTTTATATTATGTTTCAACTTTGAATTTTTTGTCTGCAATGGGAATAAAACCTGTTTTACAATTATAAATCTAGTCATATTTGAAACAAACTTTTGATAAATGTTGTTCAGTTTAACTAATCAATGAAATTGTACATATATTTTCCATAAATATGAAGCACTTGCCTTCTTATAAGCTTGTTTGCATTGTGTTTGTATGTATGAGTCAAATGATCCACTGCCATCATTATACATTAATTTTGCTTTATTTCTATTTTCAGGGCTACTCATAACTTGTATCAGTTAGTGAAAAAGCACCAGAAACAGGCAGCCCAAGCCGAGGAAACATCAGACCAGCTAAATCAGGTATCTGTCTACTTAAAATGTAAACAAATTCCAAAGAACTGTGGGCAAGTTCACCTAAGGTTTAATTTATCTTTTTCTGTCTCACTGTTAAAGTTTCTCGCTCTGTGTCTAAGTTCTAAGTTGTCTCTTTGTCTACTTGCACAAGAACTTTTTCACAAACTGCCTCATTTTCTGTCATGATTTTCAGTCAATACTTGTCTCGTTGTGCATTGTCTATCTCTCTTTCTATCTCCCTTTCTGTCTCTTTGGCTGTTTCATTGTTTACTATCAGATGTTATCTTCATTTTTATTAAATCTGGAAATAGCCATGATTTTTAATGGAGTCATTTTATTTACTGGGCTAAATCTCAAAACAGAGAATAAAGATTTGCAAAGATGTCATGTGTTCATCTTAACCTTACCCTTGCTTTCATATTTTTAAATTGTTACTTTCTGTTAACAAAATAATTATTAATAATGATTTCAACACACTGATTAAGTATACACTATATTTATAGATAAAGAAAAATGATACTATCGCAAATATGCATTTAAGAAAGCTGTTGAAAGTTAACTTTTTTCTATGAATACATTCCTCAGATGAATGTTAACTTGCAGAAATTTTTAGTACCAATGTGTAAACTTGCTCTGTTACAAGATTAAATTGAGAGGTACATACAGGAGCTTTTGTATGAACTGTATTCATTTGAAAGGACACAAGAAAAGAAATCGGAAATGGATTTTATTGTATGTATGTCTCATCCATTGACCTTGATGCACCTGGTCATAAGAATACAGTAAGGTCCAACAACTGTATTTGCTTTGGGGCTTGAAAGACACCTTGTTGATACATCAACATATGCAGGAGGAGAAAGCTGAAGAATAAAGGCATACGATATTTTTCCTGAGCCATTGTTTCACATCAGTCTCCATAGAAAAATAATCTATAAACTAAAATTTTTATTTCTTTCAGTTGCAGCAATATAAAATTCCAGTTGTGTTAAATTTCCTTGAATATTTTTTCAAAGCCATGTACCTCTCAGTCATTTTTTATATTTAAATTTGTATTCCTGTTAGATTATATCATTTACAAAATAGCTACCTAAGGTCTCCTAGTCGATACACAATCACAATACAAGAGTTGATGAAGGTCAAAATGAATTCTTATTCTGCAGATAAACTTTACATGTTTAACATTTATTGTACTTGATTTCAAGACATTTCAGTCTTTTGAAACAAAAATCAAAACAATTTTAAGTGAGACCCACTGCTCATACATCATTTTGTCATGACCTTGAAGAACTGCTGATTGGAACACAATGTCAAACCAAAAACGTTGTAAGTTATGAAGGTAGAGTTGCTTGAAAAAGCCTGCCATTGTTTGGTTACAAAGGTGAGTATTGGAGTGCAGGAAGAACTCGTTCAGTTAAAGTGTTTGAACCTCAAATCATCGATTTTACCTGTGGTTGAAAATTATGAACAATTCCTGATAGTATCACTTGACAGTTTACAGCAAATGTCACATGACTGTTCTTATCAGTTATTTTACTGTAACAGTATTTGTTTCTGGTATATTAGTTAAATGTAAAAATGTGCAGTATATACTCGTTCTAATACAAATGAAAAAGTATCCTATTGTGTTTTGTTTCTATCTAAGATATAAAACCTGGATCCAAGAATTTCTTTTACACTTGGATAAATTTTTATGGTACATGTGTCATTGTGATGAAAAAATTAGCATTATATAATTTTATTTATTTGTGTTTTAATAAAGAAATGAGAAAATCAGACTACAAGGTCCCTACATCAAAAGTAAAATATAATAGTATTTTGAACAAATAAATCATATGTGTCTTGTGTACAGACAGAGACATATATACAACTATTGAAAATGGTTCTGTCATTGTTAAGAACAAATTATGTAAGATCTTTAAGGAATAATTTTGTTCCATGTTTTGGTAATCTGATGATAAAAAACAAATATCATAATTCCATAGAGATGTCAAAGTACAAATCTTACTATTGGAAATTCTTGTCATCATGTAAAACACATACTTTCTCATTAATTCTTAAAACCTAAATACATAAAAATTAACAAACATGTTAAAAGCACTGTTCCATCTTCAAAGACTTAATAGAAAATGAAGACTGTGATCTTTACCAACTCATTTTGTTTTGATACAGTTACTAACTTAGAGGTGTGCAATGAAATCTATAGAAACAAGAAGATTTGAATGATCTGATTTTCTTTGAGAACAATTTCTGTATTTATGTGAAGGCATGTTTGTTGAGACGCAGGCCAGTCTGTGTCTCATCATATATTCATTGTCATATGGATAGGATTTTAAGATATGACCAAAATAAGTATAACTTGTGACATATGCAAGAGCATGGCCATTAGAAAGTACAGAAAGAGGCAATAGTAATTTGAAGCATGCAGCATGGAAAACCATTCATGCTGATTTATGTGTATTATATATGATATTATTCTTATATCCTTAATAGTTTCCTTAAACCTTTGATAGGAGGATTTATTATAGATTTGTGATCAGCAAGTGAAAATTGTTAAGAAATAAATGATATAGTGGCAAATGTAGCCCCACTTGACATTTACCCAACATATGGTTTAAATCATGTATGTATATATTGAATAAAAAAGGTGTAGGAACACCTAGTTCCATCGGTTACATGGAAGAAATTGGATTCTACACTTATCCAATGCATATAGTACAAGTATTTGTCATGCTACTTACCTGGGATATGAACTATATGTACCTTTATAAAACATGTTTATTGACTGATCTTTTCAGATGCCTTACCGGCATCTAAAAAGCCACAAATACAGGGCTACCATATTCTAAATAATAGTTGATGCTTTGTTTAAAAGTGTTAAGACATAAATCTATTGAGTGCCAGTAAAGACATGGAAATTCTTTTGTCATTTACTTTTGTAGATCATTGCTTCAGTCAAAACTGAAGATGATTGGCCGTAACCTCAGAGATAGTGTTTGTTATCTATAAAAACGTACTGGTATCCTAAACAAAAGCAATAATAGATAAATTCTGCAACTGTTATATTCTTGTATGTTTTCGTATTATCCAGGTTTTATATTTTATCAATTGTCATAAATGTTCTTTTTGTCTTTTTGTAGGGTCTCATTTCAATTTTGTTCTGTTTCAGTTAATGAGAAGAGATGCAACTCTTTTAACAGATTTTAGCATTTTTTGTATTTTGCAGATATCTCAAAATACTTTTATAACAATAATAAAATATAGAGTAACTGTAAATTCACCAATTTTCATGGATTTTATTGGTGCTGCAAAATCCAAAGATTTGAATATCAAATGAAAGCATTCAGTTTGATAATTTAATATTTTAAAATTTTAGAACCTTTCGCAACCAGAGTTTATTATTATCAGTGTAACTTGGGACTTTTAAAGTTACAGTAAGGTAATCTTATTTATTTTACATCTGACTATAATATATGTTACTTCTAGATGATTTTACAGAAAGAAATTCAAACTGATATTGACAAAATAATGCTGTTACTAGTTAATATTTTGCTTAGAAAAATGCAGAGCTGTCCAAAAATGTTGTTTCTTATGTGCAGATTTTATACTCTGCTAAATTTAATGGATATAAAACATTTTTTTAAATCAAGTTTTCTTGGAGTATATAATCATAAAGAAGCATCCTTATGTTTTGATCTTCAAGAAAGCATTCTAATGATTTGATCTTCAAGAAAGCTTCTTAATGATTTGATCTTCAAGAAAGCATCCTCCTAATAATTTGATTTTCAAGAAAGCATCCTAGGAAAGCATCCAGATGATTTGATCTTTAGGAAAGCATCCTAATGATTTCATCTTCAAGAAAGCATCCAGATGATTTGATCTTTAAGAAAGCATCCTAATGATTTGATCCTCAGGATTTTTCACATTGTTTTTATTATTTGTATTGATAATGGATTTCTATATTTTCTCCTTTTTTTACTAATTTTTTTACTTCTTAGTATTTTATAGCAAATCTGTCCTGGATCGTCATCAGACATCACTGCTTGCTTGTATACATTTTAACATTGTGCTTTACTTAGCTATACATTGCATGTCCAAAATTGAAATTTCTAGCCTTACCAATTCTAAAACAAATTTCAGAGCTCATGGTAAGCAGCATATTTGCATATTTTATGCTCACAAATTGACCAAAATTGCATAAAGAAAATTTTGAATGCCATAAATAGGATGAAACGATTTAATTTTAATCATTTATCCCAGCATCATCATCATAATAATTAATAATAATAATAATAATAATAATAATAATAATGATAATAATAATAATAATATTAATAATAATAATAATAATAATAATAATAATAATAATAATAATAATATTTATTGAGGTAACTTAGTTAGTCATAATATACTATTATTCCTGTAGTCCTCAAGATGAACAAACTTTTGTAAATATAAAACAAAAAGAAACAATAAAAGAGAAAACCATGCTTAAATACAGTAGGCATTAATGCACAAAGTATATATGAACTGCATTAACAGATTAAATTGGAGTGCATGTACATGTATTTCAGTATCTACCATAAAATCTGCCTTTCAACACAGTGATCATACATTGTTTTTAAAGACATTTAGATTTGTTTCTGATCTAATAGTTTTGGGGAGTTTGGTGCTAAAGAAATTAATTTTTAAAGGTATTTTTTTGGGAAATGGGGTTTTGCAATGATCAGTTGTTAAAAATTTAAGTCCTTGGTACTATCTTTATGATGTAAAATGAAACATACCATTCAAATATTGTGGAAAACGTTCATTTTTTTCTTTCAATATTGATATGGATTATTGGTAGGCTAATCTGTATTCCAGTTTCAGGCATTTAAATTTCAAAAATAGAAATCGAGATGGTGTATTAAATGGTAAATGTAGGATAATTCTTGCTGCCCTTTTTCAAAGTCTGTGGATTGTTTCCATATTACTATCAGTTGAATTGACCCATATTCTTCATCAGTAGTTCACAAGAGGAAGACTGAATGTATTGTAAAATAATTTCCAATAGTTAGATAACATTTTATCCTCAGTAAAAGATAAATTATTGAGCTTACTACCAAACAAATGTGTTTCATTTGTTTTCACCAATATAGAATCCCATCAAATTAACTCCCATTGGCATTGCCACATTATTAGACCAGTCTAGATTCTTATGAACATGAACTCCAATTGGCATTGCCACATTATTAGACCAGTCTAGATTCTCATCAACATGAACTCCCATTGGAATTGCCCCATTATTAGACCAGTCTAGATTCTTATCAACATGAACTCCAATTGGCATTGCCACATTATTAGACCAACTAGATTCTCATCAGCATGAACTCCCATTGGAATTGCCACATTATTAGACCAGTCTAGATTCTTATGAGCATGAACTCCAATTGGCATTGCCCCATTATTAGACCAGTCTAGATTCTGATCAACATGAACTCCAACTGGCATTGCCACATTATTAGACCAGTCTAGATTCTTATCAACATGAACTCCCTTTGGCATTGCCACATTATTAGACCACTCTAGATTTTTATCAACATGAACTCCCATTGGCATTGCCACATTATTAGACCAACTAGATTCTCATCAACATGAACTCCCATTGGAATTGCCACATTATTAGACCAGTCTAGATTCCCATTGGAATTGCCACATTATTAGACCAGTCCAGATTCTTATCAACATAAGCTTCATTGGCATTGCCACATTATTAGACCAGTCTAGATTCTCATCAACTTGAGCTTCATTGGCATTGCCACATTATTAGACCAGTCTAGATTCTGATCAACATGAACTCCCATTGGCATTGCCACATTATTAGACCAGTCTAGATTCTGATCAACATGAACTCCCATTGGAATTGCCACATTATTAGACCAGTCTAGATACTCATCAACATGAACTCCCATTGGCATTGCCACATTATTAGACCAGTCTAGATTCTTATCAACATGAGCTTCATTGGCATTGCCACATTATTAGACCAGTCTAGATTCTTATCAACATGAGCTTCATTGGCATTGCCACATTATTAGACCAGTCTAGATTCTCATCAGCATGAACTCCCATTGGAACTGCCACATTATTAGACCAGTCTACCTTCTTATCAACATGAACTTACGTTGGCATTGCCACATTATTGGACCAGTCTAGATTCTCATCAACATGAACTCCCACTGGAATTGCCACATTATTAGACCAGTCTAGATTCTTATTAACATGAGCTTCATTGGCATTGCCACATTAAACCAGTCTAGATTCTCATCAACATGAACTCCCATTGGCATTGCCACATTATTAGACCAGTCTAGATTCTCATCAACATGAACTCCCATTGGAATTGCCACATTATTAGACCAGTCTAGATTCTTATCAACATGAGCTTCATTGGCACTGAAACATTATTAGACCAGTCTAGATTCTCATCAACTTGAGCTTCATTGGAACTGCCACATTATTAGACCACTCTAGGTTCTCATCAACATGAACTCCCATTGGAATTGCCACATTATTAGACCAGTCTAGATTCTTATTAACATGAGCTTCATTGGCATTGCCACATTATTAAACCAGTCTAGATTCTCATCAACATGAACTCCCATTGGAATTGCCACATTATTAGACTAGTCTAGATTCTTATTAACATGAGCTTCATTGGCATTGCCACATTATTAGACCAGTCTAGATTCTCATCAACATGAAGTCCCATTGGCATTGCCACATTATTAGACCAGTCTAGATTCTCATCAACATGAACTCCCATTGGAATTGCCCCATTATTAGACCAGTCTAGATTCTCATCAACATGAATTCCCATTGGCATTGCCACATTATTAGACCAGTCTAGATTCTCATCAACATGAACTCTCATTGGAATTGCCACATTATTAGACCACTCTAGATTCTTATCAACATGAGCTTCGTTGGCATTGCCACATTATTAGACCAGTCTAGGTTCTCATCAACTTGAGCTTCATTGGAACTGCCACATTATTAGACCAGTCTAGATTCTCATCAACATGAACTCCCATTGAAATTGCCACATTATTAGACCAGTCTAGATTCTCATCAACATGAACTCCCATTGGCATTGCCACATTATTAGACCAGTCTAGATTCTCATCAACATGAACTCCAATTGGCATTGCCACATTATTAGACCCCAGTCTAGATTCTTATCAACATGAGCTTCATTGGCATTGCCACATTATTAGGTACTCCTGCTGCAAGCAGAGTCTGATCTTTTTAATGTAATAGATTCAATCGATATAAACTACTTGTAGAACAAGTTCTAGATATTTCATGCACATTTTAAATGACAGTACATCATCACTGTGAAAATACTTACTCAAACAGAGCCATATGGGGGCACTCGTCAGTTTTTATATACTTTTGAGAGAGTGATGTGTGTATGGTGAAGTTGTTTACATTTAAAACATGCACATTGGAGAGAATTTTGGCATACCTCTATGCTACTTTGATGTAATGTGGCTGACATTTCTTTGGATATTGTACTTATGGAAATTGTACATGATCTAAGCTGCTAACTAAAATGACTGCTCCCTTATGCTAAAAAAAATCAGCCTAAAGTAGTCTAAAGTACACTATCTTTAGCACCTATTAAACTAGGGAAAATGAATGTTGGCCAACTAGACAATACCAGCTTCTGGCAGTGCAATGGATGAATTACTACATATATAAATGTCAAAAAGTTATTGGCTCTTTTTTTTTACAATTTACCTCAGAAGTTAAGGAAGGCAAAAATGACAATAGCAGAGCTAGTTTTGAAAGGTGCAAATCTGGAGTAATGCCAAGCTGTATACTCTATAACCCATATTACACCCATCAATCATACACCAACATAAAGGGAATTAAAGGTTCTTTGAACAATACCTAAGATTTACATGGTCTTTTTTAAATAGCCAGTATAACCAGTGAGGAAACCCAGGGAAATTCTTTCTCTTTAAAATTCTAACCCTATGCAAAATACAAAACTGTAGTCAGCACCACCATAATCAAACATACTCTGATTTAGTCTTGGTGACACAGCAGTTTGACACATTCCAAAAGGCATGATTAATGTCTTGCTGGATAAGAGTCAGCCTGGCTTGTAAGTTTCATTTTAGGCTGTTTAAAAAAATAACCTATCAAATTTAAACTTACAAAGTTAGTTCCAAACCAGGGTAACTAATTTACGCAAAGTATCAAATTCTTATCTAGAGCTCTGACATTATTGCATGGCATGTACAGTAGCTAAGTACAGTTTATATATTGTAGATCTTTAGATAGTTTGCTTTAATTTTCAATTTGCTTTAGTAAGATTGAGTATTAAAGATAGATAATCGGCTTCATGCCATCAGTTCTTGGTGTTTACACTCCACATTAAGCTATGATGTTGCAGTGTTTGGCATGATACAGGCAGAGTCTGTTTTATGCAAGTGAAAGTCATAATGTATTTGACACCAAATATTTTATGTTCTTCTTATTTATGAAGCATATTAAGTAAATCATAGTGAGGATTAGGTCAAATATTATTACATGATTAAGCTTTGTTCTGGCATGAGGTTTTCTGATGCCACTTTTATTCTGACATTTGATTTGGCATTAGCACTTTCAGTAGCATACTAACAGTGTGGATGGGGCAGTTGCCTCAGGCTTCAGAGGCCTTGGGCACCCATACCATGGGCACCAGAGGTCCTGGACACCAAAAATCTTTGGGCCTTCATAGTCACCCCAGGTGCCATTTACCCATAGGATGTCACTGGGCCCTTTATATATGGTGCTTTTTGTACAACTCTTGTTATATTCCCACCAAATAGGTGTAGCATATTGCTATGTTGATTTCATTTCTACCATTGGTTACCTTTATTTTCTACACAGTAACTTTAGTTATAGATTGATCATGACCAAACTTTGTGGCTGGCTTGCACTTGGGTAGGGAAGTCAGCCTATTGACCTTCAAGTCAAAAATCAAGGTCAGTGGCATAGCAAGAAACTTGTGCCCCCCTTTAATTATGGGGTCCCTTCCCATTAAAAACAAGTGAGATGATGAGAATTTTGGGTTTCTGCTGTGCCTTGATGCCCCACCCCACACTTGGGCAGTTGCTATGCCACTGGTCAAGGCCGCTGTGACTGAAAGAAGAAAAATGGTTTCTTGCATAATAACATTATTTCTACATCACAGACCTAAATCAGAGTTTGTGGCTGGCTTGCTCTTTGACAAGAAACTTAATGATTTTGATTTTAAAAGTTCAAAATGTTATGGTCACTTTGAACTATGAAAATGGTTTCTGCTCAAAATTCAGTTCTTAACATGTGTTTTTACTAAATTTTGTGGATGCCATACATTTTGGGAAAGAAAAAAATCCTACTGTATTGGGGTCAAACAAAAGTCAAGGTCACTGTGACTGAAATGAAACAGATGCTTTTAGCATAATTACTTTAGTTATTGACTATGTACCATGAGCAAATTTATTTGAGGGCTTCCACTTGGACTAAGTAGAGGCCTGTTGATTGTGGATTAAAAGGTCAAGAATCACTGTGTCTCAAAGAAAAATGGGTTTAGGACAGTAACTTGAGCTCTAGTGGAAGTTCCTTGACCAGACTCTCTGCAATTAAGCTAAGAAACCTGTAGATTTTGGTGTCTGAATGTCAGAAATGACATAATGGATTTTGCAAAGTAAGTTTAGTTAATGAATGCATATTTACCAATCGTCAAGGTTATTGAGACCCATTAGGTGAATAATCTTGAGAGTCAACCATGTACCTACATAGTAAACTGTTAAACATAGGGCAAGCATATGAAATGGTACTCTTGTTTAATTTTGGCTTAGTGTTGAGCATCCTGGACCTGTGACTAAAAGGGCATGTTCAGGTCCTGCCAGTAACAGACTGGATTGCTGTATGTTGTGTGCTTCTGAACAAGGCACTTTACTCAGTTTATGTTGTGGTGATATAACCTTTCCTGTGTTTATGTACTTTATGCTTAAATAGTTGGGGAAAATTTGGAATCTTAAAGTTTAAACTCTTTCCCAATGCTTCAGCAAATGTTTGAAAATAAGAAAACATGTAAAATTCTGTTATTAACACTAAAGTTTTATAACACAGACTCTTTCATAAATGTCAGCACACTGCCATCCTTGCTTGGGAAAACTATGCATGAGAGAACAATTCATTAAGTCATTGTTGGATTGGAAAAAGTCAGACTAGCTAATAAAACCATAATTAGTGATGACTTATAAATGATATGAGCCCAAGTTAACTATCAATTAAGATTTTGTCCTTATCAGTAATTAAAAGTATGTTTTAATCCAGCTGTTTTAATTTGTGCACTTTTGTAGATATTTTTTATCAAGATCAACTCACAGTGCTTTAAAAAAACCTTGTCTCTTCACACCCTGTTGATTCAAAACAAATTCTTATGGATGAATATGGTACCTTTATTTATGGCATGATAAATGCACAACTTCTGTTTGGTCGATTCATGAGCAGGATAAAATCTTTATTCATGGTTAGCTGAATACAATAAATTTATATACATTGACTTTCTACCTGCCATAGATCCAAATCTAGAAGCCATGTGGTGACATATCAGGCCTGGATTTCACTTAAAGACTGTACTTTTAAATTTAAGTCTTGAATCCAGTGATCTATTGATTGGCTGAAATTTATGTCTGATATTACACTGATCAATCAAATTTCTTAAGTTTAGACTGAACTTATGTTGGTTAAATTAGGAACAAGTCTGGAGATCATTCAACTCTGAGCTTGAGCTTAAGTTTTCACTATCAGCCAGTCAGAAACAACATTTCAGATGTAACATTATTTGTGATTGGTCAAAACAGTAATTCATCTATAAGCTTCAGGTCAAGAGATTTAAGATTTCCATGTCAGGATCTGTACAGTTCAGTCTACTTTGGAGTGTAAACCATATGTAAACCTTTACTTTTATGAGTGGGTGAATATTGTAACTTTGCAAATCAGGATCTATGTTGTTTGACAACAATCAAGTGTATAGTATCCAGTGGTATATCCAGTGAACACTGATATGGTATCCATTGGTATATACAGTAAACACCTATTATCTTTTACTTTTGTCTAGTTGTCTTTTGGAAGCATAGTTATGCAGCATAAGCTTTGGGGACTGTAAAATCTGGCATATGTATTGGGGTGTTTGATGATAGACCAGTCTATTCAGAATTATTTGCTGGGTATCATTCATGTGCATGCAAGATATTTGTGTCTAGTTTTGATCAAGTAAACCGGGGTTCTTCAGTCTTTGAAACATAATGTTCCTGGAATTTATAGATTGCAATTTTGAGTCATAAATGATTTTTTAAAAAGAAAATTCCTTAATTAAATCTTATAAAGATGCCATTTTTTCAATTTAATATTTGGCGTAATATCACTTTTGTTGATTAATCATTGAAATCAAAGTTTTGGATTTGGAAATATCAGATTAGAGTCTTTGTCCAATTTGAAATCAGTTTGTTTGACATACCACTGCCATATTTACTCACTGCCAAGTTGAGTCCAACTGCAACTGCACGGACCAATATCTGCCATCTCACAGTGTACAGGCAGATCTGAGTCTATGCAGTTTGTTAGGAATGAATCAGTAGATCAAACAACACAGATCATGATATGCCAGCACACTATGTGACAGCAGATCAGGTATATGTTGTTTGCAGCTAGACTTGACTTATAATTGAGTACATATGGTATAATAAAATATTGCTGGAAAGGTGTCAGTGTTTACATTTGAGATAAAAATGACTGAAATTGATTTGTGCATATCCATTTTTTTAACATTGGAAAAAAATATGTAATTGTCAATTTTTTAGTCCATATTAAATAGCAGTCAAACCTGCTTTAGTGACCACCAGTGTAAAGACCACCTGTTTATATAGATTAGGTATAATAGTTTCTGTTTATACACAGATCGATACCTGCATGTAAAAATTGAATATAATATATATCATTTATATACAGATCAATATGTGTGTGTAAAGATTAAGTATAACAGATACTATTTATATCTAGATCAACATTTGTGTAAAGATCAAGTATAACAAGTACTGTTTATATCTAGATCAACACATGTGTAAAGATAAAGTATAACAGATGTGTAAAGACCAAGTATCACAGGTACTGTTTGTATCTAGATCAACACCTAGTATGACAGGGGCTATTTATATCTAAATCAACATATGTAACAACAAAGTATAACTGGTACTGTTTATGTACATATCAACACAAACTTACATGCTTACACATGTTCATTATGAGACTTTTATCTTGTCCCTTACATAGTCATTATTCACAGGTTTGATGCTTTTATTCTGAGCAGATGCATACTTTCTTCCTTTTAAAGTTAACTTGTGAAAAGCTAGACACATTTAAAGTAAGCTTTAGTAATAACAATGCTTTGTATACTTGAATATGCTTCTTAGATATGCACTTCCCAGTAACTCACCTCCCTCAGTCCTTAAGTGTAACACATAGTTAATCCTGCACACAATTAATAAACTAAGAATAATTCATCAAATAACCAGTCCAAAACAATCAGCCAGAAATACCAGCCGGAAAGAACAAGTTGCAAATGTAAAGGTTAGTATTGATTTATAAAAATGTTAAAAACAGTACACCTTAGTGCTTCTGGCTTATATAGAAATTTTAGGCTCTGCTAGATTCTGAATCTTTCAAACTGTATGGTTGGGATATTCTCTTAAATTGCATGGTTTGGAGAAACAATATCCTGATATTTGCATGTAGATATTGTACTATTGAGAGAGTATATCATGATACTTGCATGTAGATATTGTACTATTGAGAAACTATATCCTGATATTTGCATGTAGATATTGTACTATTGAGAAAGTATATCATGAAACTTGCATGTAGATACTGTACTATACTATTGAGAAAGTATATCATGATATTTGCATGTAGATATTGTACTATTTTCATTAAGAAGTGAAACTCGTTGAAATTTTGTTTGCGTAATTTTAAGAAAAAGAAATAATAAAAGATATGCAGACAAAAATGTTAAATTTTTCCAGGCTTGCAGTCAGCAGTTGAATAATTATGATATTCTATTCAGAATGATAGAAAAAGAAAAGATGAGCTCCATGTTACCTATAAAGAAACAGGGGTCATGTTTTGTGATCAGTTTTTGGATTATCACTCAGAAGCCAAGAATATGGTCTCATACGTTTGCATTTTAAATTGTTCAGGAACCTAGAATTAACCTGAGAATAACAAACATGACCGATCACATTCTTTATGTTCTGCCATCTTTTTTCTCTATTATTCCTGCTTTCTAGATATGGTGTGAATTTTGAGCCTGAGAACAATGTTCAATAACAACAACCTCTTGTCATTAGGATGAGAGCTTTTGCAAGAACCATTTCACAGAAGACACTCAAGAAGTTTGCAGAGGTTCAAAAAGTACTTGAGAATATGCAAAGGGCTGAGCAGTAGCATGATAACTTTACAATTTCATCATGTATATTTATATTTCCTTTGTTATAAATTCTCAATCACTTAGCCTTAGGTTGTTCAGCATATTTTGGTACAAGTAATGTTAAAAGAAACACCAAATCTGCTTTTTAATATTTATTTTTAAAAATCCATACCACTCTTTTTGTTTTCAAAATTATACATATCTTTTGATAATTTTCATGACTCATCTGGTTTTTTTTTTTCCTTACTCTCTTTCAGATTCAAATGTTTTTAGAAGATCTGCGTGACATTGTTAGAGAACTAAGCAGGCAGCAAGACACAACTGCTCAGACCACAACTGCCACTGCAATGTCCTCCAGCTAACCTACCAGGCACACACACATTTGAACAAACAGGAGTACTCACCTCTGCCAACCGACCAATTGATACCTCATCCACTTGGTCAAACCTGCATGCTAGTCAGCTCCAAGAACAAAATTTTAAATTGTCGAGCATTTTGGATTTTTATATTTGAATATGTGAATGCAGTTTTAACTCGTCTTTCTCAGGGCTTGTGCCTGAAGAAAGGGGGGAAAAAAATTAAATTTTGAGAGAAGGATCAAGCAGTTTAATGGAAACAAAAAAATACTAACCAGAGCTTGTTATCACATTGTTGCCTCCTGCTTAGATATAATTTTACTACACAGTTAAGGTGCTTACATAATCCCTCCACCTGTCACATGCACTTCACATTATATTTTTTTCATTTCTAGGGAATCAATTATTAGTGTACATGTTTTTCTGTGGGGTTTAATTTAGCTTTACAGGTTAAAGATTTTACGAGTGTATGTGATGTCTTGTCTTTTGTCCGATTCCATCTGGCATCTGTTAGCACAAGTTTTCATTGCTGCTTCTCCTAAACTACTGGGAGGATTGTCTAGAAACACGAGACACAGATATATCCCAATATATATATATATTGCATGCAGATCCTAAATAACAATGGTATTCCTTGGATGTCCAGTTTGTCCACCATGGCAGGCATATTGAAAATCTTGATATTGCTTTCTTATCCACTTGGGGTTTTCACTTAAAGATTTCTCATACTGTCTAGCTGGACATAAATGAAAATTGTCCAGTCGACCTCCAACATGTCTGAAATAGTACCATCTTAAAAACCTTGTCACTACTCATTTGGAAAAGACTTATATGAGTATGGATTTTCCTGAACAGAAAGTTAATGAAGAATTTTCACTGAAACATTTGCTGTATAAATGGTTGGTCCTAGATGAAAATAGAGCCAATACGAGAATTAAAGTGAAGACAAGGACTTGTACATATCCAAATGAATTTCGACCATACATTGTTACCAACTTAGATTAATTCAGAAAGGTGGATAGGCCTAATGTACAATTTTTTTTTGTAGAACAATCAATAGAAGTGTCATCCACTAAGCTTGTTTGGTCAGTATAATTTCCAATTGTCTAGACACTCTATAACCACAAAACATGAGACAAAAGATGTGTCTAAAGTTTATCTTCTGGATTTATCAAATACCCTTTAACTGAATGATTGTCCCAGGGTCGATATTAGTAAACATTAGATCAGTCCCTTATGTCATGTGGTTTATGTCAGGGGTGTTTCAACACATGACATCATTAGAGCAAAATACAAATCCTGACCAGAATCAAGAAAACAAATACTAGTTACAACAGCTAACTCTATTACCATCTTCCAAGACTTATTTGGGGACCCAATAGATACAAATTCACCATCTGACTTTCCAGAAATGCATGTTAATTAGGTTTTACAGCTGTTTTAGGTAACAAGTCAGCTTGTCAACAGTTATCAATTCATTTTTTAATACAATTGAATGAAAATTAAATTACATTTGTTGGGTGAAATTCTGTACCAGTTTTCTCAAATGAAACAAATTTGATAAATAATTAGTTTGAGAGGAAACCAGTTAATCATGAAATGATAACATCAACACTAAAGCAGCAGCATATCTAGAACCAAAAATTACACATATTTCCAGTACATTTAAAAATTAGATATTTTATTGTCTTCTCTTTTGTCACAGCTTTTCATATTTCATTTTAAAAAAATGTACGTATTAATTTGGCAAATATATGCCTATCATATATTTTTTTGAGGGGGAAGAGTGTCTGGAAAGAGCTATTAAAATTTCAGGATCTATATATATATATATATATATATATATATATATATATATATATATATATATATATATATATATATATATATCATGTCTATACATTAAAAAGTACTTGCACCAATTAAATCTATGAAATGTGCACGCTTTACACTTTACAAATTGTCAAAATTTGAAAGTATAGAAATTACTTTGATACAGAAATATTGTAATTACTTATAATTTTTTAATTTACCCTGAAATTAATGATTATAGTCGAAGAGTCAAAAGTCACATAAATGTGCAGATCACAAAGGTGATAACGGTAATTTGTTTGTTTTTATGTCATTTATATTCACATTTATTTCCCTTTAAAAAATTTTTTATCTGCCCCGATTTGGTTTA
The DNA here is from genome assembly GCA_028554795.2 of Sinohyriopsis cumingii. NCBI lineage: Eukaryota > Metazoa > Mollusca > Bivalvia > Unionida > Unionidae > Sinohyriopsis > Sinohyriopsis cumingii. The sequence continues at coordinate 24,287,659 of CM068842.1, read as the reverse complement.
TCTTTAATTAGTGATATGTGTACTATTAATTGCTAAGTTTGACTTAATAACAGTACTGTTTACTTAATAGATTATTTGGTGTAAATTTCATTATGTTAATTTCATCACAGCAAGTGCACACCAATGATGTCATGACATCATTAGAGCAAAATGTCACCATCAAGTGTATACAAATTAGAAGAGTTAGCTCCCTTTGATAATGTTACAAGCTCTAATCTTTGGAGGTGCATTCTCTGTAACGGTGTTTGCAGTGAATAAAACAAATGTAAGTTCCACTTTTGCCACTGATTTTATCCTCAGGGGTAATTGGTAACGAGACTTCGGGCGCATAATGGTAAGTTTCATGAAAATTCAAGTGTTTTAACATGGGTTTCAACACACAATTCCCTTCATTGAGCCAGACTACAATCAAAAAGTTGCTTAAAAAGGAGTTTAATGCAGGATTTATATGAAAGAGGGGTTTTTGCATATGAGAGCCTTTGTAAATATTACATCCAAATAAGATATATGTTCTGTTGGTATTACTTTAGTTTTAGTCTTCAGCTATACACAAAAAACCTACTTTCATTAATATTAATCATGTGGAAGTTGAAACAAAATGAAAGTGGCCACTTTTGGGGGGATATAAATCAAAATGGCAGTTAGAACTACTGTAGGTCAGTTATTTTGATGAATATCTATTTCCATGATTTTGTAACAAAGAAAGGGAAAGAAAATGACCAGCCCATGGGTAATTAAATTCAGGAGTTGGCATTGGGTGTCTGTTTTCTTTGAAGACACCTTTTTGGTCTTGAATCTGCAGTTTGAGCAGCACAAAATCCATGCAGATTGGTACACCTTGAAATAGGGTGACACTAAATTCATAGAATCTCATGTACTGAAATGTTTGGTATATAAATTTGTATTTTACATCACTGATCTCTGTTGTTGCAGATCCGAATGTTTATTCAAGACTTGACACAGATTTCCAATGATATCAAGCGAATGGAGCTGTCTGGAACTTCATACATTCCTCCTTCCTCAAGTTAATTAATCACTGTAAATGTCAACCACAGTCATCATACCCAGTACTCACTAATTCTAACACTGACCATGGGTGTCATAGATTATACTGCTTTATATTTGAGACTACCTTGTTACAAAGAAACTGACACAGTACTCCCTCATTATAACACTGTCCATTTGAGTCATTGAGTATACCACTTTTTAATGAGACTGTCTTATAATGAAGCCCATTATACAGTACTACATATTATAACACTGTCCATTTGAGTCATTGAGTATACCACTGTTTAATCAGACTGCCTTATAATGAAGCCCATGATACAGTACTACCTCATTATAACACTGACTATGGGAGTCATAGATTATACCACCTTATATTGAAGCTGCCTTATAACAAAATACCGGATAAAAATCATTTTACTGCCATTAATGACATGGGATATATGACCATACCTACCTTGCAACAGTAATCATGTTATAATGAGGGAATTTATAGATGTTTTATAATGAAATACTGGATAGTTATAATTTTACTGCCATTAATGACATGGAATCCATAACTATGCCTGCCTTATAACAAGAACTGTGTTATTATGAAGGACCTTATGGTGATGAAGTACTGTAACATCACTGTTCAGTTTGGCAATGTACTGCATTTCACCCATTCATAATGTCCTCCCTGAAGTAAATGGTGCTGGACCCAAATTTACTATCACATTGTACCACATTCTTTGCTTCAAATATACAAAAATATATGCAATTGAGTCTGATCACATGATTATGCTCTTACCAGTAGAAATCTTCCCTTCATTTATCAAATGATGCAAATGCAGTTATAAGGGTAATAAAAACCATGGACTTGATCTCCTAGAACATAATGCAGTTTCATATTCGGGACCATGCAGTTTGCATTTGGGCAAATGTTATAAGAAAATATGGCAAAAATAGAAAACCAATAAGTCTATGAAGTTGAATTTTTCAGACCTAGTCAGGCAGTTTAAAACTTTCTCATAGTCAAATAGACTTGGGTAATATTCAAATGTCTGATTGGTTATAGCTTAGGTTAATCATTAGGCCCTGTATCTGCCACACTTCTTGATTGGTCAGTGCTTGGATTATAATAGCCAATCAATTGCCAGGCTGTGTATTTTCTAATCATTTTGATTGGTCATATGGCTGGTGCTTGGATAATAGTAAGTCAGTCATCAGGCCCCATATTCTCAAAACTTGTTTAGCACAAGCACAGTCACAAATCTTTGACAGGCAAAATCTTTAAATAGTGTCAGGTAGAAATCATCAAACTTGCAGAATTATTTCATCTCTAGTCTCTCTCTCTCTGTGACACTGCTAAATTTCACACACAGGTATAATATCTAATTTTGATGTTTTGTTTGTGAGCTGAGTTAATTCATGCTCAGTATGTTTTAGAATATGGGGCTAGGATTTTCAGTGTAGTCTAAATTTGAGCATGAGAATGTTTTTGAAACCTCATTGCTGGGTCTCTTGAGTCATTTGGAACTGTGTACCTAAACATGTTAAAGAAACATTGTCAGTACCTTCCTCAACATGTTTGTTTGATGCAATCAAGATGTCTGAAGCAGGTTTTAGCAAATTTAGTTTTATTTATACACTATATGTATATATTATGTAAAAGTCTTTCTGTACGTTTAAGTATTTGTGTGTGTGTGGAAATGTTTGTAATCATGCATGTTTTTATGGATGATGCTTTGTGTACTGAGTCCATTCATCACTGTTTCTTTTTACTATAATCCCTAATATTTTTCATGCATAATTCTTGTTTCCCTCCTGCATTTAATATATTTGCTTGTAATATTTTTGCATGTACATGTGTAAATAATTGAGGGCATTGATGGATATTAGTTTTGTACTAATTGTCTTACCCTCATAAAATAAAGACTTTATTATTATTATTATTATTATTAATTTTGAACTTCGTCTTAAAGTCAAAATCTTTGTCTTGGGTTAATTTTGTAGTCATTATTATCAAAGTTTTGGTGATTCAGGGGTTGAAATTTCACTGTCCCAATTTGGCCAGAGAAAATTTCCAAACAATCAGGCAGGTCCTAGTTTAGGGCTAACTAGTGTTTTTCTCCAAAGGAAAGGCTGTTCTATCAAGAATACTGCAGACTTTCTTCATTGAAAGCCCATTCTTTCTGTTGGAAGTTGTTTTCACTTTTTTTTTCTTTTTTTTTTTTGATCAAGCTCATACAAGCGCTTTGTTCTCACCAGAGACCAGATAGTGCTCACCTTGCAGTTACTACTACTTGGTATTAGAACTTGGCTCACATGATAAGTTTTTGAAAGCAGTTTTTCACACAATCATAATTAGATCACCAACATAATCAACTCTGGTATTTGTATAATTACAGGGTAAGTAAGAGTTTATTTTGAATGAATAAAAATTTTAGCCAATCTAAAATAAAAATTCTAGACTGGTAGAGTTGATTTTTAGAGAATTTTTAACCACTGAGATTTTTGGTTCCTGTAGCCACTTGCTCAAAATCGATTTCGTTTGTAAGCCCCAAAATGCTGTGAGTAATCTCTAGATCTAATTGATCTGAGGGACACTGTAACTACATACTGTACCCTATGTTATAAATTATAACTACATACTGTACCCTATGTTATAAATTATAACTACATACTGTACCCTATGTTATAAATTATAACTACATAATGTATTCTATTTTAATTTTTGTACAGTTTTTATTTATATTTTTGGGTAAAATTAACTAAAGGTGAAGATATCCAATATAATTTTCTTTAGTTCCTACAATTTGCAGACTTGCAAAAAGAAAAGAAAACTTTCTGTACAAAAAGTATAGAATGAAAATAATCATGAATTTTTTAATAGATATATTTTAAAAAATTTAAGGTGGAAATATTAAGACAGAATGATATCCCAGTATTATAACAGTTGATGCATAAGATAAAAAAGTATGTAAGAGTGCAAGCAGTGTGTATTGTTATAACTCGTATATTGTTACAGGTGATTGTATGATAAATGGAATTTAATGGACATGAATGTTATTGGATTGTAGATATTTTGTACAGTGACTTGCAAATTAAGGGTCCAGAACTTGGTTCCATAAAACTTTTCATCCATGTACACAAAACTTGAACCATTAGAAATGATAAGTCCATGAAAGTGAAAGCTTTCACAAAAGAAATTTAAATTAGCCCGAGTTGAAAATTTCATACATGCTTCACCAATAGGTTTTGGGTTATTTTACATTAAAGTTTGGAGTAATTATTTTGTATCTGCCTTGAAATCTGTATGAATTCAAAGCCTAGTAGCTTGGGGTGTACCTCCTTCAATATGGGCAGGTATGTGCCCTTCCAGGTTAGAAATATGGGGTCTTTACTGTGGCATATGCTTATACAGTTATATTTACATCAGGACACAACTCACCATCGCTCCCTCCCCATTTCTTCCAGGATTCAAAGCAGGAAGTGATCTATGAATAAAAATGTGCACTGTGAAAACTTTCCTATGTTTATGTGTAATAATAGGAGTCTTTACATAAGCTATGGACCAGGAGGGTATGTCATCACTAGATGAATCTTGATTGGACATGTATATAAGTATGTCATTGGACATGTGTACAAGTCTGTCAAAGGACATGTATATAAGTCTGAAAAAAGGACATGTAGACTAGTCTGTCAAAGGACATGTATACTAGTCTGTCATTGGACATGTGTATAAGTCTGTCAAAGAAATTTAACATTCAAACAAATCCTTTACGGATTATTGGATGTCTGTTCTTGTACATGTGCATGTTTAAATTAAAATGACATACATTGCTTTGCTATATTGATTATCTTGCTAGAATATGCCTTGAGGTTATTGGGCTTTTTTAAAATTTTGTAAAAATATTTTTGTTATCTTTTCTTCATTTTATCAAAAGTTTAAAACATTGTTGAAGACAGTCACTGTTTAAATGGTGAGGGAGAGAGGTTGTGCTGATAGTTTGAAAACTAAGTATTACACAAGTGTTCACAAAGATGTTTTGGCCCGATGTCTTAGATTTCTGGGCAGCCATACCTCAGTAATTTTGCTTTCTCTGATGTTTCATATAATACAGATGTCAATTGTATTACTAGTACATGCCCATTCCTCAGTTGCTTGCTCTTTGAACATGTTGATATTTCTTTTTAAGATAACTGGTGTCACTCTTCCACTCATTTTGCAATGTTTGTAATGTTTTATATTGGTATGTGGACTTTCAATGTTGCATTTTCTTTTAAGTGTTTGTTAATGATTGCAAAATTTAAATGAGATAATGTAACTGGATTTAGTTTTATGATGACAGAAACAGAATAAAATTAACAATTTCCAACAATTTAATTTTTCTTTATGTTGTTAGAACTACAACATGTAGTTCAAACCTTGGTGTGTGTAAACTGTCTGTAGATTCCTGTAAGTAGTTTATATTTGGGTCATTAAATCATGGGTATGCTAAATATGGCCGTAAACAGATTTGGCCAAGACCCTAGCCCAATCCAGAGTTTTAGTCACAATTTCTGAATATATGAATAGATAATCCAGAATTGGGGATTTTTACTTCAACATCAAAATTACATCTTTATACTTTAACATTTCCGTGAACATCTACTTATTGTTGTTTAACAAGAGCTATAATGATTGATAAAATGCACATGTAATACTATGTAAATGAGAAGTATTGGTTCTTAAATGTCTGTTTCCAATCTCTACCAATTTCTCATTTACTTCCTTTAAATGTGGATTGTTTTACCTACCGTAATTGCAGACAAAAGGAATAGTTTCCTGAAAAATTTGGTGTGGTCATCCTGGCTCGTGTAATTTTGATTTTGCAGAATTTTTTTTCCAGACATCTTATATTGTTGCCATAGCAACTTTCATTGCAAAAAATGGGAAAAAGTATATTCATGTCATAGCTTAGCTTATTGATCTAAAACCATGTTACAAAGCATACTATTTTTAGCAGACACTCGATGGACTAACTCATTTTGTCCATTATGAACAGTTCAAAACTGATATAAAATGATACAAAAGAAAATATACAGTTGTACTATTGAAAATCAATCCATAATGAGCAGATGTCCAAATCCCATTTGTTAAGGACGGGTGACACTGTACCCGTGATTGAATAAAGCATAATCTAAACTGCAAGTTACAGTCAAACTTGTCTATAGCAGCCACTCTTGGTAAAGGCCAAAAAAAATATCTCTCTCTCATACATAGACAAATTCACTGAAACAAATATATAAAACTGCAAGTGACGTTACGAGTTAATTTGGCCTGGATTGTCTTGATACATTTGCCCACAACAACAAATATATTTTTTTAAATACATTTGGCATATATGTATTTTTTACACATTGACATGTTACTGCCTCACCCTTTGTCTCTCTCTCTCTCTCTCTCTCTCTCTCTCTCTCTCTCACACACACACACACACACACACACACATTAATTTTATCATGTACGAGTACCAGTACTTTAAAAATTTGCACTTTCTCTGGTTCTTCACGATGTCAGTAGGCTCAACTTCAGGTACCTCATATCTCTGCCACTTGAATCTACATACCAATGGACTTTGCATCAGGTTTTTTCGTGTGCTACTGCTCGTAAATGCCCCCTCTGGTCTAGGCCACCCAAACACTTTCTTATGGTGTTGCTTTTTTTTAATAAAAACTACAAGCATGCCGGGAGGGCCGAAATTCTTGCTCCACGTCATATGTAATGTTGTTCTTGTTGCGAGCAAGGTCCTGTGGCCCTAAGGCATAGTTGACGCTAGAAAAAAATATCATCCCCGTCTCTTCTATACAGGCCGCTTACCACTGACCGCGCACAGTAATGCAATCTTCTCAAAGACGCTGATCTGCCGCAGCACGTCGCATGTTTGGACATCCGCAGTTGGGCGGTAAGGACCAATGATGAGGAGGCTTCCAAAGACCAAAACAGTCTGTGACTGTCGCGTCATATTCCTGGCCAAAGGCTCGCGCACTCTCTTGACACCTGTACGATGAGAAAGGTCACATATGTGGGTGTCACCAAGGTAAAAGAAAAAAAGCGTGGCTATGACATCATGGCTAGCCTCTGAGAGCTACTACAAAAGTATTCCTTTGGGAAAAAACAACACTTGCCATGCTATAACTACTGAAGGTCCGGGATGCGGCTAGCAGCACCAACCCATCCGAGGTACCCGCCAATCGCGTAGACTTCGCACGCTACCGGTATAATCTGGCAGGATCGTCGCAAGGTCCACGTGGACCTAAACCATAAACTTAAGGGCATCCGGGGATCCGCTGTCGCCGAGTGGCTCAGTGGCATGCTCGTTACGGGCGGGAAGAAGGCCAGGATCTCGGTCGGTGAGCATCTCGCCATCAAAAGACGGACCTTTATGTGCTGGAACGATAGAAGTCCATCTTGCATCCGACTACTACAGTCCCAGGCGTTACTCAAAGAGTGCTAGTAGCAGATGACAGTGCCCCTGAAAGACACTGCCAAGGAGTTTCTAAGAAAACTGACCATGTGACATATCTAACAAACAGCACTATGTAAAATCGTCCGCCGAATCATCTGAGTGTTTAGACCCCAGCGAAGTGCACCAGGCTAACGTATTGCTTCATCTCACCACAAGGTTGGATGGCGTAAGTACATGCACGCTCTGACCGTTGTGTATGTTGCTATCCGCTGTAAGGCAGCAGAGCCATTGACCCTATGTGCATGATAGACTCAGGGGCTTGAGGTCGTGCAGCTTCTTCCTGTGGGTAGACTCTGTGTCATGGCTCAAAAATGAAGGTTAAGGATGTCAGTGTAGATAATCTAGGTGGCAGGTTTAGAGATCTAGATGGTAGGTTTGGAGGGGTCGTAGTCCGGGCACATGGGGTTATTGGCCTTTGCAAATAACTTACTCGCTATAGAGAGACCGCTTCGTAGGCATTGGTCATCAATGAGATGCATGTCAATGTCTGTCAGCAGCTCGAGATCTGCACATGCCTTTAAGCTGGATGAATCAGCTCATCCTGAAGTTCTAAAGTAGTGGGGAGGGTCGATGCCATGTGTCTCCAAGGCTTCAGAAGTATCTGCCAGAAGGAGCACTTCTGTCTTAACATAAAGGTTGTGATAGTCTCTTGCAGACAAATGTATTCCTTTTTGAGCGTACTAATAGTTCTCCGATGATATATCCAAACGTTTAATGGTGCTGCTGAAAGCTCATCAAAAAGACCCCGTTCATCTATATACTCCTAAGGTTAGACACCTTTGGTGCTACCAAAGGGGACGTGGGCATCGTGTTTGATATCAGGACGGGTGGTGCGGAAGCCAGCCTTAGTTAGGTGATTAGCAAGTTTGGATAGGCTGCACGCTAAGAAATTATGACCTTCTATAAAATGAACCATGAGGAAAATAAATTATAATTTGGAATGGGGTTCATCTCACTTTTTGACAATAACAGACAATTCTTGAATTAGATTCTCGTTGCCATGTTTCTGTTTATTCAGTCCCAGGCCAAAATTACATTTAAAAACAGTCTCGTACTCACCTCTTCGGGCAATGCACCATTTGGCTGTTGTCAAAAGTTTGAAGTGATCACTTCTAGGAATTTATAAATTTTTGTCCATTCCATGTATGCCTGTGTTTATGTTACATTAGTTGAATACGTTATTTTTTCCTCGATATGTGTAACTGACAGAACCGGACACTTCCTTGGTCAAACTTCTTTTAAAAGTAAAAGGAAACTATTTACCAATCCTTGTGAAAATCGAATCAACTTTTAGATTTGTCAAAGATTGTATGCATATCTTCATGTAAAATTGTCATTGTCTTCAATCTGTTATATTTTCGCATCAATTATCAATTACTATCACATTCAATTAATGTTATAAAATATTAATTTCCATTTCTGTGATTTTTCCAATTGGTAGTAATAATACCGTTTTATCTCTTTAAATTTGTCGTAGCCTAATTTATGTCTTGAGTTATTTATGTACAATATAAGAAAGAATCTTATACTCAGAATCCATTCTATTGTTTCAAAATTCTTATAGTTTGTGTATCAAGCCATTTTCCGTTACCAATATACCATTTTGTAGTTTCCTATTTCGATATCCCAAATTGCTCTTTTCTCTTTTTTTCCCCCGAGTTAAGCCACTCCGGCGGCCTAAGTTGTTGGAGAATCCGCCTCAGATGCATGAGGTCGCAGGTTCGAACCCCAAACTAGTCATATCAAAGACTTATAAAAATGGTCCAAGTCGCTGACTCGCTTGGCCTCAGCATTATGAGGTTAGTGTTAGAACTGGTCGGCCTGGTGTCAGGATAATGTGACTGGGTAGGACTAGGTGGAACAGGATGCTAAATGCGCTCCAGTGCTAAACATCCCCATAAACTGTCACACTGCAGACATCATAGTGATATGACTCAAATTGTTAAATCTAAGTCAACCCCACACCACAAAAACACAAATACTTTTTACCCGATTTAGTAGTTTCAGTAATTTCTGAGCTTGGCATGTTTCGTCACTTCTCCCCATTTCATTTTTTATTTTCTGATTTTGTGTTGTGTTGTGTTTTTTGTGTGTGTGTGTGTGCTTTTGTCGTAGTTTTGTTTGTGATTATTAATTACGTTCTAACTCCTGGTTCGTTGTTTCTTTCGTGAATTTGGCTCTCGCCTTTCTCCTTTAATTGTCTTCATCGGCAGAATTGTATTTAACTATATTTCCTTATTAGGACAAAGAGTTGGGGGGGGGATCCTTTCAAGGCCTGGGGTAATGTCGCCCTTTTCCTTTTCTTTCCAAGTGTTCTATTTGTTTTATTTTTATTCATAGGATTTCACTTATCACACCGTCTACTCAAACTGACTTCTGTTATGCTTTGTGACTTTTTGTATTTTCTGGTCTGTTTTCACTTCCTTCTCGCCACTTTTCTCAGCGAGGCCATTATTTTTCCAACCTTCTCATCATTTCTCTCTCGTTCTTCTAGTTCATTAAGAGCTAAGAAAGGATTTGACAAGAGGCTTGAAAAGCTTGTGGAGCTTAGTATGAATTCAAGTGTGTCTCTCCCTCCCCCCCACCCCCCGGTCAAAAATGTGGTTTCTGCCGTTTATTCAACTGTTTTTTTTTTAAATGTTTTTTTTTTTCGTTCTGAATTAGGCGTGGGTCCAGTCGAAAGTAAGCACAATTCCTAAAGATTATGGGGAGTTTAAGGAAACAATATCTTATGTTGGTGATTAGAATACGTACACGCTTTTCTTGGCCTGGAGTTACCAGGCTGCCGTCCTGCATTTCTTTATCATTGTCCTATTCTGTTTAATTTCACATATTTATAATGTCCCTATCTGCTATTTCATTCTTTGCAATACTTCTTATCTCTCCCATGTTTAACTACTTGAGAGTAGTTTTGTCCCGGTTGCTTTTGTCCTTGTTTTAAGTTAATTGTGACCAGTCTGTCTGCATTTAAAGCATGACCTGTGGTAAATACACCCTGGGTGCCATATTCCTACTTCTAAAACAACACAGTATAGATTATGGCTGGGGTTTTATTTTTCCTCTCGTCTCCTTTACGGAGTTTAAATAGGCATACCCGTTTATGATATCGAGATAGGCCATGTAGAACCTGTAGTTGTGTTCATTAACAATCATATCAACTTTAGTACTATTTTGTCTATCGGGTTACTATCAAGAATTTATATAGGCAGACCTGACATGTGCATGGTTGTGCATTTTCCTTCTGTCTTACTGGGCAATGCGTATTTTCTGTTGGAAGTATATTTTCCATTAGGACCATAGGGCTCAGTGGTAGTAATGCTCTTGTTTCCTTGTGGATCATTGAAAACTGAAAATGTCCAAGGTTTTGTAATATTTTTTTTAATATCAGATATGTCTTGCATTTACTTGAATGTTGGATAGAATTTCTGTTCCTTTTAAGTAACGTTCCCGACAGAGTGAGGTCTTGTTCAGAATAGTACAATCCTGTTTCCCTTTTGCAACCAGAAACATGGCTGCATTGTTTCATCCTTCTGCCTCAATTCGCACATCATAGTATTGGTTCAGTTTGTGAATATCCGTATGGCCATTTTACCTTGGGGACCGCCATAGTCTAAATCTTGCTATTCACACCTATCGGTACTCTTGATTTAGTGTGGCAATTTCTATTCTTGTTCGACTTAACAATATCGACAATCTGTAGCATGCTGTACTGGCGCCGGAGACCAACGGTGTTATGCACTAATTGTACTGAAGCGTCAGCAGGTGTATTGGCGGATGATCAGACCTCAGATTTGAATTACCCAACCTGACCAACCATACTACATTTCATAGGGTGAAAATCCAGTTTCCTCATGTGAGACTTCGCGGTATGCAAACTACAAAAATGGTAACATCTCATCCCATTTATTCTTGTTGTCTGTACAGAACTTTCGCAACACTGACTTCAACGTTCCGTTAAAACGTTCTACCTTTCCATTCGCTTGTGGGTGATAAGGCGTTGTTGTAACTCCACGGATACCCAGTAGCTCATACAACTGTTTGAATAAGGAGTTAGTGAATTTGGTCCCTTTCTCTGTTAATATGACCCTTGGAAAACCAACGGATAAACAGCTCAATCAGTGCTCTAGATACACTCGTTGTCTCCATATCCTTCAAAGGAAAAGCTTCAATATACATTGTTGCATCATCAGCCACAGTCAGAATGTATTTGTGTCCAGACTTCGTTCTAGATAACGGTCATACAATATCCATATCAATTTTTGAGAACGGTTCTTCTATCACTGGTGGGCAAACCATTGGTGCTTTATCACCTGCAGTCCATTTTGCTGTCTTCTGACATTCGTGACACGATGTACAGTATCTTTTTACATCTGAAAACATTCCAGGCAAAAAGAACAATTTGAGAATCCTCTCTTTAGTTTTTTCCAAACCCATGTGATCTGCAAGGGGTCGATCATGTGTCAGCTCCATTACCATCTTTCGTAATCCTGCTCGTACAATGATTTGCTCCCTTCCACGCGTACCATCACCAGATTGCCATTTCCGCCGCAAAATATCATTCTCACAGAAGAATGCCATTGGCTCCTCCTCAGCCTCTTCACGAGTAGCAAAGAACTTCTCTCGAATACTTTGCAGTGTATCCGCAGTCTGTAGTTTCGACATGTCCACATTCATGTACATACTGTAAGTTCTATCACTGTATTCACAGCCATTGGACTAGTTTTTCTTTTCTATGAATTTCTGGGCTTATTCGTGTACACGCGTTACAGTGGTACACACTTTGCACTTAGCAATCAACAACTGTATGTTATACACACATTACAACCAGTCACTGCTAATATCACACACAGACTCACTGAATTCACAGCTTTCAGAATTGTCAAACATAATTCCAATGTATTGAACAATTCCAAATAATTCACACAGAATTATTGGAATCTCACCGCTGCCTCCAAAATTGTTACACACAGGTTCAAAGGACACACAAACGCCAAGTAAGGGTCCTACAACTTTATGTAAAATAAAACAAATCTTCACAAAAACAAAAAACCACTGTTGCTTACAGTACCAAGCCCCAGCTAGATAACTGCGTGCTCTACTACTCTGCTCTTGTTTTAGTAAGGGTTAGAGGTAAGGGATCTTAATTTAACATTTGTGCCTTATCCAGGGGCATGAACTGGTGGTCCAGGCTCAGTTAGCCCTGGGAAGAAAAACAACAGCACGGAACCTGTTGACAGTCTCAGGTATCAAAAATCCAGAATGCTGGGGTTAATGTTCTGGCCAACTGTCACTACTAACAGCTAGAATCTGACACAGACAATCATACTTATAACACCTACAGAGTTATATTTCACTGTTAAGGGGGTTATTTCAAGTTGTTGCATTATGTTTTCATGACATATTGGAATTTAGTCCTAAAAATCTATTTTAAAGGTAAGAGAGATCTTGAGTGGACTACCTTCACAAAATGAATATTTGGAAGATATTAAACTCCTAAAAGTATTTGTACTATTGCCCAACAGAATTATATTTCACAGTTATGAGGGTTGTTCTAAATTGCTGTACAATGCATGCACACCATGTTTGGAAATTTAATAATGTTAAAACCATTACAAAGGTATGAAAGGTCTTCAAGGGAGTTGTGGCAGAAATACAATATTTGGAAGATATTAAAGGTCTAAGGGTCTTGTTACTATTGTCCCACATAACTTATTGGGGTTATTCCAAGATGTTGCATAATTCTTGTATGCAACATTTTGTTATTTAATCCTGGAAAGATTTATTTAAATTGTTATCATTGTCACCTAGGGTTATGTTGCACAGCCTATGGTGTTTATTCGAAGTTGTTGCATTATGCCGGCATAACTTTGTTCTTAAATTTAGTTCTAAAAAGACTATTTTGAAGGTAGGTGAGACCAGGAAGGGAGATATTCATAACATGAAAAATACCAGGAAGATATTAAATCTCTATTGTCACATAGACTTGTATTTCACACTTATGGGGTTATTCCAGTGGATGTTTCGTGATGCATGCATGCCATTATTTTTTTAAAATCATTTTAAATACTATTGTAAAGCTAGGAAAGGTCTTCAATGTAGTTGTTGCCGAAAAAGATTATCTTTGAGATGTTAAAAGTCTGTAGGTATCTTTGCTATTACCCTATATAGTTATATTTCTCTATGGAGCATATTCCAAAGTTTCTGCATGCCATATTTTGCAATTTAATCCTAGAAAGACTGACTTAAAGGTAGGAAAGGTCCTGAAGGGATTTGTTGCATAAAATGAATATTGGAAGATATTAAACATCACAAGGGACTGTTACTATTGCCCAGTAGGGTTATAATGCACTGCTATGAGGATTATTCCAAGTTGTTGCATGACACTTGCATGCCATTCTTGTGAATTTAGTCTTAGAAAGGCATTTAAATGTGGGAAAGGTCTTGAAGATAGTCTAGGATCAGTAGAGCTAATAAATTATGCATGCAGACATACAAAGAGATTGAAAAAGAAATTTGTGTTGTTTTAGATATCATCCTGACATGATTTTACAACAAATGAGTATAACATCTTCTAAAATGTATAGTACCTATTATTACAAAGGTTTACAGCTGAGAAATGTCTAAAGAAATCGTATGTTGGATTAAAGGTATTGTCATTTAATATGTGGTAGAATGATAAAACAACAACTATCTGATGATTTTAAGAATTTTATTTATGTTCTTATTTACAGTTTTATAATATTAAACAGGCAACAAGTACACATTTTAAGAACTAATTCTGTGTTGACAATTGTCCTGGACGATGACCTCAGTCTCAAGATGGGAGATGCCTTCAACAACTGCAATCATGTGAATGAGTACCTTGAAGTTGATGAAAAAATAAAAGCTACTTTAAAATATTTTATCAAACTTGAGAAGGTGATCTAATGTGTCCAAGTAATTCATTCAATATATATCCATATACATGCCAAGATGTACCGTTCGGACTCTATGATCTTAAAGTCAGTAACAGAAAAGAATGAAAACCAAAGGTTGTGTTAAATTTAAAAAAGATTTTTTTCCCCTGTGACACAAAGTGAAAATTTAAAAAGAACTTACAGTATTGTGTATTCAATTCCAAATGGTCAAAAACATCCTATCACAAGTCCAAAAGTATAGAGTATTCCAAATTAATTGTATCGGTGTTCTGAATGAATTCCAATCTTGAAAGTTCTGATGTACCAACAATTTATAATACTGTTGACGTGCCAACAGTCTTGATATATCACAATGATATAACCTAAAATGTCTCTACATGAATTAACAATAATCCCAAATTAATGTTTTAGTTTGAAAATATTATTGAGCACTTTGTAATGGTGGCGCTCAACAGTTTCGTATTTTGCATAGGGTTAGGATTTTAAAGAAAAAGAATTTTCCTGGGTTTCCTCACTGGTTATACTGGCTATTTAAAAAAGACCTTGTATATCTTAGGTATAATTCAAAGAACCTTTAATTCCCTTTATTTTGGTGTATGATTGATGGGTGTACTATAGAGTATACAGCTTGGCCTTACTTCAAATGTGCACCTTTCAAAAAAGTGCTAGCTCTACTTGGTCATTTTCACTTCCTGAACTTCAGAGGTAAATTGTATAAAAAAGAGCCGATAACTTTTTTTACATTTTATATATTTGGTAATTCATTCATTGCACTTTCAGAAGCTGGTATTGTCTAGTCTGGCAAAATTCATTTTCCCTATTTTAATAGCTGCTATGTATAGTGTACTTTAGACTAATTCAGGCTGATTTTTTAACACAAGGGAGCAGTCATTTTAGTTAGCAGTGTGCTTAAATCATGTCAAATTTCCAAAAGTACAGTATCCAAAAGAAATATCATCCACATTACATTAATGTAGCATAGAGGTATGCCAACATTCTCTCCACTGTGCATGTTTTAAATGCGAACTACTTCACCTTACATGCGTCACTCTCTCAAAAGTACATATTATCTGGTGAGCGCCCCCAATACCAGTGAACAACAAGGGATTGTCCTGGGCTTCGCAATGTCGCAAATCACTATGTTTTTTCCTTATTGGCGACAAAATATACCATCAGGCGATTTTTTGGGCGACAACCTTTTTGGCTATTTAATTTGTACATACAATCATAGATTTAGAGTGGAGACATTCAATGGGACCACGAACGGAAGCCACAAACTTGGATACACAATGCACTGGAATATAAATGTTACATAAACAAATTCTTTGTTCGTATTGACAAACCCATCTTTACAGTGCATTGTTACATTATAATCCGCTTATGTTAACATCTGGCCTGAGTACTGTTATGCTGTGATACCCTCAGTCATGCTACCGGACTATACCTACAATCGACCGACCTTTGAAGACACGAACAGAACCAGCTACAATTAATTGAACAACGGCTAATCCTTCTGTAGTTTATTTATTTATTTTTTTTTTTATAAATGTACCAATAAAATAGTTTTGCTGAAACTTCAGAGCCAACTGAATACCTTTGAAGTACAGATTGCTGTGTATAAATACAAAGCAAATGGAAAAAATCTCAATCAGAATTATATACTGTCAGCAGTGCAACTTTTTTCATGGGTAAACGTAAGTTAGACATTGCGTGTTCATCGTCTCATCCTAAGAGTGGGTAAACAAAATTAACATCATTTGGATTTAGTGCAAATTCATCTGACAACACAGTCAATGAACCCGATGTTATGCCTGACAAGTCCAACATCATCTACATGTAGTGATGGTAGTAATGTTTCAAGGGCAACACTACATCATGATGAACGGTCAGAAGTTCCGACAATTTATTGACAGCTGCAAACTCGGACGTCCGTGGCTGAGATATGATACAAAGTTAAAGCAGATGTTCCGTGCTATATGTATCAAGGCACAAGTCGTCAATTCATTTACAACTGGTTGTGATATTTTGAAGGAGTGTGTCACCAAACAGGAATCCAGGCAGGGTAATTAATATATGGTAATTTTGCTCATTGGTCTTTTACTTTTGCCATCAATCCCAGGGACTTAAACTACGCAACAAGAAATAGCAAAACAAAAAGGTTTTGCATAATTGAAAATAATTTATTTCTCAAAATACAGGAGTGAAAGAATTAAATTAGCTTACAGCATGGTGAATAAATTCCTATTTCTTAAATGTCCTTTCAGTTCCAATAGTTCCAAGAAATCCAAATATGTTCCAACGAAGAATGTCCCTTCTGTGTTGAAGTTTCAAAATGACAGAAAGATTTCCAAAAAAATTCAAATAGTCGTTGAATAAATTTAGTTAATACCGTACAGTTATTCTAGCGTGTCATGCAAAAAATAAATCTTGTAAAAAACCAAGTTGGGAGATTGAAGCCGAATGCACGCAGACTGGGACATACCATTGGGAAGTTTTTCGTGGCATATTTAACATTTTCGGGTCCAATTCACGTGAAATTCTCAAAAGACACGTCGTTTCTCCCTGTGGAGTGCGTTATCCCCCTCCCCCCCCCCAACGTGCCCCCATTTCATATTCTGGTCAGCTGTACCCAAACTGCACAACAGTTTTAACCTTTAAGGTTAGACTCAAGCCTCTTCGACATACTTCAAAGAAACCGCCTGTTCTATAGTGAGTGAAAGCACTAGCAATTGATTGACAAATAAAGAATGTTTTTTTAGTTATAACTAACAATGCCTAAAATGGGTGTGAGGTTATGTTAACAGTTCAAATGTGGTTTCAAGCTACCATACATGTGATAATTATTTCCCACATTTTATATTCCACCTTATTTCCTTATTGTTAACTCATATATATATATATATATGTATATGTATATATATATGCATATAACACTGCTTACTAAATAACATATTCCGATTTTTTTGGGGTGGGTGGGTGAATGTGCTCTGTGATATGTTTCTTCGTTCCTTCTTTTAGTTTAATGATGGTAATTAATGCTTATATATACGGTATAATAATGCCAGGTGTTGACGTTTCATTGGTGGGATGGCGATCCTAGTTTGCTTGTCGAGAAAAAACATCTACAGCATTCGGTGATTATTCTTGGGATTTAGGAAGAAATTCACTACAAGCAAAACATGTAAAGCGCGGCAAAAATAAATTTCCAAACTTCTTTTTGACGGAGATGTATTTTGTGAAGCTAGCCGTAAGTGTGTGTGTGTGTGATTTAATGCCTGATTGCATGAACTCGACGGTCGCATTAAACGTCACTTACCTTACATTGCAAAGTACGATCATAGAGTTTTGTTATTAAAATGTCATTGACTAAAGTTCCTTACAAAATTATTATTTGTAAAATGATATACATACTATAGATTTGCTTAATACCTGACGTTTCTATTAAAGAGAGAGAGAGAGAGAGAGAGGGGCTGTAGATGCCAGGAATGTAGATATTTTACATTTGATAATGCATTTATTTCAGGTATTTTACATTTGATAATGCATTTATTTCAGGTGACAACAGTCATACCTATGCACTAACGGTGATGGGGGATGCAAAGACCATGGAAGTAGTGCAAAACAGTCATGTAATGATTTATTTGGTAATATTATGGCTGTACTGCTTGTTGTCAATAAAGTAATAACTATCCCATCTTTTTCAATTTTCATTGGCAATTACATTAATAGACTTGGAAAAATATTCACTATTTGTACTGGCGACAGTTTTTGAAAAATCCTCTCAAATTAAAACTGAACACAACTGAAGTTAAAGAAAGGAATTTAGAATTTCTGTTTACTTCTCCCTAACACAAAAATATAAATGTCAAAAATATAAGACACAATATAGGGACCAAGATGTGGATTATATAAATGTCAAAAATATAAGACACAATATAGGGACCAAGATGGGGGATTATATAAATGTCAAAAATATAAGACACAATATAGGGACCAAGATGGGGATTATATAAATGTCAAAAATATAAGACACAATATAGGGACCAAGATGGGGATTATCTTAATGAAAATGTCCAGCAAACTGTAAACATTATTCATTTTAGAATTTTCTAAGGTCAGAATGAAAGGCTATGCCTAGAACTAAAAACCAAGTAAACATGTTACACACAAATAATAATCTTAACATACAATCTACAAACGTAGACAAAAATTAGCTATGTAATGTTTTTTTTTTTTTTAAAAAAAGACATTAGTCTGGTAGGCCCAAACTCCTACCCTCAATTATTGACAAGGGTAAATCATACAATAAATTTAAAATACGCATAACATATAATCTTTGACAAAAGTCAGGATACAAAACATAAATTAGACATAACTGGAACAGTACAGTGAATGATCTCTCTCTTCCTCATCCCTCCACCACCATACAATATAATGTTCCCAGGCCTTGTTAGAGTTATTACTCGAGTATGTAGTTCAGTGCTAAATACAAGCAGATGATAGAAAGGAAATAAGTAGATATTTTATTGTGTCATCTTCGTAACTAACAACTGCGGCTCATCCATTTTCATTGAAGTTAATATACTGACAACAATACAAACACAAAGTTTATAACTGTTGAAGTGATTACAATATGTACTGACTTGTATTTTCAAACAATAAGTATGTGTCAGGATTTAACAATGCACTATGCAACAGTGTAACCATCAATCAACACCAAATTTACCAAAACCAATATTTGTTTTAGCCACCAAAATTAAAACGCACCACAATGTACAATAACGATATTTGGTGGCGCTCTACAGTTTTGTATTTTGCATAGGTTAGAATTTTAAAGAAAAATAATTTCCCCGGTTTTCCTCACTGGTTATACTGGCTATTTAAAAAAAAGACCTTGTATATCTTAGGTATAGTTCAAAGAATCTTCAATTCCCTTTATTTTGGTGTACGATTGATGGGTGTAATATGGGTTATAGAGTATACAGCTTGGCCTTACTTCAGATATGCACCTTTCAAAAAAGTACTATATAGCTCCACTTCGTCATTTTCACTTTCTGAACTTCAGAGATAAATTGTATAAAAAAAGAGCTGATAACCTTTTTAACATTTTATATATTTGGTAATTCATTCATTGCACTTCCAGAAGCTGGTATTTTCTAGTCTGGCAAAATTCAGTTTCCCTATTTGAATAGCTGCTATGTATAGTGTACTTTAGACTAATTCAGGCCGATTTTTGAGCACAAGGGAGCAGTCATTCTAGTTAGCAGTGTGCTTAGATCATGTAAAATTTCCCAAAGTACAATATCCAAAGAAATGTCAGCCACATTGCATTAAAGTAGCATAGAGGTATGCCAACATTCTCTCCACTGTGCATGTTTTAAATGCAAACAACTTCACCTTACATAAGTCACTCTCTCAAAAGTACATAGTAACTGGTGAGCGCCCCCTTTACTGTGGACTCATGGTTGTTCGGATCTTACCTTTCGGTCAATGATGAAATCCAAAACAATCCGAATGCAAACGGCACTGCTGTGGACGTTACTTGTCCACATGTCAAGATCGGCGCACAATTACTGTATTTTATCTAATATGTCACAAACTGAACAAAGTGTGACGAGCTGTTTTGAAAATTGAACTATTCTTGATTACGACTTGCCTAAGTTAGAAATTAGCAAACGCAATTAGGATAAACTATCAGGGTTGGAACTACCGAGGGGTTCTGATTCATGTCTTCCCTTGTGTTATATTGTTACAGTACAGGTTAGACCCCTCATTTTCTTTGTAACGAACCCCTGTGGCATGACTGGAACAGAACTGTCATTCATAAACCTCCATAGCAAGATTCCATTTCAATGAAATTCTCCTTTACAATACGTAGGGCACTAAAAGCATCGATTACATTTAGCTCTTTTCTATGACGATCTGCATGTGAAAGTTGCACTGTAACACAATGCTTGCCCGTTTCATATCATTACTTCACGGATGTGGATTTCGATATATACATCGAGTAGCCAAGTTTAGGCACACTATTAATTCCAATACTATTTGTCCAGGTGCGTGTTTTAAAAGAAATCTATCATTTTGTTATGCATCTATAAAATGGAATTTATGGGTTGAAAGCCGTATTGGTTTCAGGACATTTTCTACAATTTCAGAATGGCTTGCAAGTTCTCAGCACCTTGAAAAGATGATCAAAGAACAGGGTGATGTCAGTGCCATGTTGCAAACTGTTGCTGAGAAATTCCCACTAGAAAACTTGGATCCATTTGTAGCTGTTGACTGTTTGAAAATTATAAGAACATTTATGTACAATAAAATGTTATGCAAGAATGCAGTCTTTCAGAATCAGCCACCGATAATCACATTTGCAAAAGTATTTCAGTATCAAAATGAGGCAGAAATTTTGATGTTTGTGTTCCAAAATCCCTATTTCCAAGGTTTGTTGAATCAAATCCAAGGACACCTTTCACAGTTTACTCCTGCAGACAATGCAGAAGTGTTTGCATGCTTGGTTACTCTAGGGATTTCAGTTGAGCATTCAGTTATGCAGGAATTGATTTCCCTCTTCTACGATGAAAAATATCCTATGTGTTTGAATGATTTGGCGACGATTTTTGATCATGTGAAAGTTACACCTCTCAGATGGGATTTATTTTTTTTGCGAGTATGCATGCCAAGACTGCAGAAAAGTTTTGAAACAAACATTGTCATGGAAGATACAAGATGTTGCTTGGAAAGGGTTGCCAGACTTTTAGAACCGTTCAGTTTAATTCAGTGTTCAAAAATGCGAGACTGGTACCTAGAAAGACTATTATCCATGACTGAAGATGATAGATGTATGAATCTTGATAGTGTACGATCAATCATGATCATGCTTAGTAAATCTTCTAGCAGATCAGTGCCGTTATCCTACATGGTAAGATTGAGTGACTTATGTTTTAAAGAAATTGAGAAAAGATTGCACGAACTGAAGCCATATCAAATAGAAGTTATTGCACAAGTTGGTTGGCAATTAGTTGTTTATAAATCACTGAAGGTAACGGCTCATGCATTGGATATTTTGGAAAAGGTCCACTTCTTGGCTTTAAATATGCTTGAGAAAGTTAAAGCATCAGCAACGTTAACAGAGATTTTAACACTTTTGCTTGGAGTAAGATGGCAGAAGCTTAATATAAACGAAAGAGAATCATTGGAAAGATTAGTGGTTAAACATATAGAAGAGGCAAATATCGATGATCTTTTAAAAGTTGTTAATTTTACCCAGTTTCATAAAGTAAAAAACAAGACTTGTCAGTGTGCAGTAGATGCAAAAATTAATGAGAACATGGGTAGAATTATGGATGTACCACAAGCCTTTAGACAGATCAGCAATTATTACCGTTCATTCTCTGCATCACTACCTCTACATAATACACTCATGGATCATATGCAGAAATCGCAGATACTGTTTGAAACAAAGGAATTTGTTTATTTAGCACAGATGTATTTGTGCACATCTCCTGAAGACAAGCCATTTCCTAAACTTTTTATTGACAAAGTTGAAGCCATGATTTCACAGTTCAGAATGTCTGAGATTACTGTTCTTCTAAGAGGGCTGGATCTTCTAAGCAGGAGGAAGTGCACACAGGCACAGGTAAATAAGTAATACAGGTATATGTAATTTTTCGTAACTTTTATGTACACTGTCAGTCCATACATAACCCAAATTACTTTGTGTCCTTTTATTTCTTGATATCTAGACGATTTCAGATTCTGTTCATATTGTCCAAATTTATATGCATAAATGGGCTGGAAAAATTCTGAGATGGCCTGATTGCCTAGAATTGAGTTTTCTTATGGAGCTGCACAACAGAATTTAAATGTTTCCTAATACTTAACACATAATTTAGGGCATGTAATATACAACGTTTAGGTACTCGACCAGTAACATTTTCAACTTGTCCTAGGTTGCCCATGCAGGAAAATAGATTTGTTCACCAATGCCTAATATATGTGGGAGAAAGTTTGCATTCTTTGCAGAGATTGGCAGCTATCAATTAGTTGTCACTATAACAGAAATTCCAATGGACTGCTGACAGTTTAATCCCCAGCTTGTTATGTATCATTACATAATAATATTCAATGGAATTGACATATATGCTCGGGCTAGATTTAAAGTGCAGCTTTTACTGATTTCTCCTTGAAATGAAGATTTTACTGCTTAACAACACAAGCTTTTATATAAATTTACTGACATGCACAATATGCAGCCTCATTGTGAAAACAAACACAAAAGCCAGATTTAGTTATAATAGGTAGAAGGTTGGGTGAATTTTTATAGACTTTAGATAGGGTCTGTTTTAGGACAGTCTTTTGTAGAATTTATGCTAATTTCCAAATAATTAGAAATGTACACAATTCCAGTATGCAAAAATTGTGCATTATATTTTCCTACCTTACCTTGGTCATACTAACCCCACCTATATTCACACAAATTTGTCTTTTTTTATACATCCACCATAAGAATTATGATGATGTTGGTCTATCTGTTACCAATTTTATTTCTACACTTTAACATAAGTTATCAGGACCCCAAGTGGTCTAAAGCGCTCTCCGTTACGGATCACTACCATCTCACCTCTGTCTGCGTGGGTTAGAGTCTCAGATTCAGCCAATGTAGGTATGTGAGAAAGCTTGCCGGTAGCTTCTCGTGGGTCGGTGGTTCTTTCCGAGGTTTTCCCGGGTTCTTCCTCCACCATTAATACTGGCCGCCATGTATAGCCTATTGTGTGCTGAAAAATGGTGTTAGACCCTACAACAACAACAACTTAAGTTATCTACCCTCTGCAGTTATGAGACTTTGTGAATAACTTACAGTTGGGATAAGGAAGAACCTTATCAGCCAAGGTGTGTAAGAGTAGAAACTTGAGTCTCTTTTCTCCAACATAATGGAGATCTGACAGGTAATGGAGATCTGACAAGTAGTGATAAAAGTTAATCAGTGCCAGATTACCCTATAAGCACATGCTTAGGGTGCCAGCCCAACAGGGGTACCCAAAAATGTCAGATTAAATGTTGATGATAAAATTGAATGAATTATATATGACCATTTTGATGTGCATGTACAAGTTTTTTGATTTAAAATGATGGCAGCACTAGTATTTTCAGACCTTTTTATCTTTTAATATTGGTTTTTTTTTAAAAGTCTAACATTTTGTAGGAAGTGTGTGTGGGTGAGTTTGCACCATAATACATGTATTTTTGGTGCTTAGGGCCTTAATCCAGCACTGAATTATTGTTGTGGTGTCAATTGTGAATATCCCAGTCCTCTTATATTTAGCGTATCATATTGTTTATTGCTGCTATATGTTATTTTTAGCAACAATATATTCTGGATGATGTTTTTAAGAAGTATGAAAGCAGTAATTTGATTATCGATTCAAAAGGTCAGTCAAACATGACTTCATATTGGTGCCTATCAGATCTGCTTATTGAAAGTAGATTTTTGGTTTTAATCAGATTGTCTGGCATGAAGACCTTCCTGATTTGTACATATGATTATGATTTGCCACCACATATGGCCACAGTTATAACAAAATTGAAAAACTTGACAAATTCTTCAAAATTGCTGAATAGAATTCAACTAAACTTGACAGAGCTTTCTTGTATAAATAACTTTAATATTTGTACAAATGATGCCAATCTGCCATCAGATATGGCTGTTGTTACTAAAATTAAAAAGCCTACAAGAGCTTAGTTCAGATAAAAATGTAGGTGTGGTTTTACGGAGCAGATGCTACTGGTGGTGGTGTTGTGAGGTTGTGCCTTCTTACAAGGTGTAATGCTTTATTTGGTTATCGTTATCTAGAGGGTGATCGCCCTTGGTATTGTTGAGTAAATATTAAAATGAAGTGAAACTTGAAGATGGAATAAATAGGTCTGAGCAGATATATAGAACAGAATGACAGGAGCCCCTGTTCATGGAAGAACAAATATTTAATCAATTACATGAACAACTGGAATAATACAAGTCTTTTCCCTTTTTCCCTTTTCCGACCTCCCTACTGTCTCACCTCTTTTTGGACCTCAAACTTTGTGTGGGTAGGTGGATACGTAACTACGTAGATAGTTGGATAAGTAGGTACATGGATACATCCGTGGAGTTATTTCCCCATACAAATTAAAGAGAGAAGTGACCTAAATATTCTGTCAGTCGTCATAATGGGAACAGATCATTACTCCCCTCTCATTATGTCAGATATCATTCTATCGGAATTTGAACAGACCAAAGGCTGTCTGGTAAAGCTAAATATGGCAGACCATAAACAAACTTAGTATCATAAGATTAATGTACTTCCTAATGGCTATTTCATCACTGATTCCCATTAACATTACATGAGACATAATGGTTCCATTCTTGTCTCAGTTACACAAATGAATGAATGAAATTCATTATTCCATGGCTTAACTGCATTATTTTCAGCGAATACACACATTCAAGTTTTTATCATGCATGAAATCATCTATGATAGTGAATTCACACGGATTCTTGTAACTCATATCAACTAAAGTAATGCATGAAATTCTTAGAATACCCAATTCCTTTACAAACAAGATGACAAATTCAAACAATTTGTCAAACTAATAAAGATCATAATAATAATAATAATAATATAATAATAATAATGCTTTTTTTATAGAGGGTGACTCATTAGTCAAGGACTATTCTCCCTTGAGACCCTCTTAAGGAGAGTATAACAATGCACATTATATGAAGATAGCAATAATTAGTGTTTATATTAACATGTTTTGTATTAACATACTAAATTGCATTATCTATTAGAAACAGATACATGCTCATGATATCTTTTCTTAAATACTCTAATATTTTCAGCAGATTTTACATGTAGTGGAAGCTTATTCCACAGAACTGTACCAGAGTATTGAAAACTCTTTTTAAATTGCTCTGTTCTTGGTTTTGGTATTAGAAGGTTTCCATGTGATATTGATCTCAGCTGGTATTGTGTTGAAAAAGGCCTGAATAAGTCCTGAAGATACTCTGGTACAGTTCCATGCAGACATTTATGTAAAAGAACTGCCTTGTGAAAATCTATCTTGTCATAATATTGTGCACCATTTGAGTTTTGTAAATAATGCTTTTGAGGGATGATCAACAGATGCAACTAAAATTACACGTGCTGCTCACTTCTGAAGTTTATAAATCCTTTCAAGCTCAGATTTAGCACAGTTTCCCCATACATTAGAACAATAATCCATTGTTGGAAGAATATATGACTTGTAGTATAGATTGAGAGTTTCCATAGGTAAATATTTCTTGATTCTGCTGAGAAGGGCAATTTTGGATGACAGTGTTTTACAAAGCTTATCAATATGGTCATTCCATAATAAATTATTATCTACAGACACACCTACAAGCCTTTCATGTTTGACATTTTCTGATGGATGATTATTTATTGCAAGAGATAGTTTTGGGTTCCCTGACTTGTGTAGCTTTTGTGATGTCCCCAAAATCATGCATTTTGTTTTATCTTCATTAATTACCATCCTATTTTGTTGTGCCCAGTTTTGGACTCTAATAAGGTCTGAGTTTAATCTCATTTGGATAACTTCAGTATCAGAACTAGATGTATACAAGATTGCATCATCTGCAAACAAATCTGTGTTTGTGGATCCATTATTTAATGGTAGATCATTGATATAGATAAGGAAGAGGAGAGGGCCCAAAACTGAGCCTTGAGGGACTCCTGAATGAATAGTGCGAGTTTGAGAGCTAATATTTCCAATGCTTACTTGTTGAGACCTTTGGTTTAGGTATGATCTAAACCAGTTTAAAGAAGGATTGTCAAACCTGTAACAGTTCAACTTTTGCAGCAGAATTTCATGATCAACAAGATCAAAGGCTTTCTTGAAGTCAAGGAAAACAATCCTAGTCATATGTCCATTATCCATTTCCTTCAGCCAAAGATCAATTAATTTGGTAAGTTCTGTTTGGCACGAGTGGTACTTTCTAAATCCTGATTGCGCTTTATGAAATAGAGAGTACGTTTCGAAAAATTTATAGACCTGAATGGCTACATGCTTTTCAAATAGTTTTGACAATACAGGTAGAATTGATATTGGTCTGTAATTTCCTGGATCCTCCTTTTCTCCTTTCTTAAAGATAGGTGTAACCTTTGCACATTTCAGTGTTTTTGGAAAATTACCACTCATTATACTTAAATTTATGATATGCGTTAGTGACTTTGTTATTACTGGTGCAGCAATTTTAAGAATTCATGGACCAATAACATCCAATCCAGAGGATTTATTAATATTAACCTTAATTAGCATATCAAAAACATCCACTTCACTAACATTAGCTATTGAAAAATAATTATCATCAGGAATTTTAGCTATTATAAATAATAGAAGAGCATCAAGTTCAATTGGGATGTTAGTCTGGTTCTGATTACTCTTACTGAAGATGCTTATGAAGAAATTGTTGAACATTTCCACATTGTCTTGTACAGATGTTGCTATATCATCATTTTGCTTAAGTCTAGGGGGAAGACAACTGTTCTTGGGTGGGTTCAGCTCTTTTAGATGCTTCCACAATGTTTTGGTACTCTTACTTTCATTAATAGCCTGTTTATAGTAGTTCTCTTTTGCCTTATCTATCAGGTGCTTAGTTTTATTTCTTCACTTTCTATAGCTTTTCATGTCTTTTTTCTTGTGGAAATTATCTCTTATCTCTTAGGTGCCAAGCCTCATTGATCTCAGGGGTAATCCACTTGGGTGTAATTTGGTGTTTAACCCTTTTTGTTTATTGTATGAATTCAGATATATTAACTCAGTTATACTCATATCAAGAATATTGATCTACGGATTAAAACAAATTCATGTAAATGTAAGCAAATCGTTATATTGGTATCAATGAATTACATGAAATTGATGCAAATACCTTGTGCTTTCAGGCTTTGTTCACTTCTACCTTCAAATTGTGTCTGTTGACTTTCCAGACATCTGGTCCCTTAATTTTGACCAATGTTTTATAAGAGAATTTCTTCCAAATTTACTCTTGGAGTCCCTTATATTTTCACTCTTGCAGGAAAACTGCAGACTGACTAGATTTCTTTCAATGAGGGCAATTTAACCCCCAAGAAATTTTCGTGTGGGAACCATGCCCCTTATTTAGCGTAACCAATCAGGATTAAATATATTTATTGCCTTTTATTATAGGTGCCAAAATTGCAGTCAGCATGACTTACAGAATTCCAAACAACCGATGGAAAAACTCAGCTTCTGACAGTTCTGATATAAAATCGAAGTTATCCATCCCTTTCTAGTCGTCTAATAGTTAAGCAAACGAAGGATTTTTTAAGAATCACTTCCTCTCCTGACATAGACATTAGAGTTCATTGCAGTATACCATATCAGTTTTTTATACATAAGTCATTTCATAGCATTGACTTCATAGTTTTTTTGATTTACACTTTGGCAATTTTAACTGTATAGGCAGTCATTGAGGGACATAGCTGGTTGTCTTCCTAATCAATATTTTTAGATGGTGCTGCGCAATTGTGTCTCTTGTTTGGAACACATTTGATTTTATCACACATGGAGGGTCTGTTGTTGTGCAGTAAGTGTTTGACATTTGAATAACAACAAGCATTATCTCATGCCTGAAATGATATGTCTTGTGCCAAACTGTTCTCAGAAGGATGGGCATATCTTGCCTAAAAATAATCAGAATGCATGGATATGTAAAAGTGCTGGAAAGAGATGAAGTGCTGTCTCTCCACTTCCACCTTTCTGAAAGATCATCACAAGTCAAGCAAGGATCACAGTTCTTATCCATGACCATGGTGAGGAAATAACTGATCCTATTGTGGCAGAAGGCAAAAGTTCTCAAGAAGAGGTAGAGAGAGGGAAATCATTTTCACCCTATTTTCTCTCTCCACACCAGCCTCTCTTTATCAAGAAAGTTTCATTATCGGATATTCAGGTATGGTTAAGGTTCCTAGATTTTGGAATGTCACTCCTCTATTGTCCCAAGTCCCTTCAGCTAGAGGGATGCCCAAAGACCTGCTCTAAGCAGACATTCTACAGCAAGAGACCAACAGCTTGCTCTTGAAAAGGCAGTAGAGACCAATCACAATGTAAAATCATTCTCTTGTCCCAATGAAGACTGAGACTTTGCCCCATGTACCAACATATAACAGTGGTCTCGCTAGGATTTTAAAACTAGGAGTCCAGGACACCCATTTTGGTAAAAATAGGAGTCCCACCAGCAAAAGTTGCAGTCCCTTCCAGGGGTCAAGCCAGACTTGAATTATTTTAGGGAGAACTGACTTCTCCTTTTGGACAGTCAGCAAAATACATGCTTTATTAGTTGACCTGAACTACTTGTAGTTCCAACAGGATGGAACAGTGTCACTCATGATAGGTGGTTATATTGCCTGTAACAGGCTTCTGCTCATAGGAAATCAAGCTTTTGTGCTGAAAACCTTGTCTACTCTGAAAACATATTAAGGTTATCTACATTGAGAGCTCTGATGTGGTACGAGAAAATCACTGAGCTGGCATATCTAGGGAGGCCCCACCTCTTCGAGCCCCCCCCCCAAAGAAAAGGATGGATTATCAGGCTTTTATCAGCACAGGCATATGTTCATCTAGAATAAAATTGGGTATCTGCTCTTCATATCAGGAACTGGCCCAAGATTAAATGAACTTGCTATGCATCTGGACTGATGAAGTTCTGGTGGTTACTGAATGAATTGTTGAGTGAAACTGTTCCCTAGATGACATTGTAAAAGTTTGGGATAGAGGCCAGTCTATTTTTCCAGCTTTTACCTCAGAGATCTTGCATCTAAAAGGTTCAACTAGATCTGGTGGGGCCTATCACCATGGTGCAACAGGTTACCTTTTCACATCATTCAGTTGCATCCAAAAGACACTGCTTCATGACTTTGCTGGATTTGCAGAAGGGAAAACTTTTATCTTTTAAAACTGTGCCCCAGAATATGGAGTTAGTGCTAAAGCCAGCTTATGAATCTAGAATTAGCATCAGCAACCTTTTAGAACTGCTGTGACATGTTCGCTCAGTTGTAGAATGCAGTGTGCCAAGTCATATTAGTTCCTTTAATTATTGTTTTCAGTACATACTGTACTAAGCTACAACTTGTACCACTTGCCTTTCCAAAGAGTCTGACCTGTCACCATTGATACACATGCCATAGGTTGCTGACACCTGATCTAGAAGCTGTCTCACATGCCTTATGAGACCTGTTTGGTCTGGGGTAAGGATTATAACTCTCTCCACCTCTTAACTATGCTCCTAAGGTATTATGATTGGGTATTGTATTTAAAGACAAAAGCAGTATTTTCAAGTAAAAAATGTTTGTCTGATAATACTTAATTTAATAAACGTACACCCTCACATCCATGATTCATCTCCACATTTGCTCACATATATAGAGTGTGTACTCCGCTCCACTTGTAACTGAAGTAAAGCAATAAAAACTGGTACCAAGTGTGACTACCCATGTTACCATGCAGTAAAAAATATAAAAACCAAACACTTTAATCTTGTCTGGAGGATAACTTTTGAACCACTGAAGATATTTGAATGGAATTTTAGCCACTTAATGTTTATTATAGATGGTGTTTGGCTTACCAAAACTGTACCCACAGCCTCAAGTTTTAAGATCACATACAAAGAAAATGTAACGCTGGCTTATAGTCCTTTCTGGAGTCTATTAACTTTTGAACCCCCAAAGATATTTAAATAAAATGATATCAAGGTCACTGCAGAGGCAAGGAAAATAGTGATCTATTTATAGGTATGACTTTTCATTGGTTTGGTGTTGTACATTACAGAAAAACAAGTGGTAGGGGGTGAAGTGTCTTGCCCAAGGACCTATCATGTTAGCTTACCAGGACTGATCCAGTAGCACAAATAAAATCAGCAACCTTATGGTCACTAGGGCAGCACTCTAATCATGGAGCCACCGCAACTCCCACCATCACTAGTTTTCATTATGATGAGGAAAGCATATTCAACATACTCTGTACTATATCTCTGAGCAAATAAGGGCATATAAGTTTTGAACCAGTGAAGATATTTTAATTAGACTTTATCATTTTATATTCATGTAACTTGATTTGAAAGTGTCCTGTGCATCACATGTATTCAGTATCAAGGTCATAACAAGGCATAATGCCAAGTCAGCTGCAAGCTTTTCTTATCCAGGATGTCAAATCTTAACCCCATTAAATATCACATGAAATTTTTCCCAGGCCCATTACCTTAGGTGGCGCTCTCAGTTTCGTATTTTGCATAGGGTTAGGATTTTAAAGAAAAAGAATTTCCCCAGCTTTCAGAGTATACAGCTTGGCCTTACTTCAGGTGTGCACCTTTCAAAAAAGTGCTAGCTGTACTTGGTCATTTTCACTTCCTGAACTTCAGAGGTCAATTGTATAAAAAAGAGCCGATAACTTTTTTTTACATTTTATATATTTGGTAATTCATTCATTGCACTTTCAGAAGCTGGTATTGTCTAGTCTGGCAAAATTCATTTTCCCTATTTTAATAGCTGCTATGTATAGTGTACTTTAGACTAATTCAGGCTGATTTTTTATCACAAGGGAGCAGTCATTTTTGTTAGTAATGTACTTAAATCATGTCAAATTTCCAAAAGTACAATATCCAAAGAAATATCATCCACATTACATTAATGTAGCATAGAGGTATGCCAACATTCTCTCCATTGTGCATGTTTTAAATGCGAACTACTTCACCTTACATACGTCACTCTCTCAAAAGTACATATTAACTGGTGAGCGCCCCCTTATCATACCATAGTTACGTCCTTAGCTTAAAGGTCAAGGTCATTGGTAGGGACAGGGCCATGAAAGAAATGTATAATGCACTGTTAAAAGTATTCTTTCTTTAATTTTAGATCTTGGATCTTCATATACTGCTGGACAATGCATTTGTTCAGAAGATTGAGACAACGGAACTACAGGAACTTTGTGATGTTGCTTACAAACTTGGTTTTTTTGAGCACAGCAAGTACAGACATGCAGAAAAGATTTATTTGCTGTATGAGAAGATGGCAAAATTAACAATGTTGATGAAAATGGATGAGTTGTACAGATTTGCCTTTAGCATTCGGAAGACGAAACTGTACAAGAAAGATGTTCTTGACAGCCTGGCCCAGTATCTGATCAGACATAGTGAGGCATTGATTGGTAAGGTTTTTGTATTGATTGTTATGGTCATTGCAAAGTCTGGATACCAGCTTCAGGAGCACAGTGTATTTACCAAACATTGCCTTGAAATGTCGCAGAAGCATTTCGACAAGTTGGATATCCAGGAACAGATTTCGCTTGCACATGGTCTTTGTCTGTTACAAATATGTCCTCAGGAGATCTTGTGTCGTATTTTCTCTTTTGAGTATCTAATGGCTGTTGACAAGTATAGAGCACAAACTGGATGGGAATTAAAATTTATGACTATGCACTTGAACAGATGTGCCGTGTTAGAATATCCACAGTTAAACATCCCATGGTTCCATGAAAGTTTTGACTCTAACTTCTCCTTGCCTTATTTTGCTATGATAAATCAATTTACTGGTCTGTTAGATGCATTGTCTCAGATTCTTGGTGGTCCTGAATTCTTTCAGCAGAATGTGCTTACACCCTACTTTCATCCAATCACTGTGGAGCTTTTTCTTGATGAGAGCAAAAGACCAGTTTACTATGCAAAGGCCAAACGGGCTCAGGCAAGAACTGCTTCTTATCAGCCAATAGCTATTCTTGTTGCTACAAAATTTAATGATGAAAAACTGAATGGCTTCCTGCAGATGGAAATTCGACAACTCGAGATCCTTGGTTACAAAGTTGTGGTCATATGCTACAATGAATGGAACTCCATGGCATTGTCTGATAATGATGAAAGAGTGAAATATCTTGAAGATAAGTTGTTCACTATATAAAAATGATCTGGTTTGATTTAACGGCAGGTTCTGTATTTTTGTACTAGTCAGAAATGTGTTACTTGTACCATAGTAGAACTAAAAATTGCATTGATTTATGTAAAGAGACTATGTTGTGGAGTGGGAGTTGGTTGGGATTTATAAACCAATTTCATCACCATTTTTCTTGGGTGAAAATAATATATTCTGCACGTAATGTCTCTTGTGGTTTTATTTTGTTTTTGTGGTAATCATATTTCATGCTTTTGCAAAAAAAAAAAGGAAGAAATTTTAGTGCATACATTAATTCATGAATTTGTCTCTCAAAGTTTGAATTTTATTTCATGGATGAACCTCTACAAATACTGCCCCCAATATACTGTCAACAAATGCTGGTCACTTGAATTGTTAAAACAACACTACCACCAATATGAACATATATCAAACGACATGTTCTTGATCCAGTGCTTAATATCAAACAGCAGATGCTTTCACCAACACCAAACTGTGTAGCTACTGAAACATGTCTTTATGATAATTTAATTAAATAACCTTCTATAAAGTTGTACTATTCTTGTGATCCTGTCATGTTAGTGATGTCAACATTTCATATGTGAATGAAACACGTGACTGACTGCCCCTTGCTCAGTGCAATCAGCAGGCTCTGGCAACATTTAATGTGCTGTGGAGGAAAGCAGCTCGTTCTAAAATGTCAGAGAGATTGGTCATAATCAGCAGTTATCCATGGATTTGAGAAACCTGGACTAGCTTAATTTTCCAATTATATTACAGACATTTGTGTGTACTGTACTAGGAAACTTGATCGACTTTATAAAGTGCACTTATGTTATGCAAGTATTTATGACAGCAGTTTTGCTTGAACAAAGGATCAAAGTAAATCTCTTTTAAATCTGTTTTTCATTCATAATTTCATTATTCTTTCTTTCATTTTAGGTGATATTAGTACTTTTTTCTCTTTCCTAACTTGCTCTCACATCACGTGTTGATTTAAGACGGGCAGTTAGTGGAAAAGACAGCCACACATTACTGTGTAGAAATGTGCATTAAAACAATATACATTGTTTTATTATACATTTCTTTTTCAAAATGGTTTGAATAAAATAAACTGTTGTAAAAGACAATATTTTATTACAGTAATGAAATTTAATTATCAAATAACTAAGGATTGTTGATCACTAGTAATGAATTGGCAAGGAAAAAATGGGGATAAGCCTCTGTATTACAGTGGCTTATGATTTGTTGGCTCTTTAAATTTGTGGTTATGAGCAACCTCAAAATCCATAAAAATAATGAAACCTACCGACAGTAACAAAATTTAGTTTAGTGAACTAATTTCTAATTTAGTTAAAAGTGAAATTCCAGCCCTCTCCCTCACTCTTCCATCATTCCAAGATAAAATAGTGTGTAAGACTTTTGAATTTATTTAACTCTTTGTTATTTTATTTACGTGACATACATGTACAAAAAGTATTGAAAATTATTTCTGCATGGCATAGATTTACACTCAACAGCAGTGTATAATACCAAGAAATGACATGTCATTGGACCCATATTGTTGGACTGTAACTGAAGTAGGACACTTCTGGTTACTACCTGCAGATAGTCTGATAAGAATAAAGTGATATTAGATAAGGTTATCTACAGACTGTTGGGGGGTCCCCGAGTGGCCAGGTGGACTAAAGCACTCACAATTATGGATCATTGCCATCTCACCACTGTCTGCGTGGGTTCGAGTCTCGGGTTCGGCCAATGTGGGTATGTGAGAAAGCTTGCCAGTAGATTCTCATGGGTCAGTGGTTCTTTCTAGGGTTTTCACAGGTTCTTCATCCACCATTTATACTAGCCGCCATGTATAGCCTATCTTGTGCTGAAAAATGGCATAAACCCTAAAACAACTTCAACAACAGACTGTGTTGATCCCAATTTAATTGTACTTGTGATGTTGAGCATGATTGTCCCATGCCTAGACATTTTAAATGTTGTTCAAACAATGTCAGGATAATGTGACTGGGTAGGACATCGTGCTACATCTTAGAGTTGTATAATCAGTCCACATGTAGATTTTGGTCTGTGTAGTTTGCACCATACAATTATGGTAGATCTTGAGACTTTATATTTCATTGTACAGTAATAGATCTTTGTGTAGTTTCCACTGAACAGTGGTAGATCTTGACTTTAGTTTGCATATAGTAGATATTGGTCTGTGTAGTTTCCACTGTACAGTTATAGATCTTGGACTGTAGTTTGCACTGAACAAGTGTATATCTTGCATTGTGTAGTCTGCATTGTGCAATGATATATCTTGGACTGAGTCATTTTGCATTTGGTTGCACATAACAATAGTCCTTACATATTGTAACTTTAGTCAATACAGATAATCATGTTTTTCTGTATTGAACATGGACCTGGCAGGAACTATTTAGATGTTTTCAGTGAAGTTTGGGTATGTTATTCAAGTGCAGTGAATCAGATTTTAAAATAAATGTACTTTTTATTATATTTAAAATTGAATGTAAACAAAAGTGAGAAGCTTGGAAATAGGGTAGTAATACAGGTAAATAGAAAACCTATATCTCAGTTTTGGAAAGAACTAGGTTGATGTGGCTATGGAATACCTCATGGCGTTGACACTACATATACTTGTATTTTCAGTTAAACCTGTCCTTTCTTCTAACTGGAAAAAAATATATGGTTTTGAAGCCTGTTCCTGTATACAAGTTCCATAATGTCCATAACAGTTGGTTAAGATACCATACAGAATCCTTTAATATAAATGTATGAATGTTTTATTTTATTCTTGTACTGACAAACTGTATTTTGCAGTACATATATCACTAGTTTTCTTGAAGGGTCAGTCATCAACCAGGATTAGAGTATGTCTTTTGGCAGAGGCCCACAAAATCAGTTATCACTTATCTGTAGCACTTTGTGACCTTTTTGTTGGTGGTGCTAAACATCAGGTGACGTTTTGGGTAGCTGTTCATGTCCTATATGAGAGCTTCACTGAAATCCTGCTTTAGGTCACCCATTTCAATACTCAACAGCAGGCTGTCAGTGTCTATGTAAAGATGGCTTGCCTTGTCCCTGTAGGATACACATCTACTGTAAATTGGGTGGTTTAGCCACAGGTTGACCTTCATGCTGTCGATTGTAACGAGGTTGCCATAAAAAAATGGAACACAGATTAATTATCAGGCAGCACAGCATGCCATCCTCCCTTTATGGCCTCCCCTAACCCTCCCAGTCACTTTCTTCTGATTTTCATGGTCAGTCCCTAGACAGAGACATTCATCAGTTTGATGAAGTCCTTCTCAAACTCAGTCTTCACCTAGGTTCATTGTCCTGTATTGAGCTGTATGTACAGTGCCATCCACAGCAAAGAATCAAACTGGACTCCTAGTTTGCTCACACCCAATTGATACCAGCAAGCAGACACTGCATCATGACTGATCCCTAGAGGCTATTGTTGTTAAAATAGGTCACCCAGCTGTTTGGCTTCACGCTGTGAAAGTCAGGGCACATTGGAATGTTCACTTTTTATAGTGGCAGCTAACCTTGAAAAAGGTGCCTCCGATGCCTTTCTTAATAAATGGGTGTATGTCAGTAAAGTCAGCAGCTCCAGCTTCAAGCCTGTCTTTTCCAGAAGTGCATCCCCTATTGGGCAAGCTACAATAGGGGCAAATTCCAGCCAGTAGTGTCTGAATGAGGTTTTACAGAATGTGTAAAACACGTCTGCCATCTGTATCGAGGTAGATGTTGTGGTGGTCACTAAGATTTTGTAATTTAAGTGCTTTTCATAATTCTTTTCTGCATGCATTGCATATTTCTTCCTTTCCAGAATGACTGAGCTGGATGTAAAATGACTTCATTTCAACACAGTGCTCCTATGAGCTTATATAGATTCTTTAGGTGGACATCTTTCCACATTAGCAGTGTACATTTGAAATAATTTGTGAGCAATGGTGTTGAAAATAAAAATGCAGAGAAACAATGAAATGCTCTTTTAGAAAAAAGCACATATAGAAAACAATTTCATACACTTTAATATAGCAATACTAGCAACTGTTGTACTTGTTTTAATCAAACACACTGAACCTGCTTAGAAAAATATTCAAGAATGTTAAATATTGTCTTGTCATTGTAAGCATTATTTCTCTGCAAACAAATATATATATACATTCTGTAAGACGAGCATTTTTAAACTTTCATATTTCACAGATGCAATCAGCATTTCATGTAACTGGTTTACATCAATTTACTCGTTATTAAATAATTCTTATAATTAAGTGAAATGTGATCATTTTCATGTCAATATATTTTATGTTTGCTTATAATGTATATTTTGAATATAACAGGTGCATAGAATACTCATTTGTCTTGCTTTGTGTCTCATTAACGGGAAAATGTTAATCTATTTGTAACTGACAAAAATAACTAACCTATTAGTCATAATGTTGCATAATTGAAACTGTAATTGTAACCAACATCTGCAAGCACATCGTAATTGTAATTGACAAAAGTAATCGAACTCAAGTCTGAGTAGAATGGTCACAAGCTCAACCAATCAGATTCAAGTTGATAAAAAAAAACTTGCAGATGGATAAAAGAAGAATGCAAGACCATTCCATAAAAAAAACTTGACCTTTGGCCAGGTGAACTTGACAAAGAAAAGATATAGTCAACCACATGGGTGTGTTGTAGAAAGAATTGTCTTAACTTCATAATGATTCATGACAAGTATAAAGAAAATGTATTAAATGGTTTAATTTGGGCAGCATAAATATTTTTAAACCAAATCCTTAATGCATATTTTCTATGCGACTTTTACCCCAAGGTCATAGGGGTAAGCATGTATGTTGTAGAATCAGCTGTCTTTGCTTCGTATGACAAGAAGCCATCAAAGAACAAATCAACCAAAATCTGTTGATGCCAACTGCTGCTGTTGCTGCTGCTGGCAGAAAAAACAATGCCTGTGTCTTGTTTCCAATAAATGTGGTCTTGACAAGAACTGCTGTAATGGTCTTATCAAGAATTGCTGTAATGTTTATGTCTTGCTGCCAATGAATGTGTTTTTGACAAGAACTGCTGTAATGGTCTATGTCTTGCTTCCAGTGAATTCTGCTAACAAGTTTGCTGGCTGGATGTACATATGGACAGGGCAGCAGTGGAGACATAAAGAATCCCAGAAAAGCATTCCAAGTTTTTAAAAAACGCTGAATGTAGTGGGTTGAATACCCTGCGTTTAGATGGAAAATATTATGGATAATATTCAGGGTCTTTATTAGAACTCCTCATTTTTACCAGGTTATGCACACTTGGCTAACAGTGCATAAACAGAGGATACTCTTGTCAACATTTAACAAAAGAAGATATGATGAAAGAGTACACATGAAGTGTATTGACCATATTTTACCCATGCTGTTGGAAGGTGCTTGAGTAAAGTTGTGAAAATATGCCTCTGAAATCTCCCATCACTAGCTATACTTCTCACAACGTGTATAACTTAGACTTAATTCCACTTCAAGACTGAATTCTACATGGCCAGAGTGAAGCTCACATCTGAATTCCACTTGTAATTCCCAGAGATCTGTAGTGGGATGCACTTAAGTGGATAACACAGTTTTGAGAGAAGATGACAAATACATTTTCTGTGTATTGTATATGCTTCAATGAATAACTAGTTAATAGACTCTCCATTTTCCTTTTAAAAACTCCAAACGTTTCTAAAATATTAATTAAACTGTAAAGTCAGCATAGAAACTAATTAAATACAAAACATTCAACATAGGTAAAATATTTATTCTGCATGCAGGCTGCCATTAAATATATTTGTGTTCTTAACAAAGCATTAAAATCCCTCTAATTGCATGAAATGGTATAAAATCTTGTAAAAATGACATAAAATAAATTTGAGCACTGATAAACTATACATTGTCAAAAATGCTCCCTCTATAAAAATGTCCTAGGAAAGCTCCAAATGCAGTTTCCACAACACGGATTACAAAATGAACCCATAATTATATAAACCTAACTTGTGTGCCAGAAACCCTGCAGAGCCATGGTTTACTTATGGTTCTATAAGTACTTCTAAAAACAAGTCCTTGTATTGCACGTGCCATCAATTTTGATTCGGTCAGTCACCCTGCAATAGCTATTCATTGCAGAATTGACCTTAAATTATTTATATTATATGCACACAAATAAAACCATAAAACGCTAAAATGCCAGCACAGCAGTGGACCTTTCTTTATCGACTAATCGCCTTGTTAATAAGCACAGAGTATGCACAACTCTTTGAATAACAAAAGGAGAAAATGAGAATTAGATGTCATGTAGCAGTTAAAACATTTGATATATTTATTAAATGTTAATTGCTAATTTGTTTGTTGTTGCAAAATAAAATAATTAAAATACCCAGTACTTAACTAATGATTGTAACCAGAACTTTTATTTTGACAACATTCAAATAATAGACCAAAGTAACACCACAAGACCGTGTGAAGAAAGATAACTGCAAAATCAGGGAAATTCATTTCCTGAAACTTTGGAATTCAAAATATTTTCAATATACATACTGCTAATAATCAGTAATAGGATATATTTGCATCACGGTACAACAAGTCACAAAGTACAGTGATGTAAAATGATATGCGATACCTTGATTGTTGGTACTTATTGGGCATCAAATTCTTGACAAACCTAATGGTTAAACAACTGTCGTACTTTGAATAAAATGCTATCAAATATATCAAACTAAGCCAGGCATATTTTGAAATTTAATTTTTAGTTTTGTTCATATTTTAAAATAAGCCTAACTTGTAGTGTGTCAGCATTTAATGTGATTTGTTAAAAAGAATTTGACCAATATCTTTGGTGATTTTGACGAACTTAAATTTTTTTTTTAACAGTTCTGAAAACATTGTAAATGGGATGGAGCAAGAATGCCATGCCATTAATCCGAAAGCCGGCTTAGAGCTAAAAAATTTTATAGTAAAAGCAAAGAAAACTTTATGATCCAGGAGACCACACATTCTTAAACATGCCTGTCTAGTATCCGCTGTCCTTTGATGAGCACAAAAGTTCAAGTACGTCATAGATTCCTTTGTGTTGAAAAATGAAATCGATGCTTTTGAAGGTACAATAAAAAATATTTACATGTATTACCATATTAATTTATTTTAAATTCTTAATGGTTGAAATAACAACTGTATTATTAGAAACAATCCAAATGAAATATTTAGTAATTTTAATGTGAGTTAAAAGACAGATATTGTCGGAAGTCACTTAATAGCACTGCATGGGGATAATGGCATACAGGTCAGATTCGTATACTCACTTTCTTACCCAAATGTCCCCCTACATGTGTAAGAAATAAAAATTGCTTGACCAAATAACAAATCTCTGGCTTCAACTTATTGTTGTTTGGTAATGCAAAAACATTTTTGCACAAGAAAGAGGACACTTGTAGTAATGCGTACAATATCTACAACATGTTGTGCTACTACAAAAGCAAATGCCTCTCTTGGTCCACTAAGTGTCTCCATTCACTGCATTGCACACTGCTCCTTGTTTCATCATAGCCTGAAAACATAAAATGACAGGAATACGAGCACAGATTTGAAAATTCATCTTGAGTGTCAGTTAACTACCATATACTATAAAACCCATTAAGAATTGTTTTCAGTAAAAATGTGCTAGCAAAATTCATTGGGATCAATGAATTACTATGAGTCCCATGTTTGTTCTTTGCATATTTCAAAAGAATTATATTTTTATCTGAACAATTTAACATTAGGAAAATCACACCAGTAAAATTTAAATCCAAACTGAAAGCTCCAGACATCTTTAATTTTAGATCAGGAACCTCATGTATTCAAAGTGAAATGCCCATCTGGCTTGTTGAAAAAAAATTAATTTGCCTGTGAAAACTATGGTCAAGCTGATGAAATGTGAAAGTTATTTTAAAATTGTTGAAAGACAGGTTAATTATTAATATTTATCCCCATGTATACCCTTATCTTTATGAAGGTCATCTACTTATTGTTCTTCTGTCAAAAGCTGCAAACTTTGTGTACAAAGTATGTGACCTGCAAATGGGGAACAGATTGCCTGGTTGCATATGATTAGTACTCACATGACTTTAACATTCATGTAATTCTACCTGCAGTAGGATAAAATGCTCTTTTTAAATCTGTCAACCACACATACCATTTTAAAGTTGAAATCTACTGCTTTTGAAAATTAACAAATTTGTAATTAAAAAGTTTGAAGAAGAAAATAAACTGGTAATTTTAAACATTTTATCCATGCATTACAAACACCAGCCAAAACAAATTCACAGGATATCAGAAGTGTTCCAGCAGTCATTACAAATGGTGTAATGATGCACTGCTAGATAACGGGATTAAGGCTGTATATAGGTATCCACATATTTACACGATTAGGATTTGTATATGAATTAAAAGAATGGTATTAAGGTTAAACGAATTATGTATTTTTCAATGAAAATTAAAGGCAGGAAACCAAAAATTTTGAGTTACGTAATTTCAAGTTGTGCGTCTTGGGAATGCAACTATTGTGCAAGTCTGGGATTAGCTGTACAAAACAAATTGTCATGGGATCATATTATATGTTACAAGCTCTATTTGTAGATGAGAAAAAAGGGCTGAAAATTGCATTTCAAGATGGTCAAACTGCAACATACATAGGGCTTTTCTCATCTAGAAACAGAGCTTGTTAAGATATAATGTGATCCCATGACAAATCAAACTGGTAATCTAAGGTGCAAATGATGTTTATGCTTTCACATTAATTTATGTGATAATAAAAGAATATCTACTGCTGTCATTGGTGGGTTGAAAGAGTTTAAATAGACAGTCAATTATTCTCCTGGAACTAAAACTGTTAGGTTTTTATATGCAGTTTTAGAGCAGTGAATAAGCAAGTGAAGTTCTTGTGCAATTGGGCTGTGGAGGTCATCTCAAAGTGTTACTAACTGAAAGTTTAAGTTATCACATATCTCTCTCTCGTAAAATACAATAATAAAAGGATGGTAAACACATACTAATCCCAAGTTTACCTTTAGTGAAAGTTCAGTGATATTAATCAAAGCTGTATAAGAGTTTCAACATGGACACTGAAGCAAGAGTAATCCACACACATAGATGGACAAAGTAAATTCCACATATTGCCAGTTTATTTTTAGTTTTTGTGTTAAGCTGTCAGTAGGTTATTTTATGGTATGTGTGAGAGCCAAGTTCTTCAGATTACTACATATTAAAAGTCATTAATAATTCAACGTCTGTAGTGAATTGTTTTGGAATGCCCTTTCTTTTCTTATATCAACTTCAAGTTGACACTTTTCAAATTCCGAAAGTTTGACTTTAATTATGCATGTACAAAATGTTTGACAGTATTTTATGGGTCAGAAAATTGTGTCTTTACAAGGACTATAATTCCCAAAAGTTTTACAGATTTTTTTTCTTCTTCATGTTATG
The DNA here is from genome assembly GCA_028554795.2 of Sinohyriopsis cumingii. Lineage (NCBI taxonomy): Eukaryota > Metazoa > Mollusca > Bivalvia > Unionida > Unionidae > Sinohyriopsis > Sinohyriopsis cumingii. Next base: position 24,245,768 of record CM068842.1, on the reverse strand, counting down.
CAGTAGTGCTCCTTTAAAGTCTTTCATTTTTTTGTATGGTAACTGCTTTGTGTGATGGTTGTGCATAACTTGTCAACCTGAAAACTCTTCTTGCCAAGGTGGTTTCAGTTAAATCTGGTAAAGCCCTTCATGCCAGGATGTTTCAGTTAAATTTGATAAAGAATTTCATGCCAGGGTGGTTTTGGATAAATATGGTAAAGCTCTTTATGCCAGGGTGATTTCAGTTAAGATTTGGAAAAGCCCTTCATGCCAGGGTGATTTCAGTTAGATTTGGAAAAGCCCTTCATGTCAAGATGGTTTCAGTTAAATTTGATAAAGAACTTCATGCCAGGGTGATTTCAGTTTGATTTGGAAAAGCCCTTCATGCAAGGGTTATTTATGTTAAACTTCGTAAAGCTCTTCATGGCAGGGTGATTTCTGTTAAATCTGGCAACATCCTGTTCCATGTGCTTTGTAAAAAAAATTTTTTTTTATCGAAAATCCAGATTTGTTTACCCTAATAAAGAACCCTTAAAGAAATTTAATTTTTTTATATAGGTAAATAATATTTCTCCAAGAATTCTTATCCAGTCACATTACATTAGGAATATTAGTCTGCTAAAATTGTCCATCTCATATAATAAAAGGGCAATAACTCTTGCAAATTACCTCCCCTATCCACAGCCAGGTGTTGCTAGTTTTTTTTTTAGCTGAGCAATATACTAATGAGAATGCTCACATGTTGGGGTGGTAAGGAGGTTTTTAAGTAATATGATTGGGTAAGCATTCTTGGAAAAACACAATTTGCTTTTCCAGTCAAATACATTCTCCAATCATATTATTATAGGAGAATAGTAATATGAGGAGGGAATGCTGAGCATCTACCTCTACCTTGGGTATCCTTCTAGGGACTGATGGCTGGTTTTGATAACCTGTTCTCCTAATTACTTAATTTCAGCCACAAAACAAGGGCCTGCCAGGTGCTATCCTGTTTCTCAGCTTTCTGTCGAAGAAAGAGGCGTTTGTGTGTGCCACAACTTGTGCATTTCAAGAAATGCTTGAAAGTACAAATAGGATCTTGCGTGGCCTCTGTTCTTGATGTATCAAGTGAATGATGACTCTTTATCGGCAGATGGTAACCTTATTTTGGCTACAAAGCCTGGTTGTCCCAAGAGGACCACCGAACCATCCGATCTGAACTGAAGATAGTTCATGTCGATGGAAAGGGCACTGGCTCACTTGAATGCTGAAGCTAAAGTTATCAGGAAACATGTTTAACAGAATAGTAACTTTAGCAAAGTTTGGGCTAAAACTGAGCCATGTTAAAATCTAGTACAGAGTTCATTTTGGAAAGGAAGTGAGGGAATTTGGTTGACAGAGATCAGTGTGTAGAGTCCTGTTCTGGTTCTTGTTGTAACTCTGGATAAGACATATAGGGTGCAATTGATGTACTCTCTGAAAATGTCACTAACTCTCCCATGTGGATAAGCAGTGATCATATGGAAGTCTGGCACTGCCAGAACAGCTGGCTGGTTTGCCTGGCTTATGGTCAGCTTGGAAGCTGGTGGTATAGAAGATGGTTCTGTTATCACTGGTACTGGCCACTCCAAGGGCTTAGCTGGATGGACAGATTTCTCACTGCAGTCTGTTATATTAAGATTATGTTGGCAATGGTAAGCTAAAGAAACAGATCTGTCACTAAGATCCCCATAAATCATAGTTGGCTGGACTGTTTTATGAAAAATAAAGTCCCTCATGTTCTGTGAAATAAATCCATTTTAAAGCACATGCACTCAAGACTTTACCCACTGGACCACCTACAATTGGGGGGACACTCACCAATAAGTCACAATTGTAAGCAATAAACTTTAGGTTTGAGAGCTGGAGGGGGGGACCACAGCATGTTGTTTCCTTGAATTATTCTGTCTTTCCTGCCCCTTTTAATGCCTTCTGGACTATTGTGTTGAACTTGCATTTTATGCTTTAGTTGACACTTTTACCGAAATGACACAAGAAGAGAAAATAAAGCATAAAGGAGTAATTCAGCACATTACTAACATGCTAACACCACCCATTTTTAACAAGAAGAGAAAATAAAGCATAAATGAGTAATTCAGCATGTTGCTAACACCACCCATTTTTAACAGTAAGGGAGAATAGTGTCACATTCTAGATGCCCACTAGACTATCTTTGATCTTATGCATTTCATTCATTTAGTTGACATTCTACTGAAATGACGCAAAGGAAAAAAAAACAAAGCATAAATTAGCAATTCAGCATGTTACTAGCTCTCTAATACCATCTCTGTTACTAACTGGAGTAAGTGAAAACAGTGTAACATTTAGATGCCTTCTAGACTATGCTTTGAAGTTATGTTGTTGTTGTGGGGTTTAACGCCATTTTTCAGCACACGATAGGCTATACATGGCGGCCAGTATTAATGGTGGAGGAAGAACCCGGGAAAACCCCGGAAAGAACCACCGACCCTCGAGAAGCTACTGGCAAGCTTTCTCACATACCCGCATTGGCTGAATCTTAGACTCGAACCGCCGCAGACAGAGGTGAGATGGCAGTGATCCGTAACGAAGAGCGCTTTAGACCACTCGGCCACTCGGGGCCCCTGCTTTGAAGTTATACATTTCATACATTTAGTTGACATTTTCTATTGAAAAGACAAGAAAAACAAAGCACAAATTAGCAATGCAGCATGTTATTAATTTGCTAATACCTTCTTCGTTACTAACACAGTAAACACAAATAGTGTTGCTCTTACTCAAAAATGACAAAATGAGATCAACGATAGCATGGTCTTAAATAGACAAAGTCCATAAAGGCGAAGAGTTATGCAAATTTTGCATAAATTGCAAAAAGAATGTATGCAACCTGCAGATGAATAATTGTTGAATACAATAAATCCAAAACTAAAGTTGGATGGTACAATTTTGACACTAAGATGGGTTGGATTGTTGGAGGTAAACGTACAATACTATCAGTACAGCAGCAAAGCTAAAAAGATAATGACACCTGGCACTGCTAAGGGGAGCTAATGGGAAAGAGTTATTGCCCTTTGTCTATATGAGATAGAAAAAGATGATTTTTGTCTTTTAGTAGGGCTGGATTCATGAGTTAACATGCCAATATTCCTAACGTAATGTGACTGGAGAATGCATTAGAAGGGGAAAAGACCAAGTCCATAAACTAAATACTTGTATAATTTGTATAGAGATAAAAAAACTTGTACATTTTACATTATTTATACATAACACTTACTTTAACTAATCTATATGTCTAACATTTGCTGAATTTTCATTAAGACTACAAATAATGAATGCTATATTACATCTGAAGAACTCTTCTTTCAAAATTTTTCAAGTGCTGTTTATTTGTCCTTTTCCTGATGCAATGTGTTTTTAAGTTTAACACAATCCCACTCATCTAACATTTTTCTGTTAAATAAAAGCCATGAGTCACATCATTAAAGCCTTTTTCGCTTAATATTTGGCACCATTTTTTTCAATATAGACTGGTCTATTGCATAAGTGTGCATAAAAACATAATGAATCTGCGGCACATCATTTCACTTTCAAGAAACCCGTCTGCTTTCTTGGAAATGTTTCATATACAGTTACTGTAAATAGAAACTAAGAATATTGGACAGAGGTCTAATGATGGATAAATGTGCAGCAGCCAATAATTACACAACATGAGCCATGAACTGTACTCATTATTATCTGATGTCTATGAGATGAACTTGGAAATGTTCTTTTTTTTAAATCGGTACCTGGTGGCCCATTTTATTACCTGGGTTACTATCAATGGGTGGGTAGATGACAGCTTTAGGTTTCACACAAAGTCATCTGGTGGAATTCCATTTTGATATGTCATTTTAATTTGGAGGAGTAACTATAAGATTTTAAAGATGGATGGCACTTTGGCCATATTCAATATCAGATTGAAACAATGTCTATTTAGTACCAACTAGACATCGTAATAAGTCCTCTGGAGAAGGCAATGATGATATAACCAGCAATCTAAGAGAGGTAGTTATAACAAAATTTTCAAGATGGCCATTGTGGCAGTCATGTTAGAAGTCGATGAAGTACTAGAAGCCATAATGGATATCAGATTGGCAACATTTTCATTTAGGACCAACCAGACAACATAGGAAGTCTTTGGTGAAAACCCTATGTCAATATTCTTTTCATTCAGGAGAAGTATCAATCATAAACCATCATAGGTCTTTCTGTGATAATCCCATGCTGATATGATGAATGATGCAGGAGAAATTGTGATAACAAGATTTTCAAGATGGCCACAAGTCACAAACATACTGAATGTCCGAATGGCACCCTTAGGATCAACTAGATATCATAAGAAGTTGTTTAGTAATTTAAAAAAAAACATGTTGATATGACCATCTGTTCAGGAGGAGTGGCAATAATGTTTTCAAAATGTGCACTGTGGTGGCCATATTTGACACCAGATTAATGTCATTTTCATTTTGGGCCTACCACAACTCCACGGAAGTTTTTTGGTGACAATGGCATGATAATATTTTGGTCATTCAAGAGGATTAGCAAATAAGATTTCAAGACGGCCACTGTAGTGGCCATGTTGAACATCAGATCTGCACCATTTTTGTTTGGGACCAACAAGACATTTTCTGATGAAAATCCCATGGCAACATTACTCTTCATTCAGGAGAACTAATCACCCATATTGTTGATGAAGTTGTTTATTGGTTTGTCTGATTTTTTTAAAAACAGTGACCATATTTAAAGACAGATACACATCATTTGTATAAATCTGAAAGCCCTTTAAACCCAATTATTTCTTTCCAATTTAGTCAGATTGTCCCAAGACATCATTTACATCTTTTTCTACTTTTAGTAACAGCAGCCATATTTGATGATTTATATTTTGCCATGTTTCAGAAGTTGTTTTTCTATTTTTAGCAGTACTGGTTATATCTGATGGCAAATCTGCATCACTGGTGTACATCTCAAAGCCCTTTATGCCATGGTAATTTTTGCAAAATGTGGTCAAATTCTGTTGAGAAGTTTTTGAGTGACCATATTTGACAGTGATGGGTGCAAGCTGGATGGCTGTCCATACCAGAAGCTCAAATAACCTTAGAGCCAGGTGACATCAAAGTCATTAAGTCTTTTTCCTGTCATAGTCATTAAGCCTTTTTCCTGTCATTAAAGTTATCTTTTTTTTGTATATAAGCACAGTTGATTTATAAAGTGGAGGTAAATGTGATGAAAATATTTGTGTACCTTTTTGGCAAACTGGGGTAACACAAATGCGGCCTTGTGCACATCACTATTGTAAAATTTAAGGTCCATAGCTACTATCTCGTCCTCGGTTAATTTCTTACATGGCTCAGTGAAATCAATATCCTGAAAATAAATAACATGGTTTTAACATTTCTTCTTAAGCAAAGTAAAACTAAACTAATATCAGGGTTATAAAAAGTACACAAATGCTAACATTCTGTTAGGAGACCTGAGCTGAATCTTTTACTAATGGTACATTCAATAGAACTAAAGTTTTGCACACAAAAATCTGTCTTTTCAATTACAAATGAACATGACATTAAACATTTAGATTTTAAAAATATTTAGTAGGCTTCCTTGTATCGTCAAGGACAGCATATTTTTATAACTGTGGTTAAGTGTGTTTTGTTGTTGTTGTGGGGTTTAACGCCATTTTTCAGCACACGATAGGCTATGTATGGCGGCCAGTATTAATGGTGGATGAAGAACCCAGGAAAACCCCAGGAAGAACCATTGACCCATGAGAAGCTACTGGCAAGCTTTCTCACATACCCAAATTGGTCGAAGTGTGTTTTGTAGTACTTAGATCATAGTGATCTTGACATTTGACCTTTGGGTCCCCAAATGAATAAGTTTCTTTATATCTCAAAATGCAACCTTCCTTAAAAGTTTGGTATAGGTATGTCAAACAAAGCTAAGTTATTGCAACATTTCAGATTGTTATTACTGAATACACGACACAGAAGATGTAACAAATAAATCGTTAAACTCAAAATGTCACTCAAGAAAATTATGTCACACTGACCTAGTTTTGCTATCGCTGAATTAGTCTCCTGAAGTTATATCCTGATATTTATGTTTATGTGTAGGTATGCTATGATGCTATGAACCAATATACTGAAGGTGTAATAAATTAATAGTTAAAATACACATGTGTGAAAATTATCATATTAACCAACTTTTAGAGCATGTTACTCTCCTAGATGAATACACATAACTTTAGAAACATGGTAATAATTAAAAACAAAAGTTTGAAAATGCAAAGATGGAAGACTGGAAAACAGAGAACTAGAGGATTATAACTAAATGGTAAAGATGTTAACATTCTGCAAAAATTATAACAAAAGATAAAGTTACAATATATAAATTACTAAAAAAAAATACATGGTCAACATTTGTTATATAAACTGCATCTGCTCAAAAAGCCCAAGATATTTTAAAGTGAAACATTACTAAAAAGTTCCTTAATACAGTTCACATTAAAAGCTTGTCTCACAGGACAGAAGTCAATACACATGACAAGAGTGATTTGATGTGGATGTTTCATTCCATGTATTATACTAGAAGTTGCCAATTTACATAATGCTGGATATATATAATTTGGTTACTTATTATTTGCCCTTTTGTTGCTCTTAATACACCACTCCCTCAATAACTCGCATTCTGATAACCTGCAAACCCACTTATCATGCAGGGTCAGGCGTGGATCACATTTTTTAAAACCAGAAAATACCCCAAAATTGATCCCAATTTGTTGAAGAAAATTGCAGTAAAAGTTGTCAATGTACACTTTGATATATCACTCGTTTTATCATCAAAAACGGTAGATAGGACCTGGAAATTGTAGTCAACAATCTAAAATTAAAAACAAAAGCCTTACAATTTGTTACATTTTCTTTCCAAACGTCATTCCTACTACACAGCAATTAACGATATGTAAGGAAATTTTGATTAATGAAAATGTCACTTATGCTAAGTTGCGGCAGTACTTTAATAAATAAATACAAATTAGGTGTATATCGTCACTCATATTTTGAGTGTCCTAGTTCTATCTTTTAGTTCCATTGAAGTGTAATCATCATAAATTTAATGTGTCCTCTTGTAATTAAACGTAAAATGTGTCAACCTACAGTAACAACTATGTCTGCAAGCATTTCTCTGAGAACCTAATTAGGTGCTGATCGTGTTTTGATAACGGACTTGTGGAAGTATTTGTTGTATTGTTGCACTGAATTAAAAGCTGGCCTCCTTTGTACTATCACATCAATTATTTCAGCTATCTGAAGGACAATGTATGAAGTAACATAAGCAGTTCAACTGACTATGAATAATTTTCAGTTACACTGCTATGAACTATTTTTGATGTAATACCTGAAAGACACATATAGGTGGAGTAGCAGTTCAACTGCCTATGGAACACTATGACATTGTGTGCATGAATTATGATGAGCATTAACCTGAAGAAATTGACATAAATCAAAAGTTTTTCATCACACAGGATGGATACTGTGCTATCAGACCTGCCAACCCTAACAAGATCATCTCAGTAAGGGAGCTGATTTTTTCCATAACATTGGCAAGTTTTCAGTACGGTGCAACAAAATATCAATGTACTGCTATTGTCAAGTTAGAAAATGTGTATTTAAAAAGTTCCACATTCCAAACTGATGCATCGATGGTAAACGTTTGACTGAAACTTTGTGAAGTACACATACACCTTACTGACATCTAGCACAGTTGCACAAGCTTCAGTTGCAGTCCAATGTTGCTATCTCACAATGTAATTCTTGGAATTTTTTTCTCTTGATTTCACATCATGTCAATTGTATCTCCCACCATGTGATGTCCTCAAATCAACAAGTCCAATAAATGTAATTGTGTCCCTTTCTGCTTTTATTCAGAACAATCTGAATATTTCTTTTTATTCTTCTGTACTGATTATTAAAACGTTTTAAAAGACATAGTTTTTCCCTTTCATTTTTAACATGTGACTGCAGCTGGAAGCCATTTTTATAAAAAAAAGGCTATAATCAACAATTTGATTATGCAGACGCTTCTCATGAAAAAATATACGCAGTTTAAAGCATCTGAGGTTCTACTATATAGTCAGTCTGGTTCTCTGACTAATTTCACTAAAGGTAATATGAAACCGAGATCCAAATTAAACACAGACAAGCCAATTTATCTGGATTTTACTAAAACAATACAATATTTCCACAGTTTTTCCATTTATTCATTTTATGGGTCATTTTCATAAGACTTATGGCAAAATCATAAGGGTTGGCAGGTATGTGTTACATATGCTATCATACATACAGGGTTGGTGGTAGCCATGACAAAACCAATCTGGCCACTGGCATAAGTTGGCATACTGGCATAGGCATAGCCGGCTCTAGGGAACAAACGCTGGCATAGTTGGAATAACATAGTAGCTATATGAAGATCAAGCCACAGATTTTCAGCTGAAAAGAGAAGAGCATGTTTGATATTCTACTGAAGACAGAATGTAATCTGTGACCTTTAAAATAAGGTCAAAGTCACCAGAAGCTAATCTGTTCTTGAGAACTAAGATACCTAAATTTCAAAAGCAGGTTCTGTTCATTCTTAAAATACAGGATACATAATGCTTACAAGGTGATGCCCTCTAATAAAAACAAAATAGTTTCAAGTGATCTTATAAACTGGGTCAAGGTCACCAGAACCCAAAAAGACTTTGGGTGGCGCTCTACAGTTTCGTATTTTGCATAGGGTTAGGATTTTAAAGAAAAAGAATTTCCCCGGCTTTCCTCACTGGTTATACTGGCTATTTAAAAAAGACCTTGTATATCTTAGGCTTAATTCAAAGAACCTTTAATTCCCTTTATTTTGGTGTATGATTGATGGGTGTACTATGGGTTATAGAGTATACAGCTTGGCCTTACTTCAGATGTGCACCTTTCAAAAAAGTGCTAGCTCTACTTGGTCATTTTCACTTCCTGAACTTCAGAGGTAAATTGTATAAAAAAGAGCCGATAACTTTTTTCACATTTTATATATTTGGTAATTCATTCACTGCACTTTCAGAAGCTGTATTGTCTAGTCTGGCAAAATTCATTTTCCCTATTTTAATAGCTGCTATGTATAGTGTACTTTAGACTAAATCAGGCTGATGTTTTAACACAAGGGAGCAGTCATTTTAGTTAGCAGTGTGCTTAAATCATGTCAAATTTCCAAAAAGTACAATATCCAAAGAAATATCATCCACATTACATTAATGTAGCATAGAGGTATGCCAACATTCTCTCCATTGTGCATGTTTTAAATGTGAACTACTTCACTTTACATATGTCACTCTCTCAAAAGTACATAAAAACTGGTGAGCGCCCCCTTGGGATTAAAAGAAAAATGTATCCCTTTGTTAATCTTACCAACTGGATAGGCTTACCGACTGCATATTACCAGGCTTACTGATTGGATATTACAGGGCTTACTGATTGGATAGTATGAGGCTTACTGATGGATATGACTGAGCTTACTGATTGGATATTACCAGGATTACTGACTGTATATTACTGTGCGTACTGTTTCAATTTTATTATGCTTACTGGCTAGATATTACTAGACTTGCTGATTAGATACAACAAGGTTTACTTTTTGGATAGTATCATGCCTTCTATTGGAAATTACTTGGCTTACTGATTTGATATTACCAGGAGTTCATCAAGCATCTAATTTATTTTAATTTACTGATGACTTGCTTCAAAGAAGAACCCCCCAAAAAACTGGGGATCAAGGGGACTAAAATTTTAACAATACACAATTCTGATCAATGGTAACTTCACTTTTTTTTCAAGAACTCTTTCAGTGGACTTTTCTTCAAATCAGATATTTCATCAGAGATGGCAATGAAAATTGCACTCCCTTACAAATTAGCCCCTTTATAAAAACACATTTCCAGCTGTCAGGAAGGTGCCTTCATTATAACAGGTTTCCTGCTGTCAGGTGGATGCCTTCATTAGAACATGTTTCTAGCTGCCAGGTGGATGCCTTCATTATAGCATGCTTTCATCTGTCTGGTGGATGTGGTCATGGATTCCAGTTTATTATGTACTAATAAAATTATATGTATAATGTACTTTATTAAAAGGGAGTCTCCCTATAAAGCAGTAGTATACTCCCTCTCTTCTATGGGCAGTAGCATTATAATGAGGGAATGCTGTAATTAACTGGTGAAAAATATGCTGGGTTGGTCAAATTTCATTGATAATAACACTTGATGCTTTTTGTGTAATACATAGAATTCTGTCCAGCACCAAGTTAAATACATTATTTCTTGATTTTGATCTAAATTTGGGCTGTTCTCAATAAGGCTAGCACGAGATAACATAGAGCTATTGCTAAGCTAACAGCCCTACTATTGAGCTGCCACCAAATGACAGCAGGTGAAATTATTAGCTTACCACTGAGAAATGCATGAAATTTGTTTTCATTTGCAAAAGAGCTAGACATGTAAAAAGAGGTTCAGATAGCCTAGATACAGTTAAATTACCATCAATCACATATGAATGATGTTGCCACAGAATTAGCAAAGAAATAACTTGGTTTTGTCTTAAAACTGTTCAACTATTTCTCGTTGTACATGTGTACAATGTTATCTAGGGTGAATGTGTTTTTCCAGGTAAGCGACTGTATTAACATGTACCTAGCCACAGAGATTACTTGTGACGAGGTAACGTGACTAACATGATATGCACGGGTATTCTACCCTGACTTGTACTCACTCTCCTACGGATTTAAGTAAGACCAATTTCTAAAACCACACTGGTCGTTTTTGGATCACGTCAAGGAGTATACACTCTCCATTGTTCTCCAGCCATAGGGGTAAGTGTTAAATTTACATTTTCATTTGATATGCGAAGCTTTTTATTCGGTTTGTAATGTCTTATCGCGTAATAATGTATTTATTACAACGCAGATTTAAAGTATTGAATTACAAGTAACTGTTTGAGGTTAAAGTATTATCATATATCTAGAGATTATACAGAAACTATTATTATGACCAATTTGGTTTTATTGTAGCTGACTGTGTTTGTAGCTGACTGTGTTTGAAGCTGATTCTGACTGTTATTGTAGCTGACTGTTATTGTAGCTGATTGTGACTGTCGCTGTGATTGTGTCTATGAAGTGTGATTGTCAATGTGACTGTGAATATGACTAGAGCGGTCTGAAGCTGTCCGAAGCCGTCTAAAGTTGCTTAGAGCTATTTGGAGTTTCCAGAACATTTAATGCTACGTGCTGTTGATACATATGTATGTATGTACATATGTCTGTGCCACGGACGTAGACGTGGCAAATTAGAAAAAGTGCTGTATGCTGTCTGTACGTGTAACGTATGACTGTACTCATGGTGGATTCATAAAGGGTGTGAGCGGTCGATAAGAGTGTGGACCAACCCAAGGAATCGTGCGACTATACAAGGGGTCTAGAAGCATACATTTGGATCAATTGTTGTTCCATTGCATTTTTTATATCCATAAGATTATTTTGAATCTTCGTTATGTTCATAAGATTATTTTGAATCTTAGTTGTGTTCTTAAGATTATTTTTAATCTTAACAGAATTCATATTCGAGATTATGTGAATCTCTTATTGTGTAAAATACTGTTTGAAGCGTATGTGCAGTCCATGAGGTTTCTTGGATCTGTACTTCATTTTGATTTAATATTTTTGGTTTATTTTCGATGTATGAATGTTGTGTAGAGTGATTCGAGTAAATCGTATGTTGAGAGCGTGAGAGATTCATTGTATTTTTACATCATATATTTATCTTTATTAATTCATTCATAAATTTCCATCTTTCTCACACTGTGTTTGTCTTATTCATTTAGTCCATTTAGTCGGTTGCAATTCTGCGACAGATGTATATTAAGACACAGTTACTGGATTAAATAAACAAATACAATACTAAACTGATGCAACCATCAGCAGCCATGTTACAAATTCCTGCCATAAGATGGGTCATTCAGTTGGGCCTGTCTTCAGCACTCACAGTGCATTACAATCTCTAGTTAATGCAGCCCAGTATTTCTGCCAAGAAGTCTCTAAATCGAATTTCAAGGTACCATATATACTCACAACATAGAACCTGAATTGTCATTACATAATACATGACTGGATCAAGGTCATTTTTGTATGTTCTAACAATTACTCCTAATAAGCTGCATAGAAACAGACATGCCTTATGCAATGGCAGATCTGGGTCTATGCAGTTTGCAGATGGATCCAACTTACAAGTAAGTATTTATGCTAAACAGATCTCTTCTAAATTTCAAGACCTGTAAAGTCTGTACCATGCTACTGACCTTGGCTACAAATTATCCCATTTGGCTTCAAAGCAGCCCGTAGACACTGGTAGTAACTCTCCTGATACAAGCCAACAGCAGCTCCTAAATTAAAAAGATAAAGTGTCAACACTGTTGCAAAAACATTGCTGACAGTAAGAAATGTAACCAAAATAAATGCATTATCTTGTGTGTGTGTGTGTGTGCGTGATTTGGAATTTTAAACATAGCTTTAACAATGTCTGCAGTGTGACAGTTTATAGTGATGTCTAGCACTGGAGCATCATGCTGCAGACATGTAGCATCATGTACCACCCAGTCACATTATCCTGACACCTGGCCGACTGTTCTAACACTAACCTCTTAATACTGATTGCCTAGTGAGGCAGCTGTAAGTACCATTTTTAAAAGTCTTTGGCATGACTTGGCTGAGGTTTGAACCCATGACCTCCTGCATCGTCTATAGCAAATTTGAATCCAATGTGATAAAAGAAACCAATATTTACATCACTTGTACTACATGTGATACAAATTTAAATACCATCAAACCTGCCACAGCAACCACCCTGCATAAATGGAAATCATGTGCATATATGCGTGTGTGTGTGTATGTGTGATTTAGATAGCTTTAACAATTTTCCAGTCATATTGCTATGATGTCTGCAGTGTGGCAGTTTAAAGTAATGTCTAGCACTGGGGCATCATGCCACAGACATGTAGCATGATGTCCTACCCAGTCACATTATCCTGACATCAGGCCGACCAGTCCTAACACTAACCTCTTAATGCTGAGCGCCTAGCAAGGCAGCTGTTGGCACCATTTTTAGAAGTCTTTAATATGACTCAGCCGGGGTTCAAACAAATGACCTCCTGCTTCCGGGATGGATGCTCTAACCGCTAGGCCATCAGAGCAGCCATACAAGAGTTATCCAAACAGAAAAGGAGTAACCCACTTAAAACATGCTAAAAATTCAATAAACACATGTACAAAATTATTTATTTGCCCCTCTGGGGTTTTAATGTTATTAAAAACTTTAAGTTTTCATATATACCACTTTTAGCTTTAGAAAGCAACAGGCTGTCATGTTGCATTTCAAAACACTTTGTACCAGCTGAGACCATGAATGTTTTGCACACCAGTAGAGCACTTAGTTTATTGAGCCTGGATCTGATTTAGGTTTATTTTTCTTAACAATACTGAACAATCTCTCACAGTCAGCATTAGAATGGTAAAGAACCAATATTCCTTTTATAACCTGATAAAGAAGAGGAAATTTATATCTTCCAGTGATTGGGTCTTTTAGTTGGGGAAATAAGGTGCCACTGGAGATCAACTCTGTCTGCATGAAGTACATTGTCAGGGTGTGTGTGTGTGTGTGATTGAGCATAACATAGCTTTAAAAAATTCAGTCATATCCCTATGATATCTGCAATGTGGCAGTTTATAGTGGTGTCAAGCAATGAGGCATCATGCCGCAGACATGATGCATCATGTCCCATCCAGTCCCATTAGTAAGTACAATGATTGGACAGCTTCCCAGTCCCACCCGATCCCATTAGTAAGTACAATGATCAGACAGCTTCCCAGTCCCACCCAGTCCCATTAGTAAGTACAATGATCAGACAGCTTCCCAGTCCCTCCCAGTCCCACCCAGTCCCATTAGTAAGTACAATGATTGGACAGCTTTCCAGTCCCACCCAGTCCCATTAGTAAGTACAATGATCAGACAGCTTCCCAGTCCCTCCCAGTCCCACCCAGTCCCATTAGTAAGTACAATGATTGGACAGCTTTCCAGTCCCACACAGTCCCATTAGTAAGTACAATGATTGGACAGCTTCAGATGAAACTAATATGTACAGAAGAACCTACCTTGAATGACCACTCCTTCTGTTAAAATATCATAGTGTTTCAAAACATGTTGTAACACTATGTAATCAATAAATCTGTGCACTGAGATTCTGTCCTCTCAAGACAGGAGGTATTTCAAAACATGTTTTACTGCACTCTGTTTGAATACAATTCACTGAAAACTAAAGTAGTTGCATTCACGAAATTCTGTCACACATTGCATCCAGCTTTAGTTGAAAAGGGCAATAACCAACAAAACTGCACATGCACTGATTTGTTGATATGCACAGATGATGAACACAATATATACCACCAAAAACTGCAAAACTAGTTCTGAGAACCCTGAAAATATTCATCCTTTGATTAATTATAATCAAAGATTCACCAAAATTTTTGAAATATTTTCCATACTTGAAAATTTTCTTGAAATGAGCCTTGTTTTTATCTTTTATGAAAATTACATAAGAAATTCCCCAATTTATTCTTCAAGAAAAAAAAATAATTTCCCCAACTATGGAGAATTTGTACTATCTCCACCTTTAACAAAATTCAAAGTCCTAAAATTTTCTAAATTTTATATACCGGTAGATCATGTAAAATCTTTATTGAAGGATAAAGTTTGAGAAAATGAGTAAAACTGGGACTGGATCTCTGAATCAATGTATAGCCAAAATGTTCTCCTGGATGACTAAACATACCAATTGGGTCTGGAGCATCAGTTATGATGACATCAAATTCAGCCTTATGTTCCTTCGTGAACTGGATGCCATCTCCAATGTGGATCTGTACTCTTGGGTCAGAGAGACTCTTTGCCATATCTGGCAGGAACTTCTTGCTCACCTCCACAACCATCTGTAGCATAGAACAACAGAAAAAGTGAATCACCATCTAATAAACTTCAATAAACAACTAAAAGTTTAGTGGTACCTGTTTGCTTTGCAGTTTTTGACAATGTGTATTATCCCATTGTATGCTGGTATCTATTGGAGATGAATCATTTTGCCTGTGTTTTCTCCACATCAAAAAACCAAAAGAATGAAAATATCAGGCCTGGAAATCATAAAACTCGGAGCTTGACTTTGAAACAGTTTCCACTATCTACCAATCAGAAACAAACAATCTTTCAAAAGAAACATCATTTATAACTGGTTGTGAAAAGATAAAAAGACCTCCAAGTAAAAAATTCCAGGCTTGTTCCTGCCATTTTAAAAGTGACTCAACATTTCAAGTAATAAATGTCACTTCCAATTTGTAAATTTTACTTGAAATTGACAAATGCAACATTCTGGTTGATCAGAATACTGTACTATCTTTAAACAAGATTTAGAGCCAGGTAAAGTTATATTTTATGACAGAGGGACCAGGTCTACTGCATATGTAAAATTTCTCGAAACAGTATAATATACTTAATTAGACATTGTTTAAATACAATTATATTAAACACATATTTAAAAACACACTAAAACTCTTTATAAAAGCAGTATCCATTTTATTCTTGGTGACTATAAATTCATTTAATTTTGTGGGCATATTTTTTAAACAGAGTTCACTGATATCAATTCCTGTGATTTAGTAAAAACATTGTCATTACAACAGGCTTAAATTCATGGATAAATATGCTTCTAGTGATGAAGGTGGAGGGAAGGGCCTTTAACTTACTGATAATTGGTTCCTCTTTTGTTGGGGTTTCAAATTTATGATTTTAAAGCAAGAAAGAAAGAAAAGAAAAAACAAATTGGTACCTGACAATTAAGAGTGAATTTCAGAGTATTCTTTACATTTTTCTACTCTAATCATGTCTTGTGAGCTTGAGCATACAGGATAAGGCTGATGTGCCCTTCCATACATCGTAAGACTTCACTAATGGACACAACATTTTTGCCCTGGGATGCATTTGGTGTGAATGTCTTGAGAGGTTTCTTTTAAAAAATATGGTTTATAAAAAAAATCATTTTTATATTTTATGGATTTGAGCCTTTCAGCTTTGTCTTTGTTTTGTGTGTTTTATCTGGATACCTAAACTTACACAACGGTATAGCCACGATTCTGTTGGCATGCATTAAACCACATAATGATTGGTACTTACCTATCCCCTCTTTACAGTCTAGATCAAATCTCTTAAAACATATTTTGCCCTGATACCAACCCCTCACAAAAATACCCAACAGAAAACAAAACATCGAAATGTTCTGTCTGTATTGTGACTGTTAGGCTGTTAAAAGATTTACATCATGGTACACATATATGGACAAACAGAAAGGTGACCCATCTGGTTGAGGACATACAAAGATAAGCATAGTGTTTAAACAAATCTTTCTTGGTTTCTTTTGCTCACTAACTTTCAGAAATATTTGGGAAGCTATAAATACTTTAACATTTTTTTAATACAACAGTTCACATCTTATGAAGCAGCCAAATCTATAGTGTAAAAGTGGCCTTGTAAAAAGGGCAAACTATCTTTATGATATTGAAATGGTATAATTATATTATTATTGTACTAGACAGGATGACCTTATAATAAGGATGTCCTCTCTAGAAAGGGCTTCTCAAAAGAGGGGACCACTGTATAAACAATGCATTCAGGCAAAATTCTCTTAAAGAACAGAGCCTCTAACTGATGCCCACCTGCACTGGCAGCCCTAGAGCCTTCCTTTTTTTGCATCAGAATTAACATATTATAGTCCTAAGAAAATCATCATTATATTTTCTCAGATTTTCCTCATGGTGTCCCTTTATACAAGATACAAGAGTGAGCTCTCTTTGTCAATTTTAGGAGATCTTCATTCTGGAGGTTCATTCTCTCAGAATATGGACATGTCCAATAAAACTACTAGGTTTTAAGAAAATTGCTATGTATTGGTAATAAGACAGCTGCACTTAGAAGTGACTATTTTTAGGCAAGTTATGAATGAGGCACTGTATAAACAGGTAATGCGTGTAATAAAGTAATAACAATCTTGATACTGCTGTGAATAAAGTGACACAATGTACAACCATCAGTTGGCAAGTAGAAGGAAGGTATAATTTGACACCATATCCATCTGCTGACAGAGGCATGACAATACAGCACATGACAGATGAGGTATAAAGGGACACCATGTACAATTAGATGGGAACAGAGACAAATAAATACCATACATCAAGGAAGTATGAAATGACACCATGTCCAACAAGATAATATAAAGTACATAAAAGAAGAGGTACAATGGGACAACATGTCCAGCTACATATGACACATATAAGAAAATACAGTACATCATGAAAAGAAGGAAGTGATTACCTCATCAATTTCACACAGAACCACTTTTTCTATACTAGGATGCTTTAGTATCTCACGTACAACTCCTCCATCCCCTCCACCAACTACAAGTACCTGAAATACAACACAACCTCAGATTTCTGAATGGGAAAAAGACTCAAAGATTTCGAGATGCACATGCTAATATGAAAAGCACCAAGTATGAAGAGAGAAAATGCACTTCTTTGTGGTGTATAGCTCCTTATCTTTATAATGAAATAAATTCAAAGAATTTAAGTAACTGTTAAATAAAAAGTGGTGAAGTTTGAAAATGTGGCAATTAAGTGATGTGTTGAAAATTGAGGCATATAATGTAATGTTGATAATGTTATAAAATAATCTAATTGTTACTACTCCATGTATCCATACCGATTGTATTTTTTTTTCTCCTCTCATTATTGGGATAAAAATCTTTGCATTCAATTTAAAATTCTACACAAAAAATGCATACTTAAGAATCTGCTGAGCATTAAAATTATTTTATTTTTAATTATAACTTTTTAAATACCACCCAAAGTAATTAATAAAATGCAATAAAATTGACAGAGAATAATGTAAATTCTGATCTGAGCAGATAATGCTCGAGAAATGGATACTGATGTCAAAAGTAAGGCTTAAAACTATAAATTATATTTTGGATCTATGTATGGATATATATATGTAGGTATGTATGCATGTCTGTATGTATATATATGTAGGTATGACTTTATTTCCATGTAAACTGAGGTTTAATGGCACAAAAGCACAATACTGACTAATTGGTATCCATTTAAAGGTGAAGTTCTAAAATGCAAATATAAAGAACTGCAAAAAGACATTAAGAAGATGAACACTTTGAAGTAATGAAACAGGAAGTACGTGTACAAAACCGAGACAAACGGTAAAGATGTCACAATTCAGTAAAAGGTATATACAATAAAAGATAAAAGTAAAAAATATAAAACATTTAAAAACCTTGAGCATAAGGTCAAATTTTAATAAAAATATATATGCACTGCATTCCCTCAAAGAGTCCAAGATTTTTAGGTGGTATATAATCATGATAGTTGAAGTCGATATAATCAACAAATAAAAAAGTGATTTTAGGCAGAAAGACTGGAGCATGCTAGCCACAGGTAATGCAGGAACTTAAAAGAATGTCAACACCATGATAAAATATGCATCTGTGTTTCGTAAGCATGGATACCTTTATTGAAGAATCATCTGCAATAGTGAACAAATTTTATATCAGTGAGGGAACCATACCTTTATCCAAAATTTGATATAAAAAATGTCAAAACTGAAAACAGCATATTTAGAAAATGCAGAATTTTAAAATTCTGTAGAGAAGTTATTTCTTGCATGCCTGCAGCATATTCCCAACACTGCTGTTTCTGAATTACTCTTTAGCAAATTACGTTATATGACTTTGTTATTTTTTTCTTTGTTATCTTTTTAAAGGGAATAGTACTTACAAGAAATATATGATATTGGTGCCTAATTTGTAAAAGCTAAGTCATTTATGAAAATATTTTGAGGTAAATCACCTGTCTGGGATCAGTATGGCAGCAAAGAGGAAGGTGGACAATCATTTCCTGGTAGCAACACTCATCTCTCTCTGTACACTGGATGCAGCCATCCAGGACAAGAACATTACCAAATGTAGTGCTGCAATGAAAATACTGTAGCATGCAAAAATAAATGCAACTGCAGTGAAAATGGGTAGCTCCAAAGTAAAGGACACCTGTTAATCAAGGACAAGTGTTTACAGCAAAATACCAATAATCCAGACATGGCTGGAGGCAATAATTATTATTTAAACTAGAGTCTGAGAACAAACTCAGGCTCTACTGTCGAAAATGAATTTCCACAAATTCAAGACAAGATTATTTCTTCTTCTGAACTAATGAGTGCTGAAACCATATTCTGATATTCCTTAGCAATAAGATTTTCAAATCAGCCGCTGTTGAAGCCAATACTGGACGTAAAATCAGCACTATTTTCATTTAGGACAGAATAAACACCTGAAGAACACTTATAGTGAAAACCCCACACTGGTATGATTACACATTCAGATTGGCACCCTTTTCATTCAAGACCAACTAGCAATCATAATTAGTCTTCTAGTGAAAACCCCTGGTTAGTATGACTTCCCATGTATGAATTGTAATCATAACAATCATGGCTGCGAGATCTGTACCATTTTTTATATATGACTTTCCATATTATGAGGAGTTGTTGATGAGGTTTTCAATATGGCCAATATAGTGGCCATAATGGACAACAGATTGACACAATTTTTATTGAAGACCAACAAGACATTATGAGAAGTCTTCTGTTGAAAATCCCACTGCTGGCAGGACCTTTCAGGATGGCTGCTTTGGTGGCCATATTGAATGTCTGATAGGCACCTTTTTTATCTAGATGTAAGAAGAAGTCTTTTAGTGAGAACCCCATATTGATATAACCGTCCATTCTGGTGGAGTATATATAATAATATTTTCCATATGGCCACTGTGGTGGCCATATTGGATGTTCAGGTGGCATCCTTTTTTTCATTTAAGACCAACAAAACAACATAGGAAATCTTCTGGTGAAATCTCCATACTGATATGACCATCTGTTCTAAAGAAGCAGTGACAACAAGATTCTGAGGATGCCATTGTAGAGTACATATTGGATATCCAAGTGGAATCATTTTAAATTAGGACCAACTAGACTTTATAATAAGTCTCCTATTGAAAGCCCATGTCAATATGATTTTTCTTAGAAAGAGAAACGATAAGATTTTCAATATGGCTCCAATTGTGGCCAGACAACACATCAGATTAGCACAATTTTCATTTAGGACCAACAAGATGTCGTAATAAATCTTTTAGTAAAAATACCATCTTGAGATGATACTCCAATAAGTAGTGATAACACGATTTTGAAGATGTCTGTTGTTTTGACCATACTGGATGTAATTCAGG
Organism: Sinohyriopsis cumingii; assembly: GCA_028554795.2. Classification (NCBI taxonomy): domain Eukaryota; kingdom Metazoa; phylum Mollusca; class Bivalvia; order Unionida; family Unionidae; genus Sinohyriopsis; species Sinohyriopsis cumingii. Next base: position 24,225,311 of record CM068842.1, on the reverse strand, counting down.
ACCAACTGGAAGAATGTGTGTATAAAGTTCCATGGCAATCATCAAAGTAGTTCAGGAGTAATTGCAATTTGAAACTTGTGCTAATGGATGGATGGATGATAATAAGTGTCACAAAGGTACGGACACTCTACCGGGGAAAAAGAATTTTCATGGATTCAAGATATGATCATTTCTTCCTTTTAACTGTTGAGTGTTAAAACCAGCTCTGAAATTTGTCAGCAATCAAGTTTTTGAAATTAGCTGCTGTGGTGAGAATACTAGATAAAATATTGGAACCATTTTCACTGAGGACCAAGAAGACATCATTTTAAATCTTTTGGTGAAAATGCCATAACAGTATGATCATCCATTCATTAAGTAGTGCCAGCAAAACTTTCAAGATGGCCATCATTGCAGTCATATTTCATGTATGATTGGCACTGTTATTATAAGTCTACTGGTTAAAACCCCATGTTTCTACAGCCATCCATTTGAAAAGAGTAGAGATAACAATACTGTCAAGATGCCCACCATGGGGGCCATACTGAAGGTCAGTTTGCACTATTTTCCTGTAAGTCCAACTAAACATCATTAGCACTCTTCTGATAAAAACCCTATTCCAAATTACTTTCCATTTAAGAGGCTTAGCCACAAGAGGATTTTCAAGATGGCCATACTGGTCACCATATTGGACATCAGATCTGCACATATTAATGTAGAATCAACATTATAAGAAGCCTTCTGGTAAGAACCCTATGTTGATAGGACTGTTTTTTTTTAAGGATTATTAACAATAACAAGATTTTCAAGATGGCTGTCATGCGTGACTGTGTTTGAAAGAGAAACGTTGATTGACTGGTTCAAACTGTGAAAGGCCTAGCTGGGTCACAATAGAAAGAAAGGTTTACTGCCCTCAGAGTGACCAGTTAAGCAGGGTTATGCACATTCATGAGAAAGGAGGAAATCTCTGCAATTAGCCACCTCTGATAAAGGGGTATAGAAGACATTCATCCGTGGTGTGTGATGATGTTATGGACCCCAACTACTTCATTATAATGGGGAAGTGTGGTTTCTTTTATAGACTTTTGTCATCACAAAAACATATGATACAGTTGGAAGGGCATAACCGACTTTTGATCCGGAAATCGGATTCCACCGGATAGTATGAACTTCCGATTAATCGGAGTCGGACAAGGCAGGAACGACCGATTCGGATAATAAAAATAATAAAGTTGAATTTCTATAGCACCGTGTCTAACACTGCGTGTCATTCGATAGTGCATTAATAAAGTTAAATAAGAAGTCAGAAAAGTCCAATATGGTCAACACAACGGGGTGAAACGATAATACTTGAGTTAGACCGAAAGATTTAAATTTATTAAAATATATAATACAGTCCTACCCATTTATGTCAACATCCTCAATAATGAAGGTATAATATTGAATACATTGACACATGCTAATGAGGTATTAAAAGAAAATGATTCCGCAAGAGGCCAACTTTATAGGACCAAACAAAATCCTGTTTTATTTTTATTTGACCGCGACATTAAAGCATGGCGGCAAGATCAACTAATTGTTGAATATAGTACAGGATGGAACTGGCCGCTTGCCGACATAAATGATTAAGGCGGTAAAATAAAAGCCTGGCGGCAAGATCAACTAATTGTTGAACAAAGAATGGGTCGGAACTGGCAAAAAAATAAAAAATTTCATGGATTCTTTGTGGCTTTGAACTTCGTTGCATTTTGCTATAGTCCTGCCATATCCTTCCCCTTGTGACATCGGTGTGATATGCAAAACGTGTGTAACACGGTTTAAAAAGTTAATTTGAAAAACCTTTTAATTTAGCATTTCCGATTAATTGAATCGTATCCGGAATCGGAAAAATTTCATGCCCAAAATCCGGAATCGGAAATCAGTAGAAAAATGCTAATCGGTTATGCCCTAACAGTTGGCATGAGAAATGTGTATTTAATGCATATATCTATAGCAAATACTAAATTGTACAAATGCAGCACTGCTTGGGTTCTATAAAAAATTCTTAATTCTTGCTGAGTAATTTATAATGTGCATTGTTTTGAAAATAAATTTTATTTAATTTCATTATGTTTCTCACTTATTCTCCACCCAACATATTAGCACTAACTTCCAATTTAAGGAAATTATCAACATGATTTCAACCTGGCATCAAAATGTATGATTTTTCTGATGATAAAATGTAATACTCGTGCACTTAATTACAAACATGCTGATCACACGATAACAGAAAGATAACATTACACAAATTAAGTGTAATGTCCTTGACCCATTTATGAAAGAAAACAAAGTAACATTCCATGTTTACTAGACAGGAAAAACCCTATTCTGGATAGTTAACAATTAAGCATTCGTTGTGATGAAAATGAGTCAATGGTGTAGGATTGTTTTATCACATAAAATTAGAAACAATCTGCCTGTAAATGTTTTTTTTTTTGCTGTTATTATCAGAACCAGATTAAACTTGATTTTCAAGTGAAACTAATACTATCTAATGAAAAAGTCAGAGAAGGGACATATTAGTATTTCAAAAAAAGTATTTATATCTGCAAAAAACATTTATGACTACTAAACCTGTGTAACAAATATGTTAACAGATGGTTCTGAGCTCGACTCTGGCTGGGGAAAACAGCTGGTGTACCATGGTCTTATTGATCACCCACCTTTCAATGCTTGAGTATAGTACAATACACTACTGGTCAAATATACACCTGTATCAAGTCATATATTGGAAACATTTGAGAAAAATACATAGTAAGCACGCTGCAGTCAGCATTTAGCTTTAAAAAAAATGGAGCTGAACAGGGATTTATCTATCATAAAGGTATAAGGAACTACAGAGAAAAATGTTGTTTAGTGGAACCTGCTGTCTCAATCAAGCTCCAGTGCCTCCCACTTTCAGACTTGGAAAAACATTAAAATTGCTAGTGTCACCAGCAAACTACTGGAAGAATGATGCCATGGTAATGCAGGTGAGATATATAGTGAGTGAATGTCTTCTTCAACTGAGCAAGTACATCCAAAGTGGTTTCTAAAATTATGGATTAGTTTTGCCTGGATATACCTCTGTTGATTTTCATCATAAAGAGTCTTAATAAAAGATTAAATACCAGTATGCTACCATTAAAAAAAAAACAAACAAGCTAATAATAGTTATGTTTTTTGGAACCAACAAAGAAGTTTACCATTAGAGAGCATAAAGTATCCAAAACAGTCTACACTCAAACTCAACTGACTTCCATTTATAGACTGGAATTATTTTTAGCAGCATTTATTAATGAAACATTACACAAGAGTAAAGCTATATTATACTGTCACCATGTTTCATGGGGTTGCCATTTTTCTGTACCCATCAGCCATAATGATTTTCAATAATATTATGATATGTACTCAGAAGTATCCAAAACAGTCTACACTCAACTCAACTGACTTCCATTTACAGACTGGAATTAGTTTTAGCAGCATTTATTTATGTAATAATAAATAGAGTAATGCTATATAATACTGTCACCACATTTCATGGGGTTGCCATTTTGCTGTACCCGTCAGCCATAATGATTTTCAATAATATGATATGTACTCAGCAGAGCATCCAAAATTCTGATTTTTGCCTGACATGTCCAATTGATGAGTTGAAATGATGGGAAGAAAACTCAGCATGCTGGACATTTGTCATAGGGTGCCCATTATTACTGTATACATTAGTTTAGTAATTAAGTTTTCTTACTTTTTTTAAACAGCTTACAAAATATCAAACTTGAGTTATTAAGCCATAGTGGCAATAATAACTAACACGGCTACCCTTTTTTAAAAGTCAACCATAAACTACAGCTTTTTAATTAATTATAGCTGCAACATTGCACTGGATGAGAGAGCGAGAGAGATCAATTAAAGCTGCTAGGATGAGAGACAGACAGACATAATTTTCTTTCCTATATTATTTCTGTAATATCTAAACATTTCTATTCTGTATGCTTAGTATCTTCCATAAATTCTCTTATCACAAGAACACTTTATAATTATATATTTTGCATATGAAATGTGCTTTTATTTTATCTATCAAATTTTACTTAGTGATTACTGCTTGCATTTTACATGTGCCTTCATTATTTTCTGACAGATTTGTAATGTGCTTCGACATCTTTTAGAAAGAGACCACTCTGGTGGCCTAAATGGTTGCAGTGTCCACCTTGGATGTGGGAGGTCACAGGTTCGAATCTCAGCCTATATCAAAGACTTATAAAAATGTTAGTAACATCTGCTTGGCACTCAGCATTAAGAGGCTAGTGTTAGGACTGGTCAGCCTGTTTTCAAGATAATTTTACTAGGTGGAACATGATGCTACATGTCTGTGGCATGATGTCCCAGTGCTAGGCATCACTATCAACTGCCACACTGCAGACATAGTGATAAGACTGAAACACTGTTAAAGATATGTTAAAAATCCAAATAACGTGCGCACACACACACACGTCTAAAAATATTATTTATTTATTTACATCTTGTTTCTCATTTATTCTGTACCCATTGCAGGCAATTAAATTAAACTAACTGAAATTTAAGGAAAATACCAGCAATATCTAAACTTGCAATCAGTTGTAGGATTAGGTGTATGTAGCTAAAGTGTAGCATTTATGCATCTAATCATAGTGGGCTTATCAACTGTAAACAGAAAGATAGATAATATTACAAGTATTTAGTCTGAAGATCTTGAATCATAATGGGCTTATCAATTGTAAACAGAAAGATAGATAATATTACAAGTATTTAGTCTGAAGATCTTGAATCATAATGGGCTTATCAACTGTAAACAGAATGATAGATAATATTACATGTACTTCATGTATTATTTAAGAGATAAAACAATGCAAAATGACATAGTTTAGTGGATTGGAAATATGAATGGGAAGTTTCAACAATTGCTCCATAAAAATGAATTGAAGGTGCATGATGGACTGTGTACTGTGCATGCTGTACATAAAATAAACTGGACTGAAAACAGGTTACTAATAATATCCCTAATATTTGGAACTTTTTTTTTTACAAAAGGTACAAGGCATTAAAATGCAAAAGAAATTAAAAGTTAAAAAGTCAAAAACAGCAAGAACTGAAAATATAAAAATTATTTAAATAGCACAATAGTGTGTATGTATGTATGTATGTGTGTGTGTGTGTGTGTGTGTATGTATGTATGTATGTATGTAAGGATGGACTTAGAAGGATGCAAAAGTAAGTCAAAACAACCCTATTACACTTACAGTGGGTTGGGGTACAGTTAGTGTTATTTACCAAATACAAATCATTACTACTAAAAACAAATCATAGGTTAATTGGGAATGTCATACAAATGGATTCAATTTATAAATGACATTTGAGGATTCTTTATCATTTCTTGTGTCATAAAAGTGATTTTGGGATAATCTTTATTTGAATAAACTATATACCAATCACCTGTGTTACCAAATCTCTCCCTACAATACCTAGAGGAATTTCACTAAACCCTGAGGTTATATGCCCTAGACAAATGGTCAAAAAGGAGTGAAAACCTTGGGTTCCACACCTGGAGTCTTGGGAAGGAGGGGGTCAAAGGTGAGATTCACACTGAAACTTTCAAATATTTTCTGCCCAAACTTGCAGGAAGACATATCATACATCTGATGGATTTTGCATGATGAGCCTTGGCAAGGGTAGGGGGATGGGGCCTGGCTATCAAGGTGGGGTTGATGATTTGATATTGTAAGCCACTGCAGCTTTCCAGTCTAGTAAAACATGGAATGTTTAATACTCTTGACGAAAAAGTGCAAAATAAAGACTTAAAACATACAGCTAATCAATACAAATATAAAAGCATACAACTGACCGTTTTATAGCAACAACAAAAAAGACTGGTGAACCTGAGACTGCTTATCTGCAATACATGATAAAAGCAAAAAATGACAACAAATGCAACAACGGTTGCAATTAAATCTAATAACCTGTGATTTTTTTGCTGAGAAAACTAACATTTATTACAGCAATAAATTTAAAAGTTGGAAAACTTTATTCTCAAACCATTTATCTTTTTTGATCAGAACTAAATTCGACCTTAGTTTTGAGTGAGACTTTTATTATCCATGAAGACTGTTAGAAATGGTGCTTTAATATGTACTAAATGTAAGTTATATTAGTGACTACAAATGAAATGCTCATGAGTATCAATTATTTTAACACTAGGTTAACTGCCCATCCTAGGATGGGGAAAAAAAAGTATTTTAATTTTTAAAAAAAATCTAGGATGTGAGAGTTTAAAAGTTTGATTATAAAAATACAAAAATACTGCACACAAAATTTGGGATGCCATCATAAGTTTTGAATTTGTGACCTCTTGTTTAGCAACTGGATAGCCCATCATAGGATGGGGATGATAAAAGAAATTTTAAACAAAAAAATTAAACAGATATTTATAAAAAATAAAAAAATTGGAATGAGCAAAAGAAAGTTTGAACATATAAATACAAAAAGAGTAACAAAAATTATGGGATTCTGCCATAAATTTCAAACTCATGACCTCTTGTTTGGCAAGTGGGACACACAGAAAGAAAGACAGACAAATGTAGGTGTATATAAGACAAAGCTCAAACCCTATTTAACCTACCTTTCAACACTTGATATCATATATAGATATTTGTGAGCCAAGCAATTTTGCGACCAATATTTATGTATATAAAGATGTTCTTGGTGCAATTGCTTAATTTAAAAAGAATGGAGACAAAACCGGTGAAAAAATTCTTTGAATTATGAAAAAAATCCTACAAATATAAATGAAAATGACAAAATTAATATACAAACAATTATTATAATTATTACAATTAGTCAAATAATTTTAATTCATAATCTGATACAATTTTACAAATTTATATTATGATGAAAAAATATCACTCATTATTTTAAAATTGTGTTTGTAATGTCATTCTTCAATAGTTTTATTTCACTTTTTTCTACCGAGTCATCTAAATATTTTCATTATAACTTTGATCCCACATACACTATAGAGCTTGATAATTCCTCTATAATAAAACTAATGCCTAAATTACTTATTATTTAAATGACAGTCAAAATACTGATATCTTACATGCAAAATATGAACAAAAATAATATTCTTGGGTAAAGTTACTTTTATTTAGATCCATTACTGTATAATGATTGGCAGGTTTTAAAAAATGGATACAACTTCTGACACTACTTACAGAATATTTGTATCATTTTGTAAATTTTATCACCTTGAGTCCACCTCCATATTATAACTGAAGCCACTGTGGCAGTTGGCATCTCATATTTTGTATACAGTATACATCTGTACATGTAGTGGCTTCAGATTTTACCTCTGTGAGAGTCTGTATGATGTCACTGCACATCTTTATGTACATTAGACAACTCTATGTCCCAAAAATTGCATGAAATTAACATTGCAATAATTGTAGACAATGGCATTTCAAAATTACTAATTTGTAAGATATGAGAGATGAAGGGATTAAATAATTCTCTAACTTGGCTGTAATTATGCCAGGTTATTACTTTCCAAGATGAAGAAGGCCTGGGTATAATTCACAGTGGGTTAGACCCCATATATTTTTATATAAACTTGTATACTTCTATTTAGACTGGTCTCCATCCTTGTTTATAATTATCTTTACACAAGTACCAAAAAGGTCAAAACCAAAGTATCTGTCTTGGTACCATGGAAGATATATATTTGTACTTCGCTGAGGTTAAATCCAGCTTTATACTGTTATGAACAAATATCCCATTATATTGATATATGTCATTGTGTTAGACAACATATCACAGGAATGTCGGGCATATTTGTTTCTTCCTAGAAAAAAAGATTTATTGAATACAGATATTATTTTTTTTGCACCTGTGCAAAATGTCAAAATGTTACAACTGCAAAAAATGAGAAGGAGTCTAATTAATGCTTGTCATCGCTGATCGAAACATTAATAAAGTGCATCTATCGTTCTTAAGTTTGACCCAAGACCTTTACCAAAGGTTTTGGTCCCACCCGCCCTGTGTACCTTTTGAAGACAAGAACATCCTGATATTTTGATTTTTCCTGGAAAAGAATTTTCTCTATCCCTAGGCCGACACCGAATCCAGCCCACTGCTCGTTTGTCTCCCAAAACCAGCCGTCTTTAATGAATGACATCCTTTCCAATTTCCGAAATATTACAGCAAGGACCTGATCAATACGTGCTCTGTCATGTGCTGGATGTGGACTGGTTATAAATACTTATGCAAATTACCATAGCCAGAAATACTACCCAGTCTTCTTAGCGTCTCGATGATGCAGATTTTAGTTAAAGTGTGAAAAACGCATTTTCTTTTAAGTATAATGTCTGATCCTATCGATAGAGAAAGGGGAAGATCAGGGCGACGACGTGGTAGAAGAGGAGGAGGACCACCAAGAAAGGTTCATTTGTGATTGCAACATGTTATATACTTTTTTAAATTTGTTTTCTGAAGTGGAGAGGCTATACAAACCAGTGGCTTATGTGTAGCCTATTTTCACAACCTAGTCCTACGAGAGAGACGGTCTCTCTAAACACCCCAAGACACCCCAGGAATCCCCAAGACTCTTCAAGAACACCACAATATTACATATATTGGCACCAAAGCTCTCAAAAACGTACTAAAAAGCGAAAAAAAGCAAACACACATACAGACATTGTTACTATAAACGATTAATAGTATTGGCTGATGTCCCTATTTCCCAGATGCTCGACGCGAGCTTGATGTTAAGAAAAAAATAATAATCTAAAGGAAACAAATCATACAGAGTGACAAAAATACCTTAGATTACCCCAATGACCCGTTTTGACATGGGACCCTCTCTATCATAATATATGAGAGAAGGTACGGAACTCCCAAATACTTCGCTCCACCCATGACCCACCCTCGATTTCCTTCTGCTATTTCCGTCTTTAAAGGCACGCGACCATACTATATGGCTTGTTTTACTTCTGATATATTTTTCTATCCATCAAGCCATCATTGACTTTTCTGCGTTGTACCAAACTGAAGTTACGGGCTCCGAAACGTGCGATTTTCGCTAAGTTTTCCTTTGTGGACACTTCCGTGCTCATCTGAAAACCGGTAACAAGAGTGATATGGACAATGTTTTCAACTCTATGTTGCATCTGTTCTTGAATTACAGAACAGCAGTAGATGCAAAAGTAAGTTTTTTACTTACCATTAACTCGATTCAACTTTAGGAATCCTGTTCCATGCAAGTATTATACATTGTCTTCTTCACTGCACAACACATCGTATACATGCATCTCTATTTTCAAAATAGGCGGCACTAACGTCAACACCGAAATATGATTGGCTCAAAATGTTATTCTTATTATCATAGGAGCACGGATACAATAATGACCCAAATATTTTATACCTGTGTCATCACAGACGAAAATACTGCAATAGGTTTTGAAAGTCGATCAGAACTTTTGGAAACAATCATCAATGAACAGCATCCAACATTTGCACCATACTTTATAAATAACTTGAAACCAAGATGATATAAATATTTTTTCCAAAAGATAGCTGCAAAAATGCTGAACGCGTGAATTAGACTAATGACAATGAGTCCATGAATAACATTTTACAACTTTCCGTTGACTGGAAACCACAACACGCGCAAGATCTAATACATAAACTTCTTAGCATGACACAGCTCCATTTCATAGATGATAGAAGCGCTCTTTACAACAGCGGGAATTATCAGTTAATGAAAAAAGAACACATTTGACACATACATGACAGCATCTGGAGGTGCAAATCCGAAAAGCAAAAAAACAGATTTTCGCAAACGTCATCAAGGGCATTAAACGTATACAAAAATCAAAGTACATGAAATCACAAAATGGAAAATATACCATAATTAATAAAGCTATTATTATTATATACTGCTAATTATAAAATATATATTTTGTTTTGGAAAGCTAAATATTATTAAGAATTTACATGTATCTATAATCGTAGTATTGATTTATTGTATAGAAGATTTCGCTACTAACTTCATGCTCAGTACTAATTAATTTAGAAATAAAATACATTTAAAAATACAGAACATGATATATTGGTATTTAAAGTCAAACATCTAATACTTCGCAATTACTGCAAACAGTGTTGAAGTCAGCCTGAAATATTGAAATTAGTAAGATTTTTTTGCTAATCGTTAATTGATTCAATATTTAATTATTTACATTATGTTTTAAAAATAAAGAAATTATATAACTGTATGAAGTTGGTAAGCTTGAAGGAAAAAAATAATTATATATATACTATTATATCTAAAATGTATGAATATACAAGCATCATCTATGTATGTTCAATTCAGAAATAAATAGATAAATAAATAAATATTTAAGAGATGAAGACTGACAGAATAAAAAAGGATAATGAATCATTACACTAACCTGTATCACAAATGTGATGCTGTAGTTTCCCACATCTATTACAAGACAAAGCAAGCTGGCAAGGCCTGACATGATTATGATATTGTACACAAGGATAAAACGCCATTGTCACAATTAACACAGTTCAGTTCATATTGTACCAAAATATATCCGATCGAAATGTCACAATATAAACTATAATTAATATAATGCAAAATGTACACACAAGTATGCCAAACACCTTGATTAAAGCTTAGGATAAAAACTAGCATGTAATGAAAATGTTTGGTTCTTTTGTAAAATTTAAAGCGTGTGGTGCTTTTAATTTTCAAACCTTTTTTTTCTCATTCAAAATAGTGTGCATTAATTAACTTAATAAAAGTGACTTTAATTATTGTTAACTGTTGTACATCTTTTTATATATTGCAGACATCAATGAATAACCATGTGATTAGTGGGAATGACCATTAGCAGTGTGTTAATTATTGTTTCTAAAACAAAATTGGATTTTTTATGCAAATTTCTAGTGTGCAGTAAATGTGATTTCTTTTCATTCAGATTAGCGTGCATTCATTAACTTAATAAAAGTGACTTTAATTATAATTAACTGTTGACATTTTTTTCCCGGTGACTTAGAGATATGTTAGTATCTTCTTTAATTGCAGATGCCAATGAATAATGGCGTGGTTAGTGGAAATTAATAGTAGTGTTAGTTATTATTTTAAATATGCATGAATTGGGGGCGAATTGTCCCTTGACTGGAGTTGAAGTGTCTTGGGGTCGAAATGTCTTGCTCCCATGTGGTATTGCTACTTATTTATAAATGTTGATAAATATTCACGTTACTGCACCCGAACATTCTTCGTCGAAAAGGGAGTTATTTCCCTTGGCAACTCTTTGACCTCGCTACTTTTTCCGTTACATAAACATCGCTAAATATTCACACTTTTTGTTTCTATGTTTGTTTGTGTTGTTGAAATTTAAAGTAGGCAATTTATTGAGTGTTGATGTGTTCTTTGAGAGTCTTCGGGTGTTTAGTGAGACCCCGAGAGAGACATCCACCCTTCATTCCTGTCAACTTTTCAAAAGCCAAGTAGGGACATTGAATGAAGAAAGGAAGATTGGGACCTAAAATGAGGGGGTATTTAGCGTCATTTTTTTAAAGCCTCATTTTCGCTAAATATTGACCGATTTTCCGGGTCCAATAAATGTGAAATTCTAAAAGGACATGCCGTATCTCCCCGTGATGCGCCTTATTTTGTCCCAGGGCATGCCTTCTTTAATATTCTGGTCAGCTGTGGCCAAATGGCACACTAGCAAATAAAGCCAGCGTAACTAATTTAGCAGTTAATCCATATCATTGCAGTTATCTTGTGCAAAGTACTGGCCCTCCGACTTAATTCAAAGAAACAATTTTCCACAGTGCTTGTTATTTTAGCACCATCAGTTGATTGGCAAATAAAAGATTCCCAATTTTGTTGTTACTAGCTACATGTGGCAACTAATTTTCCTACATTTTATATCCCTTGTTTATTCTCAACTCAAAAGGCATTTAACATTGTTTACTAAGTAACATTTATTCTGAATAATTTTTTGAGGGCATGTAAGCTACATGGTATATTTCTCCATTCCTTCTTTTAATTTAATTATGGTAATTAATGTTTGTATATATGCTACAATAATGCCAGGTTTTCACTCGTGTAGGTTTCTTTGGTGGTAATGGAGATGCTACAGCATCACAGTGATCATTCTTGGGATTGAAAAGTAGCATACAAAGTAGCCATTATTGAATCATGCTTTCCAATTCGTGCACTGTAGGCCTTTAGAAATACTTTGAGAATAGTAAGCATCTTTTTTATAAAGTATGATGTCTGTTACTATTACCTACAGAGTAAAATCCAGACTGGTCTCAACATTCAGAAAATTCAGCATTCTTCATACTGTATATGGTTGGCAGGCAAAAAGCATGGTTGGTTGTGAAACCGAGAATAAAGATTTTCTGTTACACGTTGTTTATGCTTCTTTTTCAAATATGCTAAACATTATGTGCCAGAGTTTAAAAAGAGAAGCATAAAATAATTTTCAGTTTTTATATAATTTGAAGAAAATAGCACAGCACCTACCATTGTGTGCATACTAATGTTAGTAAGTCAATTCAGTACTTCCTGAGCATTAAACATCAATATGCTTTGTTCTAGGAGAAACATTATGATGTTGACAGCACCCCTCGGCCAACCATTATCCTGGCCAAACCCAGCACTGGACCCTCTTCATCAGCCACTGGTGATTCTTCACAGGTATATGAAACTTTGTTCTGTTTGTAATAATGGTCATGATAATTCTTGATGATAAAGATACTCTATTCATTTCAATAAAAACAACATCTGGCAATTGAAACTCATGGGAATTGTGCTCTTGTCTGCCAATTTTCACCTTGAAGTTGCTAATGTAAGATAATGTTAATATAATGTATATTTGGGGTATAAATGGTGTAAGGGACTGTCTTGTAACAGATGATCAAACCTTTAATATATTGCAATAAATCAAACTTCTGTTGGTTTGAAAAGACAAATTTTATATGAAACAGGAGACTTTAGAAACAAAATACTACTCAGTTACACTCTGGATAATGACTAAAGTTGAATCAGAATCAGATCAGTGATTGAAAATTAGAGAGTTCAGATCTTCTTTGTTAATGGAACATATGATTTTTTTCAGTGCAGAATTTGGCACCTAATTGGGAAATTTTAGTGTCGATTATTGTTATTTAAAAATAACTTTCATTAAATGGATTTTATGATAAACGATATGACAATGAATGGCTGCCAGGTACAGTCCTCTTATTGAAACTTGACTCTTGAGAGTAATAAAGCACTTGCACATTTAAGTGTGGCTGTTTTTAATGAAGTAATTTGCAGCAAAGGCATTGACAAAAATGTATATGGTACATGTGAAACTATTGTAACATTATATATGATTTAAGGGTCCATGTTGAATAGCTCAGCAAAATAGTTTCACTTTCCAGCCAGAATAGGGAAGAGTTGGTGAATATAAGGAGAAGACGATTTATAAAGTTACAAAATATTTAATGTTGAAAACAGTCCTGTAAACTTCTGATTTTACATATTTTTTTTCAAATGAGGTAATCTCAAAAAGAGATCACAAATAAAAATCAGCAACAGTTTCCATCAATGAAGTCTTCATTTCTTGTGATTTTAGGATGAAATGATTGTTTTTTGACTGTTGGTCTCCATAATTTTTCTCTTAATGACAACTTTGCTACATGCTAAAGTAAATTTTGTTTATTCATTTTAAAAAGTTCATGCATTTTCAAAAAATCTTGTGGCAAAAAAGTAACAAGTATCTCTTTTGAAAACAGGATAGTATGCATTTTTTCTTGCCCACATGCATGATGTATGTTACATCATATATAAATTTAAAAATGCTTTAGATTGATAAATTTGCTGCATTTACCTCTGTAATAGTTTGCTAACAAAAAAAAACACATTTGTTTATCCTCTTGATTTCCTTTAATTAAAAGTTATGTTTTCTCCAGGTTCTAATGTAAGACAGTACTCAGTAGTTTCATTTTCTGAATGCCAGGTTTCTCAATAGGCATGTACTCTCAGGTATTAACACTAGGAATTTAAATGTGGTCCATTTCTGATGTATGAAAATTTCAGCCTGTGTGTTTTTATGCCACATGTATATTAGGGCTGGAGCATCAGTCTGTACTCCAGTATGATTTCTTATTGAGCATGCACTGTTCATAGAAATTTACTGTATGCACTAGTGATCAGCATTAGATCATATCAGCCATTGATATTGCACCTGTGTAAAATCAATATGCACTGGACAGAACTCACAGGTCGCTAATGTCATGCTTAGGTATGCATAACTGAACCAAGGTTAGATTGTTTTGAGATTATCTTTGATTTTTATGATCCTTAGAGTTAGAGGGAATCAGTTATGATTAGATTGGATAGGCATTTGATGAAATATTGACATGTGTTTGGTTATCATTCAAATTACATTCATTTTGACAATGTGATGGAAATTATAGCAGCTCACAATATGGCAGCCGGTTGTCAAAGGGAACTAACTTTGTTTTATTTGTAATTACTTTGCTTCATTTGGCAAAGAGTTTAAAAATTTGGCTGTTTTAATTATTGTATCATTCAGTAAGAATTTACTAAAGATTATGCTCAGTTATTGATTTCTTGCTTTGGAATTACTTGAGATAGAATAACAAGTTGGGATAATTTTGTTATATTTATTTGTGAACTAATACATCACGATGTCCATCAGTCAATAACTTTGATGCAGAAAGGGTTTTTGCTAAGTTAGTGAAGTTTAAAAATAGGATATAATTAACTAATATGTTCTGTTCACAGTTGACTTCACAGTATACATAGTCACCTGTTGATTAAACTGGATATGCCTTGTTCATCTTGTCATTGAAACTGTTCTGGTGGTCTAGTGGTTAGAGCGTCCGCCTCGGATGCGGGAGGTCGTGGCTTGGATCTCCAGCCAAGTCATACCAAAGACTTACAAAAATGGTACTAACAGCTGCCTCGCTTGGCGCTCAGCATTAAGAGGTTGGTGTTAATACTGGTCGGCCGTGTGTCAGGATAATGTGAATGGTAGGGACATTATGATACATGTCTGCAGTACGATGCCTCAGTGCTAGACATCACTATAAACTGCCACACTGCAGACATTGTAGCGATATGACTGAAATTTTTGTAAAGCTGTGTTAAAAGTCCAAGTCACACACACATTTTGTCAGTGATGCATTAGTTTGATGGATGATCTGATTGAATTGGTTTTGATTCAGAAATTAAATTTCTGATTCATATATGACTTTCATATTGGTATGTATATATGCTTGCATTTAAATTGATTTGAGAAGTTAAAAATCGATAGTAAAGTAATTATTTCTTAAGTTACTTTAGTGTGCAAAGCTCTGTACTGGAGGCTCTTATAAGTCACTAATCCTATAGCTTAGCTTAACTGTTAAGGAGCAGAATAGGTACTTCTCAACATATTTAGCCAGTGCTGCATTATCAAGTCAAAGGGAGCTCGGGACAGCTCATTGTTATTTATGCTGGACAAGTGGGCACTAATTGTATGTAATCAATGAACTGTGG
Organism: Sinohyriopsis cumingii; assembly: GCA_028554795.2. Taxonomy (NCBI): domain Eukaryota; kingdom Metazoa; phylum Mollusca; class Bivalvia; order Unionida; family Unionidae; genus Sinohyriopsis; species Sinohyriopsis cumingii. Next base: position 24,209,707 of record CM068842.1, on the reverse strand, counting down.
AGGAAAGAAATAGTACTATTCCATATTCCTTGGTTGTTGGTTGTTTGCTTTGCTTTATACACAAAGTTTATAGATTAGGAGGTTAAGCAGGTTGTCTTTGTATTGTGGAGGGAACTACATAGCTCTAGCTAGAGGCTGAATATTACTAAATTGCATTTCTTTAAAGAATGTTCAAAATCAAAATACCATTAAGATTAGATTACACTTTTCCAACAGCCACCTACTTACAATATGAGACGGATCTGATCTAGGTTTACCAGTAACTAAGTTGTAAGCATTTATTTACTAGATTTACATATATTTCTCTAAATTCATTGACGCTTTATATTATTAATGTTGAGCTTGCCAGCCATGGAATATTTATTTGCACAATTGTAGTGTGCTCTCCAAATTTCTTTTGTCTTACAGTGACTGTTATGATCTGCTCATGCTACATCAGCTAGCATGTCATTGGATACAATAAATGGACGTACTTGATTCACTCTCTATTCTTGATTTTTAAATATTGTTATTGGATGATATAAACTAGGTGAACAGTATCCAGCCCTCTTCAGTCATTTGCTTTTTGCATATAGGGAACTGCAGCAGTTAGTCGTCAAAGTGGGTCTTCAGCATCAATCTCCCCAATGGGCAGACAGCAAGAGAAACCAATGATGGTTCTGAAAGCAAGAGAAGATGGGAGGCCAATTTCATCTGCCACCAGTATACCAGGCATTGCCTTGGCCTCTGGTTCAGGGGAAGCAACCCAAACAACACCCTACCACCTGCAGCGAACACAGTCAGGTCCACCTGGGTCTCAAGATGGTATGGTTACTTTGTGCTGATTTTGTTATCATATTCTATAGTGATATTGCCATAATAAAAGCTATTGTAACAATAAAACCCATGCAATCACTCAGAATTTTAGTTTTAAAAAGAAAATAATTGTGCAATCAAGAGTTAAAAGTGTTTAATTTCCTTTTTCATGGCATTATTGGGTTGAATCATATACATATACCTTTGTTGAACTGTCCAGATTATGGTGTGTGTGCATGCGACCTCCAATTTTTGTTCGACATCAAGTAGAGTATGTTTTAAAGTAATCATGTTATGAGTATTAGTACTTTTATTAAGAGTATGTGAATGAATGCAGGTACACCACATCCCTCGATAACTCATGCCCTGAAAACTCACGAACCCACTTTCAGGCTTGGATCCCATTCTTTAAAGCAGAAAATAAAAAAAATTGATCCCTATTTGTTGAACTTGAAGAAAATCGTGATCAAAATTGGTAATGGAAACTTTAATATATCACTTGTTTTATCGTTAGAAATGGTAGATAGGACCTGGAAATTTTAATGAACATTATGAAATATTAACTTTTAATAAGAAGTCATATAATTTGTTACATTTTCTTTGCAAACAACATTTTTAGTACACCGCAATTACATAAAATTTGGAAGCCTAACACTACTGTTTGAATAAAAGAGGGAAAAGTTTTACCTACATACCATGTTCCTTTATTTTAAGCATGAAATAATTTTTAAAAATGAAGTTACTCTTTATTTGCAGACCGCATGGTTATGGCTAAAGTAAATGTTCTTGGTGTTTAATGCCATTTTTCAGCACATGATAGGCTATACATGGCAGCCAGTATATTTGGTGGAGGAAGACCTCAGGGGAAAACCCTGGGGAAGAGCCACCAACCACAAGAAGCTAATGGCAAGCTATCTCATGTACCCATATTGGCCGAGCCTGAGACTCGAACCCAGGAGAGAGGTGAGATGTCAGTGATCTTTAAAGTCGAGTGCCTTAGACCCAAGTAAAGTAAAGCAAATAGGATTCATATAATAACCATTAAATTTCAGAACATCAAATGATCCAATACTGTTTATAATGCAATCTAAATCCTAAGTATGATTTCCACTATCAGTGCTATCTCAATTTTAGACAGAAACTGATATTGTTAACAATTTATATCTTTGATTATACTTAAGGAAAAGACTTTCAAAGAGCAGAAAATTCATTATCTGTGCAGCAGTTCAGCAATACCCAATTAGATGTAAATACTGTTTAGTTAGATACATATGAATTTTAACCTGGAATAAAGTAAAAATAGAAGTATACAGAATTCTGTTTTAATGTTCATATATTGTTGAACATAATTTACTATTTAAAAAAAACTTGATTCCCATGCTGTATTTTCTGAGTAAGATGTAATGGTAACGATGGCTAAAAGAAAAAATCTGGTCATGTCACTTGATATAATTTCTGAGAAATTTGTGTTTGTCCATTATTTTGACCATTATCTTAGAAGCTGCAGTGGCTGAATGGTTGGTGTCAGACTTGAGACCAAATGGGTTTTGTTTTTTAAGTAATACCAATTGACCAGTCTGAGTCAGCTACCATGGTGTATCCATGGGCGATGCACATTATTTTGATTGCTGGGCACTAATTGAGTTTCTGTGCTGTAAAACACCAGACCATCATTAATTTATACTGGGTCCACACCATATGCACACATGTTTGGTTTACAAAAGAAATCAGAAATGAATTATTCTGAATAATTCTTAGTACATATTGGGAATATGATTTTTTCTAGATTCGCCAAAACGGGTTACTCAAGAAGATAAGAGAATCTTTAGGAATGAAGCTGAGGTTGATTACCAGTTGATTACCAGTTGTACAATTTGTCAGAAATTTTAGTCTGGCCAAAAATATACATTTGGCAAATGTTTCTGGTACAAAACATGAGTTGCTGTACACATTTTCTGATAGTTTGCCTGTATCTGAGACCTTTTGATTTGTGAGGTACCTCATATTTGACCTTGTTTCTTTTCTAGATTGGTAAATGAAAGAAATAGATTAATTTTAATCACTTGAACAGTTTAATGTCAATTTCTTGAAATAAAATTTTATAATGGATTATTGACAATGATGCACCGAGCATGATCAACTTTATTGTAAACATATTTTTGCAAATTCATTTTCTCTGCACAATTCATGAATAGTTTGCAGTCATAAAAATTTCAGGATTTATGGTTGACCCACTTGTGGGGCCAGCTTTAGTTTTGTAGTGCAATGTTAAAGTTTTTTTTATTTATTTTATTTTGTTTTTAGATCAATTATCAATTCCAAAATATTTTTAAAAATGATTTTTGAACCCTTGTTAGTGGAATGCCAAATATTTGAGCAATAGTTTGAACACAAACTGAAGACTTGTAAATGTAGTATATTTTATATAGAAATACATCAATAAAATTTACATATATTTAGGGAATTACATTTTTGGTTGCATATCGCTAACATAAATCTTAAACGACTCTGTCCTTGGGCATAAAACTTCGGAATAAACAGCTGAAAAAAGTCTTGGTCCCTTTTAACTTTGTATAATAATGATAATGCTATTATTAATATTAATAATATTATTATTATTGACATTGTCCCTAAACTTTTTCTCATTTAATTAATGAGGAGAATTCTTGATTATAGGTTCCTTGAAACTGGCAGTCTCCCCAGAGATGACCAAATCAGTGAAACTCATAGATGACATGTATCAGTGGTGTGAGACGGCAAACGAAGTAAGTTGAAACTAGGACAGTAATGGGTACCCAGTATAGGACTTGAGTACTCAAAGTGGCAGACTTGGCTTGGCCTCTACTACGTCAAATTGCAGTAACCAACACATTATTTCTGGCCAGGGCAGAGAAGATGCCTACCCACCTGTGTCCCCCATCTCAGAGAGTTTTTCAAGTTTGAATCCAAACTTAACCCCCCCCCCCTTTTTTTTAATTGGGTAATCACTTTCTTGTTGGGCTTCATTGCTTCGTTTGTCCTTGTATAAAACCTGCTTTGAAAAGGAATGGTTTATGATAGGTGAAAATAAATGTCTATTGGGGCTATGGTATGCTATGATACATCTGTGGTTGGAGCTACAAATTCTACCTTCTCATTCTGTTTTTTTTTGCTTCGTCATGCCCAAACAAACACTTGAAAAAGTCTGTTAATTCATACTGAATGAATGCTGCTTTTCTAATTATTGAATGAAGCTCCCATTTATCTAAAGTCCATTAAATAGAGCATTTGAAATAAGCACCAGATTACTGGCCCAGTGCTGATGGTTTTCAAGATGAGTAAAAGAAAAATTGAAATCTAGTCAAACCAACTTATTTTGACCTTGGTTATTTCAAGAACCCATGTATGTCATGCATTTTGGTCCAGTCCCTAAAAAATTCTTCTTTGTTATACTAATTTTTCCCCTTTATCTCGACCCCTGTTAAGTTGATAACCCTGTTATGTCGGACATAAGTTTCTGTCCAGAGTAACATATGGACCTTCTTAATTTGATGAAATGCAGCTTTTAACATTCATCTCAGAGAAATTTTGCAAGAAATGATTCTGCATTTCTGCTATTACCGGTACCTTGTACCGGCAAGGATGGTAAAAGTTGTTACAAGACCAAATTTTACTGTTGCAAATGCTAATCGACCAATCTCATCAGTGGTTTATCACTTGCATAGAGTGGAGAAAATTATCTTGTAAACAATACTTTAGAGTAAGAAAATTGAATGAATGCGTTTCTGACCTTTACATATGCTGCGTTCAAAATGGACATTATTACATGTCAACACCACAACAATATAGTTTGTCCCACACAACATCGCGATTTTGAACTTACCTATAGCTTGGTAAATTATCAGGTTAACATCATTAAACGCAGCTACAAATACCTTATTTGTTTTATACAATATATTTAAAACAAATTCATTAATAGTTAAAGTGTCTCCATGCTTGGTGTGAGTGTAATCCTTCAGCTTCAGCATGGCTAGATCACATGACTCACAATAATCTATAAAGAGAAACCTGCAAAATTCCAAGCTTAGATCCCCCCATCCCCTCCACATTGGTTATTAATTTATTTTGAACAAGAGTAAATAAAAGCACCAATGGTATTGTAAAAAAATAATCCATAGCACCCAGTATTTTTAAAAATGAAACATAAAGAATAGTGTTTTCATTTGTATTGTTTTTATTTTGAATATCCAAGTCTTGCAATACTCAAAGAGATTAGCCAACTCTCCTTATGGTGCTATGTTCTTGCTGATGGTCACTGATCAAAGTTGGGGGCCCCGAGTGGCCGAGTGGTCTAAAGCGCTCACCGTTCCAGATCACTGCCATCTCACCTCTGTCTGCGTGGGTTCAAGTCCAAGGCTTGACTAGCGTGGGTACGTGGGAAAGCCTGCCAGTAGCTTCTCGTGGGTCGGTGGTTCTTCCCTGGGTTTTCCAGGGTTCTTCCTCCACCAGTTATACTGGCCGCCATGTATAGCCTATCTTGTGCTGAAAAATGGTGTTAAACCCTAGAACAACAACAACTGATCAAAGTCGGAAGGAATATGGGACTACAAATGTATGAATGAAAAAAGTTGGCTTCTAATTGTATGAATTAAATAAGTTGGCTTTATAGAGAATTTGATGTTGAGACAGTTAACTTTAAAGTTAACTGTAAAGTTAACTTTAAAGACTTGAAACACAGTTTACAGTTTGTTGGTACATGAATACTGACAGCCCTGTCTTTTTCCAGTACAGAAGCAAATTTTATCGGTAAAAACCGGCATATAGTGGTGTAAAGGAACCTCTGACAATCAGAAAAACAAAAACAATTGATTTTCAAGCACAATATTGGTCAGTTACATTTTGCTGCTAGTAAACTCTAACAAAAGAAAATACTTTAAAAAAAAAAGAGTATAGTCCTATATGTACATGTACTCCAATTGGCTTAGATTTTGGATAGCGTCAGAAAATCATTGTCTTGCTGATGCTACCAAAGGGATGAGGCTATTCACGGGAAATAAAAACAACTTTAAACCACTGACATTGTTGCAGTAACTTATTGTTGTAAAAATGTGTGACTTGTTACTTAATCTCATTTAAAACACCGCCAATATTTTTTTTGCAACCAGGCATGACAGAATTATTATTTTTATTATGATTAAAAATGCCATTTGTTTTTAGAAACAAAACTCCTCATTTTTGTTACTTCAGATGCATAATCATTGTTCAGCAGTAAATTTATCAGCTTTACCCTGACATCTCAGGACCCTGTTATGTTGGCGATTTTTGAACCCCCCCACCCCCGATGTAATCGTGATAATCAGGTTTGACTGTAGGTCCTTGTGGCAAGCTCAGAATGTTATGAGCTGATGAAAAGCAAATATGGAGGACCAGTAAATGTTTTGGATGACCAGTAATTTTTATTAGTTGTTAGTCCTTCAGGCTGTAGAGAATTTAAGAAAAAGGGGTACACTAGATATGTGATGATATTTTAGCATTGTTTAATTGTTTTGCGATTTTCATGATTGGGTTTGAGATAACATAAGGTTAACTTTGTTAGCCTTCACTGCATTTGATGTTTCATTTGGAAATAAAAAATATTACAATATATTGTGGCATAAAATAACCCAAAAATTATTTTAAACAGATGTTAATGGACCAGACTGACTTTCTTGTGGTAGGAGTTTTGGGTCTACAAGGCGTGGGAAAATCCACCATTATGTCCCTGCTAGCTGGAAACTCCCCATCCGACTCGTACAGGTAAAATATGTCAGCAGATCTTGGTCTGTGCAGTTTTTTGGGTAGCAATCAGAACAAACAAGATAAACCCTGATCTACCAGTGCATTGTATGAAGGTAGATAAAGGTCTATATTTTTTGCAGTTGGACTTAACTTACAAGCAAGTGGTTATGGTATATTCAGCATTTGACCAGAGTATGCACAGATTGTGTTGTCTATATTACACTCATGCAGGTGAAGGGTGCATTTTGAGTAGACCAATGTTTGCAAAGTCTTTGTCTCTAACTGCACTTTTCTCACCAGGTGTAACTTTCAGCTCAATAATATGAGTGCATTCTGCCTGGCTAATTCGCATATTTCTTCTATATTCCTAAAGCACCTAATTCATGTGCTAATATCCTGAGTCATACATCAATTATTTTATTGTGATTTCACTAATTTTCGTGAGGTACCAATTTTCATAAATTTTGTCATTGCTCATGAATAAAATACCCAATGAAAAATTTGCCACATATGAGAAAGAATCCTCCCCCTGCTTACTGTGTTTCATTCCAGGAGATCAACAAAGCTGTTTGGATAAGTCAATGTAATTTCTGTAATCTGGTATCAAATATTAGCTATTACATACTTTTGTTATACTTTAACCCTTAAAAAGTAAATTGTCAAGCATGTTATATTGTGTTTTTGCTCATCTATCTGTATGGTATCCGTTAATTGTAATTTACACTCACTGCCTTAAATCAGTATGTTGTGACATAAGTAAAAATAGAGAGAAACAAGAAAAAAACATTTTCTGTTCGATGGTATTACTGAAAGAAAGAAATAATAATAAATGTTACCATTACCACCAATTCGGCCAATTCTGCATGATACGTCATTTCTGTAAACATTGGATCACATGTTATTTTTTGTCAAAAATTCATTTTGTATCAAGAAAGAAGGATCATACTTTAATTAAGAAAAGTACTATTCATAAAGTGTACAGAAATATCCCACATTTTGACTTGAAATGCATATGAAAATGTGATTTATAAATGTTAACATGAAGACTCACTCCTCTACCTTCTTGAACCTGTAACGCAGAAAATCCTATTTACTATGTATCTGCTAGAATCATACAAATAAATACATTTTATAAAAGATGGAAATGTATACCTTAAAAAAATTATGCATCTTAATCCAAGTTTCCAATTTTGCAAGAAGTTGTCCCACATGTACAAAATTGTCTGCTACCCAACATGTAGGCTTGCTATTAGAATGGGATTCTCATGAAATTTCCCAGCGTATAGTCTGTTTCTAAATTCTTGGTAATTTTTCCCCGTAAACAAGACGTTGTAAACACATTACACCCTATTCATTGTTGTTTCTCTTCTACATAATAGCTTATTTTTTATAAAATGTTGAACTTTACTAATATTTTTTACAAGATTGATTTAATTGGCTTAATATTGCTTGCATTTATTGGCATTGTTACATTGAATTTTGTAAAACTAGTTATAAACCTGACCTAATTACTCAACTGAACTGCTGACAAACAGTCCAGAGTAAAGTATTTCATATATATAGCCCAATGGATAAACATTACATCTTTTCAAAGCTGTGTGCAGAATTGGCCGACATAACGTGAGTCATGAAAATACAGGAGTGGTATCGTGTGTGTCCAAAATCAATATTATTTTTTAAAAAAATATTTTGGTGACAACTGCCTCTTTTAAAATGGTAAGCATTACAGTATTTTATTTTCATCAATCGGTTGAATTCGGTATGCGTTTTGCTTCAGTATTGGAGATGGAAACCTTAGGGGTGCAGAAATGCCAGACAGCATTGTATATGAAAATTAGATTTAATACTTATCGAAATTGATGCTTCTTTCAGGTGAAACTTGTGAAAAAAATGTAAACCCTTGTCAAAAGCAAATTTCATTTTATCCATGCATGTTTAATTCCAATGAACCACATGACTGTAAAATAGAACATTTGTAGGAAGTACAATAAATCCAGCATTCTCAGAGCCAGAGATAATTAGGTACAGTCTTTCACATAGAGCTGCAGTTATCCATTCAGATGCTTGATTGATGAGGTTTTAAGGTTCACTGATACAGTACACTGATCTTCTTCCTGATGGTCCATGACCTATTTAGAATACAAGTTGTGGGCCCCAGGTAGCAAAGTGATCTACGGAGATCACCTTTACTAGTCAATGCCATCATAAGGCTCTCTGCATGGGTTTGAGTCTTGGGCTTAGCCAATGTGAAAATGCAAGAAAACCTGCCAGTGGCTTCCCATGGGTTGGTGGTTCTTACCTTTGATTTCCTGGGACTTTTTCACCACCATTTATACTGGCCACCATATATAGCCTTTCATCCACTGAGAAATGGCACTGAACAAAAACATAACAACGTCAGCATCATATCAATTTTGGAAATATGATATGAATTCTTATCTCCATTGGTAGTCTTTATTTATTTTAAAGTCTAGTGGTTGAAATTGGCTTGCACATAAGGCAGGGTCAAAGAGTTGAGTGATGCCATTGTTTTTCAATTTTCTTAGCAACTTTGCATTTTGATGGGCTTTGATCACATCAAATGTTGACACTTCTTGCTAATTCCATTGAGCAAAGGGCACCTGGTCACATGCTTGCTTCACGCAGAATGATGACATTATCCAAACCATTGGGAATCTAAGTTGAATTTTACAACTCTTACACCACTTATTTGAGCCATTGAAGTGACCTCCATTAGTTTTTGGCATAGTTTTTTTCTTTTGTATCCTTTATTTTTATGAATTTGTAGCAGTTAATGCAAAAATTGAAAATCTTTAAAAAAAAAAAAAACCTGGCAAAAATTCAGACCTGCAAAAAATATAAGTATATAAGTGGTAAATTACACAACAATATGTGTGTGTGTGTATATATATATATATATATATATATATATATATATATATATATATATATATATATATATATATATAATAAAGCAATTTGATATATCAATATAGTGTTGTATTTCAAATTGTGATCCATTTATATCATATTAATACACATGTAAATGTGGCTTCTTATTACTCATAATATTTTCCCCCTAAAACACTTATTTGTTAAGTTAGATTTTTAATCTTGTATCAAAATTTGGCACAGAGATAACTGAATCTTGAGTCGGGTGAATAATATCCTTTTGTTTCCAGAGTTTTGAACAGGATGTGAGTTTAGATTTTGACGTGAGTGATCCTTTAAATTCAAATTGACTTGTTCTTCAAACTGTCAGACAGGTGTAAATCATGATCATTGTAATAACATTATGGATTGGAGAAAACTCTTTCTCTCATAAAGCTGTCATACAAATACTGTATTCACTTTGTGTCAGTCAAATGCTGACATGTCATAAAGCTGTCATACAAATACTGTATTCACTATATGTCAGTCAAATGCTGTCATACATCTGTCAAACAATGTATTGACAATATGTCATTCAAACTAAAACATGTGCAGATATCTTTGGACCACTTACCAATAACATTACTGTAAAAGGTGTAAAATGTTGTGCAATATTTTGGAAGACATGAAGTTTGTCACATATTTATGCCTAGGGTCTGGCACCTATCCAACTGCCACAAAAATATCATATATGGATTAAAAACATCATGACTTCAACATTTGTCATAAAGGTTTGTTATTATGTACCAAATAATTAACACTAATTTAAATGGGGTAAGTGCCATTATAAAACACTCCAATTTTATATGATGTGCTATACTATGAGTGGTTGCATATGTTATGGTGATAGGTATGTGGACATAATTTACATTAAACTTTGGATGGAATATGAAAGTCAGACATTGTGAACGAATACAGTTAATTGTAAATGACATTACAATTAGTGCTCTTAATGAAAACAAATTCTTGTCATAAAGTTGTGTTATTCTGATAGATTGAACACATATTTGTCATACACTTTTCATGTTTTTGGTAAAGGATGCCGATCTTTTACATTTTTTCAGTGGTAAATATGACAAATTGTTTGCTTGTTAAAACTTCATGATTTACACTAATACAATCTCATTTCAGAAGCTTTGTGTTTACACCACAGAGCAAAGATGCAAGGGAAATCTGTGACCACCAGACTAATGGATTAGATATATTTGTTACCTCTGAAAGAATTATTCTTATCGATACACAGGTATGTTTGTTATTCATTATGTAAACCTTCATTATACTGATGCCCCTGTTGTAACATTGGTATAATTATGGCTTCCATTAAACTGGTTACATTTTATTTTATTATTGCTCCTGTTATTTATTTAACTTAAATTTTGTTGGGAAATGAGAACAAATTAAAATGTGTTTAAACATTTTTTTTATATTTCCTGCACAATTGTAAGATTGGCCCCCAGATGACTGAGTGATCTAAGGTGCTTGCCTTTACAGATAACTGACATCTCACCTCTGTCAGCATGGTTTTGAGTCTTGAGCTAGGCCAATGTATGTATGTGAAAAACTTGCCAATAGCTTCCCTTGGGTCAGTGATTCTTCACATGGTTTTCCTGGGTTCTTCTTCCACCAAATATACTGGCTGCCATGTATAACCTGTCATGTGCTGAAAAATTATGTTAAATCAACAACAACAACTATTAGAGCATAATCTTGTCAGAAACCACCTAAGTATATGATGTCTTTAATTTATAATTGGGGTCACTTTTATGATGTCCCTGTATAGCGTGGTAAAGCTGGATCAATGTATTTTGCATGATATTTCAAAAATCTACTGGTTTCATTTTTGGTTACATTTGTACCATATTTAGCTCTACTAGTCAAAGACCAGGAGATCTTATCTGAATCAGTGATGGACATGCATCCATCATCTGTTGTCCATCTGTCCAGTGCCTGTTAACAATTGTTTATTATAGCTACTCGTCCTACTCGACTTATGCTAAAAGACTTTATAACTTGTAGATGGCCTTAAATGAAATGGTGCTGATCTGATGTTGAACATGGCTGACATAGCAGACATCTTGAAAATATTGTTATCCCTACTCCTTCTGAATGGATGGTCTTATCGCATAAGATTTAAACTAAAAGACTTCTTGTGATATATAGCTGGTTCTAAATGAAAATGGTATTCCTCAAACATCCACTATGAATTCCATAATAGCCGTGTTAAAATCTTATCATTATTCCTCATGAACATTGGTCATATTGACGTTGTTTTCATCATCATAATATTTTTAATGGCTTTAGATGGTCTTCAGTTATACTGGTGCTGATCTAATGTCCAACATGGCTACCTTGATGGCCATCTTGAAATTCTTGTTATTGCTACTTATCCTGAATGAATGATGACGTTGACATTGGTTCTTAAAAAGACATCTTGTGACTTGAAGATGGTCTTAAATGAAAATGGTGCCTGTATGACATCCAGCATTGGTTTTATTTTGAAAATCTTGTCATTGCCAAACCTCCTGAACGGATGGTCATGTTAAGATGGGATTTTCACTAAAAGATTTCTTATGGCATATTGATGGTCATACATGAAAATAGAGCCAACTGACATCCCACATTGCAACCATGATGACCATCTTTAAATTGTGTTATTACTACTTCTGTTTAGATGGTCATAGCAATGTGAGGTTTTAATGAATATCCTCTAATGACTTGTAGATGGTCATAGCAATGTGAGGTTTTAATGAATATCCTCTAATGACTTGTAGATGGTCATAGCAATGTGAGGTTTTAATGAATATCCTCTAATGACTTGTAGATGGTCATAGCAATGTGAGGTTTTAATGAATATCCTCTAATGACTTGTAGATGGTCATAGCAATGTGAGGTTTTAATGAATATCCTCTAATGACTTGTAGATGGTCATAGCAATGTGAGGTTTTAATGAATATCCTCTAATGACTTGTAGATGGTCATAGCAATGTGAGGTTTTAATGAATATCCTCTAATGACTTGTAGATGGTCATAGCAATGTGAGGTTTTAATGAATATCCTCTAATGACTTGTAGATGGTCATAGCAATGTGAGGTTTTAATGAATATCCTCTAATGACTTGTAGATGGTCATAAATGAAAATGGTACTGTACTGATAACCAGCATGGCCACCATGGCCATTTTTGTATATTTTGTTATGTTTACTTTTCCTTATCAGAAGGTCATATTAACATGGGGTTTCACTAAAACTGTTCTTGCAGTATTTAGTTGTTCCTGTTGTAATTAATGCTGGACTAATCTCAGAATGGCTGCCTTGAGAGTCATCTTGAAAATTTTCTTATGGCCACTTGTCCTGAATCGATGGTTGTTTCCACATGGATTTTGCACTAAAACACTGTTTGTAGCAGGTTCTGAATAAAGCTGGTACTGGTTTGATCTCCGTGACAGTCATGGTGGGCATCTAAAAAATCTTGCTATTACAACTCTTCTCGAAGGAATGATGGCACTGACATTGAGTTTGCTGTATGTAATTAGTTCTAAATGAAATTAATGCAATCTGGCTCCAGTGTTGCTTGTCCTATTGTGAACAAGTTTAAAAACCAGATTTATTTTGACCTTGGGGTGAAGGGAAAGGTCACTCCTTGTATTTTTGTACATCAATGAGCCTAGGAATGCAGGTACTTGAACATACACAAATACATTTTGACTAGGCTTTGTTTTTTTGTTCATTTTAAATAAGTTGATAGAACTCTGACATTGATTCCAAAGTCAAAGGTCTTGACCTTGGTTTTTATTTGTGGTGGCTTGTGAGCATGCTGACACAAACATGTAAGAATAGATTTCTGTCAAATGCATCATGTTGATATATCTGAAGAATATCTCGAATAACGCCACTGATATAACATGTAGTTTTATTTTTTTAAAATAAATATGGGTTAAATAAAGCTTGGTAAATGGGTATACCTTTACCAGAGATCAGTCACAAGTTCAGTGATCTTACATTAGTGACATCATGTTAAAGGTGAAAAGCCAGGCTTTTGATATGTTACTTTGCTAATCATATAAATAGATTAAATTGGACACATATGAAAATATCTTTGTCTTGTTGGAGTTTCTCAAGAATATCGAAGCGATGTTAATATTCAGACATTCAAAATGATAGAAGGTGGGAAGAAATGGATTTCTCATGAATTCCTGCAAATTCTTTTGATCCATACTCATGTTCTGATAATATTACATATTATTTTATATTTAAATCTACAAGAACTTGTGTCATCCATATTACTTAGTAGTATGCCATCTCAGCTGAAATGTTTTATGAAATGAAGTGACAGTTGTACTATCAAAATACATCTGTGTAAATTTCAGTTTATTTAATAAAAAGAGCCAGTGTGTATCTTACTTGTGTCAGAACCAGTATTGCAAATTTTAGAAGTTCCTTTCACTGTAATGGTAAGATACAATGTCTTATTGCTTAATAATTTTCAAAATGCTGATAGCTGTTTTCCAATCGTACACTTCTGTTAGCATTGGCAGCAGATCACTTGTTTGCACTGTACACCTTGAGTTTCTGACCCACCCACTTTTACTTCCATATAATAACTCCCTTTATTATTTTTGGATTTCATCCAAATTTGGTATACAGCTTAATATTGATGAAACATTGGCTGAGTTGGATTGTGGGCCTTTGCATCATCTTGTAGCAGAGTTACAGCCTGTAATTGTTAGACCCACTCAGCTTCTTTTCAGCACAACAAATCCATTGATTGGTATTGATTTTTACAAAATTTGGAATGCAACTTGTTATTGATGAGACCATGCCTGAATTTATTTTGTTTGCATCATAATTCTTTATTCTCTGCTTGTCTGACCCATCCACTTTCATTTCCACAGAATGATTCATTTAATTTGTGCATTTCAACCAAATTTAATATGCAGCTTTGATCGTCATCACAGCTTGTCTGAGTTTGATTCGTCAGCATTCTGCATTATCAGTGTATAGCCCATGTTTGTCAGACTGAACCACTTTTGTGATGTACTTGGATAACTCCATTTTTCAGATATGAAACAAATTTGGTTGCAAGTTTCATGTAAATGAGACCTCAGCTATATTGGATTGGTAGTGTTGTTTATGTAGAGGTTTAGCATGTAATATTATCGTTTGGCAGAGTTATGGACTCTTAACAGAGTTGTGGTCCCTGATTGTTGGACACCCACCTTTTTTCATCAAAATAATTATCTTAGTTTTATATATTGCTCTATATTGGTGTGCCTTAAGAAGATTTTAATTATCAGCTTCCTGTATTGTCATGTAATGGAGTTATGGCTCCTGAATGTTGGGCCCACATTTTGTATGCAGTTTTTTATTTACGAGACCATACCTGGATTTCATTGTTACTGTTGTGTGTGATCATTATGATCTTCATTTATAAATGTATTTTATGCAGCCTGTTTTGAGTGCATCAGTCATGGAACATCTGATTCGACATGACAAGAAATTTTCTACAGAATACACATTTGCTGAGAACTGCGTGGAAATGCAGGTACCTATAATAAAATCATACTTTAATTATCATATATTTTAAAGTTTTACTTTGAATGTATGCCTGCAAGGTGGACAAAGCTAAGTAAGATAAGGTTTCAGTAGGAAATGTTAAAGTGTGCATAAATAAAATTTTACTCTTTGTAATGAAAGAACTTTTATGTTAGTCATGATTTTTACAGAGATTAAAATGTTGAGATTCACAATGGTGTTTGTTTTCAGTATGTAAATGTGAACTTATATGTTTTTATATGCTTTTGATTTACTTTTCCTTCTTTACCCAAAATTAGGGTTGTTCCGTTAAAACATACCTGGAACCCAGGGAAGGCACTTTTAAAGTGGATTACTCACCCATAGATGCAACTTAAAATTTTCTTATCATTTTAATATGAACTCTGAACCATAGTAGCCTGGCATATGTTTTTTTAAAAACTGCCTTCCCTGGGTACCATGTATGCTTTAATGGAACAGCCCTTACACAATTGAAACTTAAAGATCTTAGCACACCTGATAACCAGTAAATCTCGTTCTGAGCAATCAATGCAAGTTAATTCAACATTATCAAAGGGTCATATCTTTAAAAATTGAAAGGTATGTAGTAAATTTCACAATCATGACAAAATATGTAGAATTACACTAAAATCCAGCTGTCTTTGTTTCAGCATTTAGGTTCAATGATTAGGGTTTTGCATTTTTTATGTGAACAAGAAAGTGCCATTCATGGGGAACTATTGTTATCAAGTACCACTTGTGTTTCTATGAGTGCCAGTGATGATGTTAGCAAATGTATACCACTTATATTTAAGTCAATATCAGAGATACTATCACTTCTGCAGTCATAAGAACTGATTTGCATGTTCAGCTTATGGAATAGTTCATTTCCATACTCAAAGTAGGTAATTATGACTTGCTTTTTCACACTTCAGTGACTGTGTACACTTTTTATGGTTATGTTAATATATAGAATATTGTTATACAGTCATCAAAACAATATCTGCACAATCCTGAGGAGTACTACACCATCATGCTCATAGTCATCAAATTTTCATGCCATATTTATCATGTACACTTTCATGATCAGATCAGTTTCTGGGACACTTATTTGTGCAGTCATAAATCTTTATAAGTGCATCTATCCTAAGGAGGACTACACCACCATACCAAAAGTAGGTCACTGTCCTTTTCATGCTGCAGTGATTGTGTACATTTTCACATGAAGGCAGTTTCCTGGATACTTTTACAAGAACAGTCATGAAAATAAACTTTTGTATGCATACTGAATAGTGCCATGCTGCCATATCAAAAGTAGATCACTGAGACCTACTTTTTATGATGCACTGATTATGTGTACTGTTAAAGTTTAGGTGTCCACTTTTACTTGAACATATGATACCTTTTGTACTTGTATGCATCCAGAAGAGTACTTCACCACAATAGCAAAAGTAGGTCTCAATGACATACTTTTTACACTTAAACCATTATGTACATCTTTGATGTTATAGGAGTTTCATGCACCTTGTTGCTCATAGTCACCAAATTAAACACTTCCTTTGAAAGACAGCATTACCATTTCAGTGGAAAGAGTAATTGTGACTTTCATCAATGACTTGGCTTGTCTTCATTATCACTCAGAACTTGAGTGCTGATAAATACAAAACTTCTTTTTTGAATAAATATGCACAGATGAGCTATACTGTCATTTGACAGCTTCTTGTAAAGTTCCACACAGTAAACACTGACAGCAATTTCCAAGTGAATTATTCATGATGTGATGGCTGTCATTCACTATAGCTATACTTGTCATGTCAGTAACTTCCACATATTTGTCCACACTTGAATGAACTATTTCCAGGATAATTAAAAATCATGAGAAAATGTGCCCAATTAAATGAATATAATATAGGTGGCTTTGTTCAAACTATCTTGAAAATGACAGTCATTTTGCGGTATGCAAACATGTATCCTCTATTTGGATTAGATTTAGTCAGTAGTCAAGAGTTATAATCAAGATCATCTTTAAACCTCTTAATGTTGTGTGTTTTAACAGTCACTACAATTGGCTGCCTTCCTGATGACTGTGTGCCATGTTGTCCTTATAGTACAAGACTGGTTCGTGGACACCAATTTTATGCACTTTCTTCTGACAGCAGAGATGCTGAAACCAGCCAGTCATTCTGCCAGCCATGAGAGTGGTACAGGACAAGAAGATGTCAATGAGTACAACCCTCATATAGGTTGATGGACCAGATTTGTTCAGATTTCACAGAATCAAAATATCATCTGTTTCGAAATAGAATATATAATTTGAATAGTCATTTCATAATACAGTGAGCTCTTTTTTTCTGGGTATCAAATTATGTGGTTTTACATTTTCACCGAACTAAATTCATGAATTGGGTAAGGGTTCCTATTGTTTCAGCAAAAGCATTATTGTTTGTTAGGTGTTTAAATTTTAAAACTTTAAACTAATGTAGTGATATTATTTTTATGTGATACATATAAAAATTTTGTCTTGGTCTTGTATGGCATCGTTATGTTATCTCTGATGCTGTGACAATATTTTAGCTGTGTAATGTAAAAAAAAATCATTAAATAAGTTTGCCTTTAAAATGAAATCCAGTTATATATGTGGTTATATGTGACATGGTATGTCATATTAGTGCCATAATGCAGTCCAAAAGGCTGTGCATATCTTCTGCACCTAGTTTGCTATATATTTACTGTCTTGGAGAAAGTTCAGTCCCTCTGTGTTTGACCATTCTCTTTTATCACATACAGTTTATATCACAAGTAATAGTAACAAATTGTATGGTCTTAAAAAAATTAGTATGAAAGTATAGTTATACTGGTCAATTTAAAATTTTTTTTATATTAAAATATATTTAAAGGGAAACAACTCAGCTTTAGATAAACTATTAGATCTTTTAGTAGTTATCTCCCTTAGATATTGTTCCATTGTTAATAACAATTGAACCATTAATAGAAAATGGTTCTAAAATGAAATTCCCACATTAATTCTCAAACAATGTTTCAAAAAGTAACAAAAAAGCAAATTTGGGAATAATTTTTTATTAAGATTATTTAGAGCAGTTGTAAAATGGACCACAAATATCAATATTTCTTGAGTAATGTTCTTCCATCCAATCCTATGTACATCACTTCACCCCATAAAGCCATCAGTGTTTTCAGTACTTTGATTACTGTTTATTATCTTTCAGTAAAATACATTGCCAGTTGCGGTTTTACTCAGCCAAGCTAAGTGTGAAATCAGTTGGGCTTATTTTTTATTTTTGCATTTTAAAATCTAGCTAGATATTTGTGTCTATCAACAATCTTTGTTCAGTTACTTAAATTAGGTCCAAGCCAAGCATTTACATTTTATTTTTTTGATCTATGGATGAATAAATGCAAATTATCTTTGACAGTATTTCTTCAGAACAAGGCAACAAGGGCAAACTTCAGTGCTGAGAACTACAGCATGATGAAGAAAACATACAGTAAAATTTTTGAGTCATCCAAGCTGAAGACCAAAGGTTAGTGTGCAGGCTCAGTCTCTCAAAAGATTTTATTGAGTTTATGATTTACAATTATATTTTGGCTTAGAACAAAAATGGTTTAAATACTTCATCCACTTTCACACTTGATTCCAGTCTTTCAATACGTTATGGTAATATGGAGCACTTATACATGTATTTAGAAACACCACTATAACATAAAAAAATAAATTTGGATGTTACACAAGCATGTTGTGGCTTCTTCCTCTGTATCCTCTACACCATTTGTTTATGAATTTAACCAGTGTTGCATAACATAAAAATTGCTATGTGCCTTTTAAATCATTGCTGCCTGGAAAGTCTTTTTATATTTGCCTGAAATGGGGTTAGTAAAACCATTTTAGGTTTTGCTTCTGATTGGATCCAAACACATCTGTTTCTGAGATTTTCCTGGAACTGGATGCTCTGGTGTATAAAAGTTTTTTTTTCTTCAAATGACTACAAGCTGCACTTGAAACAACAAACTGAAACTTGTCATGATTTTGGTTATTTACTTGCATATGTTAATGTGTTTAGTACATGCATTCATGTGTAAGACTAAGATTTTCAGGAGAGCAGTTGATTTTTATTTGAATTTTACATTAGTTCTCAAGTCCAATTAATATTTTGTTGTTTCTTGAGTATGTTTTATGTTTGCTGGTCCTCTCTGATAAATAACTTGCTTGGGTGTTGACATCCCACTCAGAAGTTTCCTTCTTATTAATATCATGACTAGTTAATTGCAGGATTCATTGTCGACACTTCCTATTTTTAGCAAGGTGCTCTTTAAAGTCGGTGCATTTTTTTTCAGTGTGTGTCAGCTATAGTGTAAGCGTAATCATCGAAGTTTAGGTACATGTTTTGGATTACAACTCTTTTTCTTCAAGTAATACAATGGAACCAATATGCTGTTATTTTGTTAGAAATCAGAGCAAAATGTTTTCTTTAGCTATTGACAGATGGAAAGTTTCATCGCAAAATATTATCAGGCTGCTGCCCCAAAACATTAAATTCATGGTCCCCAGCATAATTGCAGTATGCCATGGTTTGTGTCATGGAATGTTCAGAAGTTCCAAGGTGCAGAATTTCATGTTACCCAGCATGCTCTAGCAATTATTAGTCATATTCAGCTACAACGTTTGGTCAGCTTTCTGAAATTATTTATATGCATCATTTTAATGTTCTTATTGCCTTCATCTAAAGAGTTATGTCCCCTTTTGGGTTCATTACTTTGTGTGAAATTTTCAGTAGGTGGACTATAACCCAATTGCTCCTTTACTTTAGGTTTCGTTTCCATGGCAGTGGGAAAGCTCATTCCTGCCCTGAGCACTGGAAATAAAAGTTCATCTAATGACATCAATCTCTTCTTGTTGCCTCAGACTGATGCACCTAAATTAGAGAACCAGCAAGGTAAGGTGTTATTTTAAAAAAAATATTACTTACTTGATTTCATTATTGACCTGTGTATTAGCCACACCCAACTGCAAACAGTGTAGACCGAGATCTTCCATCATATAATTCATCATTGGACTAGAGTCTAGGTGAACAGAATAGACACAGATCTTCCATCATGTTATTCATTATTGGACTAGAGTCTAGGTGAACAGAATAGACCCAGATCTTCCATCATGTAATGCATTATTGGACTAGAGTCTAAGTGAACAGAATAGACCCAGATCTTCCATCATGTAATTCATTATTGGACTAGAGACTAAGTGAACAGAATAGACCCAGATCTTCCATCATGTAATTCATTATTGGACTAGAGTCTAGGTGAACAGTGTAGATCCAGATTTGCTACCACATAATTCACTTTTACCTTAGAGTCTGGGCAAACAATGTAGACCCAAGTCTGCAATCAAACAATTCACTGTCTTGTCTGAGTTAGACCCAGATCTGGCATTACTTAATTTGGCTTGCATGGGTATGAGAAATCCTGCCAGTAGCTTCTCATGGGTCAGTGGTTCTTCCCAGGTTTTTCCAGGGTTATTCCTCCACCAGTTATACTGGCTGCCATGTGTTGCCTATCTTGTACTGAAAAATGGTATTAAACCCTACAACAACAACATTATTACATAATTTACCATCAGGTCAGCAAATTTGTATACTGATTAGATTTGGAACTGCCATCATATAATTCCTGGTCAAGTGAGAGTAGCATAGACTCAGATCCGTCACATATTTAACTGTCAGGTGAGAGTCCATATGAATAGCATGGACCCAGATGTAACATCACATGATTTACTCTTGAATCAAAGTCCATGTGAACAATATAGATTCAGATCTGCTATCATATAATTTACTTAAAATCAGAGTTTATGTGAATAGCATGGACTTGGATCTGCCGTCACATAATTCATTGTCAGGCCAGTGTGTATTTGTGGTTTGGATTTTTAACATAGCTTTAACAATTTTTCAGTCATATCGCTATGATGTCTGCATTTTGGCAGTTTATAGTGATGTCTAGCTCTGAGGCATCATGCCTCAGGCATGTAGCATCATGTCCTGCCCAGTCACATTATCATGACATCAGGTCAACCAATCCTAACACTAACATCTTAATGCTGAGCACCAAGTGAGGCAGCTGCTTGTACCATTTTTTATAAGTCTTTTTTTTGACCTGGCTTGGGTTTGAACCTGCTACCTCCCACATTCAAGGCAGACATTCAAACCACTTAGACCACTAAAGGACACACGTTACTAATTACACGGAAGAACTGTGAACCAGTCTAGAAATGGGTGAACAAATAATAGAGTATTTGCGGGTTTGGTGGTCCATAATTGGGTAATAATGAAAATTAAAATTTTAGTAAAAATATCTTTTGAGAGCTTATCGTATATGTAATTTTAAAAAAATATAGACAAATTTCTACTGATGCAATTTTAGTATTTTTACAGGCTTGACTCAGGAGTACTCAATAATGAAAGTAGCACCTGATTCATTTGGTGCAGAATCAATAACGTGTGTTTCATGCACATGTAGATAAACAAAATGCCGTGGCTCATATGGTGTTCTCCACACATAAGCTTGCAACCAAGGTTAGATGTGCATGGAGAATTATAGGTCTCATCATCAGCACCCAGTCATTTTAAGCTATTGAATTTTGAATATGATAGTGTTTCCATATGTTTACTATTGGAGTTGAATTAGTACTGTGAGTCCTGGAGCGGTCAATGTCAGGTCAGTGTTTATGTGTACAGTGTAAGCTGAAATCTACTTTTAGACAATTTGAACAGCACAAACCCAAATCTACAGTCAGATCATTGACTGGTGAATCACAGTCAATGTGAACAATGTAGACTTAGATCTACCATCACAAATTCACCATCAGATCAGAGTCCATGTGAACAGTGTAGACCCATGTCTGCCATTACACAATGCACCATAAGATCAAAGTCTTTATGAATAGTGTGGACCCAGACTTGGTACATTATGGAGCTGCAGAGCAGGATCTACACAGTTGAATGTGCCTCATAAATGGAAAAATCAGGTACATGGTCTGATTATACAAGATGCTGCTTTCTTTCTGACAATGTCCACAATCTGCATGGCTGGGGCAATAGTTCTGAAGCTTTCAAATCAGTCAAGATTTTGTTTTTGTAATGCTGTTTTTCATTTATACTGCTCCTGCAATTTAAGGTACCTTAGTGTAATGTTGTCCATTTTATAATGCAGGTATGATCATGGATTCTGTTTCTTTGGTTAGTAGTATTTCTGTCTATAAAATACCTCAGTAAATGGTGATCTCATATAAGGCAGTCGTTTATGACTCATGAACAGTGTTATGGTAAGGGAGTACTGTACTTAGAATTTTAAATTGGTGCACAAAAGTCTTTGATCACTGGGAAAGACCATCTGCAAACAGCATAGACCCTAATCTGCTATGATGCAATGTGCCAGCAGATCAGATCTATGTTGTTCATTCTACTGATTACTCCTAACAGACTGCATGGACCCAGATCTGTCAGTGCACTAAATTACATCGGATCTGAGTCTGTAGTTTGCAGTGGAACTCAATTTATAAAAGATAAATAATTGGTATTTAAAAGAATGGGATCGGTTTTATCCAATTTTCAAAAATATGATGCTTTTATTCAGTCAAATCTTGATAGTCATGAATGGCCTTAGCAAACGCAGGGTCTGACTTAGATCATTTTGGCAGGGGCCCCCTGGATTAACATGCAGGGTCCTTTGTGAACACGGCATTTGGAAATAAATTTTTAAACAAGTTTTGTAGGATATTGAACTTGAAATTTTCTTCCATCACTTTAGAATTACTTTCTTTCTATACATATACTTTTAAAAATTACCAACGTGTGGGGCCCCTGTGAGAGCGGGGGCCTGATTGGTCCAATCGGGCTAAGGCAGATCCTGTAGACAAAGCTGCTGAGGGTCCCAATCAGATCAAGATAGTTGTACAAGCTGCTAAGGATCCCAGTAAAATCTACATAGTGGTACGAGTTGGTGAGAATCCCAGGCAGATCTAGATAGTGGTACAAGCTACTGAGGGTCCCAGTCAGATCTAGATAGTGGTACAAGCTGCTGAGGGTCATAGTCAGATCTAGATAGTGGTACAAGCTGCTGAGGGTCCCAGTCAGATTTAGATAGTGGTACAAGCTGCTGAGGGTCCCAATCAGATCTAGATAGTGGTACAAGCTGCTGAGGGTCCCAGTCAGAACTACATAGTGGTACAAGTTGCTGAGGGTCCCAGTCAGATCTAGATAGTGGTACAAGCTGCTGAGGGTCATAGTCAGATCTAGATAGTGGTACAAGCTGCTGAGGGCCCCATTCAGATCAAGATAGTGGTACAAGCTGCTGAGGGTCATAGTCAGATCTAAATAGTGGTACAAGCTGCTGAGGGCCCCATTCAGACCTAGATAGTGGTACAAGCTACTGAGGGTCATAGTCAGATCTAGATAGTGGTACGAGCTGCTGAGGGTCATAGTCAGATCTAGATAGTGGTACAAGCTGCTGAGGGCCCCATTCAGACCTAGATAGTGGTACAAGCTACTGAGGGTCATAGTCAGATCTAGATAGTGGTACGAGCTGCTAAGGGTCATAGTCAGATCTAGATAGTGGTACAAGCTGCTGAGGGCCCCATTCAGATCAAGATAGTGTCACAAGCTGCCAAGAGTCCCAGTAAGATCTAGATAGTGGTACAAGCTACTGAGGGTCTCAGTAAGATCTAGAAAGTGGTACAAGCTGCTGAGGGTCCCAATCAGATCTAGATAGTGGTACAAGCTGCTGAGGGTCCCAATCAGATCTAGATAGTGGTACAAGCTACTGAGGGTCCCAGTCAGATCTAGATAGTTGTACAAGCTGCTGAGGGTCCCAATCAGATCTAGATAGTGGTACAAGCTGCTGAGGGTCCCAGTCAGATCTAGATAGTGGTACAAGTTGCCGAGGGTCCCAGTCAAATCTAGATAGTGGTACAAGCTGCTGAGGGTCCCAGTCAGATCTAGATAGTTGTACAAGCTGCTGAGGATCCCAGTCAAATCTAGATAGTGGTACAAGCTACTGAGGATCTCAGTCAAATCTAGATAGTGGTACAAGCTGCTGAGGGCCCCATTCAGATCTAGATAGTGGTACAAGTTGCTGAGGGTCCCAGTCAGATCTAGATAGTGGTACAAGCTGCTGAGGGTCCCAGTCAGAACTACATAGTGGTACAAGTTGCTGAGGGTCCCAGTCAGATCTAGATAGTGGTACAAGTTGCTGAGGGTCCCAGTCAGTTCTAGATAGTGGTACAAACTGCTGAGGGTCCAAGTCAGAACTACATAGTGGTACAAGTTGCTGAGGGTCCCAGTCAGATCTAGATAGTGGTACAAGCTACTGAGGGTCCCAGTCAGATCTAGATAGTGGTACAAGTTGCTGAGGGTCCCAGTCAGATCTAGATAGTGGTACAAGCTACTGAGGGCCCCATTCAGATCAAGATAGTGGTACAAGCTGCTGAGGGCCCCATTCAGATCAAGATAGTGGTACAAGCTGCTGAGGGTCATAGTCAGATCTAGATAGTGGTCCAAGTTGCTGAGGGTCCCAGTCAGATCTACATAGTGGTACAAGTTGCTGAGGGTCCCAGTCAGATCTACATAGTGGTACAAGTTGCTGAGGGTCCCAGTAAGATCTACATAGTGGTACAAACTGCTGAGGATCATAGTCAGATCTAGATAGTGGTACAAGCTACTGAGAGTCTCAGTCAGATCTAGATAGTGGTACAAGCTGCTGATGGTCCCAGTCAGATCTAGATAGTGGTACAAGCTACTGAGGGTCCCAGTCAGATCTAGATAGTGGTACAAGCTGCTGAGGGTCCCAGTCAGAACTACATAGTGGTACAAGTTGCTGAGGGTCCCATTCAGATCAAGATAGTGGTACAAGCTGCTAAGGGTCCCAGTACCATATGCTGAGAGGCCTGGAGAAAACTGTAGATACCTGGTTAACTTATGTTAAGTCACTGATGTGTGACCACCTAGACATCAGGTTAATTAGTGTATAGTCAGCCATGTGGTTAACAATATCAAGTCAGTGACCATTTAGACATCTTGTTGACTAATGTCAAATCACTGAACAATAAGACATCTGGTCAACTAATGTCAGATCACTAACTAATTTGACATTGGGTTAATTAATGTTAAATCACCTATCAATTAGACATCTCAACTTACCAACCAGTTTGACATTTGGCTAACATTGTCCAGTCACTGACCAGTTAGACATCTGGTTAAGTAATATCAAGTAACTAGCAAATTATATATCTGTTTAACTAATGTCCAGTCACTAGCCAGTTAGACCTGTTGTTTACTAATGTTGTCAGATTTGTGAGTTGAGTTTGAGTGCAGAAATGTCTTTTTTGATTTTGGGAAATGGCCTTTTTAATCTAAGTGTCAGCTTGAGAGGATTTTAACAAAGTTTTGCTCTAATTTCAGATGCAATTTTGACACTTCTACCAGATTACAGAGGGTACCCCAGCTTCCTAAATCATATAAATTCTCTGCGGAGTCAGGTATTAGCCATTCCTAGAGAGCAACTGACACATACACAGCTCTCCGAAAAGAACTGGTAAGCCATAGGAAGAGTGTAGTCCCAAAACTATCACATCTGTAGTGAATACCATTTTTATATGGCAACTGCACCAGCATAACAGATGTTAATTTTCACTTTCAGTCCACTTTGGCTGCTAAGTTATCTTTTTATTAGTGACAGCCCGTCTGATGTAAACAGTAACTGCAATGTAAATGTATCATATTTCCTCCCACCCCACCCCAGCTCCTGGCTCACAAGTTCATGTCAGTTACAACTTTATGATTAATCCTTCAGACCATACCTTGAATGTATGCCTATAGCTGCCATTTGGACCACCTCAGTTATTATGCAACCATTTTTCATTAACAACTCCTCAGTTAATCATATGGTCCTTCCAGTCATAGAAATAGCCAAGTTGATCCAAATAGATTGTGTTTTTTGTGTGTGAAGAAATTAACAGTGAAATAAATGTATGCTTTTTCTACAAATTACAATGCTGATGTATTGGAGGCTTATTTTTGCTTTGTAGAAATAGCCATGGTGGAAGAAAGTTATGTGTTTATTAAAAGTAGATTCTTAGAAGTCATAGACAATTTATGAATTACTTATCTTAAGCAATACCCCAGTGATGTCTGATCCTTTTCTCAGCCATTAACAACAAATGTTTGCAACACTGCTAGCATTACAGTTGGAGAATCACACATAATATATTCTTTTAAATTTTTGCTTTTATTTAAGGTGATTATCATCAATTTTATATGTTTCAGTTTTCACTGCAAATAATTCTTATCTCATTTTTCATGCAATTTTAAGTAATTTTGTCACTAAACAGTCTTTTTTATATATAGTATGGGTTACTTTGTAAAGGATAAAAGAGTGGTGGGGTGTGCAGATGACTTGAATGTATTCTGCCAGTCTCCTATAAATTGATAAAATTACTTCTTAATATGTATTTAGCATGGAAAGTGACAAATTTAATTTAAGCCCCTTCTTTCCACATGGTTTCTGTTCATTGATGGAAACAGCAAAGGTACATGTACTCAACCAGTCAGTGTTAGACAAATATACCAAAAACAGTACTAAATGTAATTGTACAAATAAAATAATTTGTAACTAATTAATTAGCAGTCCATATGCCTGTGACTTGCACAGAAAATAAAAAATAGCGTTTCCTGCCTAAATACAAGTCTTAGATCTAGACAACAACTTTTTGCTTATCTTGGATAGTGGTTCTTGTACAATGCAGACTTTTGATTTGTAACCAAAGGTAACAGAAGAGTCAGATAAGGGTATGCAACTCTTAGTATTTCAGAAATCATCTATAAAAAGTGAACTTTAAGAGTTTTGGTATGTTAAAAGAATGGTTCAGATATTAGAGTTTGGTCAAATGGACATCAGCTGTATTATTACTATTTTTATCCCCTCACTCTTTTAAAAAAGTGCTTGGAACATTGCAATGCTTTCTTTATGTTCATTAACAACCATTGGGTAGATATTCAGAAAACTTTGTAATTACACTGCCCCAGTGGTAGTCATCTGTGAGATGTTATTTTACTTAGCTTTAGCCCCCAGTGTTTCTGGGAGGAAATCAAAGGTCAGATGTACTAAAACTTAAATTACAATGGAATATTCAAATACTTATTGACCAAACTTCATAAATGCAATTATGGCTGGAAGATGCAACAGATTTCTATCATGATTATTAGGTCACTATGTTGGGATATGGTTGTGTGGGTGTAGGAAATTTGTTTCAGTTTGTAAAGGGGTTGGAATTTGTTGTACAACAGTATGCAGATTTTTTTATGCAAGCTATTGAAGTTGCAATATTTATTATTATTTCTCTTCTGTAGGTTTCACTATGCAGCAAGGACTTGGGATGCAGTCAAGAAATCCCAACTTATATCTGAGTACAATCGTCTGCTCTCCTGAACTTGAGCTCTGATCAGCCTTCTTTGGAGGACACAGTAATTCAGCAGTGGTCAAGTCATGAAAGAGCTCCATCGGGTCTTTGCATAGATTGGTGATGTGGTCAAATGTTATGGAAGGCAGTGTAACTTCCCTGGCTTGAAAATTGCATAGTATCACAAGAAGCTTTTGTTACATCAGAGAGAACAGTTGACCGAACTGTTGTTATACAAAAAAAATTGATAGCTCCAACATGTTAAAAATTTTACAGAACATCTCAGTTCTCACTGATAATAGAGCAATCAGCCAAGCTGTGAGGTAAATATCAATTGTTAGTGCTGAGAAAAAACAAAAAATATTTTTCTTACAGCAGATTAGGTGTAGAATATGAAGTATTTCAAGCAAATCAACTTCGTATGGACTTGATTTTCAAATGAACATAATTGTTTTACAAGGTAATTGAAAAATAAACATCACTGGCCTTCATTTCTGTAGTTGTTTTTCTTTTCATGGTTGAAAACTTCTTACATATATGAAGTCGGTTTAGGCCGAGTGCTTTCAAATTGCTTGTATTTTAATTAGGCTTGGTATTCTGACTCAACTCTACATTTAATTTCAAAACACCACTGACTGTGGGATTGACTGGCATGCCTTCTGTGTTTATCCTGCATGTACATCAGACCACATGGGGCTCACATTATTGCTTTCATTGTACCTATAAATCAGACCGCTTCGGTGGCCTAAGTGGTTAGAGCATCCACCTCAGATGTGGGAGGTCGCAGGTTTGAACCCTGGCCAAGTCATACCAAAGACTTGTAAATATGGTACTAACAGCTGCCTCTCTTGGCGCTCAGCATTAAGGGGTTGGTTTTGGGACTGGTCAGACTGGTGTCAGGATAAAGTGACTGGATGGGACATCATGCAACATGTCTGTGGCATGGTGTCCCAGTGCTAGACATCACTATAAACTCACACTGCAGACATCATAGCAATATGATTGAAATTTTTTAAAGCTACATTGAATATCCATATCACACCCACTCGTCTCTATAAATCATACATGTATTATATAGGTAAATTGTCATTAAGAATGTGAGCCCCTAAATCGGACTCACTTTCAGCATCATTTTCAGGTTCAAAATCACTCAATGGTATTTCTAGTAACATTTTTCCAGCTCCAATAATATTTACTTCAAAAATTTAAAAATCATTGTCATCATAGCTATCATCAGCCAGTATTTGTGAAATGAAATCCATGTCTAAAATGAACCATGTTGGGAGTTGGCCTTTTTTAGGTAGCCTGTATTTTAAACATGCATTTATTAAACTTCCTTGATGAATGTACGGTTAAAACTATGACAGAATGCTTGTTCCAGTGCCCAATGTGCCAATCAAATTTAGTAAGCCAGCCATTTATGTCAAGTTAAAGTACCCAGCTGACAAGCCCCTTAGTTAAATAAAAATTGCATACTGCACAAAGTAGATTTTTATGTGTGTACTAATTTGCAGGAGTTCTCATACATCACTGCTCTCCAAGTGCAAAAATTCATACACTTGTGCAGCCTTGCATCTCTGCATGTCACTCACCATCCAGCAGATTTGTAAGTATCTTTGTTTATGCAGCCAGTAGGAGAAATTGAACTTGTATAAGGATGATATGATTTCACCCGAGTGTGAAATGTAATCAGTAAGTCCTCCTTTTGGTATAAATGAGCAGTTTTCCTATGAGAAATACTTAAATACTGAGTTTAAAATATGAATATTGATCAAGCTATAGTGATTAGAGAGAGAAGAATCTATACAACAAAGGTATGTAACTTATCCCATGCCCAGCATTTGAAATTCATCTTAAAAGCAGCATTAATCTATTGGATGGAGGTCATAGTGACCCGATTTTGGTTATAATAAGATTGGTCTCACAAAGACACATCTACAGGCAAAGGAATGATTCTGGGAAAAACAAAATAAGGAGCTAAACTCAAAACTTGAGCCAAGTTTGACCAACAAGGGTAATGCTATATGCCCACATTCTTGAAAGGGAATTGTGCAAATCGCATCTCTGAGAACATGCAGTAATTGTATTACATATCAAGTGGGCAAAAACTCCTGTGCATCATATTAGCAACATCCAGAGCAAAAATGGAAAAGTTAAAATCATATAATTCATAACATCTGAATGGAGAGATGTCTTTGAAAGTTACCCAACTATGTATGTGACTTAATCACAATTATCAAAGATAACTGTGTAGATTTTTTTTTGGTTTTTGAAGGGTATCTGTGCTACAATGAAAATCAAATCTAATTGTCACTAGTTATTTATTACTAGTTTGGAAATGAAGTTGACCATGTTGCTGAATTTTAATTGTTTTCTGAAAAGAAGGTAGAATGAAATAATTCCATTTCACAAAGAAGAGAATTTAGTCTGTCCATTATTTTATGTTTGTTCAATTGACTCTGTTAGTTGAATTTCACTTTCTGTTTGTATAATCATTCAGTGCATACATTATTTCATGATGTATTTCTAGATAGCACCTTTTGTCACTCCTGACAAGCACAATCCATGAAATAAAAACCCAGTCTTAAACAAAATATGTCACAAATACCGAAGCTAAACACTGACATCAACAGCCACAAACAGTGACGACAAAGTTTTAAGAAAGTACCTTGGTGTCTGTTATGCTTGTAAGTAAACACACAAAACCTGAACAAACAAGGAAGTCTAAAAAGATTTATTTTTATTTCTTTTGACAAACTTTGCCTTTTTGTCATTCTTCATGTACAAATTTCATCATTTCAGATAGAATTAAAACTATTTCTAGCAAGTAAATATTTACAACAAAAAAACCCCAAAATGTAATGATAAAATGCAATTCAGAATTTTCTTATAGTCGTGTTAATAGTAACAAATACCAGGTGGTATTTGGATTTCATGGAGAAAGAAATTTCTGATTTAAAGTTACAGATCAAAGAAATCCTGATAGCACAAAAAAAGCCATCACATTTTCATTTTCTTAGATGATGAAACTAGAGCATTAACTTACAAAAAAACTATCTCAACAAAAATAAAGAGTTGTACATTATGTATCCATCACTCTGCAACTGCATTATCAAAAAATACAAATCAACAATGCATGTAAGATAACTCAAACTAATGTACAAACAAACATCTCCCTTGCTGTTTAGCCAACCTCTCAGTACAAAGTAAAAAAAGAAAAAAGAACCCCAACAGCTTAATCAAGGGTTTGGACAGGTGGATAGATATGCACACCGACATCAAAGTAACAGCTATGTCCCAAGTCTACACACCAACATGGTTAGAACCTGTTATGCTTTTCTACCAGTACATAAATAAAATACTGTCTCTGTTGCATAATTAAAAATCGACAAACATTATAAAATTGCATGCAAAACATTAATATAAATTTAAAAAATACACTGCAGCACAGCTGTGTTTGTAGGGGTTTCCAATTATAATATACACTGAAACTGTCTTATGCACATTTAAAATGCACTACAGTACAGCTGAGTTTAGTTAAAAATTTATTATACATTGCAGCACAGCTGCATTTATTGTCTTTTAGCATTTTAAACAACCAAACTTGAAAACACAAATACATGCATTATAGACAGGTTTATCTGGAACTGAGCTAATTTTCATGGGCACTGCCATTCTCTGTCACTTGGAACATCAGCCATTACACTATTGCAAATTCGTCTGTTGCAGCATCAGCTGCTTTGTCTGCTTTGTGTTTACATTTACTGTTTCTTGATTGTACATTATGTTTTTATGATGGATATAAAAGCAAAGTATAAAACAGGTAGTGGAACTTCCTGTACAGTCAATGGATGTACGAACAACTCAAGAAAAATAAATATAAAGAAAGAATCCTTAGGTGAAACATGCCAATAAATCCACAGTGAATGTTCGTGTTTACTTCATCATCTTCTTGTAATAAAATTCATGAAGGCGCAATATCTGATTTTTCACAAAGTGATCATCATACTGAACATCTACAAACTTGTGGTCATCTTCATTATGCAAAATAAAAAGTTTTCACTTTCTCAACCCTGTGCAAAACATGGTTAATTGAACTTGTAAATAGAACCCTCTGCCTCCTTTAACTTTTTTACATTTCCATTTTCAGCCTTTACATCATATTTGCAACTAGCCAAGAGTTGCTTTAACACTGTCTATTTAGGATTAGGAAATGGACTTTTAAGTTTTAGAAGAGTATACATGGTTCCCATGCTACTAGGAAATCGAGAAAAAGTCGCGAGAAATGATAATTTTTTCCCGACCACGAAAAGTTCTGGAATTTCGCAAATCTTGATGAAAAAGTCGAGAAAAACTCAGGAATTTTCTGCCACCACTTGACGCCCAAAACAATCGCGTAACAGTCGTAATTAAACTGATCTTGAGTTAAATTTACCAACTTCTAACCAGAATATTCAGAGGGTGCACTGTATCTGACTTACATTTAATATAATTGAATTTTTCTAAAAAACATTAAAATGGAATTTTTTTGTTGATATCACGTGACTAATGGACTTCCGATGTCGCCTGAGATTTGTAAAGTCACTAGTAATGCAACTGGTGAGTACCGGGTCAGGTTTCATCACTGTCATAGTTTCATCTAGTCTGTCAGTAGAATAAAGACGTAATAATTGCCATTTCTGAGAAAATAAATCATTTTCCTATTGATTTCATGCAGGTATGAGTCGATATAACACAAGTTTAAATTTTCTAGGCTCACTGGTAAGCGACTAGCATATGTTGCTACAACACGGTGGCAGGAAATTCCAAATTTTCGATATGCAATTGCAATGACCCCACACCCCAACCTAAATGTCCAAATATGAAAAATGGGGGGGAATATTCGAAGGAAACCCGGATTAGAAAAGTGACTGCTATTATTTTTAATGGTTGAATGTCACAGCTGAAATGAGAAATTGTTGTCCCTTGTATTATATATTATAAAACTTTTTGAGCCCCTGTATCAGTCCAGGTTTGGGGACTAGTTTAACAAATTACAAGAAGACAAGTTGATTTTCAGAAAATTCAGTCCTTATTTATACAACAGTATATAATTTTGAAGGTCTTTTGTCAAAATTTAAATCAACCCTTTTGAAAATGTTTTTAAAATGATGGATTTTTAACCAGATTGTCTTGAGGAGATTAGGTTGTTTGAAAAATCTTGTTTGGGATTTTACTGGCACATATAAATTCAGGGTTAAACTTTCTTTGTTACAAGACAAGATTCTAATTATTTGCATTTATTGCTTTTTAAATACTGTAATAGGAAATGTTTACTTTCTATAAGATGCACACACACACACATATACATATATATATATATATATATATATATATATATTGCTATAGAATTCTTTAGAAGTAAAGGTTTGAAAGGAAACAACACTAATTTATTTTCATTATGTTGTTCCCACTTAGCAACATAATGCAGGTCAGCAAAATAAAGTTAGAATTTTTATTTTGTACATTTAAATGACTTTACATGTCAGATTTAAAGGAATATAATCAAACTTGTTTCATGAGATACATTTTGTGGTTTTGTACGTGCTCATTCTTGTCAGGCTTAGATGTTTTGGAGAGCCTTGAAAGAGAACCATTTTTAGATTTAGAAAATGCATGTTTTATAATCTAAAATGTTCTTTAATTTCATTCAGTAATGGTCAGATGTGAACCTTGAAATTTGTTATTTCATCCTGGAAATGACCTGGAAATTTATCTTTAGAAAAAGCATGGGAACCATGAGTATGTCAATTTAAAATCGCACCAGGACTTGTACAAAACCATTTCTCCTCCACTGACATGTACAGTCCATAGTCACTTACATTATATCCATTTAAATTTAACAATTGTTTTGCTTTAACCACACTGTCCTGCCCATGTTTGTAATTTTGCTGCCAATAAATTTTGAAGGTAAATGATCCCTTGTGAAGTTGATGCAATCAGCTGTCTCTTTAATGGGTACTTTGTGTGCACTGCTAGCTGTAATTCTCAATTTTCAAGAGTCTCTCCACAAAGGACATTAATACTGACTGACAGTTTCATTTTGCAGTTTATTAATGTGATCTGCATCCAGGCATATATACTTGTGAAAAAATGTTAAACGTTTCCAACAAAAACGATAAGCTTTGATGACTGCTATGATTTACGGTTTAAAGGTTCACTTGTGAAACTTTTGTTCATTGCTGTTCCATTAATTTGAAGTAAAGCTTTATGTGGTGAATTGTCAACAGCGGTTTTAAACTCTGCCTTTGTCAAATAAAATGGTGTGTTTCGGGCAATAGGCACTACTTTTCTGTCATCTTTAATAGGACTGTCAACAATTTTTAAAAAAAATTTAATATTTGCAAGGGGTTTCGGCTCAACATTTCTCTTCGTACCTCTGCTTCACTTAGCTGTCTTATCAGTACAAATGACCCCAGTAAAATTATTTCTCACAGCATGTTCAATTTTCCACAACAAATCAGTGACATGAATGCACGTGTCCTTTCCCTGCCATACATGTACACCACCCATTCTCAACAACCCCCTCCATGGTACAAATAACGTCAGCTTCATTTACTTTATTTACTGACTGCGATGAATATTTCTCCTTTCATGATAATTTTATGCTCAAAGTTTAATGTATTGTACAAAATTGCATCCACATTTCCACTCTGGAGGTAGTTATAACTTTGTAAGCTTTTAAAGTTCTTCATTTCTTTCCCATCTACTGCTTATGTACATGACGTGGCCACTCATGTCGTCAGTCCATTCATTTATATTGCAAAATACATCAGGCATTAAACATCATACGTCAGACATTTCGTTTTACAGTGCTTCACAGTAATGTAATGGCAGATGCAGCAGTGGTGCTCCAAGCAGACTCAATCGATTCAAAGGGTGATAACTGAAAAAGTCTGTCTATACTTAAGAAACCAAAGGTTGCTTTTACATTTTTTTGGACAGATCCATGAAAAAATATATAATCTGTTTGACATAGACTTTGAGATAGTAACTGCTTATTCAACATCGTGTTCATGCCTTGTCAAAAGCATAAAGTAAATGCTTGCAAAAAATAGCTTCATTAAAATATTTACATTTTAGATTTGTTTACTGTGTTGACATTTTTATGTCAATATTGATACAGTTTAAGCAGAGTGCCTTGTTTAGCATCCAATTTAGCATACAGAAATGCTTGTTATACACTCATCACTCAAGCAAATACAGTAAATATATCATTTCCTAATTGTATAAAATGTGAAATCAAAAGATACAAAGATTTCACTATTGACTGAATATAACTAGCTGTTAAATGTTGTCAATATTAAAAAGGGGTAAAAGCCAGTAAAAAATTAAAATAGAATAAGTAAAATTGAGCAGGCATAAAGATACCTCCAAAAATCTTGAATTAAAATGAAATGCTGATAAAACAATAAATAAACTGGAATAACTAAAAGAATCATTATTTTTTTTTACCCTGGTCTGCATGTTGTGTGTGAGTTACAATTTAAACATAGCTAAATCTCAATGACTTGTAACTAGTTCATTAAAACATCCAGGATTACTTTAAAAGGTGACCATACAAGTCCAGGAAGATGCTTAACAAACTCTCTCTCTCTTGCAATATCAAACTTGATCCCTGGATTCCCTCATTTTAAGAACATACCCTTCTGACCTTGAAAATTATGTACATATAACTGTTACAATCCACAAGTGCCACTTATCTTTTCATTGGCCAATATGAGACTTGGCTAACTGAAAATGTAAGAAATGGAACCCAGTAAAGAAGCATTTATCTTCTAAATTAAACTGAATTTCACAATTCATTTTTTTCTTTTCA
Source organism: Sinohyriopsis cumingii (assembly GCA_028554795.2). Lineage (NCBI taxonomy): Eukaryota > Metazoa > Mollusca > Bivalvia > Unionida > Unionidae > Sinohyriopsis > Sinohyriopsis cumingii. Next base: position 24,174,376 of record CM068842.1, on the reverse strand, counting down.
ATCTATGAATCGGGTATTTTTCACAGGGTACCAAATTTTGTAGATTTTGTGGTCACTACAAGCCGTAAATTTAGAAACACAAAAAACTATGATCATTCCATAGAAACAATAGGACACCTTACCCCAATTCATAACACTAAGTATCAAACAAAATGAATATTTTGAAAACAACAAAAATTCAAATATGGGATAGACACTCAACTGGCTAAAAAATAATTTCAACTATCTGTTTAATGGGTAATAACAAGCCTTTCAGAAACTGGGAACTGTTGTAATCATATTGGCTATAATCAGCACCATTTTTTATTTAGGTCTTTTGGTGAAAATACCATGTCGACATGCTCAGGAGAAGTAGTGATAGCAAGATGGCCATATTATGCCAGATAAGCATCACTTTTACTCATGACCAGCTCAGTACCACAAGAAGTTATTTGGCAAAAAACTCCTGCCAATACATAGGGTTGCCATACATTCTCTTTTTTTCCCCCCGAGATGTTCTCCTTTTCAGTCCTTAAATCTCTATACAGATAATGATCAAGATACACCCACTCTCAAGAGCATCCTCATTTTTTCAAAGTTCAAATCTGGTAACCCTACGATATGATCATTATGGCACCCATACTGGAGGTCAGATAGATGCAGTTTTCATTTATGACCAGCTAGCTATCATAAGAAGTCTCTTGGTGAAAACCCATATCGATATGACTTTCCATTAACAAGAGAGTTGCTTTTGTGGCTATAGTCTATGTCAGATCAGTGCCATGCATAAACCCCATGTCTATATAACCATTCCTCCTGGAGGAGTTCCAATAACAAAATTTTCCAGGTGGTCACTGCAGAGGTAGCACCATTTTCAGTCAAGTCCAACTAGACAAAGTAAGGAATCTTTTGGTGAAAATCCCATGCTGATTTTGCACAGAATTAGTAGCAATAACAAACATTTTCAAGACAGTTTTGTTGTATTTTAATAAATGGAAACAATTTGGGCTTTACAATTCCTTGTTTGTGTTGGTGCCTCTTACATTTTGGTATACCAATTCTGTATTTCAATTTCATAAATTTAAATATTCATGATTGACGGGACAGGGCTATCTAAAAACATAATTTACACCATTCAATCAATAGGGATATATACACAGTATCATGGGTGATTTATGCAAAGTTTGCTCTTCTGATCTTACAAGGTTATGCAGTCTTTTAATTCCATGCTGCAGTTCATCAGATTCCGATATTTTTAGTATGATTGATATTTTCTTATTATTACATAACTTAAATGAAACTGTCCCATTATTTTATGACTGCATGCAAAAAATGATATGCTTTTCAATACATTTTGCTTTCATGTCCAAACCATTATCTCTGAAATCTACTGGGAGATGGCAGCTTTGATCAAGTGTCCTGTATGGCTCTGCCAAGTCACTCTGACCTTTCATTCATGATATTTTGAGGTCTGATTCTTACTTTCAAAAACACACTCACTTTTTATTGTTGAATTTAAATTCTATCTACAAGAACAAAATAGTGCAAAGGTAGGGAGATACATTTTAGATTAGTCATTATAGAATTTTTTCACATTTAGCAGTTAAAATGTGTAGTTCAAAATTTGTTGCACTGTTGAATGTTCCTTGTATTAAGACCAGAAATGTGTCCTTTTTTTTTTCATAGATGCCCCTCCCAGCCTCCACAAATAAAGTCCAACAGGGGCCATAATGCCATAAAACTGTCCAAGTTAAAAACGGGGCCCCGAGTGGCCGAGTGGTCTAAAGCGCTCTCCGTTACGGATCACTGCCATCTCACCTCTGTCTGCGGCGGTTCGAGTCTAGGATTCAGCCAATGTGGGTATGTGAGAAAGCTTGCCAGTAGCTCCTCGTGGGTCGGTGGTTCTTTCCGGGGTTTTCCCGGGTTCTTCCTCCACCATTAATACTGGCCGCCATGTATAGCCTATCGTGTGCTGAAAAATGGCGTTAAGCCCCAAAACAACAACAACCAAGTTAAAAACATTGAAAATAACACTTGACCTACGTCTTCTTAACTAAATGATGTGAGATCCCTGAAATCCTTCAAAAGTCACTGAGCAGAAAGTGAAAGGCAAACCTCTCTAGTCAAACAGGGCCAAAAAATGTCCATAACAATTTGCTGGAAATAAGTCAGAATTTAACCTGACCAAGTTATTTTTAATGTAAGCCTCATATCAAATTTCAGTTCAATTCTTTTTGTATGACCATGTTCCTATTCAAACAGGGGCAACAAATCATTAAATTTGTCAGGAAAAAGGTAAAATTCTAAGCCAAACTGGGTCTTCTTAATTAAATGGGTCATGCCAAATTTGATTTCAATCCATTAAATCCTTCAAAAGTTAGAGCAGAAACAAAATTTGTGATACACATTATATGACCAGGGAAGAGGCACAGGTAACACTAAACACCCTCTACACAGATATTGCAGGGATAAAACATTCACTTAGAAGTATGTTTGAGAGCTGCCAGTAGGTTTCTGTGGATCAGTGGTTCTCTGGGTTCTTCTTCCACTAGTTATACTGGCTGCCATATATAGCCCATCTTGTGCTGAGAATAGATATTAAACTCCAAAACAACAACAGAATAATGAATTCGGGTTGAAATATCTGAATTTCACTCAGTCGGCAGAAAATTCTGAAAATTAATCAGATTAATAGGTGAATGCACAAACTGCCCGAATCTGATTTTGTTGGGTGGAATTTTTGGGTTTTGGTTCATAAGACATCTTAGCCAGAAAGCTTTTCTTACTTTAGACCATTTCTAGGTAGGCTGTGCAATAACCTGTTTGACTTGAATTGTGTTTAATAAAGATAAAATAAAATTTCTTGACATACTAAAGATGAGCTTATATTGGCATTTGTTTTAATCAAAAGTAAGTTTAATTTAGAAACGGATTGTGCAAACCATCAATGAAAGTATTTTCCAATATAATGGCTGGTAAAATAAATTGTTTCCTTAATTATGATACTTTTGACATATCATGGTAGCTGACCCAAGCAGGTCCAATGATAGGATTTAAACCAGCACCCTTTTGGTTGCAAGTCTGCATGCTAACCTGAAAGCCACCATGTCTCCCGATAGTACAAGTCACACGGGTCATGCAGGCATTAAACACCAACTATTTCAGTAATAGGTTTCATTTTTTAGAATTTGATTCTACATACCTTTAAGTGGCAAGTGTTCACTTCATTTGGATTCATGTACATTCATATTCCTTTGGAAGGTCATTATTTAGACACCCTGTGAGGTGCATTTGGCAAAATCAATGTTAAAGTATGTAGATATTTTTGGACGAAATGAACCTAAAGGTGTGATCCAGTACAATCCGGATTGAATAATGTGCACTGTGATGTCACAATAAAAGCTACGCATATTGATAAATTCTTACTACCCTCGATTGTGACAGTTCCAATCGATATGCTCTCATTTTGACCCAAGTTTAGTACATGGCCACCATTGTAAAAGTCCATAGTGATAGATAATTTTTGTCTGGAAGATTCTTGGTGACAGTTAAAGTACAGAGCATTCAATAATCAGGATTGAACAGACTGCGGTTAAAGAAAATTAGTGTTCCATTTTAAAAGAACAATTTATATTTAATTTAAAATGAGTAAATGTGCAAAAGTGACCCATGTGACTTGTACTGCAACAAATCATTTTATCGGTCTGCTGTATTCATTACTCTAAATAAAATAGTTTATTAATTAATTTGGAAAAATGACAGTACAAGGATATTTACCAACTGTAGTGATCTTCTCATTATCTTTAAGGTCAAAAAGAATTTTGTACATTTCATTATGGTATAAAACCTGCTCTAAACTCATTGTGTACTTGTGAATATACTTAAGCCTACCTAAAAATCTATTGCTTTTTACTTGTTTAATCAAATGATCAGGCTCATATTATAGCATGTATCTGATGAGGAACAATATGCATCATATTAATGAAATGCAGCTGTAAATTTTAGCTAACAGTGAAGGCCCTGATATCATCATTCACAAGCAGACCAGGCCTGAAAAAAAATCATATATCTAGAGTTTGAGATTATGTTTTGTCCAATCACAAATAATATTACTTTTGAAAACATGTATCAGATTGGCTGAAACTGGAAATAAAAACTCACACTCAAGCTCAGTTGTATTAAAATACTCAGCTTTTAATATCAGAATTTTGTTTGATGGAATAATGCCCATTTACAAAATATATTTAACACAGATGCATGTGCCATCTCTCATTTTGTAGTACATTTTAATTATCAAATGTAGCCTATGAATGTGAAGGAAACAAAAACTCTTCTAGAATTTTTAATACAACAGGCACTTTTAAGAATGCCTTACAGTGATCTCTTATCATAATGTCCCCTCTTGGGAATGACTTATTTACCTGTCATCTTGTCATAATGTCCCCCATGGGAATGACTGTTATTTACCTGCCATTGTGTCATAATGTCCCCCATGGGAATGACTGTTATTTACCTGTCATCTTGTCATAATGTCCCCTCTTGGGAATGACTTATTTACCTGTCATCTTGTCATAATGTCCCTCATGGGAATGACTGTTATTTACTTGCCATCCTGTCATAATGTCCCCTCCTGGGAAAGACTATCAGTTGCTTGCCATCTTGTCATAATTTTCATCATGGGAATGACTCTCAGTTGCCTACTATCTGATCATAATTTCCCCCATGGGAATAACTGCCAGTTGCCTGCCATCTCATCATAATGTCTCCCATGGGAATGACTGTCAGTTGCCTGCTATCTTGTTCTAATGTCCCCCATGGGAATGATGGTAAGTTGCATGCCATCTTGTCATAATATCCCTCATGGGAATGACTCATAGGAATGACTGTCAGTTGCTTCATCTTATCATAATGTCCCTTATGGGAATGGCTGCCAGTTGCCTGCCATCTTGCCATAATGTCCCCCATGGGAATGACAGGTGCCTGCCATCGTATCATAATGTCTCTCATGAGAATGATGGTCAGTTGCCTGTCTTGTCATGATGTCCCTCAAGGAAATGACCGTCAGTTGCTTGCCACTCGTTATAATATCCCTCATGTTAATGACCGTCATTTACCTGCCATCTTATCATAATGTCCTTCATGGGAATGACTGTCAGTTGCCTGCCATCTCATCATAATGTCTCCCATGGGAATGACTCAGTTGCCTGCCAGTACGTCATAATATGAACACCACTGTGAGACTACTTCAGTATCATATGGTGCCACCTGCAATGCAGTTTCACTTCCAACCCATTCCACTCAAAGAACCCACCCTAAAGGGAGTGATCACTGTATAACATGGTCTCACTTACAATGCAATCTTGCCTATTATTTAGTCCACTCAAAGAAGTCAACGTAAAGTGAGGTTTCTCAACTCAGACAAGCCATCGTAAGTGAGATACCACTGTATAAAATAATGCAAAATTATTCTGTATTGTATTAACTGCTTAAGTAGAAGCTGTCTAAATTATATAAAGAGGGGTAACCACTCTCACTAATCATTTTCTATCAGGATTAAAATTTTAGTTATGTCCCTTTTATATATTTTGTCTGTCTTTTCCAAGTCAAAAGGCTAGAAGAGCTAAATATAGCAAGTGCCTTATTATTAGAAACACAAGCTATTTCTTTTAAACAGCAGACAGCAAGCTATTGGATTTGAGCAAAAAAATCCATCTAAACCAAAAATCATTGTTCTGTGCTCCTTTAAACTGTAACAACTCGCACTGTACCAATAAAACTGTTTTCCTGCTGCATTCTTAGCTGCACAATCTAATGTGATAGGTTTCTTCATGAATCAATAACAGACAAAACTGTGATATGAAAAATAAAACATTTCATACTACAGTTGAAAATATTTGTAATTGGAAACATAAATAAATACATGACTTGCTTGAATGTCTCGTACATTCACACTTATTCTTTCATGACATACAAACCCATGGTGGCTTTGTAAAATGGACAAGTTAATCAATAAAAAAGCTGGTCCTAAGTGTGTATGTGTGCACACATAAACATGAACACATCTAAATGCTTGCCTACAGCAAACCCATATGCACACATATACACACACACACATATAAACATCCTAAAACACAACCATGTTTGTGATGAACAAGAACAGCTGACTGCGGCATTACTCTGATGATGGCGATGGTGCAGGTGAGTTTGTGTCAGATGATCCTTTCCTCTTTAACCCAGGTTCTTCACTTTCTTCAAGTGGTCGTTTCTTTGGCTGTGTGCAAAATTTAAAACATAAATGTAACACATCTAATTAGAAAGTATTTGGCATTAATTAAAGCAATACCTGATATTTAACAGATGCCACCCCAAGACAAGCTGCCACCTTAACAGGCACCAAAATTTTAGCGATTTTTTACCTCATGAAAGACTACTTTTAAGGCCATCTTTTCACCATGAAGGATATCAATACATATTTTTTCCTCACAATATAATCTGCAATTACTGATGAGCTTTTAACTCTACTATACACAGTAGTTTCTGCAAAATCTAAGAAAATCTTGGCATTACATGCAAGTTATGCAATTCATTTGATTCCATTTTCCATTTTTAATCTTAAGTTCCTAGTTTACCTACACAATCAACTCCGCAGATTTTGTTGGGTTACTGCACTCTGGTCGAAACATTATCTTTTAATGCAGCTGCAAGAGCCTAGATGTCAAGATCCCATGTCTCTCTTGGAGAAGCTAAGCTCCTCCCATAACCATCTTCACTTTGCAAGACCTAAGTCAATTACCACAAACGTCACTCCATTGTCGCTACAATAGCACTGCACAAGCCACTAACAGAATACATATTATTAAAAAATCAAATTTATTTGGCCACCTCTTCTTTATCATTAATAACAATCGAATCCTGGCTGCATTAAAAGATATTTTTAAATCCATGTGCACCAGCCACAATTACTTAGTTTGTTATATGTTGTTTGCCTACTACCAACCAGCTGTGCTTTTGTCACATGGCCAAAATGGCTGCCCTGCTGGTTGCTAGGAGGTATATAAACCTCACACTGATATGATACAGCAATCAGCTGAACCAATGTGCCAACCATAACATTTCCCTAGTGCAAGTTACAAGGATAACCAAACTGGGCAGAGACCTGGAGTGACTACACCACCACTGCATGAAATAAATTAGCCTGTTATGCTAAGCACAATGATGCTGCAGAATGTGAACCAAACCATGGTGTAAGACCTACAAAAACATAAAACTGACACATAGGTAATTCAGCTATTAATCAGGGTGACCTGATGCTCTAAATTTTTTCTCTGATAGCCACAGAATTTTTATTTTGAAATATTCTAATTTTAAGTTAGTCAATCTTACCTGCTAGAACATTTCCCTCATTTCATTCCTAATTCGTAACAGGATATAAGCCTGCAACCTCCTAAATTCAGCCCAACTAAAAGACAAAAATGTGTTTCTTCTTTGTAGATTATATAGACAAGGGTAATAACTCTTGCCCATTACCTCCCCTTACCATTAATCACTAGTTTTCAAGCTGAGCGAAATACTAATGAGGATGCTTGCATAGAATGTGATTAGGTATGTATTCTTGGAGATACATATTTCATGATTGCATTAACATTAGCAGAATTAGTAATAGAAGGAGGGTATTGTGAGCATTCTATATATACCTCAGGTATCCTTCTAGGGGAGAAAAGAGTGAATTCCCTATGTGATTGATAACACACTCTTCTTCTTAAACTAACACAGCCTGTGGTTATGTGATCCAAGACCACTGTATCTGGTTAAGATGATTATTAAAATCCTCTTACATTCAAAATTCAATGGTGACTCCAGCAAAGCTATGAGTTTGTCTTGGTTTAACTGGGCCTGCAGACAAAGGACCCACCAGATTACGTTGTCTCTGCTGAGCCAAATTCCTTAGGCAAAAACCCAAGAAGGCTGACTCTTCATGTCAACCAGCAGCTTCTATGATCAAAACGTCGCATATGAACGTGAGGCATGGAGAGATTACTCAAATCTGATGAGTGGAAATCCTCAAGAGGCATCTCTGATCATTTATTATTTAAGAGTTCCCTAAGCATACAACCCATTTCAGTGATAAGATAGGATTTGAGAGGTAATATCCTGCTTTCATGGGGAAAATGAGTCATTTGCTATTGCCATGACTCGTCTCTGTGCGCTTCAAGTAGTACTTGAGGGCAGAGGAGGATCTTGTATGGCCACTGTTCTCAACTCATATATAGATGAGAAGAAATGTATGGTGACTCTGTCCACTTTGGCTACAAGGCTCGGTTGTGTCATAAGGATCACCAAAACATCTATTCTGAAATGAAGATAATTCAGGTCAACTGAAACGGTATGTAACTCAGTCAAAAACTAGAGCTATCAGGAAACAGGTTTTGTTAAGAAAACAGCTTCGGTGAAGTTGGGCTAATGACTGAATCGTATCTGCATTGAACCATGTTAAGACAAAGGACTGATTCAATTATGGAAACAAAGAATTTTGGTCTATTTAAATCAAAATGGCTAGTTGGTCTGATAGATCTTTATCATGACTGACATCTCTTCTGCCCTGATGCCTGAATGTGTCATGTATCATGGAGTAGTAACCTTTGTTGGCAATGGGTGCCAACTTTTCTTCTCAAAGAGAGGATAAAAATATTTGATCAGTTGAGGCATTCAAAGGGGCGATGTTACTGACTCTGAAAACATGCCACTTTCCCTCATATGCTTTAGAGCGGAGGACTTTCTTGGTCTAGAGATTCTCTCTGAAATAGAAGGTCTAAATTCTTCTTTTGCAAGGCTGTCCTGACAAGATCCAGGTGTGAATGAAGTTTGGCCATAATCTTCATTGTAAGTCTATTGCTAGGTCAAGTAGACTGTTGACCCAGGACGTAACCCATCTCAGAGGGCTTATCAGAATTGTCTTGCACGTCTGACCCTGTATTTTCTGTATTGTTTTTAGTACTATGATCATGGGTGGATAGACAAAGGCTCATAACTCCTCCAAACTGATTCAAAGTGCATCCACAACCCAAGCCTTTGTGTCTGGAACCAGAGAGACCAAGGTTCCACATTCTCCCGAAAAGGTCAATCATCAGATGCCCAAAAATACATACATCTGATCAAAAACTAATGTATGAAGGGACTATTCCATATAAATAACCTGACCCTTTCTTGAGAAAACATCAGCCAAGACAATGAGTCTGCCTGAAATATTACTGATTTGAAGGCTGATCTGAAACTAGCAGCACAAACAGCCAAACATGGGTAAGGCAATTGGATGCTACCCTTTTCCAAGGCGGTAAGTCACCACCATGGAGTTGTCAGACATAATCAGTCTGTCCTTCCAGAACTGAAACACATTTATGATAGCCTTCATTTCATGTGGGTTGTTGTGACAATTCAGTTCACCCGGTACCTATTTGCAACTGACTGTATCAAAGTCTGGCAACAAGTGGACACAACAACTGCATGTACTGGCAGCTGTACATAACAATCACTTCCAGTTCGACTTTCTCCATAGGAATTCCTGTTATGAGCCAACCATGTTTGTGATAATAACACAGTAATGATCATACTTCATATCTTATACTGTCCTTTCGGTGGACTGTAAAAAGGACACCACTGAACCAGCAAAGTCATATGTAATGGATGCACATCAAGACACACAGCAGGATCACATCTGCTACTGCACTGAATAACTTAAGGGGCTGCAAGAACTCTCTCACTGAAATGCATGTTATGTTGGAAACAGACTCTAAGTGTTTGTTGATCCAGATAATGTGGACATGAGGGAGACATACAAGACAATAAACTCCATACCCAGGTGAACAAAACACTAAGATGGGTGTTGGTCTCACTTTTCCCAGTTCACAAAAAAACCTAGATGATTCAAAAGGGTTGAAGATAATTTCTACCCTTGAGAAGAATAGAACTTACCAAGTGTTCTTGGAGAAGATCATCCAGTTATGCTGCCACTGCTGTAGAGGATGTTGACTGGAACAGGATGATGACACAATAATTTTTGTAAAGACCCAAGGACTGATATTCAGACCAAATGAAAGAACTTGAAATTGGTAAACTTTGTCGTGGTAAGCAAACTGAAGAAACTTTCATGATACTGAGTGAACAGGGATATGAAAATAGGCATCAGTGTAATCAAGACTAATGGCATACTCATTCCTTCAGATGGAAAGTCATATAGATCTTGCCATCTCCATTTTGAACCTTGGCAGAAGAATGAATTCACTGAGATCAGATCTGTGATTGACCTTCTTTTTAAAAAGAAACAGCCATGAATAGAACCTGGAGATGATATCTGCAGTGTGGCAGTTTATAGTGATATCAAGCACTGGGGCATTATGCTGCAGACATGTAACATGATGTCCCACCCAGTCACATTATCCTGACACCATGCCGACTAGTCCTAACATTAACCTCTTAATGCTGAGCACAAAGCGAGGCAGCTGTTAGTACCATTTTTATAAGTCTTTGGTATGACTTGGACAGGGTTCAAACCCGCTACCTCCTGCATCCAAGGTGGACGCTTTAACCGCTTAAGACACTGGAGTGGTCACCACTGCCTATGTGGTAATGAATGATTGTGTCTCCTGCTGAAGAATATCATCTTCCCCCGATCTGATGGCACACCCATGTAAAACAGAGAAAGAAAGATGGGGTTTGGATACATGACATCCAAAGCCTCTCTGATATGACATGGATCAACATCTGGTTTGCAGATATGGGCTGATCTAATGATTGGAATTGCAGGGGTCTGGCGTCCACTAGAAGACTGTCTGTGGTCAGTTGGAGTGTTAAGTCGGCAGTGGGAGACAAGAGGCTTGGAGGTTGAGAAACTTTGTTTCTAACCTGTACTGTAAGGGTGCCTCACAGACTGGTTCAGCTGTTGTCTGCTGTCATAAGGCTGAGATCTGAGATATGAACTGCACTAAGAACATAAATAATTCCTTTTGTTTGGTTTACTTAAAGACCCTCCATTGTGGCAGGGAAAATAAACGAGGGTGCAGTTGGGGCAGAAGTTGGAGGGCTAGTTCTTGAGCAGTAGACCTCTTAACTTCTTCCATATTTAACCCCAAACAACAGTTGCAAACCAAATGGAGTCATCCTTGAAGTCAGAGATGATGAGGCTTTAGAGATATGGAGCAAAAACCCACATCCCAATGAATCAGGTGATGACTGGCAGACACAGTCAAAACATTCACTATTTGATGTTGAACTGCTTTGTTTGTGACCCGAGTAATTCAGGCTAACAATTCAATGGGGTGTTGGTTGTGTAATTATTCCATCATTCAAAAAAATCACCAACATGGCCAAATCCAACATCAAAAATGTGGTGACAATGTTCTGAACCAACTTTCATGTACCATGAAACACACCTTGTCAATTTTATAAAATGTGGGACAGATATGTGAACAGCTAATAAATATTTGTTCTCCGCCAAGCTGTCAGTATTGAAGGCTTTAAGGTGTTTTGTACCAGCACAATGAGAACATTGCTGGTGCCTGGCTTTCAGAAAAGAAAGTCTTAGCCTTCCACAGATGACAGACTCTTCAAGACAGTCATTAATGTCCTTAATCTTCACTGACTGTGGAAGCAAGTGGAAGTACGAAGTCTGCTTCCTCATTGTGAATATCTACTGAAGCCTTCACTGACTGTGGAAGCAAGTGGAAGTACGAAGTCTGCTTCCTCATTGTGAATATCTACTGAAGCCTTATCTGACTGTGGAAGCAAGTGGAAGTATGAAGTCTGCTTCCTCACTGTGAATATCTACTGAAGCCTTCACTGACTGTGGAAGCAAGTGGAAGTATGAAGTCTGCTTCCTCATTGTGAATATCTACTGAAGCCTTAAAGTCATGTATGGCAGTGTGGAGTAGAGGGTATTCTGAAACCTACAACACCCATTATATCTCTTCAATGGCAGCCTTTAAGTTTGACTCAGTCCACTCCCTGGCTGGACCTGACTGAGGCTGTCTTTACAGTCACTGTGTGTTGTATCCTTTTCTGGTTCTACTTCTTTATCTGGATAAACCATCCCGAGATGATGCAATGTCAACAGCTGTATGTAAGTCACAATAACTTCCCTGTGGGTAAACTGAGGGCATATGGCAAGTCTGCTTTGCCAGATGAATGTGTCATACCAGTAAAGATGTTTGGCTTGCTGGAAGTATGGTCATCATGGTTACCACTAAAACAACATCAATATTATTTGGGGAGAAAAGAGTAAGCGGAGAGAATGATTGTATGAAACTAAAGTACAACATGCATCAACGATATTGTATAGCACCATGCAGTATAAATAGGCAAAGTGATAAAAATATTAGACAAATTTAAAAAAGAATGTATACTACTTGTCAAGGAATTATAGGTTACTGCATTTGTTTGGGAAAATATGAACAAGTTTTTCGGACGTAATACTGCACGATCATTCCAAATATTTTGAATTCTTCAGTTCGATAACTGAAAATAATCACGATAATACTAACTGATATATTGAACACAAATTTAAAACAAATGCCTACATACCCAAGAAACCTTTTCCATTTCTGTTACAGAAAAAAGAAATTGTTCAGTCTCTCTACCAGGTTGCCAGACTTACATGACAAGCTGATTTTGGGGTTCTGATACTGAACTGGAGTTTCCTGCTCGAAAAAAAGTTTTTAGAACTCAGAAGCCAAGTAAGCAAAGCTAAACATTACCACAGCACTTGGTGGAACCATTCCCTCCTTGTCGGGATACATTAAAGCATTGGCTTTGCTTTTCATGTCATCATCCTACAAATAAAAACAAAATTCATCAAAAGTAAATTCACTATTCTTTGTGGTTACTATAATGCATTAATTTTTTTAGGATATAATAAGCAATGATGTTCTTGTGGAAATTTAAAGACACAATGAACAATGATACTTCTGTTGAAATTAAAACAGACAATGAACAATGAAACTTCTATTGAAATTTAAAGATACATTGAACAATAATGCTTCTGTGGAAATTTAAAGATGTGATGAATAATTGTGTTTTTGAGTAAATTTTAAAATGTGATGAATATATGTGTTTCTGTTGAAATTTAAAGATAAAATGATCAATGATGCAGCTGTTGAAATTTAAAGATAAAATGATTAATGATGCATCTGTAGAAATTTAAAGATAAAATGATCAATGATGCATCTGTAGAAATTTAAAGATAAAATGATCAATGATGCATCTGTAGAAATTTATAGATAAAATGATCAATGATGCATCTGTGGAAATTTAAAGATAAAATGATCAATGATGCATCTGTAGAAATTTAAAGATAAAATGATCAATGATGCATATGTAGAAATTTAAAGATAAAATGATCAATGATGCATCTGTGGAAATTTATAGATAAAATGATCAATGATGCATCTGTGGAAATTTATGGATAAAATGATCAATGATGCATCTGTGGAAATTTATAGATAAAATGATCAATGATGCATCTGTGGAAATTTAAAGATAAAATGATCATGATGCATCTGTAGAAATTTAAAGATAAAATGATCAATGACGCATCTGTAGAAATTTAAAGATAAAATGATCAATGATGCATCTGTAGAAATTTAAAGATAAAATGATCAATGATGCATCTGTGGAAATTTATAGATAAAATGATCAATGATGCATCTGTGGAAATTTAAAGATAAAATGATCAATGATGCATCTGTAGAAATTTAAAGATAAAATGATCAATGATGCATATGTAGAAATTTAAAGATAAAATGATCAATGATGCATCTGTGGAAATTTATAGATAAAATGATCAATGATGCATCTGTGGAAATTTATGGATAAAATGATCAATGATGCATCTGTGGAAATTTATAGATAAAATGATCAATGATGCATCTGTGGAAATTTAAAGATAAAATGATCATGATGCATCTGTAGAAATTTAAAGATAAAATGATCAATGATGCATCTGTAGAAATTTAAAGATAAAATGATCAATGATGCATCTGTAGAAATTTAAAGATAAAATGATCAATGATGCATCTGGAAATTTAAAGATAAAATGATCAATGATGCATCTGTAGAAATTTAAAGATAAAATGATCAATGATGCATTTGTAGAAATTTAAAGGTAAAATGATCAATGATGCATCTGTAGAAATTTAAAAACAAAATGATCAATGAAGCATTTGTAGATATTTATAGATAAAATGATCAATGATAAATTTGTAGAAATTTATAGATAAAATGATCAATGATGCATTTGTAGAAATTTATAGATAAAATGATCAATGATGCATTTGTAGAAATTTATAGATAAAATGATCAATGATGCATCTGTGGAAATTTAAAGATAAAATGATAAATGATGCATCTGTGGAAATTTATAGATAAAATGATCAATGATGCATTTGTGGAAATGTATAGATAAAATGATCAATGATGCATTTGTAGAAATTATAGATAAAATGATCAATGATGCATCTGTAGAAATTTAAAGATAAAATGATCAATGATGCATCTGTAGAAATTTAAAGATAAAATGGTCAATGATGCATCTGTAGAAATTTAAAGATAAAATGATCAATGATGCATTTTTGGAAATTTATAGATAAAATGATCAATGATGCATCTGTGGAAATTTATAGATAAAATGATCAATGATGCATCTGTGGAAATTTAAAGATAAAATGATCAATGATGCATCTGTAGAAATTTAAAGATAAAATGATCAATGATGCATCTGTAGAAATTTAAAGATAAAATGATCAATGATGCATCTGTGGAAATTTATAGATAAAATGATCAATGATGCATTTGTGGAAATTTATAGATAAAATGATCAATGATGCATCTGTAGAAATTTAAAGATAAAACGATCAATGATGCATCTGTGGAAATTTAAAGATAAAATGATCAATGATGCATCTGTAGAAATTTAAAGATAAAATGATCAATGATGCATTTGTAGAAATTTAAAGATAAAATGATCAATGATGCATTTGTAGAAATTTAAAGATAAAATGATCAATGATGCATCTGTAGAAATTTAAAAACAAAATGATCAATGATGCATTTGTAGAAATTTATAGATAAAATGATCAATGATGCATTTGTAGAAATTTATAGATAAAATGATCAATGATGCATTTGTAGAAATTTATAGATAAAATGATCAATGATGCATTTGTAGAAATTTAAAGATAAAATGATCAATGATACTCTGTAGAAATTTAAAAACAAAATGATCAATGATGCATCCGTGGAAATTTAAAGACATGAGAAATGAATTACGCTTCTCTTGGATATCAGTGACAATCAATATGTAAAACAATATGCTTATGGTCTGAATACAGCAGATGAAAGCACATGACGAACATAAAATAAAACACAAATACGGTACACATATTAAACATTTACTGTAGCATGTTCAGCACACACATACACACACACACACATATATATATATAATATATATATATATATATAGAGAGAGAGAGAGAGAGAGAGAGAGAGAGTGAGTGAGTGAGTGAGTTGTTGTTATCCTTGATGTAAGGTTTAACGCCATTTTTCAGCATAAGATAGGCTATGCATGGCGGCCACTATAAATGGAGGAAGAACCCAAGAAAACCCCGGAAAGAACCACCAACCCACAAGAAGCTACTGGCAAGCTTTCTCACATACCCACACTGGCCAAGATTCAAACCCATGCAGACAGAGGTGAGATGGCAGTGGTCTGCAATGGTGAGCACTTTAGATCACTAGGCCACTCAGGCCCCGAGAAACAGAGAGTATAACAAAGGAGGCCCACAGTATCTTCTACCAAGAACTTCAATCACACCACAACACATTCTCTTCTTAAGTTGCTAATTTTTGCAGTTGCACTTAGTTGTGTATTATCCTAAAACCTAATTTCTTCTATTTTTCCTCATTATTCTATCTTCTATCACCTGGCAACTAACATTTTACAATGCTTCTTTTTCAAAACCATTTTACATCATTTTGTTCTATCAGTCAAGTAATTATTAGGTGTTGAATTGCAATAGTTCAATATGATTATCAATGAACCTGATAATTCTGTATAATTGATTTTCCTTATTTAATAGCAGGCAGGACACCATAAGATGAACAGGACCCCCCTCCCCACACCCGAGCTATCATTGTGAATTTTATACAACAATCTATAATACTACCAAATTATTTTCAAACAAATTTCACATTTCTCCATCAAGGGCAGAAGAGTCTAACTATACCAATTTGATTTCAACAAAAGTCATCAACAATACCCAGTAACTGTAATGTTAAAGTCATAGATTTTGTTTGGTTTGGATTTTTTTACAGCAGAGTAACACAGGTATGCTATTTAGTTCTGAGGCAGTTGAAGTGTCTTGCCCAAAATGCATCCTGGTAATCAACTTGGAAAGATCCAATGGTAGGATTCAAACATGCATCCTTCTGGCAATGTATCCGGCACACAAAACAAAGTTCCTGCCTCTAGCAGTCACCTCATATGACAAGTGGGAGGACATATCAGGTGAGTCCCCAAGCCCACAGATGGTAATGTTCAAAGTCAGAATTTACTGCATGAATGACATATAATACAAATTAACTTTCAACAATTGGTGAATTAAAGCTGCTGGAAAAAGCATAATTTACCTTTAACCACGGGTGATTTAAAGCTGCCGCCAGTGTAATTCTCTTCTCTGGATCAACTGTTAACAGCTTCTTTACAAGGTCAATAGCTGCAAAACAACATATGAAAATAAAAAGACAAGAAATGTGTTCATATGCTACAGACATTCCTGCCAATATGATGAAATTAAACAGTACAAATCAAGGTCAAAAAGGGGCCATAACTCCATTCAGTTATGCCAGAAAAACAGTAACAATAAAACCTGCCCTATCTTCCTAATATACTGCCTCATACCAAAAACATAACTCTAAAAAAGTTTGCCAGAAAATGGTGCAAATCAAACAACTTTCTATATGTAAAACCCATACTAAATTTGATTACAGTCAATGAAGTCCTTCCAAAATAAATTATCAGACACAAACCTGAATGGCAAAGTTCCATGCTGAATTGAAGCCATTACTCCATACAATTTTATTTCAAGCCATTAAGTCCTTCAAAATTTATTATGTAAATGAAAAAAAAAAGAAAGGGAAAAATTCCAAATCAAACAAGGACTATAGCTTCATAAATCTGCCACAACATGATAAATTTAGACCTAGGTTGTCTAATTGTAAAGTCTAAAGCCTTTTATTTTCCTTCAAATTTATGAAATCCTTCAAACCTTATCTAGTGGAAACAAAGTTCTATTCTGTAAAATCTTTCCAGAAGATGGTGAGACTCATACTTTATGTCTTCAATGTAAATTATCATACCAAAAAATCTGATTTCAATCCATTAAGTCCATCACCAGTGACTGAGAGGAAAGGAAATTGAAAGGCAAATTTCTAAGCCAAACATGACATATGGCTCCATATTTTTCTAGAAAACTGAAAACTTAACTTGAACCCAATTTTCTTCATATAAAGCCTTCTACAAAATTTTATTTGAATCCACCAGTCCTTCGAAAGTTACTGTGTAGAGACAAACTAATTCATTGTACTGGAGGTATAGGCATGGCCCTCTCATGGCAGAGACAGGACATGCATTTGACAGTGACAATAATATATAAGAACTTCAAATTTGTTAACATTTACATTAAATGTACAGAAAACATACCATTCAAAATTCATTCATTAAATCCTCTAGTTTTATTAATCTGATGAAAACTGAATAAAGAAAAATTATACAGATTCTACAAGCAACTGCACAGACTTAATCTGAACTAATTTTGGATACAATCCTTGTTATTGCCTTGTATTTTCAAAAAGCAGAGTAATATTATTATGACCTGAGGTTAATGGAAATCACCCATTATTCTTGTTCATCATTACCTGGTGCAATTGTTATCAATGCATTTTAGACTGGTTCTCATCTTCAGACAGTTTTCCAAGCATATAGTTTCAAGAGAGGCAAACCAAAAGGTCTGACAGATAAGTGTGATCAGAAGTAGAAATGTGTATGTAAATTCCATGGTATAACAGCATGTCCTTATAATGCTATCTTTGAAGAATGCTTCAGATGGCATAACAGCATGTCCCTATGCTGTTATTTTTACAGAATGCTTATACATGGCATAACATCATTTCCCTATACTATTTTTAAAAAAATGCTTACATATGGTATAACAGCATGCCCCATTACTGCTATTTATAAAGAATCTTATGTACGTATAACAGCATGTTGCTACACTGCTATCTTTAAAGAATGCCCGTGTTCTGTAAAAGTAACATGGACTATTTTAGTATTAACTTAAGTGAAGATAAGTCTTACCTTTTCTAAAGTACAACCATGTCGTGCTTAAAGGAACAATGAATCATGTACAAAATTGCTCAGAATTGATACAAATATGCTTAAACACATTAGTACATTCTTGTTCATACACCTGATCTGGTGATACAGAGATTAAGAAAATCTTTAAAGAAAAAAATCTGGCAAAGAACCTACCGTCATTTGATATATCCTTCCAATACTGCTTTGGGAAGGTGTAATGACCTCCAAGGATTTGTTTGGGCAACTCCAGATCTTTTCTCTCATCAGAAAAAGGGGGATAACCAACTAGGCTACAATAATGAAAATAAATTCAACTACTGTGAATATTTTCAGGTGCATCACTTTTGATAACTTTTCAGCAAACAGGAGTCATTGACAGATGGATAATTGCTCACTGGGTTTTTAATCAAGGCCTGTAGCAACTACAAATTCTTCTAAAACAGATACTATAAGGAAAAAATAGAGAAGTAAACAGTATTTGAACGAACGACTAACAAACTAACGGTAACAATTACACTTTTTATTAAGTAGTGGTACTTTAAAATAAAATGAAGAAAATATATATATTTTTTTTAAATATCATTTCCACATACATATATAAATCTGTCTATGCATGTGCAAACATTATTGTTGTGAGTACATGAAATTAATAGCAGTGGGAACATCTATTTAAGTCTCAAGGTATAAAATAGAGAAGAGCACATCTACTTAAAATCAAATTACTTAAGACCAAATACATGAAAATAATAGGAAGGCACATCAATTTAAGACTGAAGTCATGAAATTAATAGAGGAGGGTACATCTATTTAAGACCAAAGACAAATTAACAGAGGACGGCACATCTACTGAAGACCCAAGACATGAAATTACTAGAGGGCACATCTATCTGAGATGAGTACATGAAATTAATAGGAGGACACATCTTTCTGAGATGAGTACATGAAATTACTAGAGGACACATCTATCTGAGTGAGAGTACGTAAAATGAATAGGAGGTCACATCTATTTAAGACCCAAGGCATGAAACTGAGAAAGGAAAACCCAATATTGAAATTATTAATTAAAGGTTACATGTACATTTATTCATCAGAATATACTAATATAATCCATTATCTAAAGTAAGGCTAACAAAATTCCACTCACCCACTCAATTATTTACAAATTACATGTATGGAAGAGCAAATAACTTTTTCAAGATGCTTGCCTTACTGGATAAGTGGCATTTTAAGCCAGTTATCGAATAAAATAGAGGAAATATTATCTGTTTTCTCTCATCAATGGTGACCTTTATACAGAATTTTTCTGCACAGTTGACAAATATAACAATGTTGCAGTTTGGTTAGAAGCATATTCAATTCTTATAAGTCTCACTTTACCAGAAGCATACTAGTCTATTATTAAAACTTAAATTAGTTGACATCAATTCAGATAAATCAGATTTCCATATACCAGGAACATACCATTATTTCCTACATTCAGAGCAGAAGTATTTTGAATTCATCAAATGATTATCAACAACTGTACAAATATTTAGTGCAGTTCATTGAGAAATCAAACAAAAGAACTTCACAATATGAGCTGGTTTGCAAAGTGGTTATTTCTGTCAGTTGCAACAGGTTATTTTCAAATACACTCATCCCGAGAAATCACTGGTGAATGTCACCAATAATCATCTGGAAAATAGTTAGGTCTAATGGTCAAAATTAATTTGAGGTAGGGAGATAAAAGAAAATAAGGAAGAAGACTAAAATAAAAGCAGAGAAAATAAAACTGCAGAAAAATGCAGTATTAGTCTTTAAAATGTGTGAGAACCATTCAATAAGCTATAGCTGAGTATGATCTGGAGTTCATTGTTAAATTTTGTCAAATTTGTTGCAAATATCCATCACCACCAGACTCAAAATCATTCTTAGTTGTGTATGGGGGCATTTAGGAAAGAATCATTGAAATTTCATGATGAAGTGTGAAGAGCATGAAAAAGTATCAGAAATGCCTATATGTTATAACACTGCCAAATCATTCAAACAATATCACAGATGAAGTTTCCAAATTTATACACAAGTACAAGATAAGTATAATTTATTCAGGATGAGTAAGAGTTCCAAGTTATCTACCAAGCAAAGTAACTGGGATAAATGAAAATTGTTCATGCCCCGTAAGGAGTAGCATTTTTGTCTATACCATTACATATTTTTCAACTATACCATCATACAGTCTTTGCAAACTTCTTACCAAATATACAGTATAACCCCTAAACTCCAGCAGTCAATAGCCTTGGTGTATGAACCAGTACCAGCAGTCTTCAGGATTTCTGGAGCCAAGTAAGTTGGTGTTCCACAGAATGTTTGCATAATAGACCCAGCATCCACAAACTTAGACAAACCAAAGTCTGTCACTTTGATGAGAGTTTCTTTAGAGTCTGTATGTAACAGAATATTTTCTGGCTGAAAAAAAACAACAAAATAAGCAAGATAAAGTATTACTCCCATGATAAGAGCTGAGGACATGCTTAATGAATATGTTATTATTTGTTTGGAGAAGATTAGTATCAAACAAAGATATCATTGGAAAATCTCTGACAAAATTTTGTAAAGGTGAGGAGTGGCCTTTCTCATCAAGCACGGAGACTCTGTACATACTCCTTGGCAAACAATTGTATGTACAAAAATTAGTGTTCTCAAATCATTCTCAAAAGTTGGATTCTAAAATATTTTGATGCATGTCTTGCTTTAATTCTCTCTCTCTCTCTCAAATCTTTTCATACCAATCACTGTTTACATACCTGCTTTTGCTCTTAAAACTTACTGCATTTCAGCTTTTTCTAATTCCCATATATGTATCTATGTAAGAAAGTAAGTATGTATGTATGTGTGTGTGTGTGTGTATGTATGCATGTATCAATGTGCGCATATGTATGTATGTATATATGTTATGTATGTATGTATGTATCAATGTGTGCATATATATGTATGTATATATGTTATGTATGTATGTATGTATGTATGTATGTATGTATGTATGCATGTACCTTTTAGGCATAGAAATTGTATTACCATGTAGGTATGGACATTTTATTACCTTGTAGGTATGGAAATTGCATTACTTTTTAGGCATAGAAATTGTTATTACCTTTTAGGCATAGAAATAAATGACTTTTTAGCATGTCATATTAACTTATGAACACGACTTTTTAACATGTCATATTAACTTATGAACACGACTTTTTAACATGTCATATTAACTTATGAACACAACTTTTTAGCATGTCATATTAACTTATGAACATGACTTTTAGCATGTCATATTGACTTATGAACATGACTTTTTAGCATGTCATATTGACTTATGAACATGACTTTTAGCATGTTATATTAACTTATGAACATGACTGTTTAACATGTCATATTAACTTATGAACATGACTTTTAGCATGTCATATTAACTTATGAAAATGACTTTTAGCATGTCATATTAACTTATGAACATGACTTTTAGCATGCTATATTAACTTATGAACATGACTTTTAGCATGCCATATTAACTTATGAACATAACTTTTAGCATGTCATATTAACTTATGAACATGACTTTTAGCATGCTATATTGACTTATGAACATGACTTTTAGCATGTCATATTGACTTATGAACATGACTTTTAGCATGTCATATTAACTTATGAACATGACTTTTAGTATGTCATATTGACTTATGAACATGACCTTTTAGCATGTCATATTGACTTATGAACATGACTTTTAGCATGACATATTAACTTATGAACATGACTGTTTAACAAGTCATATTAACTTATGAACACGACTTTTAGCATGTCATATTGACTTATGAAAATGACTTTTAGCATGCTATATTAACTTTTGAAAATGACTTTTAGTTCGCTATATTAACTTATGAACATGACTTTTAGCATGTCATATTAACTTATGAACATGACTTTTTAGCATGTCATATTGACTTATGAACATGACTTTTAGCATGTCATATTGACTTATGAACATGACTTTTAGCATGCCATATTAACTTCTGAACACGACTGTTTAACATGTCATATTAACTTATGAACATGACTTTTAGCATGTCATATTACCTTATGAACATGACTGTTTAACATGTTATATTAACTTATGAGCATGACCTTTTAGCATGTCATATTAACTTATGAACATGACTTTTTAGCATGTCATTAACTATTGAACAGGACTTTTAGCATGCCATATTAACTTATCAACCTATCTTTTCACATGCCACGTGAATTCATGAACCTCTCCTTTTTAGCATGTCATGTGAACTCATGAACCTGTCTTTCATTAGCATGCCATGTGAACTCCTGAACCTGTCTTTTATTAGCATGCCATGTGAACTCATAAAGCTGTCTTTTATTAGCATGCCATGTGAACTCACGAACCTGTCTTTTATTAGCATGCCATGTGAACTCACGAACCTGTCTTTTATTAGCATGCCATATGAACTCACGAACCTGTCTTTTATTAGCATGCCATGTGAACTCATAAAGCTGTCTTTTATTAGCATGCCATGTGAACTCATGAACCTGTCTTTTATTAGCATGCCATGTGAACTCACGAACCTGTCTTTTATTAGCATGCCATATGAACTCACCAACCTGTCTTTTATTAGCATGCCATGTGAACTCATGAACCTGTCTTTTATTAGCATGCCATGTGAACTCACGAACCTGTCTTTTATTAGCATGCCATATGAACTCACGAACCTGTCTTTTATTAGCATGCCATGTGAACTCATAAAGCTGTCTTTTATTAGCATGCCATGTGAACTCATGAACCTGCCTTTTTTATTATCATGCCATGTGAACTCATGAAACCTATTAATAATTTAGTACCTGAAGTGCACTGATTAATATTCTCATAGGAATGCTAAAATGAAATTGCCTCTTATTGCATAACATTAAATCATGATCAAAACTGGTCAGTGAAAGCTCATATTGTGAATTTTATCATTGAGAACAATGATCAGTGTGTGGAAATTAGGAATCAGCAAAATAAAGTTTAAAAATTTTAAGAAAGCATGTATTTCATGAGATTTTCTTTAACAAAAATATTTTCTTAATATCTAACAAGATATCAGATGAAATAATGATCAAAATGAAAACACTGAGAAAGACCTAATGGTGTCAACACTAAGAAATAAATAACAATTAAGAAGGTGTTCCCAAGTGAACTTCATTTCTCATTATGTTTTTTAATTCCATTTCAGTTTAATTATTATGAATGTTACATGACCTCTTCTATTCAAATGTGAAAAGATTCAATGGACTGTCACTGTCATGCCCAAGAGCGCTTCCATGCAAACCTAATTAGGCGCTTACACAGTGGCTAAGGCAAGTGTTGAGAACCTAATGGTCCTATGACATGAAGAGATGCACTAATTAACAGATAATTTGTTACATCCAATTATAATACATGAAAGGTGCAAAATTCACAGTAACAGCCATGTGCAGGATCAGCCTAATTTCCTGTCAAAATCATGCAACACAGACAGCTAAACTTTTTGCTTTCGGTTAATTTATTTCCTGTTTTTTAAAATTAGCACTGATATTTTGGATTTTACCGATTTTCTCTTTTTTGGGTGTATGCTTTTGATTTGGATGTGGTGTTCTGAGACAATGCACATGCTGTGTGCAGATTGTTTTTGTTAGTACAAGCAATACTTGGATTAATTCAGTGAAGAATGGTGAAATTTAAAATCTTTTATCTTTGGAAACTAACTAGTCCAAACATATGGATGAGTTTGGCTCCAATGGTTTTCTAATTGTAATTTTAACACTGAAGAGTAGTTGGTTTGTTTCTGCTTATAATGAATATATGCGTTCTGATCTTAAAAGAGAAGTAACTCCTACTTTACTGATAGACAAAACTACATGTCGATTTAATTTATACTAAAAAGTCTTTCAATTTATCAATATGAACTACTTCAGAGCTAATATCCAAAAACATTAAATATTTGTACAGGACAATGGAGATCATATTTCTCATGAATCAATAAAAGCCACTAGCACCCCAAGCCCCCTTTCCCAAAATGTTACTGCAAAATCCTTTTCTTCATTCATGACAACCTGTGTTGTCTACAATGCTTACGAAGCCCACTCTCTCCATGTCATTAAGGAACAGGCATATAATGATTATCATATTTATTTATTTGCAAGTTGGGTCCAGCAGCAAACAACATAGACTCTGATCTGACACCACAAAATGCAATGGTAGATCTTAATCTATGCTGCTTGTCCTACTGATCACTTCAAAATACTGCATTGAACGATTTCTGCCAGTGAATTATGCAATGGAATATCTATGCAGTTTAACTCGACTTGTGAGTATATAGAGTACTCAATTACCATTTTACACCCCCTGTGTAATAGTGAAGACAAATCAGACAGATTATGCTAAGCAGAGGTAATTAAAAAACAAAATGCTATACATGAAATTTCAATTACATAACATTTAACATGAATTCTGTATTTACAAATTTCATACAAAAATCAAGCATATTCTGTTTCTGAAATTTTATAACATGAAATGGCAGACATAAATTCAAGTCAAAAAGGCATTTTGCTGTACTAACCTTGAGATCTCTGTGTGTAATACCTTTGTCATGCAAATACTGTAATAAAGAGGAACAAAATGGTATTGATAACATTATTACATGTGTGTGTGTGTATGTGTGTGTGTGTGTGTGTGTGTATGTGTATCAGTGGTATAAAAGTTACATTTATACAGAGACTGACAGAAAAGGTTCCTTTTCAGACTGCTGTCATTAAACAAGATGATTGCTACATGGAATTTTCTAATGAAATAGATCGATTATTTCATAATCTTTTTTGTATGCCATTTCATAACTCCATCCTTTAATATCAATACCATACCACACATGTTATATCAGGTCTTAACATCACTCAAAATAAAAGTTTAATTTTAAAATGTACTCCAAAGTCAAAATGCTAGGATTCTCAAGTGTTTTTTTAAATAAATAAAACTGTTTTATGAAGTCCTGTGATGCTATAATATTATCACTTTCCTCAGTTCATATGAAATTTCATGATGAAAATAATATTACATCTTTCTTCATTTTATATCAAACAATTTCAATATTTTTTCTGACCAAAGTTTTGCAAAGAATTAAATTAACTAGAAAGTTAAAGAGTTCTACACTGAGAAAAATTTAAAACAAAGTTAACACTGCATTAATCGTGGGTGTGGATGGACAGACAGACAAAGAAATGATTATTATGCTGAGATTCCAGACCTCAACAAAAAATATGTGCATTTTATAATTTCCACCAGATATAATCAATCATGTAAGATTAATAAAAAGTATGACAACAGGAAACTGGGTTAATGGATCAATAACTTACCTTGACAGCAAGCACCATTTGGTAGAATAACAACTTACCTTGACAGCAAGCACCATTTGGTAGAATAACAACTTAGCAGTGGGTTCATCATATAGACCAAGCTCAACAACTTTATCAAACAACTCTCCTCCCTCAACCCTGCAAGAAGATGTATGGGTGTGTAAAACTGGTCCCAAAGAGACAAGGGATTTTGTTTTCACAATTACCCGTTTAACATGTCTCATTATGTATGGTATGTACTCACTTAGAAGTTGAGTCCAACTGCAAACTGCACAGACTCAGATCTGCTGTTGCATAATGTGCTTGTGGACCTGGCATAATGTGCTTGTGGATCTGGCATAATGTGCTTGTGGTTCTGGGTCTATGTTGCTTGTTCTACTGATCACTTATAAAAACAGTTCAGTTTGTGCAGTTTGTTAGGAGTAATCAGTACAACAAACAAATAAACCCTGATCTGCAGGTGCATCATGCTATGGCAGATTGTGATCTTTGATCTTCGCAGTCTGACTCAACTTATAGGCAAGTATAAAGGGTATAATAAACCTATCAATATACATGAAACTGTGTCATCAACAATGGACTAATGACGAGTATTAATACTGGTAGTGCATAAGGTATTACATGACTGGCACACAGGTATCCGGCAGACATTTCACAAAACTGTTCCATCGCATAGACAACTGGGACGACATAATGTGAGCCATTTCAATCATTATAATGTTCACTATCTTTCATCAATTCTTGATCAAGCAAATAATTCTCTCAGTTAAGGTGGTAAAATTTTCATTAGATAAACTTAATTTCACTAAAATGAAATAACAATTAGCAGACATGATTATCCAAAATTTTGGTGATAAATTTCTGAGTATAAAAAAGACCTTAATTTCAAAGTCAAAACATCATGCAAACAGTATTTACAGCTTCTTCTTGTTTAAGTCTGTGAATTCCTTGAGAATGGTAAATACTGTGTAAAATTCTATTACCCATTATCAACAGCCATATTACTAATCATATATAATGATACCACCTCACTGATCATGTTCCTTAAATAGGATAAAAATGATCAAGACAATATTAAAAATTAAAGTGAAAATTTTGTGAAGTTAACTTAGCTGCATGTTTCATATCATTACAAGCCTCCTCTTTTCTTATATCTTTCTCCCATGACAAAGATGTATTGGTCCAATGCTGTCTGTCATCTGTCAGTCACACTAAGAAAGTAAATCCTGAAAGAGTTCTCCAAACCTGATTTGATTCGGGTAACCTTCAATTAACCATCAAGGACATGAGGTAACATTTTAATTTTAAAATAAAGGACCTTAGCTTGAAGGAAATATATCTCCTTTACTGAATGACCAAACTGAATAAAAATTTGATATGGAAGTGGTTTCTTTAGGTTTCAAATACCAGATTAAGTTTCGGTGTTCTTGACCCATTTTCGGAAATCACAGTGTCACATTCTGTATTAAGGTGAGTGGTCACATTTGCTTTTGAATGCAAAGATAATCGTCTTTGGTTGCTTGTTGAAAAAAGATTTTCCTCATTCCTCATTAATGAAACCCCACCTGACCATAGACCAGCACATTTCTGGACGTTTCTTCTTCAAGGTTAATAACTATGACTCCACTGGTCCAGCATGCTTCTGGACCTTTCAATATACGATTTTAACCTCAGACAGTTCCAACAAGAGTCCCACCTGATCTTCACACATTTCTGAGACCTAGGGACTCTTTCTTCTGGATATAACTTTTATGTCTGAATGGATGTAAAAAAAAAATCCAGTATCAATTGTAATTCTGCTTCAAGGGAACAATTTTTTTAAAAGTAAAATATATATTTTCACAAACACTAACCCAATCATAATACCTTAGGGGAACTACTACTAACTTGCAAATCTGGCCATCACAGATAGAACATTTAACTAAAAAGAGCTAAAAGTTATCTGCCCATCTAAGTGGTGGTTGGGCAGAGTGATCTCCCTTTGATACAGTAATTGGCAGCAAAATATGAACAACTCAGCTACTACTGGAGCATAACGCATGCTCTCTATATGGATGTAGCTGTGGGAGGCTGGGAGGATGTATATGCATCATGACTGGGTAAGTATTTGTGGAGAAACATATTTTAATAGGAAAAATTAGTTTCTTCTTTAAATACGTTACCCAATCAAAATACCTTAGAAGAATAGGTAAGAGGTGGAGGGTGCCATTCCTGTTCTAAGGTATGTGAGATGGCTTCTATTTAACCCGACTGGAGAAGACTCCATCTGTTGGGAGTGGCTTCAAAAAGGGAGACTTTTCCCTCCAACAAATCCAGTAGAAGTCAAGAAGCAGCGACTTATGAAACTGCTGAATGACCGGGAAAAGCAAACTGTTATGCCACAGCTATAGGCCCTACCAGATGAAAGATCTCTGAGGCAGCAAATGGAGAACGTGAACTCAGATCTCCATCCCACTGCATGGATAATATCAGTTAGAGAACAGTTCCAGTCAAAGGCGATGCTTCTAACAACCGCTCTAACTTTGTGAGTTGAAATGCATAATAAATTTATATTAGTTATTTCTAGATATGCAGAGCAAATAACCCATTTAATCCAGTATGAATGGGTCTGTGCAGTTATATTATCCTGTCCCTGATTGAGAGGTAAATATACGTGTGATCTTCCGCAATGCAATGGCTCAGTCATTTTAAAGATCATGCTGGATCCTGTTGGTGGCCTTGAGTGGAAGTGTCCAGAGCAGACAATAATTTCAGTACCAAGGTCTGGTTACCTATGGACAGAAATCTGTTCTCCGTGATGAAAGAGGGAACAGTCCTAATTGAAAAACTGACTTGTCTTGTCAGAACTGCACATAATTTGGGTCCCCTGATAGGGCATTATTTTGCTGATTCTGCCTGCTGTCACTGATGTGATAAGGAAGAAGAACTTGAAAAAAAGGTGACCCAAAGATGAACTTGAAAATGGTTATAATTGTGATTTGTTCATCCTGGTTAGTACTCATGATAGTTCCACCTTGGGCACAGAGGTAACGTTTTTGGCCATGTATAATCAAAGTTGGAGAGGAGGTAGGATAAGTCTTTGGTTTGTCCAATATCCTCTCTTCAATGATGGCAGAAGGTGTCAGTAATCATGATTGTGTCTGGTACTAACTTTTTCTCATCAAAGAGCCAGAGGAGGAAGTTAAGATATTTCAGGTATAGATGCCTGTAGTGGTATAACATGTTCTTGTGTACACTTCTGAGTAAACATTTTCCATTTGCATTTGTACGCTTTCACAGTGGTGGGCCTTCTTGCTTGAGCGATACTCTCCACAACTGGTTAAAAGAATTGTAATTTCTGAGGGCCTGTTTAATATGATCCATATGTGCCAGTTCAGTAGGTCTGGGTTGGGTGTGAAACAATTGCCTTAGTGGTTGTTAGAGCAAATGAGAAAAATTCTCTATCTGCCATGGAATTCCAATTGTGAGATTGATTAGGTTGTTGATCCATGACTTCTTCCGTTTGAATGGTGCAACAAGGATGAGGTGTCACTCTGATTCTCTTGCTTTTGCACCACCATTGGAATCAGAGGTTTCAGAGGGTAGGTGTATGCGTCAAGGCCATTCCAATCTATGGAAAGCGCACCGACTGCCCAGGCTATGGGATCTGGGACTGGTGTGACAAAGTATGGGCGCTTGGTATTCCATCTTGTCACAAAGAGGTCCAGTAATGATTGGTCCCATCAGGTGCATATCTGAATGAAAACCGAGGGATGGAGAGACCATTCTGTCTGCATAAGCAGATTGTCCCAGGACAAAGAATCTGCTATTATATTCAGATGTCCAGAAATATGATGGACTTGAACTTGGATTGGTTGTTGATGACAACACTTTAGAAAGTCCAACACCAGTATGCAAAGGTCTGGAGTCATCACTGTAAAGTTGTCAGAAAGAGGACCTTTCCAATGAAAAATTCCTTCCACCAGTGTTGCTTCCAAAATGGCCTTTATCTCAAGGATATCGATATATACAGGCCAGTCTTGGGGAGAACACATTCCACTGGCTTCCCAAAAAGATGGTAGTAGGCGTGCCCTTAAGCCTTCTGTACTTGCATCTGTGCAAAATGTGATCTCTGGCAGTTGAACTTGTCGGGATATACATACTGTGAGCCAAGTTTGGTCACTCTGAATCTGCAGATGATACCTCATAGTTGTGCAGATGGGAAGAGATGGATTCAGAGAGCAAACCTTTGGCCTCTCATTGGGATAAAGAAATCATTTGTAACAAGTGCACATAAAGAAAACCTAGGATGATGAGGTCTGCTGCCGTGTTGAGCAAGTCTAGAAGGTGAAGGAATTTCTGTACAAAGAAATTCCCTCAAAAGTAACAAAGCCACC
Source organism: Sinohyriopsis cumingii (assembly GCA_028554795.2). Classification (NCBI taxonomy): domain Eukaryota; kingdom Metazoa; phylum Mollusca; class Bivalvia; order Unionida; family Unionidae; genus Sinohyriopsis; species Sinohyriopsis cumingii. Next base: position 24,144,211 of record CM068842.1, on the reverse strand, counting down.
TTGTTCCTGAGGGAGATATACTCTGTTCAATGTGTACTGAATTCCATACCTAGATGATCAGATGGTACAAGGTCATATTCGTCACTGTTGACGAGGAAATCCAGATTGTAAGTAGTGTAACAAGGTTTATTACACCATGTTCTAATACATAACTCACCGTGGGTTAGAGTCTTGGGTTTGGCCAATGTGGGTATGTGAGAAAGCTTGTTAGTAGCTTCTCAAGGGTCGGTGGCCACCATGTATAACCTATTTTGTACTAAAAAATGGCATTAAACTCTACAACAACAACAAAGTTAACTAAACTCCATCTGGAACCTGCTATATACCGGTCAGTAATATAACACTTTCTCAACATCAGGGATTTTAGATAAAAGAATATTAGCAAATAATTACTTTAGATGAATACACATTAATAATACTTACAGTTCAAGAATTATATACAGGACATCAGGTGTGTCTATTACATCTTCTATACGAATGATGCAAGGCTGAAACACACAGATTGTATGAGAGATAAATGTTATGTATGCTGTACAAGACTACCACTGAAAGAGGGTTAGATATTCCAATTTTTTGCTCAAATACTAAACTGAATTCTTCCATTAGTTCAGCCTGCAATATTTTTTTTACAGATGTGGAACAGCATGCAGGTCAATGAAAAATAAAAAAGATAATTTCTGAAAAAGTTTTCACTTAATTTTGAACTGAATTTCCCTTGCTTTACACAACAGAAAATATGGATTTATCCGTGTACTGCTTTTCTTGCATCAAAATTTTCTACCAGCACTGGGTTATTTATACAAATTAATATAAACATGATTTCTAGATACCAATCAATATGATGAACAAAAAGAAAAATAGCCAACAGGTGAAAACAATTTTTAAAATGATTGTAATATAAATTGGTCTTTTACATGTATGACTACAGGTTGAAAAAAACAATCAAGCTAAATATTATATCTTTATTTCCTTTATAAAACAAGATTAAATGAACAAATACCATGAAGAGAAAAATATATATTTAGTTTACATAAAGAAAAATTATGTCTGGATGGCATTGTTTAAACCACATCCCACTACTAACACACATACATTCCTCAAATTTTAGCTGTTCTTGCTATACCATGACTTGGTACATAATGCAGTCAGCAGTTATGGATCCATCTGAGAAAATTTATATCAAGGTTACTGTACATTCGATGTCTTATGAAGGTTTATTTTCATGCTGTCATTACTTTTAACCCTCTTGTTCACCTATGCTCCAGCTCAAAAAATGTGAGAAACTATAAGTTACAATTCTAAAAAATAAAAACCAGGTGAAAACGCGAAGCTGTTATATCCCTAATTACTTTCACATGGAGCTGCACATATATTAAGGAAATAAACAAGTGTAGGTTTCATTGCAATTCACAAGAAGAACTTACATGTTTCAAAGCCTTTAAAATCTTCACCTCACTCATAACCTGCTTAGTAAAGTTCTGAAAATTAAAATCATTATATTGAAATAAGCATTTTGTCATGCATCTGTGCCACAAACTCTTTTTTAAAAATCTTGTTTCTAAATTTTCCGCACTGAAGTAAATGTGGTTCAGCTAAAATGTAACATCTGTATTTTTAATGTTCGAAATCAATATCCAAGATTTGTGTACCACATATATAATAAAAACATTTTATGCTTTTGATTCCATAAAATATTTGATATTTCATAAATGTAAACCTAAATACTACTGATAAAGGATAAGCTCAAGAAAATCAGTAGTATTATATAATATATGTTCATATCAAAACCTAATAAGAAATGCAAGTAGTCTGTTTATTCAGGAAATATTTAAAACCAGTCACTATAGTTTAATAATGATAAAACATTCTCAAGCCATGGAAAATAATTTGCAAGTCACTCTCAATGTTCTAAGGACAAGATTTGAATATTTATTTTATTATTTACAATGACAATTTGCATGTCCTTTGGACACAAAAAATGATGTCTTCCCATCATTATCTGAAATACAGAATGTCATTGTGTGACCTAAAAGACTAGGTCAAGGTTACTGAACCTAATATGGTATATGGAAACCTCCAAAGCCATCAGCATACCACACTGTGTCCAGGTTGGTAATAAAATGTTGGCGATATCTTGCTTACATGCTCAGTGTGATTCCTTCTATCACCACAAAGAATGTCACTTTGTAACCTTGAAAACTGGATCAAGACAACCAAAACCTGATCAGGCTTTATGAACATCCAAAGGTATCTGCATATATCTGGTCTAGCGTAGTCAGATAATATTGGTGATATTTTGCTTACTGATGTCCTTTTCCAGGAAAATGTTGCCCTGTGACTTTGAAAGTTAGATCAATGTTATGGCAACCTAATCAGGTCATGGAACCCTCTCAATGCATAAATGGGAGAGGTATCAAAACAGAATGCCAATATTTGCCAGTCATGCCCATTTCAAGTGCTGAAATGTCTTTTCTTAGTATACCCAGGCTAGACATTGGTCATACATTATTTTGATTCATTACTGAGCCACAATTTATTTTGTGAAGTTCATGTAAAGACAACACAAATACAAAGCAACAAAGAATTAATAAAGACCCCCCTCCCCACAGCATACTTCCTTAGTATCACCATGAGCTATGATATGGGACTTCAAGTAAATCATGTGGCAGCCGTTACAGTTCACAAAATCAGCTAAGCTAATGATAAAACAAAATAGCTTCATTAAACAAACAGTTTAGTTGTAACCTTATCTCTCATACATCCTTCAGAATAGCTGCTAGATGGCACCACATACCCACTATTGCCTTGAGGTGCTTCAAAACATCACTAAATCTGATAGCTGCTAAATTGCACCACAAAGCCTAAAGTGCTTTAAAACAGTACAATACATATTTGCTACATGGCACCACATGGCCAGTATTGCACTGAGTGCTTTAAAGCACAATTTACATTATAGTTACTACATGGTAGTACTGCACTGAGATGTTGTGAAACACTACTACATTGGACATTTGCTAAGTACAGTGCATAATATCAAAAATAAAATGTGGACTTGACATAGCTGATGAAAATGCTAACCCTAACAGGAAACGGCTAACTTTCTGTTAAAAAAATGGTCTGAAGAGTTTTCATGGCTCGACTATGTCATTAAACTATGTGCCATGTTGTACATTTTATGCCAAAAACATGGATTAAAATACAATTCTGTAAACAAGCTCTGGTAGATGGCACCACATACCAACTATTGCATTAAGGTGCTTTAAAACACTACTAAATTAGATAGCTGCTACACGGCACGACCAAGCCACTATTTCACTAAGATGTTGAAAAACACAACATTAGACAGTTGCTAGATGGCACCATGTTGTTGTTGTTGTTGTTGCAGGGTTCAACACTGTTTTTCAGTACACGATAGTCTATACATGGCGGCCATTATTAATGGTGGAGGAAGAACACACGAAAACCCGGAAAGAACCACAGACCCACGAGAAGCTACTGGCAAGCTTTCTCACGCACCATGTTGTGTATTTTATGCCAGAAACATGGATTAAAGAACAATTTGTAAACCAGCCAAAAGCAAGAACCATATATACAATGTGAAAGCGAATTACGCTGCTGATGGGAAAATGCTGGAAACTATTTTTAACAATGCTACAAAAACTGTTGTGAAGCTATAAACATCATTTTGAGGAACAATTGCTATACTGGCAAGGAGAATTTACCACCTGACAAGTTCCAGTCTTTGAATTAACTAAGCCAGCTGAATGGAACTTTATTACATCAAAATTGTACCAAGAACACAATTCCAATCTGTGATATCGGATCTGTTAGAGGAAAACATCATATCAGAACTGAAGGAGAGTCCAGCTATCGGGACGATGTTAGATAAAACTACTGATTTATCGAAACAGAAACATTTGATTATCTGATACCTAGCGAAACTAAGCAATATCTGCAACTTATATATCCAGTAAAATTTTTTTACAACTGCTTGCTTATTTAGATTCATATAGGACTTCCCTGCAAAAAGTGTCTGGTAAGGAATCGGATGGAGCACCTGTTATCATTGGGAAGAATGGCAGTGTAGCTAATTTTATGAAGATCCAATCACTGTATTTGCTCGAGATGCATTGTGTGGCTCCACATGGCTGTGATAAAGATTAGCCCATAAAATAATTACTATCAATGTGTTTTGAATTCACTGCACACATATTTGAAAAAATCAACAACAAGCTCATCAACTTCAAATTAGGGCAGGATTTGATGGATGATATGAATCTAACCCCTTTAGAAATTCATCATGTGTGCTGGATTTCCATGACTGCAGCAAACGACAATGTGTGACACTCTTTGCTCTCGCTGTCACATATGTTTGAGGTAGGATCTGATTTGATACCATGGCAAAGTCATTAGACAGTTCCCCGATTTCTTACAAATTTCTCTTGATGTGGGGATCTGATTTGATACCATGGCAAAGTCATTAGACAGTGCGCTGATTTCATACAAATTTCTCTTGAGGTGGGATCTGATTTGATACCATAGCAAAGTCATTAGACTGCCCCGATTTCTTACAAATTTCTCTTGATGTGGGATCTGATTTGATACCATGGCCAAGTCATTAGACAGTGCCCCGATTTCTTTACAAATTTCTCTTGAGGTGGGATTTGATTTGATACCATGGCCAAGACATTAGACAGTGCCCCGATTTCTTACAAATTTCTCTTGAGGATCTGATTTGATACCATGACCAAGTCATTAGACAGTGCCCTGATTTCTTACAAATTTCTCTTGAGGTGGGATCTAATTTGATACCATGGCCAAGTCATTAGACAGTGCCATGATTTCTTACAAATTTCTCTCCTGACTCACATACTCAGCAATATCTATGGACAGAATGGAGTGTTAAGAAAAACTGTATAGATTAGAAATCTTAGCTATACAAAAATGCATCACACATTTGATACACTTCTGTAGTCAATCCAAGCCTAATACTTTAAACAAATACATGTCACATTTGATACACTTCTGTAGTCAATCCATGCCTAATACTTTACACAAATGCATGTGATATTTGATACGCTTCTGTAGTCAATCCAAGCTTAATAATTTACACAAATGCATGACACATTTGATACACTTCTGTAGTCAATCCAAGCCTAATATGTTACATAAATGCATGACACATTTGATAAACTTCTGTAGTCAATCCAAGCCTAATATGTTACACAAATGCATGACACATTTGATACACTTCTAAAGTCAATCCAAGCCTAATACTTTACACAAATGCATGTGATATTTGATACACTTCTGTAGTCAATCCAAGCCTAATACTTTACACAAATGCATGACACATTTGATACACTTCTATAGTTAATCCGGGGCCCCAAGTGGCCGAGTGGTCTAAAGCGCTCTCCGTTACGGATCACTGCCATCTCACCTGTCTGCGTGGGTTCGAGTCTCGGATTCGGCCAATGTGGGTATTTGAGAAAGCTTGCCAGTAGCTTCTCGAGGGTCGGTGGTTCTTTCCGGGGATTTCCCGGGTTCTTCCTCCACCATTAATACTGGCCGCCATGTATAGCCTATCGTGTGCTGAAAAATGGCGTTAAACCCTACAACAACATTTATAGTTAATCCAAGCCCATTACTATACAAAGCATGGGACCCACTCATCCAAATTTCTGCACGCAACTGGTGAAAGTGACAAGTTAAAAGGATGTATCTGACTCCATAAGAAATGCATCATATATGACTGACAGTTAAAAACCAAAGTATGGGAATGTGCCAAAATTCTCTATATCAATATGGAGGAATGTTTTCCAAACAGCAAGATGCTTCATGCATTATCCAGACAATGTACCCAGCTTGGGAAGAGACATATAAACAATAGAAACAGTGCCTAAGTACTATGCAGAAAAGAAGAGGGCACTGACAATGAGCTAACAGTTACGGCAGGTGCTCTATGACCAGAGTGGGCAATCATTAAACACATGATGTTTAACATCTTTAAGGGATTGACGATGACAGATTTACAGCAATACTTTCATAGGCCTTCTCTGCATATGCAGTTTCCAAACACGACAAGGCTTATACTGATTGGATGTATATTGCTGACTTATACTGATTGGACTTGTAGTGCCTATTCCATGTGTCAAGCAAGAGTGCAGGTTTTCAAGCCTGAACTTGATTAAAACAAGACTAAAGGTCCTTCCATTCAAAGAAACATAGAAATAGGGAAGACAATTTTGTAAAAATATATGTCAGGGTATTTCAATTACTCAGAGTTCATATGAATCAATACCAAATTCTAAACTGCATCTAAGGTTGACTACATCACAATGAAAGTGCCTTCCCAGAATCACAAATATGTTTAGCTTATGCTAATTACATGCTGATGATCTGAGGAACTGAAGAGGATTTCCCTGAATGGACATTCCATTAAGTAAGTTCAACCATAAGGTGGCAATTGATGCTTGGAAAGAAAGATGCCAGCAACAGCTCATTAACAGTCCATCAGCTAATACATTTGCAAAGCTGATGAACATTAACAAGAAATAATGTGTCAATGCCTGTTTAGTCAAATTTTTGTTTGACTGAACAAATATGCAACTGAATTTTAAATGTACCATAAAGAAAATATCTGCAATCTGATATGATTTATATTTTTTCTTTCCCATATTAATTTTTTTTAAAAACAAGTGACGAATCATTTTGGTTTACTCATATGATGCAGTTCTCTCAAGGATAGCACTCAATTTTTTTTCAGGTGGCAGGGTCCAGTTTCGTATATTGGTCCTTGGAAAATTTCTTAACTTAAGGCTATGGTGTGACTTTTTCAGCTATTTTTGTTTACTATTTCAAGATATGAATATATTTTGTGAACAAGGTGTTTCAGGCTTGTGTTGTTCTTGAAACTGATGTCAGGCATGTACATCTTCCTTAGTTACTCTGCAGTATGTTGATAGTGAAATACCAATAGTCAGCTAGGAAGAAGAGCTAGCCTCCCATAGCAGTAAACATATGGGTTTGGGGCAAGTAGAATATCTCAAAAACGGCTTGGATGATAACTATTTTCAACTGCATCTGCCTGTTTAGTGCACACTGTTTTGCAGAACTGTCATCTAGGAAAAGGACTTGTTTGCACTGTGAGCATCACATGGTGTCAAAAATGACCTTTGGACATGAAAATTGCAGGTAGAAATTGGGGATTGGGGTGCATAAGCATCTTCTGCTGAGAACTGCTATTGACTTCTTTGGTCAAGTGGATAATATTCTTATGCTTTGTTTTAATATAGGCATCCAAAAATATGGACCTTTTTGACCTTACCTGTGTATTTGACTTTTTATGATTCTTTATACTAGGTTGCTGATTGCGGCATTAAATTTGCACATAAAAACTGGCCCCTGCCCCCTCAGCAAAATTAGTATATCAGGAACAGATCAAACCACTTTCAAAAAAGTGCTGGACTAAGTAACTACACAACTTTACACACAATTTTACAACAAAGTTGAAACCATTAAATTAAAATTGATATTTAACTATTTATGACCTAAAATTATGAGATAACAGAAGATAGTAAGTTGACAAACAAAGGGCATTTTTTTAAAGATGGTTAAATATATACACCTTTAGCAAACAAATATTTTCTTTCTTATTTCATATTAACATTTTCTTCTATCTGTCTTTCTGTCTGTCTCTCTCTCTCATATATCAATAGAGGCAGAAGTCTGATAAGAAGAATCTTTATTTTAACACTTGATTACCTCCCCTTCACTATCGAAAATGACCTTTCAAGGTGTCCAAAGTTGTCAAAATCCAGGTGTCAAAATTATCTAAATTTGTTGTCCTGACTGCAACAAAAATGTTTTCCTTTGGAACACACTACCAAATCATTCAGTAACCTTAACCAACCTTGGACTCTTTTGACTATCCCAGTAATACATGTTTCATTTCCTCTGTTCAACATGTCAGATCATAAAACAATCCATTTATCAAAACAGAATATAGAGTCACTCCATGGAACTCCTATAATTTTATCTCCTATGTGTACAATGAAAAGTAAAAAGTATTTCACCCTGTGACTTTAACTCTTGACCCTTTTATCTGTCATTCTAAAGGTATATAGTACATGTACACTGATGAACTTAGTCCAAAGTTAAATGACTATCCATGGATACATATTTGGCTGCAAAGAAAACTTGGACCAAATGACTACTGTGACCATGAACAATTACCATGTAACCTTCAAATTCTAACATATTTAATACCAATGGCAAACTTCTGTGTAACATGGTAAAAATGAATGTGAATTGTTTTAATTTTCATTTTGTCAATCTGACTGAGTTGTTGTTTAATCATTTTCATATGTGCATGTTAACAAAATTATTTATCTTCATACACCAAAAGAATATAATTTTTTTACCACTTGGTGCTTTCCTCCAACTGAAAATTTCTTTTTGGAAATTACTTTAACAGCAAATTTTTCACAGGATCCTTTCATGAAGGCCAACTTCACTTCTCCACATGCTCCTCTGAAACAGTGGAACAAAAAAAAAATCATAACCACAATGTTTTTTTCTTCTCTTTGATCATTTGATCATTCTTTTTAAAAAAAAAGAATTTATAATCAATACATAATGGATATGTTCTCCTCTTGTATTATTACTGGATATATTTCATTGTGTGGTACAAACATGATATTTTAATCAGTGGCAGAGCCACGAATGAGTTCAAATACATAATTTTTTAACCGTAACACAAAATATATCTTGCTTTTGAATTAATATGAATAATAAACTTGCTCTTCAACCCCCCATACCCTTAATGTTGTTGTTTTTGTGGAGTTTAATGCCATTTTTTCAGCACATGACAGACCATATATGGCAGCCAATATATATGATGGAAGAAGAATTATGGTAAAACCCCGGGAAGAACAAGCAATCAACAGGAAGCTCTGACAAGCTTTCTTACATATCCACACATTGACTGAGCCCAAGACTAGAACATATGAAAACTGATATGCAATGGCAGTGATCCATGCCCTTGCAAGTGAACCTCGACCTTGAATATTGCTATGAGACTTGTGATAAGTTTGGGATGACCTAAACTAATGCAATTAAGGATATTTTTTTTTTACATACTATACAAATTTGACCATGTCCAACCATGAGACTGAGCTAGATATCAACACTGTTTTGATATTTATTAAGGAAGTAGCTGGGCCTATACAGAACATAGCTTTACAGAGAAACAAACAGTGGCATTTAAAAAATCTTTCAGCAAACAACAAAGGTAATACAATTTCTATGCCTATAAGGTAATACAGTTTCAATGCCTAAAAGGTGCTACAATTTCCATACCTACAAGGTACTACAATTTCCATTCCTAAAAGGTAATAAAATTTATATGCCTAAAAGGTAATACAATTTCCATACCTACAAGGTAATACAATTTCTATTCCTAAAAGGTAATACAATTTCCATGCCTAAAAGGTACTACAATTTCCAAACCTAAAAGGTAATACCATTTCCATGCCTAAAAGGTAATACCATTTCCATGATTAAAAGGTACTATAATTTCCATGCCTAAAAGGTAATACAATGTATGTGCCTAAAAGGTATTACAAATTCCATGCCTAAAAGGTACTACAACTTCTATACCTACAAGGTAATACAATTTCTATTCCTAAAAGGTAATACAACTTCTATGCCTAAAAGGTAATAAAATTTATATGCTTAAAAGATAATACAATTTCCATACCTACAAGGTAATACATTTCCATCTATTGCTCTATATAACAAAATATTTCCTATCCTTGTTACCATTAAAACTCATGCAAGGACATGTATTTAAGTGTATACTGCCATTTCAGGGTCTCTTGTATTTCCATGTTTTAAAAAATAATGATTTATATAAACTTGTGTGAAAAATAGAAAATTACTGGTGAAATATTTTTCATATTTTAAAATTCCATTTTTTTCACTAGAGAAAAATCCACATTCTTACATGTGAAAAATACAAGATATCCCAAAATGCCACGTGATGCTTGATTGTGTGTGCTTGTTAAGTTACACTTGACACAAGAAAAATTAGCATTTTGTGAGTTTAAGCAATAAATGGAAACTGCATCACATTTCACGTGTTTTACCAACAATAATTTTATGCACCACTGTTTGCATCTTTATGAAGAAGTTATGTCCCTTTAACAACCCTAACTAACAACCTAAAAACTCTGGTGTGCTGCGACACTCAGCTGGACTTACTTCCATGGTCAGATATAGTATACAGTTTCAAAAATGTCACAAATTTAATTTATTGCAACAGATTATGTCATCCCAAACAACCATTCACAAACTTAGATCATATAGTGTGGGAGTGGTTTCCTGAATGTGGGAGTGGTTTCCTGCATGTGGGAGTGGTGTCCTGAAGATTCAATTTAAAGCTTTGATTCAGAAGCATGTTTGATATAAGATAAAAAGAAAATGTTCTTTTCCAGAACAAATACTAAATATATTTCATCATGAGGTGAAACAAATGACATTTTAACTCATTGCTTTGCCACTCATTAAAAATCACATATTCTGTAAAACACAATGTACTGGTATTAATGTCACAAAAGAAAATATCCTCTACATATATTTAAATTATGAAAAATATAGGAATTAATAAATATGATAACATTTATACTATATTTAACACTTAAGTTTATAAAAAGTGATACATATCTGAAACAGTAAACTATGTAACTGAGACAATTCTTCTGTTTTGGTCCATTTTTTCCATACAACAATTATTTATAAAAAAAACCCACAAGTATTCCTGAAAGATCATGTGTGTGTGTGTGTGGAGGGGGTTGGGTTTGAGGGAGGTGGACAATATGTTGTTTGTTTTCCTCCCAGAATGCATTCATAATTAAAATCTTTAAATTTTAACAAGGGCAAAATTAGACCAATGACTAAATTCAAACTTTCTTTAGATAAAATTTTAACAGCAATGTAAAGACATTTAAATCTGCACTGGGCAGTATGTTATACCTAAAAATAAATGTACTAAAAAACTTTAACAAAATGAATATTAATCTACAATATTTCCAGGTATCTGAAAACTCCAGTGGATTTAGTTGCTTATGAAATATATATACATTCAAATGAACTTGAAAGTGAATTACCTGCCAAGGACTTTTGTCATTGTGTACTTTTCCTTGATTTCTTGAGGAAGATCATCATCTCCATTGGCTGAGAGATCCAAATATACATAGGCTGCAGTCAGATATTAAATTTTTGATAATTAAATCTTTGAAAAAATATAAATGGGTTCTTTATATACAGGCAAAAGTGACATTACTGAATGTATTCGAAATGACAAAGCATAGATGGATAGAAAGATAGATTGATGAACAGGCAGAAGAAATAAAAGAAAGATTTTGGCTAAGGGAAGAAGTAGCCATGCATCACTAATAACTATCCGTTGTTAATCTTAGTACATAATGGTCCTGGGGACTTAAAAAAAGCAGTCAGTGGTCACATTAAGCAGGTGGCTACTATATGCAGCAAACTACAGTATATAGGAAATTTGACAGGAAGTGCAAAATAGTGGTCACTTTAGGCAGGTAGTCATTCTAATGCTGTAGACTGTTTTGACTGTTCAATTCATTCATCTTCTGACCCACTACTGCCCTCTTCAGTCGAATTTTCAACTTCCAATTTTCATATGTCCAAGGGTAAATCTGGCAGACCAACAAAAGTGTTTTCTTCTGTTCTCCTTTTTCCCACCACGTCCAACAGCACTTCCAGTGAGAGGAGAGTCATGGTCCATTCATGCACTCTTTGCCCACAATTATGATACAATTGTATATAAAGTAGAACAATGTCCATTTCTGCGATCAAATACCAAGTGAAGCTAGTAATTGATATTTCTTGTGAATTTATTTACATTGTGCATTTATTTACAGACACAACCTCTGGTAAAATCAGACCTGTTCAATGTATCTTACATAAATAACTAGAATTCTGCAGCACTGCAGTGTCCCTGCACTTTTTCCACTTATGTTAAGTTCAAAATCCAACTCAGCATACTCACCTTCCCCAGTAGTACTTCAAAAGCTGCCTGCCTCCTTGGGATGGATAAAAACTTGAAAAGTTGTCCACTAATTTTAACTTTATAGTATTTCAAAACTCTTCTTTCCCACTTTGCTCTCCTTTTACCATCCCTTGCTAACAATGACTTGTCTCATCACTTATCAATTTTGCTACTATACCAAATATTTTTCTAAAAACAAAATTCAACCTTTTATGCAAATTTCATGGCATTTACTACTATGCAAAAAACAGTTTGATAACTTCAAAACAATATGTCTTGTTACAAATGGTTTTAAAATTCTTATTTATATTAAATCTCAAGTCTTCAATCCCTTAAAGATCAGACTAAGAGGAAATCTGGGATGAATTTGTTGACTAGCTCTCTTCTATTCCTTTTTTTTAAACAAAATTTTATAAAAACATGTTACACTTCCAGAATGTTGAAATTTAACATTTTGCCAATTTTTTAATATTCACTCTTGTATTACAGTTAATTATCATAAAAAAATCTTTTTTGCAGTAAAGAATAGCACAGTGAAAAACATCTTCATTATGTCAAGTAAAATCAGTCATGTCATACAGTATGTGAGTTGTGCTCTCCCTGTATGAGATAATGTGGCTGACTTCCGACAGTGTAGCAATAATTTAAGTCAGTCAAGTTTGTAAGTGTCAGGAATGATTTTGGAAAGAAGAATGAGATTTTACATTTTTAGTAAAAAGCAAATTTTTAGTAAATTGTGTTTCTCTGAGAATACTTACCCGATCACATTAACGTTAGGATATAAGCCTGCTACCTCTCGAATCCAGCCCTAATAAAAGATGAAAATTTGTCTTTTCTGTCCATCTCATATAGACCAAAGGGCAATAACTCTTGCCCCTTACCTCCCCTTGCCACTGCCAGGTGTCACTAGTTTTTTAAGCTGAGCGATATATATTATACGAGGATGCTCGCATAGCGGGGTGGTTGGGAGGGTTTTTAAGTGATGTGATTGGGTAAGTATTCTCGGAGAAACACAATTTACTAAAAATTTGCTTTCTCCTTCAAATACGTTCCTCGATCACATTAACGTTAGGAGTAATAGAAGGAGGGAATGCTGAGCATCCTACCTCCACCCCGGGTACCTTCTAGGGAATGATGGCTGGATTCCCCATTTGAATGATAACCCGTTCTCCTAATTTCATCAGCAACACAGCCTAGGGTCCCATGATATGTGACCCCTATATACGGTTAAGAAGATAGTTATTGAAATCTTCTTACCTACAAAATTTCACTGGCGAATCCGGCGAAGCTGATAGGCTGTGCTGATTGTTTTAAATGGGTCTGGTGGTCATCTGAGCTGCCGACACCGAACCTACCAGATTCAAGGTTTGCCTCTGCGAAGCCAAATCTCTGAGATAAAAACTGGAGAAGGTTGACTCTGCATGCCAGCCAACAGCTTCTATTATATCTCAGATTGAAACATTGCGTTTGAATGCCAGGCTCGCCAAGGTTGCTCTAATCTCATGAGCCGTAATCTTCATGAGGCGACTCTGATCTTGTGAGACCTCAGAGTACGCTGAGCGTATAACCCACTTCAGCCATGAAGCAAGGGCTTGAGGGGTGATATCCCGTTTGCCAGCTTTGACCGGAAGAAAGAGGCGCTTACGTGTGTCCTGACACGCCTCTGTGCGTTTTAAATAGTGCTTGAGTGCACGAACAGGATCTTGCATGGCTGCTGCTCTGACTTATCTATGGAAGAGAGCGAGCGAATGATGATTCTTTGATTGCCAATGGATGGTAACCTATTTTTGGCTACAAAGCCTGGTTGCGTCAGGAGGACCACCGAACCATCTGATTTGAACTGAAGAAAGTCCGGGTCACTGGAAAGGGCATGTAACTCGCTCACCCTGCATGCTGAAGCAAAGGCTATCAAGAAACATGTTTTGTATGGTAGTAGCTTTAACGAAGTGTGGGCTAAAGGTTCAAATTTGTCTGAACTGAGCCATGTTAAAACCCAGGACAGATTCCTTTTGGAAACAGGGTGAGGGATTTTGGTCGATTGAAATCAAAATTGGCTAAAAGATCTGATAGATCTTTGTTATGTCCAATATCACATCTACCATGATGGCAGAATGTGTCTGATATCATGGAGCGGTAGCCTTTGATAGTAATTGGGGCCAACTGTTTCTCCTTGAAAAGCCAGATAAAAAAAGTCGGCCAGTTGAGGGATTGAGACACTCAAAGGGGCGATGTTATTGATATGGCACCAGTCCCTGAAAACATGCCACCTTCTTTCGTAAGCCTTCAGAGTGGAGGGCCTTCTTGCTCTTGAGATTCTCTCCACAATCGAAGGTTTAAATTGTTTGTCTCGCAAGGCTGCCTGGACAAGAGCCAAGCATGAAGAAGAAGATGGTCCAGGCAGGGGTGGAACACCTGTGATCATGGTTGTTTGAGAAGATTTGGGCTGGTTGGAATCTTCCTGGGTAGATCTATCGCTAGATCGAGTAGATAGGTGACCCAGGACTTGTTCCATTTGAAAGGGGCAATCAGAATCATCCGACAGTTCTGACCCCTTAACCTCTGGATTATTTTTGGTACCAAAACCGTGGGAGGGTAGGTGAATGCCAACAACCCCTCCCAGCAGATTGACAGAGCGTCCATGGCCCAAGCCTCTGGGTCTGGAACCGGAGAGACGAAGGTGGGCAGCTTGCGATTCCACCTTGTCGCAAAAAGATCGATCATCGGATGCCCCCAAAGTGTGCAAATCCGAAGAAAGACTGATTGATGGAGTGACCATTCCGTGTGAATGACTTGACCTTTCCTTGATAGAGTGTCGGCCAAGACACTGAGTCTGCCGGGAATGTGTCTGATTTGTATGTTGATGTGGAGGTTGTCGCACCAACGTAGAAACTGCCAGATCAAAATGCACAGGTCTGGTGATTTGGTGCCCCCTTGTTTGAGGAGGTAAGTCACCACCACAGAGTTGTCTGACATAATGAGGACAGTTTTTCCTGAGAGTTGATCCTTCCAGAAATGAAAGGCATTGATGACAGCCCTCATTTCTAAAAGGTTGATGTGGAGAGGCCTCTCCCCTGGCTCCCACGTGCCGCTGACTGTAGCAAAGTCCAGCAACAGGTGGGCACTCCAACCGTAGGTACTGGCGTCGGTACATACCATTACCTCCACTTGGGGCATCTCCAGAGGAATCCCTGTGGACAACCAACCGGGGTTGTGCCACTGATGCAGGAACGATCGTATCTCGGGCGTGATCTTTATTGTTTGATTGAGGGGACTTGAAAAGGGGTGCCATTGTGCCAGTAACGTCATTTGTAAGGGACGCATAAAAAGACGGCCAAGCAGGATCAAGTCCGCCGCCGCACTGAATAATTCGAGGAGTTGCAAGAATTCTCTTGCTGAAATCCACGTCCTGTTGGAAACGGACTCTACAAGTTCGACGATCCGGATTACACGAGTGCGAGGAAGCCATACCAGATTCAGATCGGTGAGAAACTCTATACCCAGATGGACAAAACGCTGGGATGGACGGAGATCGGACTTTTTCCAGTTCATGAGAAAGCCTAGATGATCTAAAAGAGCTAAAAGATCGTTTCTGCCTTTGAGCAGAATAGAACTTACCATATGTTTCTGGAGGATGTCGTCCAAATACACTGCCATCCCTGTTGATGAAGTCGAGCGTAACAGAGTGACGATGCAATCCATAACCTTGGTAAAAGCCCATGGGCTGATGTTGAGGCCAAAGGGTAGGACCTGGAACTGATAAACAGCGTTGCGGTAAGCGAATCAGAGAAATTTCTGTGACGCGGGGTGGATTGGGACGTGAAAATATGCGTTGGTCATATCTAGACTGACGGCATACTCGTCCTGCCAGATGGAAAGACGGATTGATCTCACCGTTTCCATCTTGAATTTCAGTGGTAAAATGTATTGGTTGAGGCGACTCAGGTCGATGATCGGCCTCAACTTGCCGTTTGCCTTCTGGATAAGAAACAGCCTGGAATAAAACCCCAGCGATTGCGTTTTTTTTTCACAATCTCCACTGCCCGTTTTTCAATGAGCGACCGTATCTCCTGTTGTAGAAAGGTATCCTTCTCCCGATCGGACGGTACGTCCGTGAAGAGGGGAGAGGAGGACTGGGGAGGCGGTTGGATAAATGAAATCTGAAGTCCCTCCGAAATGACCTGGATCACCCAATCGTTCTGAGGAAAAAAGGTGGTCCAGTGGTCCTGAAATTGCAGGAGGCGGCTGCCCACAGGTAGGCTGTCCACGGGTGGTGGAGAGGGTATGTCAATTTTTAGAGTTAGGAGGCTTGAAGACAGAGAAACTTTGTTTCTTACCGCCTCTGTATGGTTGCCTCCTAGCTTGATTAGACTGTTGTCTCCTGGCATTGGGTTGGGATCTATACTGAACATTTGATTGTAAGGATCCCTTGTCCCTAGTCCGCCAATCATCCCTCTGCTGTGGCAGGGGCTGATTTTTTCTAAACGCCTGCGAGGGTTGGGCAGCAAGTTGGAGGGGCAGTTCCTGAGCTGCCTGCTTCCGAACTTCTTCAATTTTTCCTCCAAAGAGTAAAGGCGACCCAAACGGAGTCATCCATAAAGCCAGAGTATGATGGGGCTTGAGCGACATGGACCGCAGACATGCGTCACATCGTATCAGGTCTAAGTTGGCAGAAGCAGTCAACGCTTCAGTCATGGAATGGTGAGCTGCCCTGTTAATAGCTCTAGCAATCCGGGCCGTCGCTTCCCAAGCGTGGTCATTGTCGGATTTTTCTGCGAGTCAGAAAATGGCTAATGAAGCCAAGTCTAACATTGAAGATGTAGCGACTACGTTCCGGACTAGCTTTGATGTGGCATGGAACACATTTTTGTCCACTTTGTAAAACAGTGGAGCGGACATGTGAACTGCTGCCATATTTTTGTCCAGGGCCGGAAGATCCGTACTGAAGGCGTCTGAATGAGTTTTGTACCAGCGACACGAGAACATCGCTGGTACTTGGCTTTCTGAAAAGAACGCCTTAGCATTCTCTGGATCACCTATTCGTCATGATAGACGATCACTGATCTCCGTAATTTTTGCCGACTGGGGAAGGAGCCGGAAGGACGGCGTCTCTTCCTCCCCGTCAAGATCTACAGATGCCTTAACTTTTTAGTCTTGAGTGGCGGTAGGAGGTGGAGGGCATTCTGAAGTTGCCAACACCCTATAAATTTCTTCAACTGCCGCCTTGAATCCAAACTCAGTCCGTTCCATGGTTGGATCTGTGTACGGCTGATTTGCAGGAGTTTCGTCACCCTCACTGCGTGCCTAGTCGTGTTCTGTAATAGCTTGCATTTCTGGATAGAGCATACCAGGTGGCATAGATGACGCGATTCTGTCATCCTTAACCCTGTCACTAACTCTACTTTGTGGATAAGCCGTGAAAATATGGACGGCCAGCCCTGCTGGCTGGTTTGTCTGGCTTGTGGTCGGTCTGAATGTTGGCGACGGTCCTGCTATCACCGGTACCTGCTGCTCCAATGGCCTGGCTGGATGGACAGATTTCTCACTAAAATCTCCACCATAGTATTGGTATGTTGCCGGCAGTACAGCTTGACGGACGGATTTATCACTAAAATCCCCGCAAGTCATGTTTGGTCGGACCGTTTTAGCAATAGGGTCCCCATGCTGGGACAGCTGGACGGCCGGTGACGTAGAGGTTGTATAAAGAAATGGATCCGATGGATCCGGTAAAAACCCCATGCATCCTGACTTACAGGCCCGAAGGCCATGTTCGGACATGCTGGGGGACTTACGCCCACTGGGCAGCCTAAAATTGGGGGAACATTCCCCCAAAGAGTCAGAAAAAGCTGTGGAAGTGAGTGAGGGAAATAAGGGTAATATCTGGCCTGATGTCAATAGCTGCGTCGTCGTTTCCTGAACCAAATGACGCATCTGTTCAAAGTTGGACTGTTGTACCCTGTCAACATTATTTTCCTCCATTGCCTCTGATGTTACTGTGGCTGACGGTTGCAAACGACGAATTTTAGGTGGAGGGGGGACCCCAACGTCCCCCACGTCTATCCCTCCCTTTTGCTACCTTCTGGACTACATCAGCCCACGTTTGCTCTGTCCAAGTATTACACATGCTGCATGGTGTAGATGATGTACACTTGTTACATACAATACAAGAGTCATGGTTGTCTTCTTTTGCTTTGAACTTTTTGCATTTCATGCATTTGGTTGACATTTCTACTGAAACGACACAAGAAAAGAAAACAAAGCACAAATTATCAATTCAGCATGTTATTAATTCGCTAATACCACAACCGTTGCTAACGGAGTAAGCGAAATTAGTCAGTGTCGCGTTAACTCTTAATTGACAACACGAGTTCTGCGATAGCGTGTGTATCATGGTCTTCAGTAAACGAAATCCGTAAGGGTGACAAAGTCACTCAATTTTGAAAATTTTTTTTAAAATAATGTATACAACCTGTAGAAGAATTATTGTCCAATGCAATAAATCCAAATTTTACTTCGGATGGTCCAATTTAACGCTAAGATGGCTTGGATTGTTTGGAGGTATAATGTACGTGTTATCAGTACAAGCGAAGCTTAAAAACTAGTGACACCTGGCGGTGGCAAGGGGAGGTAAGGGGCAAGAGTTATTGCCCTTTGGTCTATATGAGATGGACAGAAAAGACGAATTTTCGTCTTTTAGTAGGGCTGGATTCGAGAGGTAGCAGGCTTATATCCTAATGTTAATGTGATCGGGGAACGTATTTAAAGGAGAAACTGGATTGGTTTTATCCATAATGTTCATATGGTCTATAAATTAAATACATTTTGAAATAAATTTATTTTTGCAGCTTTGCAGCAGTTTTCTAATTTTATTTAAATCCAAATGCAATATTTCAGCACAAATGGAGATGGGTTAATTTTATCTCAAGATTGCTTATGACTTACAGTGACTCCAGTAGCATGAATGGACAACCATTAAAATTTACATAATCATCTTCAGCATGACACTATTCAGGCAACTGGCAAGAAAACTAGCATAACATTGACGAACCAATGTATTTTTGGAAAATCAGCATTTTCTCTTTGTCGGTAGCTGCGAAATGGTTAAAGAATAATTCGTGAATGGTGAAGGACAATCTAAATATAGATTGATTTCTTGTTGACAAGACATACAGCTATGTTCATGACTAAATGTCCACAATTTAATGTGTCCACACTCTACCCTTTACTTTGAGTTGCCAACGAATATTTGCCAAAATCACTTAATTAAAAAATGTAAACAGATAATTACCTTTGTTTTTCTTCAGAGCTAAAGAGATTTCATCATTGTTGTTCAAAACTTGTTTGTTTCCTTTACCTGCAATACACAATACAATACACAATAGTACTGTCATGAAAATGAAACATAAGTGAAAGTTTTGAACATGATTTCCAAGGATTATACTCACTCAGCATTTATAACCCCCATCCCAAAAATCAAGTGATTTGATTTTACAAGCCCCTTGACACTACCAAGATAATTACACCCATAGCTCCAGACATGTCATTATACACTATCGTGATAATTACACCCAAAGCTCCAGACATGTCATTACACACTACTATGAAAATTATACCAATAGCTCCTGACATGTCATTACACACTAACATGATAATTACACCCAAAGCTCCATACGTCATTACACAAGACCATGATAACTACACCCACAGTTCCAGACATGTCATTACACACTAACATGATAATTACAAGCAAAGCTCCAGTCATGTCATTATACACTACCATGATAATTACACCCAAAGCTCCATACATGTCATTACACAAGACCATGATAATTACACCCACAGTTCCAGACATGTCATTACAGACTAACATGATAATTACACCTATAGCCCCAAAACATGCACATACACAATAGCATAATAATTACACCCGTTACTCCAATCATGCCATTGCACCCATAGCTCCAGACATGTAATTATACACTACCATGATAATTACACTAATAGTTCCAGACATGTCATTATATTCCTCAAGATATGCACAGGAAAATGTCAAAGAAAATGACCTATGCAAAGAATTGCACATGCTCTTTGAAGAACAAAAGTTGTCTTTAGTGTCCTACTTTTGGTATGGTGGTACAGTACTCATCAGGATGAATGAATATTGCAAGTTTTGTAACTACAAGCAACAGCATCAGAAAATATGGCCTCCACAGCAGAAGTTAAATTCAGTCACTGAAGCATGTAAAGTAGGTTAAGGAGAACTGCTTTTGGTAGGTCAGGTCCATTTTATATGGGGTAAGTAATACTGGCAACTTCCCATTTTTTTTCCAAATGGGGTGTGTGTGTGCTAAAGGCAAAACCAGCCTCTGGTAACAATTCATTCAGTGTAAACTTGTGACAGCCCTGGGTATAGTAGTGCAATAATTCTTAAATACATGCATGACTGTTACAAATTGTATAACTGCAAGTGACAGTGTCTTAGAAACTGACTATAAACATAAAAGGTTGACAGCTGATAATGCCAATAAAAATGAAATTTATAAAGACCTTGAATTTCAACCGCATTGACACTACAGTTACCAAATATACATGCTTATAAGTCAAGTCCAACTGCAAACTTAATGGGACCAGATCTGCAGTTTCTTAGGAGTAATCAGTAGAACAAGCACCATAGACCCTGACATGTTGGCTCATTATGTGATGGCAGATCATGGTCCATGTTGTCTGCAGTAGATCTCAACTTAAAAGTGAGTATACATGTTATAAATATAAGCCCTTGTGGAATTTCTTGCAGGGGACATTAAAAAGCATTATACAATTCTTATCTAGTTGATTTTTTTACATGCAAAGAGATTGCAATTCTAACAATTTACACCATTCTCAATTTGCAGCAACATAAATATTTTCCAACTTGCAGCAGTGATTAAATTTAGGATACTGTAATTCAAGCTCTCTTGAAAAAAGGCACTGGTACCAAATCCTGTAAATCATCAGTTACTATGGATGGATGTCTAAGCCTGTAACATATGTAGCTGCAAGGAAGACTTTGGAGGGTGTATCCATATTATGATCAGACAAGTATGACTGGAGAAACATTTTACTCTCTTCTTCAAATACATCACCTGATCATTGGATGAATATATATAAGAGATGGATGCTGTTATAGCCCTTACCCAGAGATGTACCTAACTTTGGTGCCAATCCCACAAGGGAAGGGAAAACCATTCATATGACTTCTACCTTAGCAACCTGACAACCTTTAAGCACTTTTGTTGATAAAAAGAAGCCAAAGATGTGATTAATTCCTTTTTATCTTTTGAGTGCTGATTTTGTGTAGTAGTGAATCAACCTGCAATATATTACAATTAAAGTATTGGAATAAGCAACTTTATGCTAGTCCTACAATGAAAAGAACAAGAATGCTAATAACAATGTCTTGTTAAGAACTTTCACTAGGTATTTTCTACAAATTCCAAAGAAAGAAAGAAAAGATTGAGACTTAGCTTTGACTGTCAAACATATCATTCTGAAAACATCTATCCACATGCTTTCAAACAAAAAGTTGGGATTATGCCAGCCTGTCATGTTGGAACATGGATGTATCTGCAATGTCCACCTACATTGAGATGGTGACTTCGAGCTTTGCATGTGTAGAGTAGTTTTGAAATTTTGATGAATCCCCTGGTTGAAGAGCTTGGGCTGGGGACACAGCATTATATGTGTAAAGAGAATGGGGAGGATGATTACTGAAAAAAACACTGGGATAATATGTGTAAAGAGAGTGGGGAGGATGATTACTGAGAAAAGCATAGGGATAATCTGTGTAAAGAGAATGGGGAGGATGATTACTGAAAAAAAGCACTGGGATAATATGTGTAATGAGAGTGGGGAGGATGATTACTGAAAAAAGCATAGGGATAATATGTGTAAAGAGAGTGGGGGAGGATGATTACTAAAAAAGCATTAGGATAATGCTGCCGACTTCTGGTTAAAATCTTACTACAGCAAGTTACACAGTAAATGAAATATAAATAAAATTGACTTGTAATTCTTTGATCTTAAAATAAGCAGAGGGTTGTAAAGGAGGTTTGTAAGAGAACAATAAATGTTTGCAAGTGGATTTTTGTAACTCCTGATTAAACATTACACTTACCCACTTTCTCGCCATTGATGAAAGTACCATTGCTACTGGTGTCCTCTAGAAAAACATGCACACCTTTACTGGTCTTCTTCTGTATAAAAAAAATGTATCAGCATGAATTCCAAGCTTGATTATTATCGGGTCATAAACATAAGCATATATTTCAAGTTGATCAAAACTGGTACAGAAATATGGTTTCCAGGGTGGTATCATCTTTAGCCAATCAGATGCAAGATCACCTCAGTAACATGCCTAAATCTAACTCATTAATGAATTCATCCACAATTTTGATGATATATACCCATATTCCAAATTTTATCAAAATGATCAGAAATATGATGCCAAAATGGCATCAAGAAATGGTTGACAGATGGATGACACTCAATTGACAATGCATACAGTACCATGCCGTAAGTTCACTTGGCCTTCGGACACGAGCTAATAAAAACTAGAAAAATTACTGAAATGATCATATTTATCTGATTGGGATGAACTGATGACTGACCTTTAGGGTATGCAATTAAAATGGTGTGTGTCTGTGTGATTTGGATTTGTAAGAAGTTTTCAATCATACTGCTATGATGTCTGCAGTGTGGCAGTTTATAGCGATGTCTAGCATTGAGGCATATTTGGCATCATGTCCCACCCAGTCACATTATCCTGACACCAGGATGACCAGTCCAAACACTAACCTCTTAATGCTGAGTGTCAAGCATGGCAACTGCTGGTACCATTTGTATAAGTCTTTTCTATGACTCATCTGGGGATCGAACCTGTGACCTCCCACATCCGAGGTGGATGCTCTAACCACTGAGGCCACTGCAGTGGTCCAATTAAAATGATATTGATTAGATGATCATACCATGAAATAGACAGCATAAGTAGCAAAATATGCATCTTCCATGAAGACAGAGCAAAAATCAGTAAGGATACAGCTGGAATGTATCTTCCACCAGATCAGAAAGCTCCCAAGGATTGCTACAGCTGGAGAAAAGTCTCAGAGAGGAAGGTATTTGTAAGGTCTTTTTTTTAAGTACGATGACCAGGGATGTACTGAAGTAATAACTGATGACTGATGGGATTCGGCACCAATCCCTATATGCAAACGGCAGACCACTCTTGTCTGACTCCTGCCTTAGCAAGGACACTACTTTTTGGCATCTTTGATTGCTCATAATAGTAGTAGCTCAACAGCTTCTTTACCTTCGATAGGGCTGAGCAGGAAGGTAGTGGATGTTCTCTTAATGTATTATGGGTAATGTACCTGATGAAGAAACACGGAAACCAAAACTGTACTTTGTTTCTCTTGGTGATGATAAATTTTCTTTTCATGACACTCATGTTTTTCATGGAAGAAAAAAAAGGTTACAATTTATCTGTTTACATGTGAGGCCCACATTTCATTGATTCATCCTCTGTGTTATTCAATCTACATGTAACTGTGTATTTTTCTTCTTAACACTGAGTGCTGTACTTACTCGTAATAATCTGAAATGGATCTTGCTATAAGCTTGAAAGCACTGATGTTTCTTTGCAACTGGACCATTAAAGGGAATATCACAGTCCTCTCCCCTTCCCAACGTATACTCTTCATTAATCAAATCTGAAAATAAAGACAAAAGCTCAGCATTACTTAGTATTTTTGTTGACACCTAGTTTTTGATAGTGCGGAAAGAACTGTATTTGTGACTCAAGTGAAATAAATGAGACTTCTGATGAATTTCATTATTTTTTTCATTTGAATACTGTAGTGGAAAGAGAGATTCCTATAAATAAAATTTATAATCACATGAATTGTAATTGGAAATATAAATTTATGTTTATAGTGGGCACCAACAAGTGAATTTTCCTCCAAAACAAGACATGCACCAATAATTATCATCATTTACGCTTCCTCTTGAACAGATCTTTTGCAGGATTAAGCAAGATTTGATAGTCAATGATAGTCTACTCAATAAGAATCTATATATAATATGATCCTCTTGACAGTGGCATCTGAAATTAGTGAAGAAAAAAAGATTTCAAGCAAAAATTAAAACCTGATAATTTTGTGTAAGATTTATGTTTAGACTTCGAAAAGTCAATTTAGTTCAGTTAAATACTATTAGAAAGTTATGCATTATAAGCTCCATCATCTAGTCATTGTTTTTTAAGATTTTTAAAGTACACCATGCAGACACTATACATAGTTTTTATTTGTAATGTAAAAATTCCATTATTCTGTAAAATGCTTTGGTTGTCATAAGTTCAAGAAAGAATGTATCATTATTTTCCCATGGAACTGGAACCCTTATGTTAAATGACACTTCACTTGTGGAGCTTGATTAGTGAGCTGACATATTACATGACACTTCACTTGTGGAGCTTGATTAGCGAGCTGACATATTACATGACACTTCACTTGTGGAGCTTGATTAGTGAGCTGACATATTACATGACACTTCACTTGTGGAGCTTGATTAGTGAGCTGACATGTTACATGACACTTCACTTGTGGAGCTTGATTAGTGAGCTGACATGTTACAAGACCACAAAACAACAAAAAGAGTCTGATACAGGATCATGAGTGTATATGATTTTTAGAAAAATGGTGACAATTTGTCAGTTCTTTTGTTATTTTTTCAATGTCAAGAACAGTCTGCAAAGAGTAATGACCTCTAGGAAACAAGCACAAAACTCAATAATAAAATAAGTCAAAATTAAAACATTTTCTGAGAGATACATTCTTGATGCCTTTATTAAATTGTAAAATTAACGAAAAGAAAAATTGCCTATAGTTACCCTTCCAAAGTGTATTAGACTCATCACTTTAAATATGCATAATGTTTTTAATGGAAACATGCAAAACATGGTATGAACCTCTAATTAGAAAGTGTTATTTCATGTTGCTACATTATAATTATAAAAGCTGCAATTAAGTGACCAGTTGAAAATATTCACCCACAAAGTCTTGACTTTCAGTCGAGAAGGTTAACAATTTAGTTACAACTTAGTGCACTGCTATATTAATGTGTTGTTGTTGTACAAGCTGCTACAAGCTGCCTATTTTTACTTCTAACTGATTAAGTTCCAATATATAAATAAAATTACAAATCATAATATTGAAATACAAATAAGCAGAAAAATTTCCAATATATTTTTTTTACATGGTTGTGTAACCAGTTTTATCCATATTCAAAATGTACTGGTCAACTGTTATAGTTTTTTTTCAATTTCATAAGATTTAGCTGATAAAGAACAAGTCTGAACATTCCAAAATACTGTGAGGAAAATATATCATCTATTAACAACATTTTGCTGTGCTTGTTCATTTTAATGGCACTTTAACACATTTCTGGCAATACTATGATGAGAAAATGTGAGCTCAGTTTCATTTACAAAAACAATGAGGCAGCTGACCAGCTTAGTATGAATGGATATTGAACTGACAACATTTGCATTATAAATCTGATGCTCAAACTGCTCCATACCAACATTTAAATCAGCTCAAATGTGGTCTACCATTCTCCCAAACAACTTCCTTACAACCTGGAATGGCACTTTGAAAAAGGTGAACAATCAAAATCTAATAAAAAGTAACCCTGAGATGAAATCTCTTTAATGAAGGTGGTCAAATTTGTTGGGTTGAAAATTATATTCAAGGTATCCATTTCAATAGGGTTGAAAGAAAACAAAAAGGTAAATTCCAACAGTCAGTAAAGCTTTTATTTCCAACACCTCTCACAGTTTAAGATTAAAGCACATAAATATTACATCATAT
Organism: Sinohyriopsis cumingii; assembly: GCA_028554795.2. Taxonomy (NCBI): domain Eukaryota; kingdom Metazoa; phylum Mollusca; class Bivalvia; order Unionida; family Unionidae; genus Sinohyriopsis; species Sinohyriopsis cumingii. Next base: position 24,118,234 of record CM068842.1, on the reverse strand, counting down.
TATGTCTTTTTTGGTCTACTGGCAGAATAAAAAAACTGCTAAGTCTCTTAAGTAATAATGGTATACAGTTACCAATGGGAACTGATGCATGGGACCATTATGACACATTGAGTGACAGCAATTCAAATGTGAGGTCAACAGTCACTGGATACACAGCTGTTCTGTTCTGACAGATTAATACTAAAATAGTGAACATTCTAAAGGATTAAACACAACGAATCACTAGAAGAGGGATTATACTTACCATCTTGATACAAATTTTTTTGAAATAAATTTATTAATTAGTAGCAAGTGCTCCAATAAACCAACATTGAATTACAAAGTGGATGCCCCAGCACAAATCGTGTCTTCACCGAGTTCTTCTCCAACGGTCATGTCAGAAAAAAATGTTGAGAGCAGCTTATTGTTCCACCCAACCCTGGTGCACTTCCATATATATATATATATATATATATATATATATATATATATATATATATATGACGTCCTATTACCACATTATAACTATTAAGGCCTCATTTGAGTTTGCAAGAACCAATGTCACGCAAACAAACTGATTTATGCAGTTATGACATGTATTGCTGTTCAAGTGCGATTTTGGATAATGTGTTAAATTCCTTTTCGGTATCGTTTCTGAGTAGTAATACGGTAATAGGACGTACCGGTCTAAATATAATGTTGCTGTTTTTCAGGGCCACCTGCCCTTCAGGCTCACCTACTGCCGTGAAGCTTGTCCCCAGGGGAAGTAGCCTGCCCCACGCCTGAGACTCGGGCAGCTGCTCGTCGTCCTCGCTATAATCTCCATCAATCACGTCCTGAGTTGGTAGTGTCTCCATAACATAAACTGCTTAAGTAATTTGCTTTCTGCTCACGACTAAGTTGTTTGTGCTGGTCGATTCGGTGTTTTGATACAGATTAAAAACGTGAAGACGAGTTGACCCAACTTGTTGGTGCATTGATTTTTAAAGAGTAAAATAACGAAGTCTTCCAAATTGACTGTAGACTAGTTCCCATCTTTTGGTATATATCAGTCTACCCTGCACCAAAATATCCAGTCCTGGTAAATACTGCTCAGAGCTCTAAGAGGCACAAGTTATAGAAAGTGGCAACAAGTAGTCATCAAAGCTCTAATTAAAGAAAATACAATGACAATTTTTTATGGATAAAAATAATTTTTTGCATGATACCAGCGACTTAAAAACGAAGAAAGACAACTCTTTGTAGGCAGTGTGCTAAGACTTCGTGCATTCTCGTTTATTAACGGTTGGAATTCTGTCGGCACAGTTATTGCTCAGATACTTCAGTAAAGAAGGTTATAGTTAAATGCTTCATAACTATACCAGAAATTTTTGACCTGCACTGAGACTTATTATCATGCAGAATATTATTTTACAGTCAATACATAATGACCAAAACAATGTGAGCAGGGCGGAACAAGTAAATAATTATAACATAATTCAGGTAAGAACATTTGTAACAACCAATAAACATTGATAAAGCAGAGTTTATTTATATTCATTGTAAACTGGAATGATGAAGCCATATTTTCGAAACATCAGTCTGATATGGCAATCCAAACCTGATTATTTTCTTTTAAAAAAAATAAAATAACATAAGAGATACGTCCTGGCGTCAGTTTCTATATATATATATATATATATACAGGGCCGGCGCTACCATCTAGGCAAACTAGGCAGCCGCCTAGGACGCTGATTTCAGGGGGCGCATTTTTTTTATAAAACAAAAATATTGTTTATAAATTTTGAAATTGATATTTTCCGGGGGGGGGGGGGCGCCAGAATCTAACCTTGCCTAGGGCGCCAGATAGTCTGTCCGGGTCTGGCGCCGGCCCTGTATATATATATGTGTGTGTGTGTGTGTGTGTGTGTGTGTGACGTCCTATTACCACGTTCTGACTATCAAGGCAGTATTTGAGCATTTCCAAGAACCGCTGTCACGCAAACAAATTGATTCATAATTTCGAATTGACATTATCCCTAGACCATTGGAACACTGCTGACTCATTCGAGAAGGTGATTGACTCTGTTTTTATCCTTTTAGACCATTATCTTTGATGGTGAAGAAATTCCTTCTAGCGTGCTATTTTTGTAATCAGACTCAGTCGAATTTCCACAGTCAAATAGTATTATTGCTGATGTTATTCACTGAACATAATATATATTACACGATGAGTCACATCAAATATTATTTTTATGAGTTAAGGAATCCTAAAACATATCCATACATAATAATTATCTCTCCATCTTTTAATACAATATTTTTTTAAATGTTAGAGATGGGCAGAATAAAACTTATATAGCCAATATGGGTCATTATAAATATGGGATTATAAGGCAAGCATCTGACAATGGGTCAAAGACGACTGTATTCGATAATGCCACAAACAACACATACTCTATTCCATTTGATCATCAATAACACGATGACTAAAGATAAGTTCCGAAAAAGTTATTTTTGAATGAATAATTTATCAATTTAATCAACTGTTGTTTTTTTAAGATTATTGTTTTATGAAATAAGACGCTTGTGATTATTCAACTGATTAACTTGTAATCAATTATAACGATTTTAATTCATGTTTAAATTATATGCTTATTTTTTTTTAGAATAGCTATCGACTGCCTCGCTTGCGGGAAGTCCCCTCGGAGAGACGGCAGTACGCGTTAAGTCCTCAAGTACGAAAAACCAGCACTACTCCAACCCCTGCACGAACTTCTCTGCCTCTTCTGGAGACAGGGATTCTTCCCCCAGGACAAGCAAGACGCCAACATCGTCACTTAGCACAAGAACAGTTCAATATCGCCCGTCTCCGTGCTAAGACTAAAGCCACAGAGGTTCTCATCCGTGAATTGCTCTTCGCTGACAATGCAGTTTTGACATCACACACGGAAGATGGACTGCAGCAGCTGGTATGTCGCTTCTCCCACTCCTGCAAGGAGTTTGGACTGACCCTCAGTCTGAAGACGACAAAAGTCAGGACGCAGGACGCAGACTCCCCTCAGACGATTTTCATCGATGGATACAACCTGGAAGTTGTTGAGAACTTCACACACATTGGGTCCACCATCTCCAGCTCGCACTCCATTGATGCTTAGGTAACCGGCAGGATTGCCAATGCCGCAGCAGTTATGGCCAGAATGAACCAGAAGGTCTAGAACTACCCCAACCTCAGTAAGAAGACAAAACTGCACGTCTACCAGGCCTGCGTGCTCAGCACACTCCTCTACAGCAGCGAGGCATTGACCACCTACACGAGTCGAGGAAACTCAACAGCTACCACCTGAGATGCCTGCGGAACATTCTGCGCATCTAGTTGCAAGAGAAAGTACCCAACACAGAGGTTCGGGAACGCGCCAGAATGAACAGCATGTTCTCCATTCTCAGCGAGAGGCGCCTTCGGTGGCTCGGCCACGTCAGGAGAATGGACCCAGGCCGCATTCCCAAGGACCTGCTATACGGAGAGCTAGCAGAAGGCGCACTACTGAATGGATGGCCACGTCTGCGTTACAAAGATATCTGCAAGAAGGACGTGAAGATGGCCAACATTAACGTCAATACTGGAAAAGCTGTGCTGAGGACCGCACCGCCTGGCGTCTTGCTGTCAGGCAGGGAGTTCAGAAGGCCGAGAAAGTGATAAACACAAACCTAGCTGCAAAGAGAGCCAGGAGGAAGGCAAAACAACAACAGCGCCACAAGCATCGACGTTCACCTGCAGCAAGTACAACAGAGACTGTCACTCTAGGGTCGGACTCTTCTTCCATTCGCGAAGGCGCAGATAGGACACCCAACCAGAAGCTATACCATCGTCTCTCAAAGACGGACGCTGACGACCTATAGAGGAAAATAAATGACGAATAGATTTTCTCCTTCTTTTTAAATATATATATATGTCAATTTTTAATTAATAATTTCTTAACGCATTCATAAACTGGCTAATTCATTTTCCTAAAACACTATTGTCTTCATTAAAATATGTTGTTTTTTTAAAGATGGAGATAACATAAAATGGGTTTCCTTGTTTTAATCAGTGGTATTAAATCCAAGAAAGTTAATAGAGCAGTATAAACCACAATATGTAAATTGTTTTCTTTTGTGAAATTTGCCTGTTATTTATATCGCTGAAAATAATATGGTTCTTCATGAAAATTAACAGTGAATAATAGGATTTTTCATTGTATTTTCTTTAATAAGTGCTTTGAGGACTAATTAGCGCCACTTCGTGCGTGGCATTTAGTGCCTATTAGCGCTTGTTAATATATCTTAGTGCTCTTAACAGTTTTTGACAGTATTTATTAGACCCAAAATATCCGTAGCCACTGGCCCAAATTTCACAAGTTTCGTATTTGTTTGTTTTGTTTTTTTTAAAACTGATTACATCCATTAGGCATTATGGAATTACGACATACACTCAAGATTTACGTGCCTCCACGACTAAAAACCTTAACATTGGAGATTCTTGTATGACCCTAGTAATATTTCCCAAACTGGCAAGTTTTGTTTTTGACGGACGAACATTCCGCTAAATGTGCGAAGAACAGGGTGTATATCATGACAGGTCTTGAAATATAACACTCCACAATTAATAAAATACATGCAGCAGTTATGAAATTCGGATTTAAGATTTTTTAAAATTATTAATCCGCGTTCTCGCATTCAACCCCCGTGACTTTACCTATTTTATACGCGTGAGTGCATTCACATGGCTGGCCGTGCACAAAAAACACGCGAAAGATCTCGCTTTTGGTGAGCGTCCGTGACCACCTCTCCTGAGGCCACCCTCACACCCACCACACTCATAATGGAAGCTAACGCTGTTTTCGATCACGTTTGCCTGCAGCTACGATGACATTTGGTTACCTTGTAGGGAAAAGTTATTTAGGAAAAAATTCTCGTTTGTAAATTTCTTGGAATAAAACCCTGGCGGCCAAACTTAGCAATAGTGGATGTGAAAAGGAATTGAATTATTGTTGGTGAACGCGTCAATTAATAATTTTAGATTCGTTTCACATTAGTACAAGCCGTGCATTACGCGTTTTACCAGAGCTGTTTAGTTAAAGAAAGAGTTATTTCTCCCTTGTCAAAGATTTTCTGCGTGGCCTAATCGGTTAATACATCATATTCTTGATCGAGGCATTCCAGGTTCGAGCCACGTTCGCTGGAAATTGTATTTTCTTCGTAATTGTGGAAACGTAAAATTCAGGTTTAGTTGCACACAAAAATCAAAGTAAAATCTGACGATATAATCTGGGTGTCATATTTCATTACCTAATATGAATGCATAATTCTTTGAGGGATTTCCGGTCTGAAACAACTCCTGAACTTTCCACGATGTCGTTTGGCGCAACGGCGAAAGGTTGAGCACTGCACTTTTCACCACATGAAATGGTTTTCCTTTGCACGTTCAATGCAATTATTTTATACCTCTACACAAATATAGGTTTTTGCAGTCCAAAATGTCAGTTTGATTTATTCAGAATAATTTTAGTTTCAATAAAGAACAGGACAATTGACATATCCTTGCTTTTCTTCCTTTTTAAATCAAGGATGACATATGGTGTATAAAAATATCACAATATACTAATTTCAACAAAGGACTTCACCCTTGATTTTTTTCCGTGGTGGTATAAATATTAAAAAAATAAAAGGTATATTTGAATAATTTAGAGTGACTAACATTCAGATACAATAACACAATGACTCAGTAATATTTATTATTGAATCAAAATAAATATTTCAACTTTAGAGTTAATTCCAGGGAAAACAACCATTATATCTCACTGAAAATAATGCAAATCACACATATCGCCGTCAAGCAGTCAATGATAAACTCAGTAAGAAAAATACATAACTTCTAACAAAGGTTAGATATGAACTTTAGTCTTGTTCTCCGAGTCTGTTTTCATACACTTTGTTCTGAGATTCAATGAAATATTGAAGAATTAGCCTACAAACCACTGAATACACTCAAAGGAAGTCCACTACACACATAGAACAACAGCTCTTCAACTGTTTTATAAATTGCGTTATATGCAAATCAGCCGGGATGAGAGCAAATCGGTTCCGCTAATGGCCGGGCAATGAGTCACGCGGGAATGAAATTACCTATTTCATTTGATTAAACAATAATTGTTATCTAGTAATATGAATAAAGAAAACAAACGTAACTACCAAAATTATCGTCGAATAGTTTCTAAACAATGCTATTTTTCTTGGTTATTTTCACGTAGAAAAAGTCGTAGTTAAATATTTTCTTGTATAATGTATTATCTCTCCCTTGGTAGCCAATTAGCAACCGGGAATGGAGGAGGCATTATAACGAGGCTACAGCGCGTGATCAGGTCATCAAAACAGAATACACGAAGAAAGCGATTTCATGAAATGAAACCGGCTAATTTTGAAAATTCTATGCATCTGACGGGCAAATATGATCACTGAAAAAAATCAATTTAGATGCCAATGTTAGTTAAGGAACATGTGTTTTGAATTCCTTTAACATATACTAATCTAACAGTAGCTGACAGTACTGTATGAACCCAGCCCCCTTTGTGTTTAATCATTAAAAGTTTGTGCTGAAACACAACAAACGTAAATATATCAATTTATGAACAAAAAAAGCACAACGATTTTAGACAATCTTACCAAGGCCTTTTATCACATTAATAAGTATGCATAATTTATTGAAATGTAGTCAGGTCTCAGGCAACCTCTGAACTTTCGAGGATGTCGTCGAGCACTAGAGGAGTTCATCTGGGGATGCAAAATCACACCACAGTAATCGATGCAGATCACAACACGCCTGTCGACTGTAAGAAATTATTGAGCAACAACTTGTATGTATGTATGTATGTATGTATGTATGTATATATATATATATATATATATATATATATATATATATATATATATATATATATATATATATATATATATATATATATATATATATATATATATATGATTGGCATTATTTTGTTATGTGTATTTAATTTATATTGTTATTAGTTTTTCTCCATGATTATATGTTATGTATAATAGTTTTTGGACCTGACCTTGTCCAAAACCAAATTCATGTTGTACCTGACCAATATCATCTGTTTGTGGACAACAAAATACATAACTAATATTTTCCTATAATTTTTTAAATAAGAATTGATTATAATTAATATAAAGATGTTTATCTTAGTTTGAGTCTGGCAGATTGGAGTTCCCCCATATAATAACCTGGTCTACATAACGTTTGCCACAGTCAAGTAGAGGGGCTTATAATCTTATTATCTTGTTTACTTGAGAACTTATTAATTCTTGCTATAACACCAGAAGCAGAAGCATTGTTATGTTCAGTTTTTTATTTGGGTAGAATAATTTATCCAAATTATCATTCTCTGGCATTATAAAGAGCTTACTATTATTCTTGAATATAAACATTAATTGGGAATTATAGAAAAGTCAGACAAGGAGACCTTGGATTATATTATTGTGATTTAATGGAAGACTGTCAGCACATCAGCACACTTCAGGCCACTAGTACACTAGTACATTCAGGACTTTAGGCACATAAACACCTCCATTTCTCGATCTTATTTCAAACACCACTGGAATTTAATTAGAACTTTATTAATTAGGACTGGTGATAGAACGTTTGGACTATTTTGGATTAAATTCCAATATTGCATGTTCTTTTTAAAGTTTTACTTTGTATTCTAAGGAAATGAATCATTCGCTGAATTTTACAAAACTTGTTGGTTTCTCGTTTTTCAATTACTTAGTTTAAGACCATAGATTTGTAATAAGTTTCAAATAATTCTTGAGCAGAGCTAATACCGGAATTAAATTTCCCGACCAATGGCGTGTTTGTGCAGTCACAGAAAATATCACGCTGTACAATTGATCAAATACATTTCTGAAACATCTTGATAAATTGGAGCTGGCACGTTGAAAACTCCACAAAGAATACAATAATAAGCCAGAAAAGTCACAGTGTCATGTCATGCAAGGAAACTTTAAGTCGCTGACGTTTGACTGAGTCACCGGTTGGTGAAGAAGGCGATGTATATCGTTTAAGAGGACTTTGAATGCTTGAACGTTCCCGTGAACGACAAAGGGGGAAACAAATATGATGCAGGTTACTGTAGAAATCCCATGCAGGTGTGGTTACACTGTTGTCTGATTCGTCGGAGCATCTGAGCCGCCAACGTTGTACAGAGGTAAGGACTCGGTTGACATGTTTTTATTAAATCAGTTATTGCGAAATGAATCCCACAACTTACCTCGCCCGCTGACATTGTCATGACCTGCGATGACATTAGTGAGTTTTCAGCGACAACTCGTTCTCTGATATATGATGGTCCGTTTCACACCGACTGTTGAGCGTGAAGCTCCAAAACGTGTGACTTCTCTCGCATCACTCGAGCATACAGAAGAACCGCATATGGTGCATGCAACATGCAACTGTTAATTTTTATTCAAACGAAACAATAATTTTGGCTGAGCTTCGTAACCTGCGCATGCATTATGATCACTTGATGTGGTTAATAGGTGCTGTTCCCAGTAACATGGAATAATACACTGCATTTCGGTTGGGAAAGCTGCAGTTCATTGACTCGCTACAGTTTCTCAATTCCCATCTTGACAAACTTGTCAACACCTTGCTAAAGAAGCACACATTCACTTTATGATCCCTTGTTGTGGTCGCGAAGAATCTCTGGCACAAATGTACGTGGAATGCTATAGCCAGCGGTGCTAACTGACACATGCAAAAAGTCTAATTCAGCCGCGAAAACATCTTCGTGGGTGTGTACGATTTCACCTAGGTAAGTTCTCCCCGTTGGACATGAAGTAGTACATGTTCCCTACTGCAATTACTACTTTGGAGGTAGTTCTTTCCACATAAATGTTCTACTTTGTGGTCGAGATCCATTAGTGGCCGTACACGATAGATGGTAGAGATCTGGTTGTTCCAAAATATTAATTCGGTCCGAGATCGTGAATACACGAAAGGGACATACAGAGTGAGAAGCATGACGTTTTCCGCCTCCACGGTCCCCGAAACATACAAATATCGAACCAGAATTTCTGCCGAATTATTTCAGCGTGTCTTATAGCCGTCGTACGAGGAGATTCTATTATTTAACGCTGTTAAGACCGAAAAAAGTCGCTTCACCCACGTTTGTGATCGATAATTGATCAAGTATTCTTGAGCGCGCTGATACCTAAATAACGGTTGAATCGTAAAACAATGGATTGCTTACAATAAATGTTGACATGTGAATGACGAACCCATACACGGTGTTTTGCCAACAACTCAGCAACGGCTGTGAGAAATCCTTTACCTAGATTCATATGCAGAAGCCGTAGCCATGTTAAGGGCTCACGGGCATAAATGCATTTGAATGCGTCTGCGACCCTTTTTGAATTTTTGGACGTCAACAGCTCGACTTCTAGTATCTGCAGATAACATCTACAACGGATAAAGTGTAGTTCTATGTGTGCCTACGATCTCATCTGGCGCCTGTAACTGATCCTGTTGGAAAAACAAGAAGTCGTCCTTTCGGACTCGTTTAGAGTTCGCGCATCAAACCATTGACTGGAAATTTTAATCGCGTTCATGTCATGGATGATATCCATGTTGGCGAGTTGGAGTGCCCAAAAATGACTTGGTGTTTAATACGCGAGATTATGTTGGTAACATCGAGCATCATGTCCAAGATTCGGTCAGATGTTTGAATCAAGTCGTATCACCGGCCATATTCCAGACCCGCAGTAATTGTATCTCCAGGATGTTTTTTTAACAGAATATTCACTGTTTGGTACCCATGTGAGGTTTTGTTATTGTCACAGGGACATCATATCCAATTATTTATACCCTGCTCGTCTACAACAGTTAGAACGTAGCGGTCCGGAACTAGAAGATTCAAAGAACTTAAATGTCTTTGCTCCACACCGGACGCAAGTTTCAGCGATTCCGGCTCGACCATTACGTGCGTGTATGGATTTGCAGTACTTAATTGTATGCGGCATTGCAAATATGATGATGGTTTGTTGATGTTGTAAACAATAATTGGCTTTTAATATGTTATCGACGCTAAAGTTTTCACCCTTTGCCTTCTCTGCTTATGTGAAGCCTCGGCCACTCAAGCATAGTTCCGATGGAACGAGTTCCTTGTTTCCGAACTCGGTTCTCGTGCTTATTATTGGCCTGTCCGGAATCGGGTAAGCTCAATTGCTGATCAGTCTGATTATACGATTGTTAATTTGGGGTTATGTTGTACGTGATTGCACCACTGGAGGATGATTAGCCGTGTTCTGATGTACTCAGATATTTCGCGGATTACTTGAGTGCCAGGGAAGCTATGAATCGCCGATACCGATTCAATGATTGTAAATATAACACTAGAGAGCCGATTACGGTCACGCAAAAAGTATTAGAGGAAACCGATAATGTATAACGGATGTCTAAATTCAAAGATGTATCCGATCCAATGTGGAATGTGTACGCGCCTGTGTTGTGATGTATAAGCTTTAAAAATACAAATTTACGCGACAAAATCTAATTGATCAACAGTTGCATCATGGCATTTATCAACAGCCCACGTTTTCTTATAGACAGAAAGGAAATCGAACCCTGTTTCGACAAGGCGGACATTGTCACCACAATATTAGGATTCGCCAGATAACGTGACGATTATCCAAGATCCGGTGGAAAGTCTATGATGTTTTACAATGACCCAAACAACCATGCAGATCATATTCAGCATTAAGCACGTCAACTTGCTCAAGTTGCTTTTGCGGACCGGGCAACCGGGTGATATTCCTGCCGGACCTGGTACTGACTGACCCCTTATATTATATCTAAACGCGAAGTTTCATCTTCGCTTTCCGGCACAAATTAATGCTGACGAATTTTATTTTTCTTTCTGCAAATATGTTCGTAAGGTTATTCTTGGGGCCAAACACACATTCATGTTACCCCGTAAGGGTAAGGGCAACGCCTACAATGCTGTTTGGTGATGATGTCGCTGATGGCAAAGATGTGTTATCCAAACTTGTGGTTTGGATGATCTCAATGAACCCATCTCTAGTCAATGAAGAATACTTGACATAAATCATCGGGTCTGGTGGAATATCTACTATTTCATTCCTTACTTTGCGCACAGACTCGCACCAAAGCCTTATCCGAGGAGAATTCTCATGGCAAATAAATGCCTCAAAATGTATCAGCTCACTACATCAAATGTTTGTGGCATTTCAAATCATAGACAATTTGAAGATTTAACGGCAAGTTTGATGATATTTTCAAAATTGAACATGATAAAAGTTTCTCTGAGTTTAAACGGTCACCAGAAACCAACCCAAGACAGGTTGATCGAATTTCAATGCAATAAGATCGCGTGTGCTTATAATCTGGTGCTGAAATACTTTGGACCGAGACCTAAACGTTGACAAGGGCTTGAAGTTTTTCCAGAAATACTTCACTTCGTTGTGTGCGAATTTCTAACTTTCTGACGAGCTTCCAGACCTGGTTAATCTTACAGTGGTGGACATTTACTTCAGATCATGCTAGGCGATGACGCAGACTATGAATGTAATGTCATGATTCTCTTCGACAACACTATGTGTTGCAGGGCTCGGTTGACCGAATGAAGGTCGTGGACGCACCTGTGGATAAATCGTAGTGGTGGCCGCAAACACGTAAACTGAATCTGTAATATTTCAAAGGAGATTTTGTAACAGCCTAAACATGTTATGTTAGGCCGGAGTAAACTGCAACCGATCTCGGCTATGATTTAAAACAAAGTTCTCCAGAAACGGCCCTCTGATGTTGAAACACAGTTGCAACAGTACGAAGAGGACAAATACTAACGTCGTATGATAATTCTTAAGTTGTTTGTAAAGTGTCGAATTTTGAATTGTACTGAACCTTAAAGTTGAATGCATTGAGCATTAAAATTTTATCACATCTGAGCCAGAAAAGCCTTTATGAATTGTCACTTCGACCTTTCTTCTTCCCCCTCCCATGTCAGTGCTAAAAGTTGAAAGGCTAGCTTGTATGACGTTGATACATGGTCAAGGGAGGAAGGTAATGCAATTAGTCGTGTACGTTGCGCTCTTTTCACCACTTGTTATTATGATGAAATAAATCCAAATTAGACACTGCAACGCTGCCCTGAAAAAGTAAACATTTGAGCTACCAACCATAACCGCTTGATAGGAACACATGTCAAGATATCATTTTCAAAGGGAAGTTTAGATGCACCGTAGTTCAGAGATTCTAAGATGTCTAAATCTGACGAAAGAAATGATTATGTTGGGCTAATTTAGGAACCGCTGCTTAAGATTGGCCAGAGTAAATTGAGCCGTACACTTTAGAAGTAGCGTGAATTTAAGGTTACGACCTTGGTCGAAATTCTTTAGTCTTAAATTTCCTGAGAGAGGAAGAGTGGCTACGATGAATCCTAAAAGAATGGTCCTTTCCTCGTTAAACAAGAAAGGGGACAATATAGCTGTCTTGTAAGAAAAGACAGGGTTTAGTGCTAGGACATACACTTTCTGAAAGAGAACATCATTAAGGAACAGCTTTCTGGAGAGAGACGGGACAGTCCGAAGACGGAAGTCCAAAGAAAGAAGTGACGAGTTCAGAATAAAGGACTAGGAAGTCCAAGAAGGGGTGAAGCGTAGAGAATAGGAAGGCTCGAGGAAATAGGAAGACGTTGATACATGGTCAAGGGAGGAAGGTAATGCAATTAGTCGTGTACGTTGCGCTCTTTTCACCACTTGTTATTATGATGAAATAAATCCAAATTAGACACTGCTATTAAATTCTGTTGACATAACTTAGATTGAATTGGAGTTGCTGTTATTAATTCGTTATTGATTCAAATTTCGTTATTTTTCTTGTCTAAGGAGGCTCGTATTGCATTATTTCTTCCCAATAGTCTTGCTCAGTTCTCTACTGAAATTCTATCTTACCACTCCCACCGGGCTATAATATTGAGGCAGGTCATCCTTTAGATAATGCCAGCCAAATCCAATTAACCACCCCTCTTACTAAGAGGGCGACGTTACATTGTTCATGGCTGAGGTTGTCTAAACGAAATACGATGGAAGAATATTTATTTTTCTCTCGGCGATTTCAATGCAGTTAATGGTTGTAGCTCACATGATTGCGAAAGAGGTTCCATCAGTGGTCCTCAGCGGCGCTTCCGAGATTTCTGCAACAAAGTTGCTTCTTGACGAGTCTTCCAAATCTTAAAGGAATGGAATTTTTTTTTTGACTATCCGGGATGACTTGGGGTTAATGTCTTCGATTGTGGCTTCGCCATTGATGACCTTGTACGCGCATACGTTGACCAGTTTTGATTTTCTCACCAGGATAAATCAACCAAGCACTTCCGAGACGTCTTCATGTAGAATGAACTTGCTTCGATGATCCCACGCGCGCCGAAAACAGACATCGTCAGCTAGGATTCGTCACTAGCAAGCCAACGAGGCGCCGATGTGGATCTGAAAATATTTGCCAATAAAACGGACTTGGTCATGTTTAGTGACTGGGTTGTCCTCGGTGTTGACATGGGCGAGCTCGTGATTTTAAAAAAGATAGCCTAAAAACTGCAAACGTCTAACGTGGAAATCAACGAATTTGTTTTGAAGCTTCAAGGCGCTAACGCGAAAACACTGGCCGAAATCACTTAGAACCAGGGAATTATGGATTCTGGCGTGTTGCTTGTCTTATCACTGACTACGTCGATGTAATCACAGGACTAAAAGTCCGAAAATCCGGCGATGTAATAAGTGCAGATCTTTTCCTAAACGGAAATCGAATTCTACGGATGCAATGATGATGATGCTACAAAACAATAAGTGAACATAAAAATCTGTGTCCATTTGAAACCTGATATCAAGGTCGTGGCTGGTAAAATCAGATTATTAAGAAACTTTAAGTAGGTTATTTCTGGTACAGAAAAGTAGACCCTGGACTATTTACTATATCACATATAAATATACATCCATGGGGAAACGTTAGGCTCGTTGCTGGTAGATCCTGATAGTATATCATTATCGTGTAAGAGTCTGCCATCAAACTGGGGTTTCTTAGTCTTCAACTAGTTTATAAAATTCAGTCGTTGGAAGATCCTGATGCTAAAGCTACAATATCAGAATCTAGGGATTTTCTCACTGGGCAGATCCAGACAGCAAGTCATAAAACAATTTTGGTTTTAGTCTCTTTTAAGATCAACATTTTTGAATGAATAGATATACGTAAGATAAATATTGCGCATGAATTATACGATATTAACCGTTTGGGGTATTTGTATTTTAAGAACCCAACACTTATACACCGCAGTTACACCGATGGGGTATTTGATCAGCTGGGAGAACATTTTAACATAAATGACGCATTTATGCCGCTTATCAACGAATATCTGCGTCAAAACAGTATTAATAATTAATAATATAAATTTATTGCTGAAATTATGATGTTCCAAAGCCAGTTTGGAATTATACTGTTTGCGCTCAAAAATGTCCGGTCGCTGAAAGCTACATCATCGTCAGACGTGAAACCACCCAGGGAGTTTTTCGACAACAATGAAGTGGAATTCACTGACAAATCCACCGCGATATATCGAACACGCAGAAAAAAACCTTGCTCGATATTTACCGAAGAAGCGCCTGTCCGTGTAACAGTTATTGGGCGAAAACGAGAACCGTTGGAGACACTAATCAAAAGCTTAATCCATGTAGTTTTGGTGAACATGGTGACAGTTCCACAGAACTCTCAATCGCCGTAAATATAAAATCTAATCTGGAAGATATTTTATGTGATAATGGCAGTTAAACCATTAAAGAAAAATGCTTGGTTGGATCTGTGCATGTTGCACCCGAACAAGATCAGCCTTTGGATCAGTTATACTCCGCGGTGACAATATTCATAGATATGTGATGGACCCTCAGTGCTTGCGACGCGACAAAAATAATCGAAGCAAAACAACAGCTGCGAGAAGAAACAACCAAAAGGCCGATGTAATCGCGAGATACAAATACTTGTGTGTGTGTGTGTGTCGTAGATGCTATTTGTGGAAATGCCATCGCAGGCAGTGTTGACCTTGATATTGCTGTAATTGCGACTACCGTAATCATCATAGGTACATTCGTCGGACTTGCTGCCTGAGCTTCATCGATAGCAATCTGTGTCGCTGGACAATTAATTTCGTTACGGTTCCGTAAACGAATACGCGTCTATTAAGAAATCCATCGCTTGGCGCTCAGCATTAAGTGGTTTGTGTTATGACTGGTCGGCCTGGTGTCAGAATAATGTGACTGGATGGGACATCATGCTACATGTCTGCGGAATGATGTCCCAGTGCTAGACATCACTATAAACATCACACTGCAGACGTCGTAGCGATGTGACTGAAAAATTGTTAAAGCTACGTGAAAAATCCAAATCACACACACACACACACACACACACACACACATTTACATGTAAGCTATGGTGACGATGATAACTGGCCCTAATTATCAATTGCAGTTTTAAGAACCAGTCTAAAAGATTAAGGGTTTCAGGGGTAAAGGTAAGTACTGATGAGATAATATTAAGATTGTGCATATAAATAGACATAATTATATATTATATGTAGTGGTATATTATGATGCTGTTTTTCATTGTTTTTGTTCTTCAGATTTTCAAAATCATATAATAATAATAATAATAATAATAATAATAATAATAATAATAATAATAATAATGATAATAATAATAATACTAATTTATATTATTCTGCTTGAGCAAGTAGGCAGTATACAATTGCAAAACGATATATTTCTGCAAATTCTCTTATCCGATATATTTTGTCGTTTGTACCAAAATGTTTCATCGTTGCTCTCACGCTAAATTGGGTAATTTTTAAAAAATGTATCTGTATGACCAGTCATGTTCTATATATATTTTAACTTGCATGCATTAAATTCCTCTTAAAGAGTCTAGTACGCTTATCCTGACTATAGAAATTATTTTGGAGAAGATAAGTAGTCTGGAAAAGTTAGGCTGCACCCTGAACGCTAATTTAGGTTACAGCGGATGAGAAACAAAATTTGACTTACACGCAATTTATTATTGTACCTTTGCAACATTAGTCAACTCATTTTCGGTACCACTTCTTTGAAAAGCGTATTTTATTTTTAATAAAGGTGTGGATATGCCCAAAAATGTTTGTCTTTCAAAAAGATGATTGATGAAACCACATTGGGCACTCCAGGTGAATCCGCCACTGAGGGACACAAACATACAATAAACATATGCTACATCACGGACTCTATCCGACTGTGTATGTATTAGGACAGAACTTTTAAGTAAAAGTATTAAGATTGAAAACTTCTCTACATTGTATTAAAAGTAATTTTTCATTAAATTATATTGAAAGTATTTTTCCAATAAAATATATTGAGATAAATTTTATCTATTTGTGTAATACAACTGTATGCTATTTTATAAAGATCGCGCTTTACGAGCAGGTGCAGAAATCCATATCGCTCGTATCTAAATGTTAGCAATTGTCAGCATAAAATACATTTCGCTTGTATCTAAATGTCAGCAATTTAGATTGGGGGAGGGGTAGCTGCTGAACAGGCAAATTATTAAATCAATAATGAATGAGTTACGCAGATGATTCACGCGTTTTCCCTGGGTAAGGTCGCGAGTTTTGTTCTGACTGGACTGAGTGTCACGGAATTGTATAAATTATTTTATTTATTAAATACATGTACTCAGGTTGCATTTTTTGTGTACAACGATACCCGAGGGTGATTTATGTATATTGCGTTGTATTTCGAAATAGTGAGTTCGGTTCATCCCATGCCGCACGTGCGAAGTGCTTTCGATAGGAAGAATCGAATGTCTTCAGTGCACAGACGATATCTGTGTAGAAATACCTCACCGTAGGTAAAACTCTTTACATTACGGATAGTCTTGTCAGTCAGCGGTCTACTATAAGGACTTGCATATCTTCAGCTGTAGAGGTATATACGTTTATTAATTTCTTGTGTATAAGAAATAAATATTGTACTACCACGTTTATTTTTGTATGTTTGCTATGTAGCTTTGGTTTACGCAGTATAATGCACGTATTTCTATTTTTGTTTGCGACTTAGCAAGGGATTTATATTAGTAATATAAAGCTACATTTTTAAGAAATGTTTAGTATAGTAGGATTCTCATCAAGCAGGGTAAAGTTTACTTCTTAACCTGTTCTGTAATTATTGTACCGGTAATGTAATCCGAATAACTTACCGTGTACAACGTCATTACGTCATTATGCCCGTGTCGTGTATAGTACACAGTACTGGATATATTTTCAGCTGTTCGGAGTGTCTGGAGTGTGTAGAGCTGTGTTGAGCTGTCTGGAGTGTCCTGAGTATCTAAGGTGTCTAGAGTGACCAGAGTGACCCTAGCGTTCAAAGCTATCACAGTGATAGGGGTCGACGTGGTGCAAGCTGTAAAGCCAACCAAGGAGTTGACCATAGCAGCTGAACTGTAGCAGCCGTGGAGCTGAAATAAAGTGTGTTGATGACGGAGTGGATCTCCTTACATATAATCAATCAGCCGTTGGCTAATTTTGGGGTTCGTAAAACCCATTGTATCTTTCGGGACTGTAAATATAAGTTGTATATCTGTCCCTTTTTTATCACCATAATTTCACTACCTGAGTGAATTCATTTTACTACATGAGTAAAAGCTTACATTGTTTACTACCTGTGTAAACTATATCCATCTTATCATTGTGAAATCGTTTTGAACCATTCACACCTGTATTTTTCATTAAGTCTGTGCGTTCTTATGTTAATTAAATCCAATATTTGGATTATATATACACGCACATATTCATAATTTATTGCTCAATCCAATCATTCATTATTAAACATTGTATTTATATCGTGAAAAGTGTTTTGTTGTGAATCCGGAAATCTCACCCGGTTATCTTATTACACTGAGCGAAAGCAAAAACTGTATAGAAAGAGACAAGACGAACGCATAATTAGTTCGTTCCTCCAGCCAAAACAGCTGTCTTTTCCTTACAGGCAAGAATCGTCTGTGTTCGCAAACTTCTTTTAAAGAATGGGCACTTTTTAATATTTGAGACTTTAATGGTAAAGTTCATATTTTTCCAACATTTTTGTGAGTTCTTTGTATTTTATATTATAATATAATGGAATGTTTCATTGTATTTGTGGTATGTATTATTGGAAAAGATGAATTCGCTACCAACTTCATGTTTAGATTTAATTTGGAAATAAAAGATTCTTTAAGTAATAATGAGTAATGTTGAGTAACCTATTCCAAATTAGTATTCTATTTTAAATTTAGCACGATACATTTCTTCATAATGATTGTTGCATTAATTACAACTATTGAATTTTATACTCATTGGATATCATGAAGTAATCAAGATTTAACTATCTGTATTACATTCTAAAAGGCAGAAATTATACAAAAGAAGTTGGTAAGCTCGATGGGAAAGTGTAATATAATAATAATAATAATAATAATAATAATAATAATAATAATAATAATATATATTTTTTTAAATATATTTCTTGTATTTTAAATATAAAGGCTTTATAAATATATCTTTAGAATGTATATATAAAAGAGTTCGTTCCTCAGTCAGAACAGATGTCTTTTTCTTTCAGCGATTCCGTACCTAATTCCCCAAGATGTAGCCGTATCTACACGGTTAATGGTGACACCCTTGTTAGAGAGCCTGAACTCCTCCTTCTTCTCCTTCTTTTTCTTCTTCTTTTCTCTCTCTCTCTCTCTCTCTCTCTCTCTCTCTCTCTCTCTCTCTCCATGGGCAAGGTTATTTATTAACTAATGAGTAATCCCTTCTCATAGCAAGAGATGAGAAGAAGGTTATGATACAAACCTCTATCAAAATTTGAAACCAGTATATACTTGTTTCGCTGCCTACACACATAGCAAGGTCTTACCGTATTTGCCTATCTTAGGGAGAATTGTAATTTCCGCCTAGTCGTCTCAAACATATTGATGTCGATGTTTATTTTGTCAGCCCAGTGGGGTTCGATAATGTTAATGAGGTTTCTCTCTCACGTTTTCATACGAATCCTATGAATTTGTACCTTATGGTATTGTGTCTCGGCGATAACGCCATGGAAACGGCTCTAATGGCTTTAAACCAGCCAGAAGAGGTGTTTCCTTCCCCTGGTTTGGCAGCATCAATCCATGTTGTCGTGTTGTACATTATATATGTATGCTGAAATGCTAAATTAGTCAAAGTGTCGGAGCGATTGCTCGACACCGAGTTTTTTGTGTGTTGCATGGCTCTCATAAGACATGAGCAGCTATTGGCCTATATACGGTCAACTTATGAGTCAAGTTTGTTTGAAAAGACAACGGCGATACATTCTCTTTCACACGTCAAAGGTAACGTCGGTAATACACGCCCATTTTAAAGTTGCACTGAACCTCATCGAACTAGTTTTACGATTATAATGATATTTTCACTTATTACTCTTCGGTTGGCTTAAATGCGATTTCTATTTCATACACTCATAGGTCAAGGTTTGATTGCAAGTGAACATACGTCATTGTTATTAGGGTAGGACTAATACAACACTGAAACTTTCACTTTCCTTACTCTTGGTTGATACCAAATTCTTACGCCATTCTCTTTGCAAACATTTTTACTTCAATGTCGCTGGTTTTTCTTTGTTGATATTATGTATGCAGTGGGAAGATAAACTCAATATCGGCTCACTAGCACTATCCAGAAGACTGAGAATTCATTTCACCACACTTGGCTGAAGCAAAATAATTACAAGAGTCACCCATAAATATGTTCCGCTGATGTTACACAGGTAAAAAAAATAATAGCAAAGAAAGAGTGAACTAACATATCAAAAGAAGAATAAAGAAAACAAGAACTGTATGCCAATATTAGTGTTATAATTATTTAACAAGACTAGTCATAAATATAGATAACGTAGAATTTTACTGAAATATTTTAAAACTTTTTTGGTCATTGTATTCTTTCAATTTTTATTTATTGTCGTGCTATGTTTTTTCCTTGTAATTTTGAATTTTATTGAATGAATTTCACTAAATATTTTGCAGTGTACTTTTCATTGTATTTTTTTTTGGATGCATTATACTGAGTATCTTGCAATTTTCTCATAGTATTTTTGAACTTCACAAAATGTCTGGTAATGTTTTTTTCACTGTATATTTTGAAATATACCGACTATTTCAATTATTATTGTATGTCTGATCTTTCACCTTTATAAACGTAATTTTTTTTCCTCTATCGAGCCTCGAGGACTCGGCTCAAATGACCTGAAGGGTATTATTAGGACAGAACCTTTAAGTAAAAGTATTAAGATTGAAATTTTCTCTAAAATGTATTCAAAGTAATTTTTCATTAAATTATATTGAAAGTAATTTTCCACTAAAATATATTGAGATAAGTTTTATCTATTTGTGTAATACAACTGTATGCTATTTTATAAAGATCGTCCTTTACGAGCAGATGTAGAAATCCATAAAATACATTTCGCTCGCATCTAAATGTCAGCAATTGTTAGCATAAATTATATTTCGCTTGTATCTAAATGTCAGCAATTTAGATTGGGGCAGGGGTAGCTGCTGAACAGGCAAATTATTAAATCAATAATCAATGGGTTACGCAGATGGTTCACACGATTTTCCTGGGTAAGGTCGCGAGTTTTATTCTGACTGGACTGAGCGAAAGCAAAAACTGTATAAAAAGAGACCAGACATATGCAGAATTAGCTTGTTCCTCGAGTCAGAAAAGCTCTGTCTTTTCCTTACAGGCAAGAATCGTCTGTGTTCGCAAACGTCTTTAAAGAATGGGCACTTTTAATATTTGAGACTTTAACGGTAAAGTTCATATTTTTCCAACATTTTTGTGAGTTTCTTATATTTTTTATTATAATATAATGGAATGTTTAACTGTATTTGTGGTATGTATTATTGGAAAAGATGAATTCGCTACCAACTTCATGTTTACATTTAATTTGGAAATAAAAGATTCTATAAGTAATAATGAGTAATGTTTAGTAACCTATTCCAAATTTGTATTCTATTTTAAATTTAGTAAAATACATTTCTTCAGAATGATTATTGCATTAATCGCAACTATACTTTTTGGATATCTTGAATTTGTATTACATTCTAAAAGGCAGAAATTATACAAATGAAGTTGGTAAGCTCGATGGGAAAGTGTACAATAATAATAATAATAATAATAATAACAATAATAATAATATAATAATGATAATAATAATATATATTTTTAATATATTTATTGTATTTTAAATATAAAGACTTTATAAATATACCTTTAGAATGTAGCATTATATATATATATATATATATATATATATATATATATATATATATATATATATATATATATATATATATATATATATATATATATATATATATATATATATATATATATATATATATATATATATATATATATATATATATATATATATATATATATATATATATATATAAGAGTTCGTTTCTCGAGTCAGAACAGCTGTCTTTTCCTTAAGCGATTCCGTACCTCATTCTCCAAGATGTAGCCGTATCTGCACGGTTATTGGTGACATCCTTGTTAGAGAGCCTGAACTCCTTCTTCTTCCTCTTCTTCTCTCTCTCTCTCTCTCTATCTATCTCTCTCCATGGGCAAGGTCATTTATTAACTTATGAGTAATCCTTTCTCATAGCATGAAATGATAAGAAGGTTATGATACAAACCTATATCATAACAGTTGGTAGAAAATAAACAATTGGTGGAGAATATGATGAATAGGGGTGTCACTCAACATAATTATGATCTACGGAACGGACTCGCACCGAAACTCTTGCGACCATCAGTCTTCACGCCGCCCAGCTATGCTACATAAACTCCAAAAGTGACAATGCCATCATATTCACAACATAGATCGCCGATTCCTACAACTTCGCTCCTATTGGATGGTGCAGCAGCCATCTACACGACGCCAGCGATAATCTACCCACCACTGACCACCTTGCAGACCATTTCAACAAGTTCAACAGGTAACTTGTACACACCTAGGTCCACACCTGTGAGTCAGTCTCCATTTGACTACGGTTCAACTGACCTAACACCACAAACGCCCAGTCTAACACCAGTGATCCAGCGCCCAGTTGATATGACCACAGCAACGTTCGAAAGTTCGAAAGTTCCAGGCAGCTGCAACCAACGTTTCCGACAATTTCGCCAGTGCTTGTGACTCCAAAAAGTACTCTTTTCACGGCAAACCCACTGAACATTACACAAACTTTGCCTGCTGTGTCAGAAACTAGAACATTTACGGTTCAGTCGTCTAATTCAGTGCATGTAACTCTAACTCCGCCAGAACATTTTTCTAGAAGTGCTAATAGTTTTGGAAACAACCGATTCTCGCAAACAGGTCTGTCTTCTGCTATAAAATTAGATATTTTTAATGCTGTTCAGTCTCAGAATCCTGTTAAATGGTTAGATCATTTTGTACAATGGGTTATATTTTATGAATTGTCAGAAGCTAAGGCTTTGAATGCTTTTCCTTTTCATCTTCAGGGGCGTGCTAAAATCTGGTACGATACCTTACCAGATATGTTACAAACAATTGACACGTTCTAGTCACAGCTTTTAATTCTCGATTTGACAATGATGATGTCATTTTTTATCTATTAATTTTGCAAACTCGGCAAGGATCTTCTGAATCAGTTATGGATTATCTAAGTCACCTTTTGCAAATAGCAACTAAAAAAACTATCCCAGATCAAGTTTTATTAGCGGTGGCATTGAATGGATTGAAACCTTCTGTAAAAAGGATCGTATTGAACAAAAATCAAACAAACATGGCAGATTGACGCCAAGCAGCAGTTCTAGCAGAAATATCCATTGCCACTACTGATAACACTGACACGTCTGCCCTTAACACAATTTTAGATGAAGTAAAACAACTCAAAAATGAAGTTAAGGTTGCAAACACAAAACCAAACCAGTACATCAATTCGTGCTCTCAAACACATGCACATATTAATGCCACTAAACAGCAATTTCGCCCTCAACATTCAAACTTCCAACAACGCGGTATGTAATACAAACAAAATACAAATTTTTAAGGACAGCCACAAGCATTTCCAAACAGTCATTCTGGTCATAACTACTCACGTACGCGTTGCCAGCCACAACCAAAAGTCGACCTCCCACTCCTTGTTTTGGGTGTGGCGGACAATGTACGTCACGTTCAGTGCGTCGCGCCCGCAATGTACAGTGTCACTTTTCTCACAAGATAGGTCACTTTTCGTGTGTGTGCTTGACAACTAGAAAACAATAGAAATGCGCATCTCACGAGAGGACACAAACATGTCGTGAGTATGATCAACAGCCACAAATTACCTTAGTCACACCCATTCACAAAAAACCTGGTTCCGATTTTTGTTAGAGACAAACCAACACGTGTTTTAGCAGACGAAGGCGCGACAATTTCGGAAATTAATTCAAATTCCCTTCGTCGCGCAGGCTTAAATTCAAGTCAGTTTCAAAAATCAAATATTTCTAAAATTGTAGGAGCCGGTGGTGAACATCATGGTGTTTCAGGTCTAGTTCAACTTAATATAAAAAATAGCAGGCATACGCTTCTCTCATTCATTCTATGTTGTACCGGCTTTACAACATTCGGTAATTTTGGGTATAGATTTTTTGACTAAATGCAAAGCTGTCGTGAATCTAGATACACAAACGCTCTACTTGCTACACGATACGTTAACTATACATTTAATTCACGATAAGACTTGTCTAGTACGTACCACGAAATTTGTGATCATTCAGCCTAACTCAATATGCACAATCACAGTACGTATCAGTAAGATCCCAAAATGAACACCTGTTTTACTTGATCCGTCTTATAGCATGCCAAACTCTACAATTCTTCCAGCTAGATCAATTTTGACAGTTGCCAAAAAGAACTTTTACAAATTTTTACACCTACTCCAATGGCTATGCCTGTACGTGCCAATACCGTATTAGCATGTGTGGACGTACTACACCCACAAACAATATTTACCATCAATTAGGATACTCTTGACAGGAATGACACACCTAACCTCATGAATACACAATCTAGTCAACCACAAGAACCAATTAATTTTGATTTACACTCTTCAGATTTGAAGAAAACCAAAAACAGGAACTTCACTCATTTTTGAATCAACATAGGGATATTTTTGCTGTTAGCTTAGACGAATTGGGAAGTACTACCGTATTTACCCACCAAATAGAAACAAGTGATTCCATGCCAATTCGTTGTCAACCTTATGTGCGGCACCGCACATCGATAAGGAAATTGATAAACAGGTAGAGGAATTATTAGAACTTTCAACTAAATGAACCCACTTCATCTAGTTACGCATCCCAAGTCGTATAGGTAAAAAAGAACAATGGTGACTATCGGTTTGCTATTGACTATTGGAAACTTAATGTGATATAATTAAAATAAGGCCTTAACATTCTACATTTTTCGAAAAATTTTATTTTTTTCTCTCTGATAAAAATATTTACAATTTCCTCAAAACTGAGATATTCCTGAACTTTGTTTTGAAAGAAATAAATACACTCTTCGGTGTGTAATTTAAAACTAATTTAAATCCCTTGTATTTTCTCTACTCTTCCCCAAATGTCATTATTGTCGGAAATATTGTATGAAGTAAAATGTAAAATCTTAATTTAAAAAAATTAAAATCGAAAAACGTAATGAAACTGGGGTCCAGATCTCCACTGTTAGTTTGACATGACAATAAAAAAGAAACGAATTCCCTATGTTTTAATAAATGTATTTTATTCTGAAGCTCAGAGAATACTAAATATCTGAAACTTCCTGTTGATCTTTATAAATGATGGCTCTATCGTATGGGAGGAATAAAAATTAAAAAGTCATTTCAGAAACCTGAAAATGTGCATAAGAAACGAAAAGATAGTTGTCTATGGGTTAAAGAATCAGTCACAGATTAAAAGGGTGTGATTGACTGAATCCTTCTTCATTATCCGTGTAACCTTAGTGTTTTACTTATTCTTTGTCTATTTTTATAAATATTTGTCAATTTCATTTTCTTGTTGCATTTATCGTCAAAGTTTTCGCATAAAGTTCAACTTTATCAAAAACATCATGTGCATATAGAAAAAAGATAATTCAAACAAGCTTATCTCACATTTTAATCTGCTTTCGACACTCATGCGACAAAAATAATCTCATCTGTATCCATTCAGAAGTCTGACATTATAAGTTGATGGAAAGACGAAGAAGTAAATACTGGAGGCCTTTTTATTGCATTGTTTCATGAACAGTGAAATATTTGAATACAACGAAAAGAAAGTAGTCCGCAAAACTTGATGAAATATTGCTATATCACTGGTACATTTTCACATTCGACCTTCAAACGTATCTGCTAATGTCACTGAATACTTGGAAACAGCAGCAGAATTGTAAAGTCACAAATACAACTTAGGACCCATGGATTAATAAGTATAGGGATAAATAAATGAGTAACAAGGCTAAAGACATATTAAAACTACGTCGGGTTTCCTGAACATGCCCAGTGAAATCAGAAACCCAGCGCGATTCGAATATCTTTTTCAACTTTATCAGACGTGATGTAAACATTTTGATTTAATAAAAGAAGGTTTAGTGCTATAACGGTCCAACGATCCTTAAACAGGGCTTTGAAGTCTTAATAGAATCGCCTCTATCAAAAAGTGCCTTAAAGACATACTCAGTAGCATGTAATATTTTCGTGCGACAGGCAACTATCCATTGCATTTTATGTACTCTCGGCAATATCAAGTTAGTAAAAGATTTTCGGAAGAAAACGACCAAAAAATAAAATATTGAAGCAAACATTCAGATTATGGTAGCTGATGATTTTCAGCAGTGCAGTTGAAGTGATTGCCCTTTAATTCCTATTTATATTTAAGTACAGTGGTCTTTAAACGTAAATGTAAACAATTGTCTTAAGCATTTAACATATATGAACGAAACATGCATAGTATTTCTCCCCTCATGACATTTACCTGTATTTTTATGATGTACCACCAGAGAAAATTATGGACAATTTGAAGGAGAGTGGGGTTTGAAAATGTCTTTAATTTTTTCAAATTCCTTTTTACCTTTTTCTTTTATTTTGTATAGTTTTTATAGAATTTTAACATTTCTACCTTTCGCTGTTTTTATTTTGTTGGACTTCACGTTTACTTTCATTTGCAAGGGCAATTCCTCCACTAATTTATTTGCAAGTGCTATGTTTCCTGCTTTAGAGCTTTAACTTTGATGGACACAAAATAGCAGAGATTGTGCTGACGTGCCGTTAAACGCACATATATAACTTAAATATAATGGCTTGCTTTTTTCTTTTTCATATGCTATTTTAGCCCATTCTTTTTATTTCATTCGTTTGTACTTGATTACGATGTTTTACAAAATGTTAACATAGCTGCAAAGAAACCGTGACGCTTGCGTTCACAGAACAGATAAATTCGAGAAAAATATATTTTTAGATTATTTTAACTGTTTAAAATATTTAATATGGAATAAAATTGGCCATATTCTCTCTTAAGTATCAACAGTACACTTTAGTAATGGCATATTCAAATAAAACTACATTTTGAGTACGATTGGACAGCCTTGACTGCTAGTTTTTACACTTCGGAAAGACTTCAGGTCCATTCATGATTGTCGATCCTTTCATTATCTTCTTAAAAAATCCAACTTATTCTTGCGTTTTTGCGCGGTATGGATTATAAGCCCTATGCACGTTCAGCCTACGGAAATTACGTTTTTGCACGGTATGGATTATGGGCCTTATGCACGTGCAGCCTACGGAAATTATTTTCGAGATTCTTGTGTAATGCATAACGTTGTTCTCACATCTTTTTATGAGGACCGGTATCCGATAGATCACAGGTTTGCACTCATAGTTCCCGAGGCACCGTGAGCACTTGCATTTTGCAACATACAATGTATCTGGGTATCTATTCTCGTCGTAATCTCGTTCCACCTCCCATGGGCACAGGGATCGGTGATTGACTAGAGGAGAGATTATTCGATTTCCAGGATGGCACATTTCATCGTCAATAAAAACGGACATAGTTAAATTACTAATATCCGGCTGTGCGAGATGCTGCCACTTTAAGCGCCATATTCCCGTGTCCAGTAATTGTGTGTACTCAGAGTTGACACAGTATGTTGACAAGCAGCTGGGGATGAAATACAGGTACACAATTAGCAACAGTCTGTAGAAACCTCCTGAGCTCTGAAACATAAAAAAAATACTATCTCAGTGTGTTACATTCAGATTGCAGCCTATTCTCTTCCAATGTGTACAGTTATAATTCGAAGGAAAACCACTACTGGATTCATTCGATCGTTTTAGAAGGCAGAAGTGATCATTTTGTAGGTAAGGAAACTGTAGTTGCGCATGTTATATTTTACTTGCAATTCTTAAGGATATATTGTTATTCTCACGGATAAGTTCGTTTAGTTACGTATGCCGATGATTAATGTGGAACACAATGGAGTGATTACAACAATGGGTTCCTTCATGTTGTTTGTAGACATTAGCGTAAACATGAGTACTGCTTCTTAACAAAGCCTTTTTAAGCCTTTTGCAGATACATACATACATACATACATACATACATACGATTATGCTACACAACAATAGCCGTGCCAAATCTTCATGAGTTTTCAAAACTGCTACATTCAAAGGAAGATTGCTCTTTCTTGAGGTTAATCACTATTTCCTCTGAATCCATGATCTTCTTTCTACGTGTAGTGAATGACCCGCATACGGCTTCTGAAGATTGCATTTTATAGTGCATGAGAGATTGGTGACTGTAATTGATAGATCATAAAAATCACCTTTTTCTGTGACTAGTGTGTGTATGTGTGAGCGTGTGTGTGATTTTGAATTTTTCAAATGTAGATTTAACAATTTTTCAGTCATATTGCTACGATGTCTGCAGTGTGGCAGTTTATAGTGATGTTTAGCACTGGGTCATCATGCCGCAGACATGTAACATGATGTCCGACACAGTCACATTATCCTGAAACCAAGCCGACCAGTTCTAAAACTAACCTCTAAATGCTAAGCGCCAAGCGGGGTAGCTGTTAGTACCAACCATTTTTTATGCTTCCTTAATGTCTTTGACTTGTCTGTGAAAGCTGTATCATGTTATGTGAAGAACTGAATTATATTTTCTTAATTTTGCAATAAAACGAGAAAAGAGTATTTATGAGGCAAATATGATTTTATAATGGCATAGCTTTGTTTTTCAAGTTAGCATTGAACATTGTGTGCAAAAGTGAAGCAGAAACGTTGTTTCCAAAATGAAGTCGGGTTTTGTGCTTATCTTGTTCGACGAATAAAAGCAATGGAACCACCCATCACTTTTGTCCTCACTAGACAGCATGAGTGTACCATCGAAGTTAATGGCTTGTTCTCTGTTTTAGAATAAATAGGTTACGAGCATAACTTCTGAAACGGAAAACCAAAAGCCATTAGTACACGTAATAGCCGGGATGAGTTCCATGACAAAAAATGTTTTTTCTTTGTGCAAGTTTATCCGTCACAGGTTAAGGCATCCCAGATAATCTCGATGGAAGAATATGGGTGTTTATTGCTTATTGCTTAAAATTCATGAATGAAACTGTTCTGTTCTTGCCTATTAAACGTTATAATGCTGCAAAATGTACATACTGATTTCTAACACATTTACAAGGTAATAATGGTCAAATTATTCATAAAATTATGTAAACGTGCGGACATAAAATATGGACGACAATAGATGCAAAAAAGTTTTTGGCGACATTTAATCCTACATATAGCAGATTGGCAATATATGCTAATTCATTAATAGTACAATTTATAATACTTTATAAGCAAAAGACAGATGTTTATTAAAGCTCAGTTCATTGAAGTCGTAGTTCTACTAAAAAAAAGATTCTTTTCTAAAATTTAGACAGAATAATATATGGGATCATGGTGGCTGGAAACGAAAATATATATGAAAAAGCCTAGCAACTCAAAATGGCAAAGTTCAAGAAATTGAGACAAATGTAATTCCACAACAATTAACAAAAGTTGACAGCAATTTGTTTCTAAGTAAGAAAGTTATTCTCTTTTATTAGAATAGGACCTAGAACGGCGGTATTTTTGCAGGAAAAAAAATATTTTAAAAAACCGTCTGATGCAAGCAAGCATGGTAAAATTGCAGCGATAGCATCGTTCATACCGTGAGAACCTGATATGGATAATCTCTAGTTTATAACAGAAAAGCCAGTTTTCTGTGTGAGTTTAATTCCATCTTTCAGCACACGATAGGGGGTATACATGGCGGCCAGTAGAACTGGTGGAGGAAGAGCCCGGGAAGAACCACCGACCCATGGAAGGCTACTGGCAAGCTTTCTCACATACCCACACTGACCAAGACAGAGACTCGAACCCACAAATACAGAGGTGAGATGGCAGTGATCGTTAAGGTCGAGCTCTTTAGACAACTAGGCCACCCGGGGCTACCACATAAGGCTAGAAGTGCTAAACAAGTGCATGCGTATTTACCACAGTATTATGAACCTCAGTGAAAAAGTCCGATTAGCTAAGGTGTGTTTTGACGCCCTGATTAAAAATGTCTTTTCTAATCAAGAATCAGGGAAGAGAAGACACGGATTTGCTGGAGTACGGAAACGGTAATTTGGAACAATGGCGAATTGATGATAACCATTTCGATTCAGTGTATGCACTAGCACTATATTTGTCGGCTTCCTACGGTCGCTTCTGTCGGTCCGAGCATAAATTTAGGTCACACTGTGGTTGACAACCCACCTTTATAACTAGAGTTTGTTAAAGCGACAGGCCAATCAAATAAGCAAACCGCGTTCCTGGTCAAAACACCGTAGATTCCACTCCTCTTCGTATATGATCGTTTGTATAACACTTGTAGATGCTTTCAAAACTTCCGACCTTTCTGTGCAAACTAAGCCGACCACATAAAACTGCGGGAGAATGAATCGGATCCTAAGAAGTTTACCTATCCAGGCTTGTTGCTTTAAAATACATGCATTGTCTATGTTCTCTCTAATACTTCGCTGAGACGTTGATCCAGAATTAGAAACGTGTTAGAAGTTGTCTTCTTAATTCACTTCAAGGCTCATTTCGAACAGCAATTGCGTGGACTCTTAGATACATTGTGTAATGTTTCTATTTAGTCCATTTTTACGGATATTTTCGAAAATAGCTGGCAATTGGCACAACCTGCTTGCTAAGTATCTTACTATAAAAATGTGTGTGTGTGTGTATGTGTGTGTGTGTGTCTGTGTGTGTGGTTTGGACTGTTAACGTAGCTTAAACAATTTTTCAGTCATATCGCAACGATGTCTGCATCGTGACATTTTACAGTGACGTCTAGCAATGGGGCATCATGCTGCAAACATGTAACATTATGTCCCATCCGGTCACATCATCCTGACACCAGCCCGACCAGTCCTAACACTAACCTCTTAATGCTGTGCGCCAAGCGAGGCAGCTGCTTGTACCATTTTTATGTCTTTGGTATGACTCGACCCGGGTTCGAACCCGCGACTTTCCGTATCCGAACATAATTTTAAATGTGACTTTATATACTTAGACCTTACATGATTAAACTCCGTATACACAAACTCTATACAATAGTTATTGGTTCTTTTGAGCGCCACTAAATGTTAGACTCTTTACTTTATGCTAGACAGTGTTTTACTGGATTTTCCAAGAGAAATAATGTTGATATATCACTGGAATGGAATACCAGAAATATTTTTTCAATGCCCCGTGAGTAGTCATCGTTACCCTTATGGCAAAAAAAATTGAACTAATTTTAAACTCTGCTATGTCTAGTGAAACGTATGACCACATCGCGTGCATGTGAACCTTGTTAAAATAATCCCACAATACGCATATCCTTTTTTATCTTCATTATTGTATGTGCTGTTTTACCTTACATTAGGAAGGAGAATTGTTACTACTGATATTTTCTGTACGAATACGAATACACAAAGGACAGCAGAACATAAGCGAGGTAATAAACGGTAAACGGCAGGGTGCAGTAAGAAATCTGCTATTTCAGTCTGCTGTATATATTGCTTACCAATACGTTTGAACACAAAAAGACAATTTGTTCTCTCCTGTGAATAATAGATATAATTCATTCCGTGGGTGAAAAAACTCGGGTATATCCAATTGTATGCACATGGTCCTTCTAGATCTAACTCAAATGCAATATTACTTTATGCTACAATGTTATTTTCCGAACATCACTACACTCAATGCAGACAACATATCTTTATATCCATAACCATTCTTAACATAATTCCAAAGACGACTTTTATACCGCGTAGCAGCAGCTCAATAATTTTGCATTTGAAGTTGTATTAAGAATGGTAATGTAAAATAGTGTCTTCACGCGTCCCAAGTCCAGAGCGGCTCGGTACGAAATATTTTTATCTTGTCAACGACTAGTGCTACTCGGTAAAGAAACGTTCTTATCTCATCAATGTCTCGAAATTCTTTGTAAAGAAACGTTTGCATCTTGTACCTGCAGAGCTGCTCGGAAAGGAAATGTTCTCATTTTACTTAAGTCTAGAACTGCCTGGTCAAGAAATGTTCTTGTCTTGTCAATGCCTCGTGCTAATATTGTTATCCCTACCTCCTTCGTGGATGGGATACCAACACGATGATCTGTCTATCAATATAGCAGCCGGGTGTGATTCACACCGGGATTTTTTTTATAAACAGCTTCACTCATGTTCGCAACAATGCATACTTAATATTACAGACCGAAGTTTCCTTATGCCTAAAGACAAGGCTTTACCCAAAACGAATCTGAGCGTCCATTAAACAACCAAAGCGTAATAGGCCAACATTTGAAGAAAGTATGTGAGTGGATTAGCAAGACACGTAAACAGAAACGTTCCATGTCATTTAGACGCTCATGCTTTATAACAAGAGACAAAAACTGTTTGGTAACTTGGAATGTAGTTATATTGCACCATTAGCTAAAATTTGATCGTTTTGTAGCTAGTCAGTACCTAGAGCTGCTTTAAATAGATCTATGCTTGAAGCGAATGAATAATGCATATACTTCATCGAGTGGGTGAAAATACTTTGTATTTTTCACACACGAGTGGATAAGCCACGAATAAATACTGCATGTACTTTAGTAATTCACTTACGCGATGAAATATATGCGTTATCAGGACCGGCCTTAGGGTAAGGCGAGCAAGGCGGTTGCTTTGGGCACTTAGCCTTCAGGTCCCGGCGCCCTCATTGACAAAACAAACTACGCATGATACAGTAACTCCACCGGCCAGGCCCCGCTGACAGCGTGGTGCCTTAGGCCCCGTCAACGATAAGGCCGGGTCTGTCCGTTATTCCCTCGGAGCAAGCCAATGCTCTTTTTATTTTATACTCAAACGTATTGGCTGCAGCAACAGAGGGGGTGAATAGACAAGAATTTCAGACCGAAATAAAGCTTCATATGGAGGGTAAAAACATGCAAGCGTCAATAATGCTAAAGTAGGGAGGGTAAATAGACCAGAATTTTAGACCGAAATAGAGCTTCCGACGTCGGATGAAAAAGTACAAGCGTCTCTAATCGGATTATGTTTTTGCGCGTCAAAATATTTATTGGGATCGTCACCATGTGAGTTACCCGACAGAGTCAAGGGTGTAAAATATGTGACAGGTCTCTCAATCAAAATTTGTATCGAGACCTACATAATATCGTGACCGATGATATTTAAATATATCTTGATAAAATCCATGACAAATTGTTTGAGCGCGCAAGAAGAAATTTTTGAATTTAATCATATCCATGTCTCCTGAACACAAAGTCTGATGAATGTTTCGCAGAGTATGTGTATCGGCTCCATTAAAGATAATCAGAAGATTGCAGTTTTCTCTGATCACTTGAAGTATTTGTGAATATCGCTGAGTAACATAAATCACGTCTATGTTTTTGTGCCTGCCTCGAGAAAATATCTGAGTTGCATTTGATTGTTTGTCTAGTACCACTTCATCGTATACCACAAGATTATTCATACATTCATCGAGATCATCCACAGATCGAACATCATCAATATTGGTAACAAAATCAATAATAGCATAACCGTGTTCGTCCAACAACTTTGCGTTTTCATTAAAATCTTAAAGTACGTTGCAACCGCGCTAATCATCTACAGATGGTGCCACTAAATACAACGTATCCCACTTGAGCAATCTCATTATCAGGTTAAGCAACAATTGCGTCTTACCAGACCCAGATGGACCTATGATAATTGCTCTGATAGAATTTGGTAGCGGTGCATAATGTTTGACTGACTCTTGCTTTCGTGTCGCTGAGAAATCAGTGATATCCATGTTGTACAAATGTAATAAATAACATGAATTTATATTGTGTTCGATGCAGAGCACCCACCCCACCAGTGGATTAACAACAATAACGACAAGGAATAAAAGCATGCACTTACAGGCAAATGTATAAAATATGGTACAAAAATACGAATTTGTCTCAAATAAAACAGGTAGAGATATCGCTGCTTCGCTGGGAAAATGAACAGGATATCCATGGGCTAAGTATCCTAGTGAGAAGCATCTTCCTGGACATAATTAGTGTGGTCCTGGAACCCGACTTGATATCTGACTCGATGAGCAAAATCAACCAAGACCTGGAGAGTAGCCAGTAAATGCGACTGATCAAGCGTGCCACGTTCGTGATGTCGCGTATAAAAATCCAGATTTGCAACAACGTCATATTGCTGTTGTTGTTGTTGTAGGGTTTAACGCCATTTTTCACACACGATAGGCTATACATGGCGGCCAGTATTAATGGTGGAGGAAGAACCCGGGAAATCCCCGGAAAGAACCACCGACCCTCGAGAAGCTACTGGCAAGCTTTCTCACATACCCACATTGGCCGAATCCGAGACTCGAACCCACGTAGACAGAGGCGAGATGGCAGTGATCCGTAACGGAGAGCGCTTTAGACCACTCGGCCACTCGGGGCCCCACGTCATATTGCAGAAATGAAGTTGATACACACGTTAAAGTGTGTAAAAAATAGATATCTCAGAGAATCGCTTGCTTATTGTTTGGTAAGATCTGCGATGAAAGATAAACTAGTTCTAAGGGCTGGTAATTAGTTGGCCGATTATTATGATATTAATGGAATCGATTTATTATATCCCAAGAGGATTTAGCTTCCACAGGAGTTGTTTTATGGTATGTGCTTATTAAAAGCCAAGCAGGTGAAACGCTTTTTACCTTGAACTGAATTTTCCACTGTAAATATTTGTTCTATACCTTATCTTATTATTTACTGTGAATTTGTAAACTCCAGAAATCATTAAAGTCAGTTGTAAGTGAATTAGTGTATGAGAAGAAATTTCTGTGTTAAATTTATTGAGTAATTGTATATGTATGGTCAGTTTCAGTGGCTATTTATCAATGAATTTATTTATTATGTCACTTTCTAAGTTTAACAGGGTCCTACACATCGGTTTATCAATATTCCAGCATGGTCTAATGTTAATTGATTAAACTTTGACCTTTCCAGATTAGCTAGACTGTTGTGTTCTGAATACCCCCCCCCCCCACACACACAACACTGATGCTGCTATTAGCATCTCCAGAATGATACTGAAATTTTAGGAACTGCTTGTTTTATATCAGTCTAAAACTACTTCTAAAGCACATTATTTACTTAAATGTGTGATTCTTTAAAGTTTGCTAGAACAGTTTATATAAACTTTTTACTTCTCTCACTGACAACTAACATAGCATTTCTGTCATTTACTCCTAAAATTTATAACTTCCAAATCTCTTCTTGACATTCATGAAACATTGCAAAGGAATTTTGATTCTATCCTGATGCTATGGTGGTAAACAAAGACCAAAAGCATTGTAGGTTGCAAACAATTTGAAATCTTTCAAGAAATGCAATCAATCATAACTCACAGTGTAAATAATGCAGTGCTTTTTGCGGCAAAGTAGTCACTTCTCTAAAAGCGTAATACCATCTTTAGTTTTATACACAAAAAGTTTTCCTTTACCCCATTGTACTACATAATGTCTAAATATGTGATATGTACAAAACTTTTGACATAAACCTTTTTCAGCCAAAATATTTTTCAGCTGTTATTGTTTACTAATTAAAGATATGGATATATTTGTAAACTAGGTGTTTAAGGCTTGTGTTGTTTTTGTAATTGATGTCAGGCATGTACACCTTCCATAGCTACTCTGCGGTATGTTGATAGTGAAATACCAATAGTCGGCTAGGAAGAAGAGCTAGCCTCACATTGCAGTAAACACATGGGTTTTGGGGAAGTAGAATATCTCAAAAACGGCTTGGATGACAACTATTTTCAATTGCATCAGCCTGTTAAGTACATACTGTTTTGCAGAATTGTCATCTAGTAAAAGGGCTTGTGTTTGCACTGTGAGCATCACATGGTGTCAAAAATGACCTTCGGACATGAAAATTGTCGGTAGAAATTTGGGGTTGGGGTGCATAAACTTCTTCTGCTATGAACTGCCATTGACTTATCTGGTAAAGTGGATAATATTTTTATGCTTTGTTTTAATATAGGTATCTAAAAATAACGACCTTTTTGATCTCACTTGTGTATTTGATTTTTTATGATTTTTTATACTAGGTCACTGATTGCGGCATTAAATTTGTACATAAAAACTGGCCCCTGCCCCTAAACAAAGTGAATGTGTTAAACAAAGGGAATAATTCATTTCTGACTATAAATTAACAAAATATTTGTTTGATTCTAAATCAGAATATTTTTTAAAATTCTGAATCAGAATATTTTCTTGAGTTTATCAATTTACTACAGGAATGTGCATAATTGATAATTTGATTTCTATCACATACAACTGTAATAATATTTTCTCGCTGCAGCTCATTCAACTGTTCCTGCATTAAGCGCAACTTTTCATCGCCATATTCATCAATAACTATATTAACACAAAATGTTTCTGTGCGGGGAAGTGTCAAAATTGTTCTGACGCACTTTTGAGTACCTCTTTGTGGTATACAAAAACTATCACGTGTTGGTACATTATATAATACCACATCAATAATTGTTTGACCAGACTCAAAAACATAAAGATTTTTAAAAATTTATTTTACAAAACCTGATTTTGAAGATCTCTGAGAGTGAAGATCTACGATGACGCTCTCTGCGTTTTACAAATGCTACGAACGTACATACAAATTTATATTAAAAAATTCTCTTCTGAAATCAAGCAGATATCCGCGCTGGTCATTTAGTTTGAAATGTGTCCGTGACAAAAGCGGATTATGACATCGCAGATAAACTGGATTAACAGGTTCTATCACAGTCAAAAATTCGGGGGGGGGGGGGGCTTGAAGCGTAAATGTATATAAAAAATGTATCCCTTCTGGGCCTGGATGGCTTTTTCAAGATCTACTTTATAGCTGTCATCAATTGCATTACCTACAAGATTGACTGCGATCGTTGATGTGATCGCGACAACACCTGGTAAAATATGACGACCTGCACCGTGGGGATCATTGTTGTGCTTGAGGATGTTTGCCGGTGGAACCATTTTTCTCCATGATCTAATATCGCTGGAAAATATTCATTGATGACGGCGTTTGCTAATTTTTCGTAATTAAAAGTCCCGAGTATTACGAATTTTGATAATTCTGCTACGGTTATTTTAAAGTGTCCGAGAAAAATTATTTAATTGTTGTTGTGTAGGGAGTCTGAAAAAATCGACGAAATCATTACTGGTTTCGACGATAACTCGATTTACAAACTCTGATGCAACCTGGTTTTGTTATTGTATCGTTTCAATGACCTGTTGACGCGTATCATCGTTGCAGTGTTGTGTTATACTGAAAAATAAACTTCATAGATCACTGATTACCCGTTGATGCTCATAATTAATTAATGGATTTATTGAGTGGTGTATATAATGCTGATCCAGACGCTACTGTGTGTGTTACACCATCAGTAATCCTTTTAATGTCAGAGAATTTAATGTCGATGACTGCTGGACTTCCAAAAAATTATTTAATGGTTCTATTTGTGTTTCTACGAAAATTTGTAAACGCGTTTACATGATTAGAATTTTCATATCTGAACGATATCAATCCATCTTTAATTGCAGTTAACGAGTTCATCATCGGAATGTTGCCATTGTCGACGTATTTCTTCGTTTAAGCGACATCGCTTGATTCTGGTTCTCCAGGGCCAGTAATTTTATTATTAGCCAGATTGAGATAACCAGTAATTGTATCACCTGCGGTTAATAAACGATTATTGATCTAAGTTCTGATCGTGGTGTTGTTGCTGTCTACGTATTTTTTGCTGCCACACCCTAGTCTGATTTTGGTTCTTTCACATTGGTAATTGTATTTTTGATCATGTTGAGATCTCCATATATAATATCTCCAATTCTTCTGCTGCGTCCAGCAATCTTTTTCATGAGTGTCAAGATTGATCTCTCCGAGTTTTTAATTTTACCGTTTTTAGCATACACTACTAGGTTATCTTCGGTCGCATCTGGAACCCGCAGAATACTATCTGTTAACGGGATATTGCTCGTCTTTAATCGTGCTTGTTTGTCTTGAAAAACAACGACTTAGTTTTGGTCCACATTTGCGAGACTCAAAAGATCAGTGACTTAATTCTTGACCTGGTCAAGGGTTGCATATTTGGACCAGTCACCTTGGGGATTGCCCTGAGTCTTACTTAGAGTAGTTTTTCCGTAAATATCCACCATTGTATATTCACTAATACCCGATTAAAACATTGGACGACGATGTGTAATCGTGCACAACTTTATGAAGCTGTGCCAGCGAACTTGACACAGTGTCGAGCACAGCGTGTACTTCACGGCCACATATTAGTGAATCGGTTATTGTCTGTGTTGGTAATGTTGAATACCACCAGATCGGCGGAGTGCTTTACACTCTGCTAACATATTTTAATAATTTAAAACCGTTGGTGGAAGGACATGAACTTCCATCTAGATTAATGATACCGTTTTCAACACGGTTTGTTTTTCTGGTAATTGATCAAGCATTAAAACACTTTTGAAATTTTTGATGTTTTTTTTTTAGCAACATTAAGTAAATCAAAATTGGGCATAGGAAGAATCAGCGAAGTGTCTCGGGGAGTCTTAGGCCTGATCCGCAATCGAGAAGTTCCTGAGAATCCTAGACCTTTCTCTTTTTTTGGAAGTCTTGATTCCGTGACCTGTTGATTTCCTTATTGCCATCGCATCAAGTGCAGCTGCTTTTGCAACAGCTGGGGCTGCAGCGGCTATCAACGATGGTATAGCTGCAAGAAGTGGAAATATACTACCCGTCTTGACTGCGTCTTTAATAGCACCCGCAGAAAGATTAAGTCTAACGCCGGTCTTTGATCGTTTGGAGTCACTGAAGTGTCTGAGTTGACGTTCTGTCAGTGATTGTTTATTTGGACCACCTGCGATCGGTTATGATGTCAGTAATAATTTTATTCCACAGTTTCTTTTTGATACTGATTGTAGTTTCTTAATATGACCAGGAGTCAGAGTAATACTAACATGATGATAGGACATTATAATATCATGAGTGATTTAATTACAAGTTTTCTACTCGGGCATTAATGACTCTCATTCGTCCACCAACACCTTCAAGCAACATTGTTTTGTCTGAGAGTATAACATCGATTGCTCTGTAATTAGCTAAAGCTCCTCTTGTCACACGAGCTTGAAAGTGTATACGAACAAATGAGTGTCTAAATAAATCCATGTGTTCCAGCGAAAAGTAATAGATCGGATACAGCTTTGTAAAATCTAGTTGTGATATTTGCAGACCAGAATCAACAGTTTGATCACGTCCCATGAATGTCATCAAACGATGATATGCACGTGCAAACTGATTATTCTCAAAGTTCAGTAGTATGTCCTCAGCTGGTTCTTGATGTCCCTTTATCCATAATGAAACTTCAGTAACACCGAGTTTGTCAAATATCATTGCGCTGTGTGTTTGTGAGTTTACTCATTCAGTATTTTGGAAAGCAACGAAAATATGTCGCGGTGAAGAGACACTTTGCTGCGATGCTATCAGCCATGTGAATAAACCATTAATTTAATTTAAACACTATTTGCGGTCATCGTCAACCATGATAATGTTGATTTACCGAGTCCGTAAAGAGAGCAACATTTGTTCTTCAGCAATTGATGGTATCATTGTTGGCATCCACAACGAAAGTTTTGTCAGCATTACTTTACCTGCAGCCGGTCAATACCTTCAAGTATTTCCTGTGTTTGTGGTTAATAAGTAGCACCAGCTATTTCACCTGGAAGTTCTCGTAAAATCTCGTTTGCCTTTTTTCTTTAGTTATTTTTGCTTTTTTTCCAGTTGCTTTAGAGGTTTGTTCCAACGTGGGAAGAAAACCAACCGTAGCCTTCGTAACTGGTTTAAATAATTGTTCTGCACCTTCTGTTATTTCCACCTGAAGCTCCTGAGGCTCTGGCAGTTGTTGCTTAACAGAATCATGAACAGGGAGATATTTCTTAATTGCCTCTAATCGCTGTCGAGCTAGTTCAGTTGTGCGAAATTCCATGCTTAGCGTTATTATTTTTGATGTTATTAATGATGTAATTATGCCACCTTTTTTACACCCTTGACTCTGTTGGGTAACCCACACGGTGACGATCCCGATAAAAATATTTGACGCACAAAAAAGAATAAATAACCCGATTAGCGGCCTGTATTTTTTCACCCATCGTAGGAAGCTTTATTTCGGTCTGAAATTCTGGTTTATTTACCCTCCCTACTTTAGCATTATTGACGCTTGTATTTTTATCCTCCGTAAGAATCTTTATTTAGGTCGGAAATTCTGGTGTGTTCATCTAATATGCTGCTGCTGGCAACAGGCAATATATTAAATTAGCAGATTTCTTACAGTATCCAGGCCGGTAATGTCAGCAGTATACCGTTTTATGTTATGTTGTGTTTGGTACAGAAAATATTAGTAATGTCATAATTCTCCATCGTAAATCAAGGTAAATCAGCATGTGCAAATTCTTTTTAAAATGTTTGTGCATTGCAGGATTTAAGCTCGGTTCGTCTGCTTGCGAAACGACCATACTTACCACTTTACCAAACGGGCGTCTATAATTGGCTCATACTTTTCTCCATACTGTTTTCAATGTCTGTTGATGGGCAGTGATCACAAATTTCTAGTATTCCACTCCAGTGAATTATCAAAATTAGTTCTATTGAAAAATCCAGTAGTTCATGGCCTAGCATAAAATAAAACGTCGCATTTGGATTTATGGTCATACCAACTCTGTAAACAGCTTGCGTACAAATCACAATAAACTAGATTGCTAAAGAAAAGACAAAAATGATTGCACCCGATTCCTACAATTTGAAAACTAAGAAATGTAACATGAGAATATAAATTTTTATCATTTGTTTCAAATTTAATAGATGGAAAAGGAAAATACGTGCAATTTAGATAAGATATTTTTAACAAAGGTATATAAAGAAAAGGACGTATTTAGAATACATGCAGATAATGAAAAACATAGAAATAAAATGTGAATATGAAAGATCCAAAACACTCTTTAGCTGAGAACGATAAGTGTATATATGTATTTATAAAAATGAAAAGAGAACTGTAATACGCAAAGGCGAACCTTTAACTATAAAGCCCTTCATTTATATATCATTGTTCTTTATTTCCTTTATTTCCATCTAGATCTTGCTGTAATTTTGTTTTAAACAGAGACAACTACTTACTTCCCTTATGGACTCCAAGATATCCCCATGTTAGGAAAAAAAAATGTCATTTGTATAAAATCAACAAGCGTTATATTCGTGCAAACAAGCACATCTGCCAATGGCAAATTTACATGCATTTTGTAACAAAACTCATTTAATGAATATTGCTTCTTCATAAATGTGTTTCATTTAAAATAGTGTGTATAACGTTTTTAGTATTAGCGTATACATTATTTCGTTTATAATTATACAGTTTACTTAAATATAATTTTGGTTTCAGCTTAATTGTGCTTTAAATGTAAATAATCTGATGCCTGCATGGAAAATGGCCTCTATCCTAATGTATCGCATGATTTACACATGGAAAATAGCCTCTGTCCCAATGTATCGCATGAGTTACACATGTAAAATAGAATTTATCCCAATGTATCGCATGATTACACATGGAAAATAGTCTCTATCCCATTGTATCGCATGATTTACACAAGGAAAATAGTCTCTATCCCAATGTATCGCATGATTACACATGGAAAATAGCATCTATCCCAATGCATCGCATGATTACACATGGAAAATAGCATCTATCCCAATGCATCGCATGATTACACATGGAAAATAGCATCTATCCCAATGCATCGCATGATTACACATGGAAAATAGCATCTATCCCAATGCATCGCATGATTACACATGGAAAATAGCCTCTATCCCAATGTATCGCATGATTTACACATGGAAAATAGCCTCTATCCCAATGTATCGCATGATTTACACGTGGAAAATAGCCTCTATTCCAATGCATCTCATGATTACACATGGTGGAAGTAATATGTATTCTCTTTCTGCATGTTGATATTTAGGCATATTGGTTTTACTGTAAAAGTAAACTGTCAAGGACTAAGGCTAATTTTTGTAATTTTTAAATTTTTCAATTAAAACTTTGACTCATACGGAATAATATCGGGCGAAGACAGAATAGACTCATGGATTTTCAAACAATAACTGATCTCTTCTGTCTACCTTCAATATAATGCCTTAAGTGTAAGTATGGGGTTTAATAATTAGGTGTTCAGTTTGTATTAACACAGAATATACATGTTTTATCTTATAATGAG
The DNA here is from genome assembly GCA_028554795.2 of Sinohyriopsis cumingii. Lineage (NCBI taxonomy): Eukaryota > Metazoa > Mollusca > Bivalvia > Unionida > Unionidae > Sinohyriopsis > Sinohyriopsis cumingii. The sequence continues at coordinate 24,076,194 of CM068842.1, read as the reverse complement.
ATTAATTCAAAATCAAAATGTAAATCAAGCTGAAGTAACCAAACGACCTGACATGCCTCTAATTTATATTAAAACCAATACAGAATAGATTATCATCCAAAGTGCGGTAAGTCAATCTGCCTGACACTCATCTGTCGTAAATTAAAACATTACTTTTAATATCATACTGTCTTTTACGAGTCCCCCGTATAAAATATGCTAAAGTATCCAGTATTTCCACAAATCAAAGTAACACAAGCTAAACTGAAACAGACAGACGAACAAACAAACAAATAAACAATTAATTAGAAGGAAAAAAATACTCACGATCGAACTAAGGGAAAGAAAGAAATACGTTTCTTTGATTAGAGTAAAGTTAGTCTCAGAGAAGTGTGAACGTTACTCCATTATAAATTAAGTATATGTAATGGCAAGGTGCGAAGTACCGCATTTAACATTCAACACTTATTACCAAATACGATATTTATTATTACCAAATACGATATTTAACCCTGGAGACTTTTATTACCAAATACCGTATTCAACTTTTGAGATGTATATTACCAAATATCGTATTTAAGTTTTGGAATGTATATAACCAAGTAGCGTATTTATCTGCTTGAATCTGTATTGCCTAGTACCGTTTTCAACTGCTCGAATCTGTATTACCAAATATCGTATTTAACTTTTGCAATGTATATAACCAAGTACCGTTTTTAACTGCTTGAATCTGTATTACCAAGTATCGCAGTTAACTTTTGTGACTTATATTACCAATTACTGCATTTAACTTTTGTGACTTATATTACCAATTACTGCATTTAACTTTTGAGACCCTTAATACCAAGTACCGTATTTAACTTTCTATACGTTGTTTTACCAAGTATCATGTTTAACTTAATATTCTTTGTAGTACAAAGTACCAATTTAACTTTCAGGTTTGAGCTTATGTGAACGTTTATGTACTGAACGATATCTGAGAATATCAGGCTCGGAGAGAAATTCTGCTCTTGCGGTAATGCCTTTTTATGGTTTCTTGAGAACTTTATGAATGTTCTCCCAATGAGTCATTTTGTGATCTTGTGATCTCTTGTACACTGAGTACCACATTTTCGGGTCTGATTTTTTTCTGTTTATTTTCAACATTTCTAATAAGCCGATTGCAATGGTTTGTGTTGTGATATTGTGGGTCCCTTGTTTGCACTTTCAACACCTTATTGGCTATATCAAAGAAATATGAGATAAGTGGCTGTTTGATGGAACACATTGAAGTAACCGACCTGAACTGGCTTGGGCGGTTATCGAACTCGTGCCCCATGTATCACGAGTCCCTCGCATTACCAATTGAGCTACCGCAAAATAATTCGTATGATTTCCAACACGAATATAGAGGAAAACTTTCCGAACACATAAATCTAACTAAAATCTTTAATTACAGTGTAGTTAATTCTTCAGAGGAAAAAAAAGTAATTTCGTCTTTCAGCACTATACATTTAACATAATATTTCATACCTAAAGGTACCAAAAGAATATTTCATCCCACTGCCTATGACCTTGAAATTCTAATCTATTTATAAAATTGTTCCCTGTTACCTGTTGTACTATTCGTTGTTACACTACCATGTTCACCGTTCTCAACAAGACAGAAGGAAAGTGGTCTATGTATTAACGACAATTGAACTGAGTAACACTTTTGCACAGGATGTACTTACAGCTCAAGTGGTTCTATTTTTATTATTTTTTTCTCGTATAAACTGCCATTTAGGTTTCACGGGGATGTATTTTTCATGAAGTAAAGAAGAAAATTGCTTTAATGCAGTTTAATGATAAACCACGGTCGTACAACCAGCATACCCAAAATTACTATTTCCTAAACACTGAAATTTCTTCATTTTATGGAGTGTGAAAGGCAGACTCCAAATTACAAACTGTAATGTGAATAGCGGGACTTTTGTGCGTTGTCCAAATGTGCAATTTGGTATCCTTCCTTCTGTTCTTCATCTAAACTGTTATCTAACTTGAGTGCAAATGAAGACTACGCGTATTATTGTGTATCTCAAAGAAATAGTGTAGACTTGCCTACGTCTACTGCTAATGAATGGAGAACGCATCAGTCCTACATTCTGATGGCTAACCAGTCTCTTTTGCAGAATGCAGACCGTAGAGTCAGTCATATTAATTTTGTTCAATATAACGCTAGAAGTCCTCGAGGTCTCGTTTAACGAGATTACAAACAAGGCAAGTCCGGACTAACCTGGCTTACATATTTTTCAATTTTGTTGAAGTTATTAACGAACAGAGGATAGGGAACCAAAGAAGAGAATGTTCTCGTTCCATAACACTCTCTTGAGAACACGGCAATGATAATATAACGACAGTTCCGCAGAACATCGTTAAACCTGTCCTGTTTAAAAGAAATAATGACATAAACAGTTCGCGACATACAGCTACTAATATGATGACCTCAAAATATGCATGAATTGGAGACAAGAAAATTTACCTTGGTTACATTGGATACAAATTTTTAGTTTTCATTTGATGTATATAGGTCAATGCAAGTTTGGTTTATTTCTGTAAAAGATCGCTTGATCGGACTTCTTAAAAAAATTTTAATATCACATCCAGTAATTTTTATAATTGGAACATCGCTGACATTAATCTAATGAAAAACGGTTGCAGGTTTTAAAAGTTTAGCAGTGCAAAACTAAACTGACATTTCAAGTAAAGTCAGGAATAATTTGTACGTGATTAAAGCATAGAAGTTAAATTATCTGGTAAAACGCACTAACACACTATTTAAATTCTGAGGATACACTTTTTATATTTCAAATTCTTTCAAGAGAATTGGGATGATCACACTCGTGCATATTAAATTAAAAATTAAAACAGAGCAACTTTAAGTCTTAAAACTATATTAAAGTGATTTTTCAAAATCTTTTTTTCAGTAATGTGAGTTATTGATCGAGTCATTATTACAATAAACGTTTTGCAGGTCATGTTTTAGAGGACGTGAAATTTGTTTTGAACATGCAAAAATCATCAGCTGATAAATGGAGGATTTACCATAGATATAATTGTATTGCTGAAATATATATGGAGTTCATTCTTGATAGTTTAGTATAACTGCGTCAGAAGTACGGTAAGAAATTTCATTTTTCAGTTTTTTTTTTAAAACAAACACCACCAGGCTAATATTGCTTTTGGAAACAGAGACGATAAGACTTTGTATTTTATCTGGCCCCGTTTAATTTATGAGTTATACAAGTTTATTATACGCATATTTAAAGAAACATAAGCTTTATTTATTATGGTGGTTTTCATACATATATCTAGTTTTGTTTTTAATTTGTCTCAGTGAAGGCAAAGGCTTCCAATAGTTTCTTTAAGCAGAGATTTATTGCTCAAGTTTTAGAAAGTTACAAAGTTTGCAAGAAAATGATACAATGCAATTCTAAATTATGCAATGTGACAACGATTGTTTATTGTTTCAAATTATAATTATGTTTATAAAATGACCTTTACAAAAACTGTTCATCTATCCGTCTCGAAAACACAACCAATACGAGGCGTGCACAAATTCAGAAATTTCACGAGCAATCGTCGACATTGTACAGATAGTTTTCATAGATGCAGTTTCAATATGGTCGCATACCGCAAGACTTGTCTCGTAGCTGAAGACATTATCCAGTCCTTAGCTAATAATTCATCCCCATGCCTTACTAGTAGAGTTACATATATCACAATATCCATAATTTTACTAATAAATCATCATCGGCATTCCACCAATCAATAACCGTTATTTGGCACGTACGAATAGGTGACTGACTGTTTTTCCCCCTATAAGCATATGTGTTTGAAGGTGATAACATGCATCTAGCATGCAATTTTGCTTTAAAACTAAATGTTTATTGCTAATAAGATTTTAATATTGATCGGCAAGATTTTGCAAGACTAATTTTGAGAAATTCTTGTATTACATAGATTTAGCATTATATGTCAAGATGAAGGATAAGACCCGAGCAAACCAAATGTGTCCACTTACTGGGAAACATTAATCCAAAACGATGTAGTCCGTATGTTAATATTATGAGCTACATTTATTTATGTACATGTATATTATGGCTATACAATGTTTATTTGACTAATTATTCACGTATACTTATGTACCGTGTTCTCGCTGTACTAAACAAGAAACGAATCACAAATAAAAGTCAACCAGTTTCCTGTTTATCGAAAGTTGTTGTACTTGTTTATTTCTCGTTTATCTCCAATACTGTATTTACAATTAGTTACCTACTACGTATTCATTATCGGTTTTCTTGTAATGTAGTTATCGATTTGGATTTCTGGTATAGTTTCATTTATATATTTAGGCACATCGTCAATCAATTATATCGATAAATAGAGTCATATACGATTGCAATATTCCCGGAAGAACGAACCTTAATCGCTACCAGTTTAAGGCAATCAGCGATATATCAGCAAGGTCAATCATGTGACTTTGCTTATATCGGTGTAAAACATCATCAAATCGATGAATTTTTTCAGCTCGTACATCATTTTTGATGATGAGGGCTTATATTTATGTTAAAAGATACAGCATTTCATCCTAAAGATAATCACAGTGAATAAACAAACGGCATAACAGTATATCAACACACACACACACACACACACTTATTTTAACTGAGATCTTTATAATTTTAAATAAAGTTACTTATTACTTATATTATTTCTTTCTCATGCAACTGCTCATCAAATTATGACTTTAATAACTAAGAGGTATACTCACCAATTGTACGAAGGACATTTCCTGATTTCTCCGTCTATTGTATGTTCGGTGAGTGATGCTAAAATTCGAAGATAAGGATTTGTAAAGTTTTTCAACCAAAGTCATAATATCCACTTGTTGACTTGATCACGGACCAAGCACCTATAGTATACTAGAAAAATATGCTGTCATAGATTTATAACGTACGTATTGAAAAAGCTGACGTTACCATATGCTGAGGCAGATTGCGAATTGTGACCGTTGGTGACAAAACCGAACTATTTATAAGAAACTATATATCAAGGGCCGCTTTGATGACGCGGCGCCTGCGGCCAAATTGTTATTAGCTTCTGAGGCGGAAAGAGTCATTAGACACCTACACAAATGTGATGATGGGATTATTAAAAATTCAATAACCCTAAATTTCTAAATGCTCTTGATCAAACCTGTATTTCTTGAACTGGAGAGCCATGATTGGTTGATAATACAAAGGCGAAAACGAATCTTTTTAGAATTTACGACACTTACAGTAACTGAAAGAGATGGAGACGCTGTTCTATTGATTAAATTTCAGATCTTTTTCAGACCTGACTAAGGGAAACTCGTTACTTAACTTAGCACCGAATTATTAACGTGCAAAAGTTTTGAAGGCGTGTTTCATACGCATGTAGATCAAAACAATGCTGAGGTTCATACGGCGTTCTCTACGCAGAAGCTTGCATCAAGGAAGGTGCTTTGGTAATATATCTTCTTAGTATAGCCTTTGACGGTGGCATTGTACCATCATATTAAGTGGGGGTGAAACGAAGCATTTCAGTGACGAGGTAATTGTTCAGTGATCAAACTGAAAAGAAAATGTTATCTTTTTTTAAAGTAATAAATTATAAGATATTATTTTCATACGTCCGAATAGAGAAACAGTGTTGGAATATTCAGTTAGGCGTTTTAATTAACAGAAGTTGCTTATTTAATAATTATGAACAAGTGTCGAGGCATCCAGATTCTGAAGGTCCCAAAGGTCAAAGGTTTCTATTCTCAGATTTGGAAGGAAGTTTATGCTCATTTGACAAAGACTGAACATTAGATGTAGATGTATACGTTATCTACATACTAGTATCGTCGACGTTCGAGTGAACTATTTAAAAGTTTTTTGTATGTTTGTGCTTGTATTATTTATTTATGTGAAAGGAACAGTTTGAAAATGCTACCTAAAACAATTTCTAAGAATATGTAACAACCTAAATCTTTTTTTGGACACAAAAGTACTAATAACTTTAGGGTCAGGCATACTGGCTATTTCTCAAACGCTGATGCTTATTAATGGTCACGTGGATTGGGGTTGTGATAAAACAAACGATGTTACAAAGCCTTTTTTATGGAGATATCCGCGAAATGAAAATAAAATGTTTCATAAAAATAATTTTCTTGGGAAACACGTCGCATTTGCAAGTCCAGAAAGTCACCTGTATTTCAGGTACTTTGATTACACAATGTATCTGGATTTAATTGTTTGAAATAAATATTCGTTTCGGCCGTTCGTCCTAATGTTTTTGAAAAACTTTTTTTAGTAGCAAAAATATCAAAAACTATACTTTCACAGTGATACCAACATACAGGTACACGAAAAAGTACTTTCTATTTAGTATGAATTGGTATCTATCTGTCTATCTATCTATCGATATATATATAGACATAAACAATAAAAGTTATTTTGTACATCGTCATTTAATCAAAACCAATAAAACTTAATCAATTGTTCTTGTAACGATAATGAATTAAAATACTTCTTCCATAGTAAATTCTCACTGAATGAATCCCATTTTGGTTATGTGTTTGTCTTGACACAAAATAACGGCGACTCGAACAAATCCGTTACGTAAAGTTTATGGTCACGTTAAATAGAGACGACAAATACTATTACTATTTTTCGATTGTCCATGAACACTTATATTTCCGCAAGGTAACCATACTTTATCTTTATTATGTGGCATATTCCTTTTCTTGGTTATATTTCATCCGCAAAAAAAGACGAAGAAATGATAAAATCATGCAAGAAATACTTGTATGTTCAGACCTAAAAAACGACCGCAAATTTATAACATTCTATACATATCGCATTAGCAACAGGAATTGACATCATTTTCAATTTTATTACAAATATGATTTAAACAATGAAATGCTATTTTTGATTATTGTTTATTTCATTAACTTATTATCTAACTGGGGCCACAACTTACACATTACAGATTACAAAATGGATTGAAAACTATGCCATGTATAGGTGGATTTGAGTGATCATTAAAATCGAACAATAATACTGCAAAGACATTTATGTTTTGGCTAAGAAATAAAATTGTTCTACGTTCCCATCAAAGATGTGTTCTTTTTTGACAGACTGTGAGACTTGTATGGCATTAATGGTTGCGATCTTACCATTTCTTTCCAATCGTCCTTCACCTATCCGTATCCACCTCTTTCACTATTATGTTCTCGTCATTTTCTCTCATCCTTCCTCTATTTTAACCTTGGAGAAGAATGACAAGTTTTTCCCAACGTTTCGAGATAAACCAGCTATTTGTCATAAGAAGAAAAAAAAACGCATCCACAATACTAAGTACAAAATCCAAGACAAATGTTTCACACCTACACGTTTGAATGAAGGGAAAGTATACAAACGAAGAAACAAGAAAGGAAGGAAGTAAAGTTATGCTTATGCTTTTTTTCTGCTGCCACTCACCCAAGTCAGTTTTATAATAAATAATTACTGGCATTATCGTGCTTATCACCCAGAGAAGTAAAATATTTTGACCAAATTCCAGGCTGGGAACAACGGACAGACACCATACATCGAGAAAAGCCAATAACATCTACAAAATGTATAATATAATTATATACTTGTAACGCTATGCATGGAGGTAGTAAGGAAATATGTAATGGACATGGTGTAGCAGGATAATGGGAAATAATAATAATAATAATAATAATAATAAAAGATACTGCTACTACTACTACTACTAATAATAATAATAATAATAAAAGATACTAAAATTGAAGTCATGGGGAGGTCAGTCTTTCCTAATTCACCCTTAGTATAACTACAACCATCCATTTAGTTTATCAGACGTACGCAGTATTTGCAATAATATTTACGAAATCAAATATTCCGTAACTCTTTACTTGTGTTATTATACACATCTATATACACAGACATACATGCAAACCCCATTCCGCCCCGCCTACACCCACTAACTGGAGAAACGGATAGTCCTGATTTACATATGATTCTTTTTTCACCCCGAATAATGCTATTATTCATTCAGCATTAAAAACATTAAATGGCTCTCGATTCGCAATTATCTCTTAAGAACGTGCAATGACGAGTTATTTACAGGTAAGATTAGAGCCTTTGAAACATCCATACTGCAGGTGTCCGGTGTCCTGTACGGACAGCTGCATACCACTTTATAGAAGGTTATTTGGTTTGTCGACTGGAGTTAGATTTATTGACAAGTTCAAGGAAAGAGAAAAATATAATAACATATTTGGAAATTTTCATTTACCTCTCATATATTGTGAATGCAGTTTGTAAAATACAAGTAAAGACTTCCTTCATGCATTAGTCAAAGGCGAAACGTTTGTACGGGTGAAAGAATAAACTGTTTAAAGTTTCGGTAGTGAGAATGAGGTTAATTTTTTCTTCCACTTTAGGCCGCACGCATGATAACAAAGTAACCAGCATCAGGTAAGAGTCGCAATACCGGTTGAAAGCAACAATGATGGACTTTTCGTAATTATTCGCAAACGAACGCGTACAGGGTAAAACGAGTCTGTGCACACACATGTGCATTAAGAACCCTGAGATTGATTGTGGACTTTACACGCACCAGCACTGTGCACCTGTTGGACTAGGGATCGAACAAATGCTCAAAGAGGTGCAAAGCAAGATATACGCCGCTCTGCTGTATCCGGTAACTTTATTGTGTGCTTGCTCTATATCATTTCAAAAATTAAAATAGTATAAGATTTTCGGAATATAATAGCGGCAGTACTAGCCAAAATACTTGTTTCTGAGTGAAACTGAATTTTCATCATTTATTCTATAACCAGTATGTCAAATCGAGACATGTTGTAAACGATCAAATAAAACAGTAAATCTTCAGAAATTAATGTCTGTTTCATGAGACTTTGAAGTAAACCTTGTTGTACTTATATCAGCAGGTAACTAACCAGACGACTGGACCATTAAATAAAAAAATATGAACTAGTAACATCTCTTTCGGAATGGTCTGTGACCGATGCACAACAAATGAAACGATTATCTTAAATGCGATCTCTCTCATTATTTACCGACTGTGTACCACACCCTATCCTTCCACAACCCACTCAACCCCCACCCTTTCCACTGTGTAAAAAAACAAAAACAAACCCTACTCAAGTCCATTGACCTTGATATGTACACAATCCCTGCTATCGTGGAATGGACACATACACATTATCGCGTCGTACTGAGACTGTTGTGTTATGTTTGAATTCATAGTGTATATTACCTTCCTGCTTTGCTCCATTATTTATACTGTGCAATGTAAAGCATTTCAGATTATGTATAGGTCCCAATTAAATTTACAATCAAACGTCTTCCTAAATGAGCAGCCTATATAACTTTCCCATCCTATATTTCATGTCGTTTGTTGATTTTTCAATACCTTTACTGAATCATTTTGTCATCGTCATTTATTTTAGATGAAAGAGTTTTTCAAGAACTGGCAGCAAACAAGTATGGACCTAGAGTATACGGTATATGGAAACTCGATTTATTGTCAAGTAATGATGTTTCAAACAGTAAGTAAGGTGGTAGAAGATTAGGGTGGCGGGTGTATGATATCAGCAAGCTGTTTCAGAACAGGAAGCACGATAATCCAAACCTTGAGTACATGGTATATGGCATCAGATCACAATTAATAGTCTCCGTTTATTTTTCGAGCACTTTTTCCTGCTCCTTTTGGTGGTGATACAAGAGTTAGATTTAGACTTCTTGGTATAGATTTAAATGTAATTGTTTATTCTTTGGAATATGAGCATATGGTGTGGTTTCATATTTCGGCGACAATGCACAGTGGGTAACAAGGCATTGGTGATGATCCGGAAGCGAAATCTGTGTTCCACTGCACATTGCTTTGTCTACAGTCCAGTCTCTCAAAGAAATGCCTGTGAACCTATGACAAGGGCTTCACCGTGAAGTCATCTATGAAGGTATTTTAGATTAACATATGACTTGTATTTATTGTCACAAAGTAGAACGTTCATAACTGATAAAAAATGTAGAGACTATATAGGACAAATAATTGTGATCTGAGTCTACATGGCATCTCCATTAATTAATACTACGTTTGCATCACATCGGACACAATGATAGTAGATATACATGGTATATCCTAAATGACAGTTTTGGTAATAAACAAACTTCGGCGTATTTAGACCGATTGTACCCTGCTGACACAATCATGTGATGGCCTCGGAATGTTACGTCATACATAGCAGTACTATTGGTGAGGTCCGTGCTATGACATGCTCCTTACAGCTCACATGCTTTCAGAACATATCACTGCCATAAATCTGTTCTGACCCCATGGGTCATATAAACCTTAGTCCATTGTCTCCGCGCAATAATACACGAGCACATTGACTGTTTCCTTTCTTTTTTCTCTAGTTAAAACTTGAAGAAATAAAAAGCCAGACTATGAATAGCGGCTCAGCTGTGATGTTGTGAATATATTTTTATTTCTCACCCATGCTACAGAGAACTCTAGCTGTTTTGCTAACCTTTCTTTTCATATCTCAGTCTAGTCATCTCAGACCAGTCGTCTCAGTCAAGGTGTCCACGCGTTCAGAAGTACTTAAAAAAAGAAACCATTGCTGTCTTCTGCTGCGCCTGACGTATTTGTTCTAAAATCAAACAACAACAACAACAACAACAACAGCAAATATATAACAAAAATAGTAACTTAAGGTAAATCCATCTTTCACAACACACCATACAAAAACATTTCGAGAGAGACAAAGACACACACGCATATGATTTCGAGCTTTTTGGTATTATGCTAGTTCGTTCCACACAGCGTAGTCAATTTTATCCTATATGCAGGCCTAGGTCAGTACGTTTTCAGGTCAGCGTCATTAAATGGAGCTAAACCTACGTAACTAGTTCTAAATACTTCGAGTGAAACAAATTATATACTGTTAGCCACATTTAATGAGCTGACCTGAAAAATGACTGCTAAATCGGGAATTTAAGATTTTGACAGTGGAAATGGCTGATGAACATGGGATATTTTACGTTATACAAAAAACAAGTTAAACCATTTTTACAACAAAATGTTACTAGTTCAAACTGCAATCAAACCATTTACCAATATTACTTTAGTAAATTATTTTTCCAAATATAAAATGAACTAACCTTTAGGGAAATATTTTTTGACCTCTTACCATATATGTGTGTGACCACTGAACTGGTCGGCGTAGGTATAATATATAATATTGAATAGTGGATCTCCAAATTGCAGAGTAGTTTTACTTATCGGCATTGATCCATCGTGGTGCAAGATGTATACCACTTTGACGCTATGCGTTGTAGAAAGAGACGCAAAGGGTTCATTCTAGGATAACGGATTAGCGGTATATTGTAGCCGTACGTGTTAATTTATATAAGATGTGTGGGCGTAATTATTTTACTTGTAGTACTTCTACTTACGTTATAAATAAATATAATTATCTACCTTTCGTTTTATATGCCACAAAGATGTTGAAAATTATCAACTTACTGACACGAATGGGGGCATGCTATTTATTTATGATATTAATTTGACTGCAACAAGCTATCAGCATGTTGCTTGTTTCCTAAAAGAACTTGTGAATTCAGTAGGCGGAGTGGAAAGGCCATCCAAATCAAATCATCTTTGCCTTAGATACCAGGATTGTATTCGCAATTTCGCCCCCCTTTCCGTGTCAGCGTGTTTCTTATACAAATTACGGCTTGATTTTATTCACAGAGCACTGTCGACATTTATTCAATCTAATAATTTTGAAACATGATACACAGTTAAAGGTCAATTTGGTGGCTCTTTTAAGATGATCGCTAATGCTAGTTAATGCAATATGGTTTTTTTTAAATTAAAATATATAAAAAATGTCTTCAGCGGGGACAATTCTGTTATATTAAATGTTTCTGTCTGTTAATTTCCAGGGTTTACGTATCACTTTATTTTATAATTTTTAGATGGTTTTTGTATTCTATAAATCTTGCTTAAGAAGTCTTGCTCATTTTATAAACCCTCCCAAAATGGAAAACGTGAATGGAAATCTCGATTATTTAAGCCATCTGGCAATGGATAGAGAGTATCGAGTAAGTTCTTTTTTTTTTAAATTATCTATAAGGTATCGTTTTGTTCCTTTATCAGCCCAACAGAAAATTGAAAAACGTAGCTGAGAAATATTTACTGATATTTCTTTATTCATTGAGTTTTGTTACACTATTTTTGAATTACGTGGTTTAAAATAAATTAAAGTAATTAAACAGACCCAGCTGGATGATACAGATTAATCTGATCGGTAAGATAATAAATATAAATAAGTAAAAACCAAAATGAATTTGTTTGCTCATTTTAAATTTCTTTCGAATGAATTATATTTTTAAAGTCTGTTGAAGTCCGATACTTATTGTCCAAGATCTCTTTATATGTTTCAAAATGTTTTAGCTTTAGTCATAAAAATAACAGGAACCATTTATATTTAATGACGGTTAGAAATATATATGAAGCAAAAAATTAAATGTTTCTTTGCGAAATGTAAATGTATATATTTTCGTACTGATTTATTCAGTCTGCCTGTTGATGTATATTTAAAGATGTGAGAAAAAATATGGATCCACTAACACCGAATATATAATTGTTTAGGACAATAAATCTCATTATATTAAATTAAATTCAAATCCATTTCTTGACCACTTCCAGGACACGGTATATTTCCGAATGTCGTACATTTTAAACAAGCAGCATAACAACTGTTTATAGAATTTATTTAAATTAAGCTATCTCGAAAAATCACATCATTCTTTTATTTTTCGCGAAAGAGAACTAGATAAAATTATGCACTTTAGGTACGATTGGAGGAGTTTTGCTGTGTTCAGTGGTGGCGGGGGTGGTGGTGGCTGGGCATCCGGTACGCATCCACCAGCATCTGAAAATGAGCCATATTCGTCCGGAATGTTGACTAGATGACATTTTCTTTACAGTGAAATACTTAAAATAGTTCCCTGAAAATAGGAAAATCTGAACCGCCCAATGAACCGCCACCTAGAGTTTTCATTCGCCCAGACCCCTCGCCTGCTTGTTTATGATCCTCTCTTAATATTTCTGGATACTCCCAGCATGTTGTCCAGACCGAAAGGAATAATTTAGTTTCAACCCAGCATAATAATGTTCCTCAAAGACAACTTGTTCAGAAATCATTGACCGATATTTTCTATTAAACACACGGGGACCGTTCAGATCAGTTGATCCATGTGGCTTTCTTTATAAATTATCATCGCTATAACCTTGTTGTTTGCACGATTGCTTTTGTGAACAGCAACATTGTTCTATCCTAAAACTCTGTTCGTGCCTTTTCGATTTTTTTATATAGCTTTTATTGATTATCACTTTCATGACACTGTTAAGATAGCAGTGCAAAAATAATCAGTGCAGAAAGTATCAAATGTTTCAATAAGATTTTTAAACACTGATGAAACCATATACACTGCATCAGACAGAGATTCAGCAGTGCTGCTGTGTTGGAAAGAGCACCCCACTCGGTCAAGTAATTTCGGAGACTTGCAAAGCTTTGAAAATATCATTGTTAAATGTGTTGAGAAATAACATAAGCTGTAATCCTTTAAATCGGTAAAATGGTTAGAGAGACTTACCTAGTATCATTGACAGCTCATTTGTGTTTTATTTTATCAAATCAGACTCCCATTATTGCATGGTAAAAGCCTGCCATGACATTTTTATCAAGTGCAGAAATTAGAATTTGTCAGGTAACATTTTATCTGTCATCCTTAAATTGACGTAATGTATGTGTGGTAACCACAACTTTTAGTTTTAAAACTCCAATGCGTATAGTATAGCACATGTGTAAATAAAGTTTAGATTAAACCCTAGATAATAAATAGTTTTTATACTAACTTTGCTAATGGCCAAAACTATGTGGGTTAGTCAGTTGAAAAAGTAGTATATATATATATATATATATATATATATATATATATATATATATATATATATATATATATATATATATATATATATATATATATGACCTAGCAAAAGCTTGTTTTAATGAGTGAACCCTCAACCCCTGTACATTTACTACGATTGTTTTACCATATCGATCTTACTCTGTAAATTAGAAAACTTGTGCTTCCTTAGCCTTTGTTTTTGTCATCGCAGAATTTCATTGAGTACCTGAGTGAGTATAATTATAAACGAAGGAAAACTAAAACATTACGTGTGTAAATAACTATGGACTGTACCGATTATTTACACAAGCTATGTTAGTTACTTATTTATGATACAAATACTCGGGATTTCTTTATAATAAAAGTTACACTTTTTCTGTCTGAACAAGTTCATGGTCGTGCAGGAAATAATCGAATTTCGACTCTAGCATCCCCACATACACCCTTCAACAATAGATGGAAGAAATAGGTTATAAAGATAAGAGGAGAAATTATGGAGAAATGTCCATATGTCTTCTTTGTACCAAAACACTCAATTTCATTTCTAACACAAATCAAAAGACACGAAGCGGTGTGTGTTTGTGCGCGCGCGCGCGCGCGTGTGTGTGTTTAGATGAACATTTATTTAAATTAGTAAATTGGTAAATATTGACATATATTAACAAATATGTTTGTCTAATGGTATATATTTATCAGCAGTCGAAGCCAAGGTAGCTTAGTTGGTAGAGCGCATGACTCGTCATTCAAATTCAAAGGTTGCCGGTTCGATGCCTGCCCAAATCATTCCCAGTCGTCTGCCTCTGTATGTATTACCTGCATTTACTTGGCATGATATAGGCAATAGTGTGTTGATGGTGTCATCATAAATCAAACAGGTCAACTGTCATATCAGAATATGCCTCTGTTACACCGTGGCATCACTTTATAAAACATTGAGTGTAGTTGCACAGAAGTGTCATACTTACAAAGAATGATAATTACAATTAAAAAATAAATATTTAAATCTATTTGCATATCATTAGACGCTCTATATTCTTGGACATTTCACTCTGTAATGGAAGAGAAACAGAGTACACATAAAAGGTGGACATAGGACACAATTAATTTTACTATATGTTATCTACATTGGTTTCTCAGTACTGACCTTTCCACTGTGTGACAATCAATACAAATCATATGCTAATCTAAACTACCTTCAAAGATGACTTCACGGTGAAGTTCTCGTCAAAGGTTGACCTGCTCTTTTTTTAGATGCTGAACTGTCAACACATCACCATGTAAACAGAACACAGATTTCACTTCCGGAGCATCACCAAGGCCTTATTACTCACTGTGCACTGTCGCCGAAATACACACATACAACAACACCCTGAGCTCATATTATGAAGAATAAACAGTTACCTTTAAATCCCTACCAAAAATGCATAAATAAAACTCTTCTATCACCACCAAAATGAGAGAGGAAAAAATGTTCTAAAAATAGACTAGAACTACATTCGTGGGTACTGAACTGGAAGTATTAATTGTGAACTGATTCCAGGTAGCGGATAACACGCGTGCCACATGGCGGCACGTCAAGAGGTTTTGTGTGGCACGCGAAGGGCAGCCAAAATTCTCAATTTCAACAATGTTATTCTCTTACTGGTGCCCCACGCTCGTTCATTTTGTAATTAACCTGGGAAAGAAAGGTGGCACGCTATGTAAAATAGATTGCCTACCCCTGGGATTTTGCCGACCCCTGGGATAAATGAAACGACGATATTTGGCCATGCCAACTTACCGTAATACAAAACGTAACATTGTAAAATTATTTTTTAGAAGATATACTGTATTATTGAAATCAGATAAAAAAAGTTCTAAATCACAGAAATGTGTCCTAGATTAGTTTTTCCACAAAAAAACAAAACAAAAAAAACAAAAAAAAAAAACAAACAAAAAAAACAAAAAAAAAAACAAACAAACAAACAAAAAAAAAACAAAACAGGCAACGTCCATTATTGCAACATTGTTATTTTGGCACTAAATTTCAACACTGTGAATGAGTAAAATGAAGAATTAACACATTTCGCTGGCCAGAATAAAATTATGATATTTTAAAATTCCGATGTATATTTTTACAAATATTCAGCTCTATATGATTTTAAAAAAGGGACTGCATGAAATAAATTTTGGGAAAATATACGGCGAAGTTATTCTTTATAGGATCAAATGATCATGGATGGGTATTTATGGAAATGTACTTTTGACCTGATCATGCAAAAAATGAAAAAAGCGTTCCTACGGTCTTTTGTTACTTCAGGCGTATATGAGTGATAAGATAGAATTTACATATGGATAAATACCCAAACAATGATAATTTTTGTTGTAATTCCAGTCGTTTGCCTTTCTGTCATAAAATCAGCAGATAGCATCAGCCACAAAAATAAAATGATTTTAGGTAGCAAGTCGTTCGCCTTCTTGAGCGTTTTCACAAAGAGCAAGAATTTCTAGCGTGAAGAATCACTACATAAAAGTTGATTAGTGATTTGTATTGAGTAATTTCAGATTATATATGTTTAACAGCCATTGTTCTTACTTGCTAAGCATTTAATTTTTTGTAAAAATATAACTTCGTTTCCAGTTTTACTGAGATCAGCGAATCGTACGTCATTTTGTATGACCCTGAATAATAAATAGCTAATTGATTCTGTAGAAGCAAAACTGCAGAAATTTATGAAATTTATGAAGACAGAGTTGCTCACAAGCCCTTCCAGATGAGTTGTACGGTGAAAATCTCTCTCTCTCTCTCTCTCTCTCTCTCTCTCTCTCTCTCTCTCTCTCTCTCTCTCTCTCTCTCTCTCTCTCTCTCTCTCTCTATATATATATATATATATATATACATACATACATACATGTGTGTGTGTGTGTGTGTGTATCAAAAAGACGCTATGGAATATCACAGTCATAAAATATTTAATGCAGTAAGGGGAATGCTATTACAGTTGGAAATGTAGTCAAAATTACAGCAAAATTTCGAAATGTGTAATCAAGCTGTAGAACCAATGACATAGCTCATGTAATTCAGACTGGCAGAACTGGGAAAGTATATTCTGAGGAAATTCAAGATGCAATAATGTAAGTATATTTTTTGCCATTCTTATTTCCAGCTAAAGAAGACATGTCTATGCTTGCACTTTGTGGGAACCACAACTATGTTATGACCTGTATGTCGTCTATTGTTAGCATAAATCCGAAACATTGTATCGGCAAAGTTAACGCGGAAAATTGCAAAGCAGCTCATGTGTGGCAGTCCATTCAACCAGCGGAAATAAGAATTCGCCGTCGTCTTGTCTTAGGTCTCACTGGATAGTTTCGTATTTTGACACCCCCTAATTTTTAAGGTAGAAGGCATGAACCTAATTATCACAAGCCTAGCATTTATAAATTCACACATCAGCTAAATCTATAATGTGGTTCAGATTTACTTTGAGTTAGGCTTGGAAATAGGTTGGCTTGTTGGTGACTGCCTGTCACAGTTAGATTTACATTGGAGATCAAATGCGTAACTTGGGCTGCAAATGAGCTGTCGACTTGGCTTACGTATTTATGTGTGTCTGCTACAGAGGTAAATTTTTAAAAACCTAGATGGTTGAGGGGTGATGAAAAGTATGCGAATTTGTTATAGTACTAGTGAACTTTATTCATGCATCAGGCACATACTGATTCTTTTAGCTGCCTTGTCACAGAAAAATATTCAAAATAGCTATTTCTTGTCAAAAATGAATGTAAAATTTAGGGGTTGGTGGCAGTGTTGGTTCAGTATAAAAACCACCAGTTGCATCAGGAATTAACCTGATTACTGCAGTCAAAATCTCACATGTATGCTTTCTACAAAAAATCATTAGTTTGTTTTTATTTGTATCTTCAGTGTAAAATTATTCTCATTTTTCTGTAATTGGTCATCGTGGGATGAAACTTCATCAGATAAACTGTCCAGTGAGACCTTATTGGCTCTGAGGCCCTTACTTTGCTACCAAAACCTTCAGCTGCATTTTTCCCCACGAACTTAATACTTGGACTTATAAATTAGTACGTATCTGATAGATACGCGATAGCTCTTGCCCTCAACATGCTTTTCTATGCTATTTTTATATACTCCAGAGAGCACTCGTCATAGTCTGAACCATTCCATTAACGAAAAGTTACGAACATTTCTCATAAATAACTGTTTAATTTTCAATAATGCGTCTCTCACGTTTGTTGTGGACATTGCGAATATGACGTTCATTCATTTGCTTTGAAAGTTTCATTGTGACTCAGTAAACTCTGCCACATTGTTCAAGTTATCATCTCTTCTTCCAAATAGATGAATCAGCTGTTTTAGTTCATCCATAAACAAATCTAATAAACTAAAACCTGAAGTCTAGTACATGAGTGTACATGGTTTGTTTACTTGGTTTGTTGACAAAGTAGTTCGTAATACAATATATTATTTTTTAGATACACGTGTCGTGCACGTGAGTGCATTGTCAAGGTGTTCAGTATCGTAAAATACTGCACAATTCTGACAATGTGAAGTTAACAGAGACTAAAAGGAGTATATAATAAAAAGCGTTATTACGTGCACTAGAGTCTATTCGGTGGAAGAAATAAACCCATTCCAAGTTAATGTATAAAACATAACTATGTGCACTAGAATCTGTGAGAGAAAAACACATTTCAAGTTACTGTATAAACAATTACTGTGAGTACTAGAGTTTATTTTGTGGAATAAAAGAAAAAGTTCCACGTCACCGTAAAAAAAAAACCACATTAATGCTGCGTCAGTGGCAAGTCTGTGGAAGAAAATTGTTCCAAGTTGTCGGCAAAACACTAGAGTATTTTCTGTGGAACAACTAAAAACATTCTAAGTTACGGAATTTTTTTTATAGTCTGCACTAGAGTCTGTTCTGTGGAAGAAAACAACATTCCAAGTACCGTATAAAACATTATTTTGTGTACTAGAGTATATTATGTAGAAGGAAATAAGAAACGTTCAAAATTAACGTATAAACATAATTGTGTGCACCTGTACTCACTCCTGTATTAGTGTACATTCTTTGACATCTACCATTTTATGCATTTTTGATGAAATCTATTATCATCATATCGATATCATAAAACTATTGTTGCTAGAAGAAATATAGGATTAAAATCCAAATTCAAACACTACATTGTTCCTTGCACAAAATGGTAATGGGATAGAATCATAAGTTATAATCTAGATTCATTTTCATTATAAGGACATGGTGTTCAAAACATCAAAAAGCGTCAATAACCTTTAAATATTACAATAACATTGCTAAAACATAATGTATGTAGTTAAGTGATGTGATACAAATGAGAGAGAGAGAGAGAGAGAGAGAGAGAGAGAGATTGAATTAAGAAACGTGTATTATTTTGTGTAGACAAAATAAATTTCCCTGTTTAGTTAAGCATCATTGGATATAAATAGCCACATTTGAATATATTGGAGAAACACTGATCTGGCTAAAATAATACATCTGACACATCAGTAATACATCTACATGTCTTGTTCGTTTGTTTGGTTTCTTTTCTTAAACTGAAAATATTATTTCAGTCTCTGATCACCAATTATTGTTTTAACTTAAATAAACTCGAAACAATAGTAGTAAAATGTTTAAAAAAAGGGTAACGTTTTGTAACTGTCTGTTTCTGAAAGACTATTGGTGATCTTACGAAATTATATCCACAGCTTAAAAATTAGGACCTTGTGTTTGAAACCGAAAAGTTATCGTTCATGTAACAAATCCCATATTTACCTGTCTGAAGCAAAAGCCTCTAGAAAGTGATACCAGTGACCTATAAATACACGTGGATGCTTAGACGAGGTTCCGTGTATGTGACTTGGTGTATTTTGGTGTATGTGACTGGCAAAACTGTTTAAGACAGGTGTTTGTGACTGGGAAAGCTGTCTTTTAAAGACAGGTGTATGTGACTGGGAAATCGTTATGTTTTAGACAGGTAAATGTGACTTGGAAAGCATTGTTTAAGACAGATATATGATATATGTGACTGGTAAGCTGTCTGTTTAAGACCGATGTCTCTGACTGAGAAAGCTGTCTGTTTAAGAGAGATGTATGTGATTTGGAAAACCGTCTGTTTAAGACAAGATAGACGTATTTCACTAGTTAATCTGTCTGTCAAAGACAGACAGATGAGACTGGAAGGCTGTCTATTTAAGACAGATGTTTGGGACTGGAAAGCTGTTTGTTTAAAGCAGATGTATGTGACTGAGCAAACTGTCTGTTTAAGACAGGTGCACGTGACTGTGAAAACTGTCTGTTTAAAACAGGTGTATATGACTTGGAAAACTGTCTGTTTTAGATAGGTGTATGTGACTCGGAAAGATATCTGTCTAATACAGGTGTATGTGACTGGGAAAGCTGGCTGTTTAAGACAGGTTATGGGACTTGGAAGCTGTCTGTTTAAGACAGGTGTATATGTCTTGTAAAACGGTTTGTTTACGACATGTGTAATGACATGGAATTTTTTTGTCTGTACTTAAAACCTTTAAGGCAATTTCAGACGTATCTAATAAGGCAAGTATTTATAGCCAATTGTAGACCACGATTCTACAATTATATTATCAACATACGCAAGACACAATTATTTTAGTTCAATAGGGCATTAACATCAATAAATATAAGAGCTCTTTCCAGTTCAATGACATACAAAGCAAAATCAGACAATGACAAGAACTCTCCTGAAAAAGTCACGCAAGGAAATGGTAATGATGTTTAATTGTTTGACCGAGTTTTGATTTGTTGTAGATATAAAAGCTGTTTGAATGTTACCAGATATTTCCTAATATCATTCTTTCTCTGCATATCTGAACGCAGTTCACTGTCAAAATCCATGAACATTTGAAATATATTTTATTGCTTTCTGTTGTTGTTGTTGTAGGGTTTAACGCCATTTTTCAGCACAAGATAGGCTATACATGGTGGCCAGTATAACTGGTGGAGGAAGAACCCTGGTATTTTATTGCATTTAAAGTAATATATTTGCAAAGGACACGACACAAGTTCCTCTCCATTATACAATATGAAAACTGGAAATAGAAAATAAAGAATAATAACGTAAACGAAAGATTTAGCACAAAATATATAGGAATGAAGAAAGAAAGTGTATGATAAAAAGCAATTCAAGGGATGGTGGTGGTAAAGGAAAGGAAAGAAAATGGCAAATTTTGCCCAAAGCGATCTTGTATAAATTTCAGTCCATACAATGTATGCGTGACTGTGTGTCTCTGTGCGTGTTTGGTTTTGGATTTGTAACGTAGCTTTAACAATTTTTCAGTCATATCGCTACGATGTCTATAGTGTGGCAGTTCACAGTGATGTCTAGCACTGGGACATCACGCCGCAGTCATATAGTTTGATGTTCCACCTAGTCACATTATTCCTGACAACAGGTCGACCAGTCCTAACACTAACCTCATAAAGCTGAGCGCCTTGCGAGGCAGCTGTAAGTACCATTTTTAGAAGCCTTTGGTATGACTCGGCTGGGGTTCGAAACCGCGACCTCTCGTATCCGAGGCGGACGCTGTAACCACTAGGCAACCGGAGCGGTCACATAATGTCTGCTTCAACACGTAAGTATATTAGAGTATATAACAAATGTATATTATTGCTACTAGATATAACCGACATACTTTTGACAGTAATTACTTAATCATTAATACAAACAAGTGTTAAAGTTTAGCTGTAGAAAAAATATAAATTAAATAGTTTATCAACCGTCGTCATCGTCTTTATTGTCATCAAACACATCATCATTGTCATCATCATATATCTTGTCGCGTTTGCCATCTAGTTACATGCATAATATAAATGCTCTGGTCACGAGAAAACAATGCACGAGATATGTATATTAGAAACATATTTTGATATATTTTGTGCGTTTTACTAAAAGGCAGTATAATCATCAATGAAATTATACTCCGAATAAAAAAAATAATTGTGCGCGTTTTACGTATGACAACATATACATCCATACACCCATCCATCCATCCATCCATACATACATGCATACATACATACATACATACATACATACATACATACATACATACATACATACATACATACATACATGCATGCATGCATGCATACATACATACATACATACATACATACATACATACATACATATACACAGATATACATACATACATACATACATACATACATACATACATACATACATTTATTTCTTAATCAGCATACACATTTGCTTTCAAATCCGAAAAGCTATTATCTAAATTTACAATATCTTTATCACTTCATAAAAACATTTAAATAATAATAAGATAGATCTAAAACAATATAAGATAATTTGTTACAAATTTTAATATTCATGCTCATCATGACTGGAGAAGACGAAAATCAAAATGTTATCGATAACAACAGTCATCATTGGTAGTGATAAACGGATGTAATTAATGAAGAAAAGCTTTATATATTTGATGAATAAATTCGTGAGTGCAGCTTTTGGTATAATAAAATTACAGAAATTAAAACTTGTATAACAACAATGATAAAGTAATAATGATAATAATAATAATAATAATAATAATAATAATAATAATAATAATAATAATAATAATAATAATAATGATAATAATGATAATAATAATAATAATAATGATAATAATAATAATAATAATAATGATAATAATGATAATAATAATAATAATAATAATGATAATAATAATAATAATAATAATGATAATAATAATAATAATAATAATAATAATAATAATAATGATAATAATAATAGGAGGAGTAGTAGTAGTAATGATAATGATAATAATAATAATAATAATAATAATAATAATAATAATAATAATAATAGTAGGAGTAGTAGTAGTAGTAGTAATGATAATAATAATAATAATAATAATAATAATAATAATAATAATAATACTGATAATAATAATAATAATAATAATAATAATAATAATAATAATAATAATAATAATAATAGGAGTAGTAGTAGTAGTAATGATAATAATAATAATAATAATAATAATAATAATAATAATAGGAGTAGTAGTAGTAGTTGTAATGATAATAATAATAATAATAATAATAATAATAATACTGATAATAATAATAATAATAATAATAATAATAATAATAATAATAGGAGTAGTAGTAGTAGTAATGATAATAATAATAATAATAATAATAATAATAATAATAATAATAATAATAATAATAATAGGAGTAGTAGTAGTAGTAGTAATGATAATAATAATAATAATAATAATAATAATAATAATAATAACGTTGATGTGAATGAATGTGAATTCGCACAGGAACGGATTTACATGTAAAGGAATTCCGAAGACTTCCAGACCATAAAGTCTTATGTGATATATATTTTAGGTGTTCAATTTTAAAACAAAATATATATTAATCGATCCGTTGCAACTATTTATGATATATAAAACCGTTTATGAAATATTATTGTAGGAGGACAGGTTTTTGACTCGGATGAAACATTCACAAATTTTATATTTTTCTTTTAGGATCTATGTTCGATCACGTTACACATGAATTGTATAGATGTGATATGAATCGCTGTTATGAATTTAAAGATTTCCAAGTAAGGCAAAATGGAACAATTTATCACTTGTACATAGCTGCAGTCTCTCTTGTGTTTTGGGGTTTTCGTGTAATCTTGGAACACAGCGCATAAGGCTATTTGCGAAGCTGCTCCTATCCGCACATATTTGCTATGGTGTCCGTTGGGAAATAGATGTCGCTTTGATAATCTAATGCAGGTAATTATCGTATAGTTTCATTTTTGATGACATTTCTTAAGTAACGTCGACATATCGTGATAACTGCTATGATTCAATGAAACAAAAGCAAAATGAAAACATAATAAGACATATGATTACATATTAAAAGTAAGCCCACAGTTAACTTCCGGAACGGTCACGCAAGTTCTCATCAACGGAAGGGCTCTAGAACTACTTGTTGCTAAATATAACTAGATGAAGATGTTAAATATCCAGCAAACATCTTTATTTTCATAGGATATTCTTTGATATTGCAGTATTGTGAATTAACCTCTTCGTAAAATTTTGCAGACTAATGCGTTTACGTGTGGCCTTTTCGAACTTAATGCCAACCAAAGAATTCAGACTGTTGGACAAAACCCAGTGATGACGTATTTGTTGGTCTAAGAGGTTTATTTAATGACGTTTATGACAAAATGGCTTACAATCACGCGATAATGTTTTTTTTTTATAAAAGTTTTGTTTCTTAAATTACCTTACTAACAGAGAGAGAGAGAGAGAGAGAGAGAGAGAGAGAGAGAGAGAGAGAGAGAGAGAGGGAGAGTAAACATTTGCTATTCTTGGAATTTTTCTTTCTTGTACTTAAATTTATAGAGGCAATAGACTGCATTTTCAGTATCTGATTGGTCTCAAACACTTACGACTTTGGACCATTTTAGAATCATTAAAAGTTAAAATTTTAAAATTCAATAAGTTATGTTTATCTAAAGATGCAAGAGGGTCGCTGGAAAATGGCATAGCTTTATTACATTTGAGATATATAACTGAAATATAAATATGATTTTCTGCAGCTTTGATTCCTATTTTTTCAAGTTCTTTTCGCTTCCTTATATATATATATATATATATATATATATATATATATATATATATATATATATATATATATATATATATATATATATATATATATATATATATATATATATATATATATATTCGACCAATGAATTTCGACCAATGAATTTCAACAGTCCATTTGGCCAGGGATAAAAGTGTTCATTTGTTTATTTTGCATCTTTTTTGGGGCTGACTATCATGCTTATATTAGGCCAGTGTACAAGTATGCTTATATTAGGCCAGTGTACAAGTATGCTTATATTAGGCCAGTGTACAAGTATGCTTATATTAGGCCAGTGTACAAGTATGCTTATATTAGGCCAGTGTACAAGTATGCTTATATTAGGCCAGTGTACAAGTATGCTTAGTAATATGGCCATTTTTTAAATTTGATTATGATACAATTTCTTACTGTGCAAGAAATCTGAACAAAGTTGGGCATGATTTTGCTGGAGTCAGTGATCTTTTAGACTCATCGTGTAACGGATCTTACCGTTATTACGACTTTGTGGTCTAAAGAATTTGCAATAGAAAAGAGTGAGCTTTGTAAAATTCAACAAAATTTTTACTTCCATAGAATACAAAGTGAAAATGTAAAAAACAAACAAACTTGTGGTATTGCAAATTAAATCCCAAATAATCCTAGAATTACAGACACATGTCCGAATGATAAATCCAACGCTGGACGTTTCGTACCTGTGGTGGCCTGTGTAGTAATGAGTGCCAACAGTGTTTTGTTGTATCACTACAATACAATCCAAGGATACATTTTTTTATTTGAAAATTTGCTATAAATTCAAGTCTTTATTTCCAGGAATGTTACTTTTGGTCAGCACTTTGTATTTCCAGTGAATAAAATATTTTGATTAAATACAATTCCCAGCCCAAATGAACTACTGGACACAACCATATAATACAATTGATTCTTCTCCGATCTTGAAGCACAAATTAATAATTTCTAGAAAACCAAGATTATATTGTCTACGACATTAACTCAGGCCACAGTTAAAATTTTCAAATTAAAAACTATTACCTAACGGAAAATAACCTTCTAGAATGTTCCTTATTTTTACTAGATAATTATAATTAGAATATTAAATGTGGTAAACACAATGTCCTTAACATAGGCAAAAATAATAATCCTAGAAGTTAAACTATACTCAAAGAGAAATTATTTAGCTATGTATAAATTGTTTACAGAATAAAAAAAGATAAATGATTCAGGTCAAGTAGAAAATGAACTTGATTTTAGACAAGGTCAAGTCCAACATACAATGTTACATTATCCATAGCATATAATACAAAATAGAAGAAAAAATTTAACACCCGATGCAAATTAAATATATAGAACACTTCAGAGGATAAGCTTCAACCCGACTACTTTAATTTATTTCACTTTTTCTATTGTTTTTTTCTGTTATGATTTTGATACATTGACAATTTCAACAATAAATTAAATACTTGTTTGAATTATTATTATTATTATTATTATTATTATTATTATTATTATTATTATTATTATTATTATTATTATTATTAATCTTCGGTCGTTCTTTAGAAAATGCACACCATATTAGAGTGAGAAAGAAATTTATATGGGACATAAGCGATGAGAGAGTCATGTACATATTTTGTTTTTGAGAGAGAGAGAGAGAGAGAGAGAGAAAGAGAGAGAGAGAGAGAGGTAGATAGTGTTCTGTATATCTATTTTGTGTGTTTCGCTTTTGGTACATGTTTGTAGTTTCTATTTTAGGTAGATTGCGTATGAGTTATGAATTGACGTTTACAAGCTTTAATTTCATTATTATTAAGAATCCTGTTCACGAGTTGGAATGATTTCTGGCTGGATAATTAAGTCAGGTTGTTGACAACTGCAATGAAATTTACGTACGTGACGAGGTATTATAAAATGCGAAGTTAACTAATGAAGTTTGTCACGTAGGGTTATATTGTGACGTATAGTCGTAATGGACGGTTATATATATATATATATATATATATATATATATATATATATATATATATATATATATATATATATATATATATATATATATATATATATATATATATATATATGTATAAGGTGAGAGCAGACCAATTGGTTCATTCATAATTTCTTGATTCCCATTTGTCCTTATCTTATGTTCAGTCTACAGATGTATTTAATATTTATTGTTCTTGGAATTTGTTGGAGTGGAACTGTTCTTTTAAATTATTGGAGTAACAGAGTGCTCATACAAGTAAATATAACATTAAGGAATTATTGTGATTCATTCAAAGACTTTCTGGAAAATGTAATTGTGATATACCAATACTGTTGGCACATCAGCACATTCGAGAATTATGGTACAATGGCACATTCGGGATCTGGAATTCTTTCAGAACATTTCATTCTTTTGGACTGTTGATAGAACTTTTTGGGATTATTTTGGATTTAATTCATAATATTGTATGTTCCTCTTAAATTTTTATTTTTTGACTTGGAGACTTAGATTATGTTAAATGTTACCAAATGTTTTGGTTTTCTTTCTTTCTGTTGCTTAGTTTATGACCATAGATCGTAACAAAAGTGAATATTCAGATTATGCATTCAATACATTCATTGTTGTCACTATGCAAAACAGTATTCGCTTATTCGGGTTGAGAACAATAATCTATTAAGATTACAACCAAAACTGAAGACATTGTCTCCTATATCTTACATAATAGTACGTGTATTAAGTTTTACACATTAAAGTAGCCTTTTTTACTTTGGATATAAATGATTTTTCTGATAACAATCGAGAAACACTTTTGACAATCCTTCTTTTGTTGAGTGAGTAATTTTTGCAGAAAATTAAAACTTTTGAAAGAAGTAAAACTGATAATGCTGATTCTTGTATGTCAAGTTCCTGATTATATTTACTACCCATAGTACATCTTCGCTAAATACTTCGTTCCTTTTCAATGTGGGCCAATGACCGATGGCTAGCGAAGACCTACCCCGTACAAAATCATAATAAATGAAACAATGAGGGTCATACGTATTTTGTATTGAGCAAACTATACATGAACTGTTGAGCATTGATTTTTTTATTATCTTTCTATGCTTTTGGATCGTTAAGATACAAATTCTGTCTATTTTTAGCGAGACTGCTGCTTTTATGTTGTGTGGCCATGACTCTAAATAAAATTGATTGAGACACGAGTCAAAGAAAAATGCAACAGTTTGCAAACCTAGAATTGCTCATAGAATACCTTGTTTGCTTGGTTCCAGAGGTTGTGTTGCAGTGGTGCAGGAGTGGTGCAGGCAAGACTGCGATTGTAACTCTTGAACTTCTAACTTTCATTTGAGGTTGAACATGTTTGATCTTATATCACCAGATGCTTACGTAAAAAAAACAAGTGAATTGTATCTTGTATGTCGTCATCGTCATCATCATTGTCATCATTATTATTATTATTATTATTATCATTATTTCTATTATTATTATTATTATTATTATTATTAGTAGTAGTAGTAGTATTAACTTTATTATACTTATTTCTTACTAAATTGATGACTGATTTCTTTGCATGACAAGTTTTCAAAAATAAAAGAAGAATATATAACATTAATAGGCCTATAGTTAGCACATATTATTTCCTGCACTTTGCAACGATTTTATGGAAGAAATAAAAATATTGTTTTTCGAAACAAAACTTCTGAGCACTAATAGATCTATGACTAATAGGGTAGATTACAGAAAAGAAATAAGCCTAAGACTAACATGGTAGCACAAACTATT
Source organism: Sinohyriopsis cumingii (assembly GCA_028554795.2). NCBI lineage: Eukaryota > Metazoa > Mollusca > Bivalvia > Unionida > Unionidae > Sinohyriopsis > Sinohyriopsis cumingii. The sequence continues at coordinate 24,047,710 of CM068842.1, read as the reverse complement.
TCACGAGTGTGTTATGAATTCTTTTCAGTCGAGCCTACCATTACTAGACTTACGACGCTGTGTGGCGAAAGCCGCGAGCACGTGGTAGCCATAAAGTATACCACCCTTTTATCAAACAGGAGAATTAACATCGCAACATGGAACGTGAGGCAGGAAAAATAGCACAGGTAGCAGTAGAAATGAGGAACTACAACCTATCCCTACAGGGCATTAGCGAGATAAGATGGACTCAATATGGACGAAGAATACTGATGACAAAAGAGATGATACTGTATTCAGGACGGGAGGAAGATGACGCGCCTCATACACAGGGGGTGGGGCTCATGCTGTCGAAGCAAGCATATAATACACTGATACGATGGGGACCACACGGGCCCAGAATCCTCACGGCAACGTTTAGGACCAAGAAGGAGAAAATAAAGATGTACGTCACACAGTGCTACGCTCCAACAAATGACGGCGAAGAAAAAGATAAGTACCAGTTTTACGACAGATTACAGAACATAGTAGAGAACTTCTCAGACAAAGACATCAACATCCTCATATGTGATTTCAAATGCCAAAGCTGGGTCAGACACTACAGGGCACGAACCTCATACGGGATTTCAATGCCAAAGCTAGGTCAGACAACACAGGATACGAACAAGCCATGGGAATCCACGGCCTTGGGAAGCTGAACGAGAATGGAGAGAGATTTTCAGACCTTTGTGCACTGAACAACCTGGTCATCGAGGGTACCATCATTCCTTACAAGAGAAGCCACAAGAACACATGGATATTACCAGATCATATGACAGGAAATCAGATTGGCCACATCTGCATAGCCAAGAAGTTCAGAAGATCCCTGCATGAAGTGAGGGTGAAGAGGGGAGCAGGTATGGCATCTTACCACCACTTAGTTGTTGCAAGGCTGAAACTTAAACTGAAGAAGAACTGGATGGGCACAAAAGAGAAGAAAACAAAGCAGAACATCAGCCAGATGAAGATGCAAAAACTAAAGAAGAATCCAGACTGACGCTTAACAACAAGTTCCAAGTGCTAAAAGAGCTTTTTGAGGATGAGAAAAACAATACAAACAACACATGGCAGAAGGTTCAGGAGGGAGTAAAATCATCATGCCAAGAAGTACTAGGTCTCATGAAGCACCAGCAGAACGAATGAATTCGAGTCGTAACATTGCGCAAAATCCAGGAGCGAAAACAGAAGAAAGCAACAGAAAATAGAGCTACGAAAGTATAGGTACAAAATGTGTACACTGATGCACATAGAGGAGTGAAGAGAAGCATCAAGATAGGCAAAAAGAAACTACGCTGAAGGACTGGCAGCAGAGGCAGGAGAAACGGTCGGAAGTGGAAAGATGAAGAAGCTGTTCGACATGACCAAGAAGCTGTCCGGCAAGTACAGCAAACAGAGATACCCGTAAAGAACAAGCAAGGAAAGACCATAGCAAGTACAGAACACCAAACGAATAGATCGGCAGGAAATTTTGAAGAACTGTTGAACAGGTTAGAACCACTAAATCCCAGAGAAATCCACCCAGCCAGCGCAGATCTCCTCATAAGCTGTGACAATCCCACAAGAGACGACATCAGGAAAGCCATCATCCAGCTGAATAACTGCAAGACAGCTGGACCTGATGATATCCCAGCAGAAGCCTCGGAGAAAACCTAGAGGCTTCAGTGGAAATGCTATTCCACCACTTTCAGAAGATCTGGGAGGAAGAAGAAATACCGACTGAATGGAAGGAGGGATACCTCTTCAAGATCCCCAAGAAAGACGACCTCAGCAATTGCTCCAACTACAATGGAATCACACTCATGTCAATACCATCAAAAGTCTTCAACCGGGTCTTCTTGAAGAGGACGAAGGAGACCGTCGACCCACAGTTACGAGACGAGCAAGAGGGCTTCCGGCAGAACAGATCGTGTACGGATAAAATATCACTCTTTGTATCATAGTTGAGCAATCGTTGGAGTGGAATTCTTCGCTCTACATCAACTTTGTAGATTATGAGAAGGCATTTGACAGCATGGACAGAGAGACACTCTGGAGACTTCTTCGCCACTACGGCATCCAAAACAACGGAATGTCACGCAGAGTCATTCGTGCAGGACAACACGTATACAGCGTCCTAGTGCGGACTGGCTTGAGACAAGGCTGCTTGCTGTTGCCGTTTCTCTTCCTTCTGCATTATGAAGACGTCCACCAATGGGACGAGATATGGGATCCAGTGGACATTGTGGAGTCAACTTGAGGACCTGGACTATGCCGATAACCTAATGCTCTTGTCCCACAGGCAGCAGCAGGACAACACCGACGTAACGGCACAGGTTGGCCTCAACATCAACAAAGAAAAGACCAAGATCCTCAACATCAATTATGTCAGGAACAACCCAGTCACACTGCATGAAAGTCTCCTGGAAGTGGTGGAGTCCTTTACGTACCTGTGCATCATTATCAATCAGCAGGTTGCACAGACGCAAACGTCAAGGCAAGGATCGGAAAGGTGAGAGCAGCTTTCAGACAGCTTAAAAACATATGGAGCTCCAAAGAAAGTTCCTTGACTATCAAGATCAGACGTTTTAACTCCAACGTGAAGTCGTCATACTGTATGGAGTTGAGACCTGGAGAACAGTCAATTCGACCGTAAAAAGAGTTCAGACCTTCATCAACAGCTGCCTAAGAAGAATTCTCCAGATCCGCTGGCCAGACACCATCAGCAACGTCAACCTGTGAGATAGGACCTCTCAGCTTCCGGTAGAAGACGACATCAAGAAGAGAAGGTGAGTTGGATAGGACACATCCTACGTAAGTCGTCAACCAACATTACCAGACAGACAATGAGGTGGAATCCTCAAAGCAGGCGGAAAAGGAGCCGACCAAGAAACACCTGGCGACGTGACTTTGAGGCGGACATCACTAAGCTGGTAACATCTGGAGTCAGCTCGAGGGAATGGCATAGGACAGAAGCCTCTGGCGATCTTTTGTGGGCGGCTTATACCCGGCATGGGTGACTGGCATAACTAATTAACTATACCATTACTGCCAATGTTGGAATCCACGGTGATTATAACAAGAAAAGCTAGATGTCTCAGTTTGTCATAGCAAAAAGTCACTTTAAAGTTCAAATAGCACCAATCACGGTGGAGAAGCATGTACATTTAATATATACGATTATGGAATATTGGACTGTAACATTAGAATGTCACTTGTGTAGGGCTAACGGAAAGATTAAAAATGTTCTGTATAGTTGTCTCTGTACAAATACGAAACCAGAAGGCAGAAATAAAGAAGGTAAAAGATAATCTTGGTGAGCCAAACAATTTAGAAAAAATATTTTGCCGCATGTTATTTCACATCGCAAACATTAATCAGGTAATAATTATTCGTTTCTTACCAAGCGCTTGTAACAAGCATTTCGAGTTGTTAACGTCACATCATGTGATACAGAAAAGCTAGAAGTTATTAGTGCAGAATACCGAAAAGGAATTACTTATGTATTCGTGCACATTTCTTGTGTGCTTCGACAATATTTGTAAACAATAGCTAAAATATAGTTTTGTTATTTATATTCTAAAATTCGTCCCACTATATGTAACTTAAACTATATGTAATTATAGGAACTGAACTTCATAGCTTACATTTTTCATGAAGCCATAAAACTGCAAATCGGGTACACATTGTGCATGAAGGAGCTTCTCTTACTGCCGTCTTTCGTGCAGGGTGTAGTCGATTGTCAGCTTCATGACTTTATCCGTCCTGTAAAGTATCTAGCTCAGTTGGTAATTGTACATTGTACTTAGATCAATGCTTTGGTCCTTCCCACGTCTAGCTAACTTATGTTGGAGGCACAATTTAAAAACGGGTTTTCCTGCGTTGTAAGATAATTATTTGCTGGTCTGAAATGTAAACCTAGGGTCGTGATATTTACTACAATTAAACGTAAAAGCGAAATTAGAATTAAATCTGTGAAAATCATTGTATGATGTGTATTTTGCCAGCATATAAACGTATAGCGTTACAGGTGTATGAGGAATAAGTAAATATAGCTGTAACTCTCAAAGTTATATCTTTCGATTGACATATATGAAACTTTAAAATCTATGTTATTACTGTTTCGCATTTAAAATGTATTTATTGAACAACATAAATCAATACAGAACAAAATTTGTATCAATTATAATTACAAATAAAACATAGTTAAACATAAAACGCCACAGTAGTAAATGGGGCCACATTAGGGACAATGGGACTTAGCATTAAAAACACCCCTGGGCTACTTTAGGGACAATGGAAATTTAACATGGAGAAAAACGCTGGGCCACTTTAGGGACAATGGGAATTTAACATAGAGTTTGGGTCTGTCTAGGGACAAGGGAAATTAACATGGGAATAGAGTTTGGGTTTGTCTAGGGACAAGGGGAATTGAATATGGGATTTTTTTTTTAAAAAAAGTTTTTTTTTAAATTTAAATTTAAATTTAAATTTAAAAAAGGGGTAGGCAATGGAAAGGCTATCTCTTTTCGAGAAATATGGCTGGCCCTGAAAAGGGCCTTTGGGTTTTCTTCTTCTTCTTCTGCTTCTAATTTCTTCTTTTTCTCCACCAAGTTCTTATTTTATCTCCTACACTCTTTCTCTTCTTCTCTTTCTTTTTTTCTCCTGCTCTTCTTTTTTCTTCTCTTCCTCCTCTTCTTTCTTCCTCTTCTCATTTTCTTCTTCTTTTTCAATTTTTTCGTTCCATTTGCTTATTCTTATTCTTTCCTCTTCATCCTCCTTCTCCTCCTTTATCTCTTTCATGACACCACTAATCTTGTCTTTTACCTTTTTTAAGTTATTAATTTCCATCTTTACACGATGGGGACTATAAGAATAATGGTCTTCAACGAGTCTTATTAACATCTGTTCCATCATTCCTAAGTTGTCTAAAACGTCTTGCAATGTTTGTATTTTGTCCATTTGGTTAGAAGCCATCTTCTTTGTAGAATGGTTTGAACGACGAATACTGTGGGTTCTTATAGTGAAAGCGTGGACGTGAAGGAAAACATCCCCCTAAAACATAAAATTGATCTTACCTAGATCATCACCAAAGAAACAGCAACGCGCGGACGTGAAGGAAAACATCCCCTACTTTTCTCATTTCATATAATAAAACCCAAACTATACTCTCCACATACGCTAAGAAACAATAAACAAAATCCATAATCTACTATCCACACAATCGTACGTGAGCGGTTACAAAACCCAAACTATACTCTCCACATACGCTAAGAAACAATAAACAAAATCCATAATCTACTATCCACACAATCGTACGTGAGCGGTTACAAAACCCAAACTATACTCTCCACATACGCTAAGAAACAATAAACAAAATCCATAATCTACTATCCACACAATCGTACGTGAGCGGTTACAAAACCCAAACTATACTCTCCACATACGCTAAGAAACAATAAACAAAATCCATAATCTACTATCCACATAATCGTACGTGAGCAGTTACAAATACAAACACACAAACACATACCCTCGCACTATGAAAAAAGAGTTAGTGTTTATAATCACACTACTCTACCTACACACACACACACACACACACACACACACACATTGGCAAATCGATAGTTATTTCTTTTCTAGAGTATTGGGTAGCCCTTAAAAGGGCTGTTTTTCTTTGGACTCCAGATGCACCTATCTAATGGTTGCACCTTCCTGGCCTGGCGCCACACACGCATCTTCTTCCCCAGTCTCCTTTCACCTTTCTTCTGGGGAGCGCAGAGGGAGGATGATTCGCTTCAACACCCCAATCCTCTGTCTCGGGAATATTGTAGGACATCCTCTCTTCTAGTTTATTTTCCTCCTCTTCCCTCTGTCTTCTCTCCTCCTCTTCGTTCTTCATTCTTTCCTCTTCTACTATAGCCTCCGCGGCCAGTTCATTTAACAGGCGCCTGACATATTCCAGATGTATCTGGAGTTCAAAATGTTTGCTTATTCTGCTATTCATTCTTGTGTTGATCAATCAACAAGGGTAGCTAGACTGCCCAGCGAGTTTCAATTTATAGTGAAAGCGCGGACGTGATGGAAAACATCCCCAAAACATAAAATTGATCTTACCTAGATCATGACCAAAAAACAACAACGCGCGGACCTAAAAGAAACACTCACTCACTTTTTATGCTACCCATCACTATTTTAAAATTTTTTATAAATCACTTCAATAGACTATCCACATACGCAAAGCAATCCAATCTAACCCCAAATTTACACCTCAAACACCAAAAAAAGACATCATTTTAATTTACTATCCATACCAACTTACTTAACCACTTACAAACACAAACACACAAACACATACCCTCACATTTTTTTTAAAAAGAGTTAGTGTTTATTTTCACACTACTCTACCTACACACATTGGCAAATGGATTGTTATTTCTTTTCTAGAGTATTGGGTAGCCCTGAAAAGGGCTGTTTTTTTGTTTGCTATGGCATTCTTTTTTAGTTTCTAAGAATGCGATGTCCTCTGAGGATAGACTTTCTGGCGATAGGTCTGCTTCTTCGAAAAGAGAAGAAGAACTCTTTGGTGTCGATACGACAATCGACAAAGCCTCTGTCAGCTTCAGGTTGCTGCTGCTGTTGTTGTTGTTGCTGCTGTTGCTGCTGTCTCTGAAGTCTGTACTTCTCTGTCCATTCTTCTTTTCCCTGTTCATTTCTTCTCTGAAGAGCTCTTCTATCAGGTCTTCAGTGATTTTTAACATTCTAACATTCTCTATTTCTTCTGGCTTCGGTATCAGACTGTGTCTGACCCTATGCAAATTCACGTAGGCTTCGTTGAGCTTAGCTAGTTTGGAGCACATCTTCGTAGGAGGACTGGAAACAACCCCGGTTCTTAAAGTCAAAGCGCGGACGTGAAGGAAAACATCCCCCACACGGTTTTTGAGTCGCAACGTTTAGTGAGTGTCATGAGAGGGATAGTAAGAAATGAAAGAGCATCAATCCAACATTCTTATAGCTAAACAAAAGACAAAGGCATTTTTTTCAAAACACAACATTTTTTATTCAAAAATCACTTAACACTAAACAACAACTCTAACATTTTTAACAATAATCCAACAATATAACATCAAACAATTTTTTCAAAACACAACATTTTTTATTCAAAAATCACTTAACACTCAACAACAACAACTCTAATATTTTTTAACAATAATCCAATACTAAAAGTTTCTCCACTAGGTAAAGAGGGATAACAGTCTTCCATGGTTTCTAGTAATCTAGGATGACTTCTCTCAAACTGTTGATTTCTATGGTATTATCGAATTCTGCATACAGGATGACGTTCACCGTTTCATCAGGGTCTCGGTCTTTAAACTGAATTTCCACACGAATCTGGCCGGATTTTATAGGGTGGAAATGTCCCTCGTCGCTGCCTTGGTCTGGAGTGAAATCGAAAGCCCACAAAGCGTAGCCTCCTGCATAATCCTCGTACGTAATACCGTGACTGGTATTGGTTCCTAACTGTCCGGTGGCTTCGTACAGGGACAAGTACGATCTCAAGTAATTCTTCTTGGTAAAGTCAGGTTCGGAAGGTCGGGTACACAAGGTCTTGCCATCGCGACTGACTTCGATTTTGGACACGCCAAAGTGTTGAAAGTAGAAAGGATTTTTTTTCGGCAGCTCCGTTGAAGGCTGTATTCTCGACGATACCAACGATCAAACGTTTGGGTAACTGTCCTTGGAACAGATGATCTTCGATCATGGATCGCTGTCCCTTGGGAATGGTGAAGGTTTTCACTTCCACGCGTCGTATGGGATACTTGGCAGTCGTTCTGCTCAACGTCTGACTGATGTCGTTTCCCACTTTAGGTAACACGTCCACATGGCGTACGTAAAGTCTGTCTTCTAGGATTTTGGTTTTGTAACCGTCACTATCAGCCATCAAATGGAAAGCGGCACTGCTACGATTCAGTCTCAGGCGGACATCCACCCCGTTCAGCAAATACTTTTCTTGCAACCACATGTCCAAATGCAAACGATCCATCAGTTCTAAACTTGTGTCGGCTCCCGTGATTCTCTTTCTTCGTTCTACAAATCCATCATTGTTGTCTTTCTTTTCATCAGTTTCCAATATTTCAAACTTGGTAGGTTCGTCAGCTTCCCATACCACACAGGCATTGAGATGAGTGTTCTTGGCATCTATTCCGTACGTCAAGAGATTTTCCAGGTAGGCACGATAAGGGTAAGTATCCATGCTGCTACTGACCAGTTTGTTATTCAAGTACAAGTCCACTCCACTGAACAAGGAATGCATGAAATTGTTGACGGGAGCTACTGCTTCATCGTCTATAGCACCTCCAGTCTTATCTAGAATTTTGACTTTCAGGTACAAGTAACTGCTATTCAGATAGATGTAATCTTCGGGCTGTCCTTTGATTTCAAACTCGATGGCAGCGGAATCGGTCAGTGAGGAGACGGGGTGAAATTCCACCCACTGGGATTCTTGCATCATCATCATCGTGGGGGGCATGGCAAACAGATCCAGTTCTGTCTTGGAACAAGCGCAAGATTCTCGGTGCATCATTTTTTTGTCTCTTTTCTCAATAATCGAAAACGTCTAAGTCTCGAACGGTTCTTCTTTTCTTGGCCTTTCTCGCTTGAAGTCTGGTGAAAGGGTGTTTTCTTCGTCGTCTCTTTCTGCCTTGTCCTTGCTGAATGCCTGACTCGGTAGCGTGCAGGGCATTTATAGGTGTCTCTCGTTGGCCTAAAATGTCTTTGCCCGTTTGCAGCAAGACATTTTTGCCTGCCCTCATGAAGGCTTCTTTAGGGTTTTGTTTGTCGATGATGACATTTTGGAGAAATTCTTTGCCTTGCGTCAGTGCCGCATCTTTCAAGGCGTGCAATCCGCGTGTCACCATCGGTTTCAACACCGGGACCACCGATCGAAAGGCCGATTTTAACATGTCTCCTAAGCCGTGTCCTCGCTGTCGAGCAACCCCTCGGTACACTGGATACGAGTCGTGAGAGAACCGTTTTCGAAAATGGAGTTTCACTGTGACTTTTCCTTTGGTGAATGGAATATTTTGTCCCAGATCTCCTTTTATAGCAATGTTGACCGTGTCCAAATACGACTTACTGACAGGCAAATAGTGAGGATGGACAAATTCGCGGTGGACGTGGTAAGTGTTTCCACCCTCCTCGTCAGTGTTCGTGGCAGAATCCACTTTGAAAGGAATGACACGCAGTAACGGTACGGAGGTGTATCCCACCACGTTGTACTCCACCACATCGGAATACACGAACATCAAATTCAGTCCTTGGTTCAGTTCTACCGGGGCACGAAATAACTTGCTAAAAGACTCGTTGTCGTAAACGATGGGTAATTCGTTTTTCTTGAGCATGGCCTTTCTCATGTCCATGTCTCCGCCCAACATGTCAAACAATTCAGGACAAAATAAAATGGACATGATTTTACTTCGTTCAAATTTCATCAAGAAGCAACGAGCTGTTTTGTGGTACTCCATGGTGACACTTTTGTTGACATGCTCAAAAGCTTTCAGAAACACGACATTAAACCTGGAGGCTATGGTGCTGACCAAATGTTGACCACTAAAATAATAGCCTGGGGGAATGAACAAGTGATAGGTGGTGTACTTTTGTGTACGGGTTTTCTTGTCATATTTGACATTGCTATCCATCCACTGTTGCATTTGCTCGTCATGAACTTCCACATCAAAAAAATTTTGATTGGGAAGGACATTGAGGACTTGGGTCGGGTGAATGATTTCTACTAAAGCCACTTCCCAATGGGCTTCGTGATCTAACTGGATGGCGTGAGGTAATTTGGCCGTGTAACAGCACAACGTGTTCTTGGGAAACACCTCCATGGAACTGTCACTGGGTAAAGTTAAGTAAAATTTACTTTGGTGACTCATAATTCCAGAGTTCTGTGGCTGTTCGAGGGGTTAGTGGACGTCAGAGGCGTGTCTCCTTCTAAAATGGGGTTCTGGTTGTGGTTGAAGTGGTGACTGGCACTGGCACTGGACACAAGGTTCCCGGGGTTCCCGTTCGAGGTGAATTTCAGGGAGGGATTAGGAAGCAGGTAACCGATGCAACTGCTCAATAAAATGGTCCACAATTGTTTCTCTCCTTGTTGCAAACTCAAATTGGCGATGGCTGCCCCGATGACACAATACACCACGAAGATTTGGCAGAAAAAGACGATTTGCGTTTTAGGCACACGTTCTCCACACCACACCCACAAGGGTTGTTTTTGTAAATCTTGCACAGAAGAACTAGGTGAAGGAGGAGTGGTCGACGTAGCTGCGTCTGTGTGAAAAGGCATGATGATCACTTCTTTTTATAGTCGATGACTTGCGAAACGTCGATCCAAGAATCGAAACTGGGTGGATATCCTTTCCAACGTACTTTGACTTCTTTGACAGGTCGTTTGCCCACTTTACGGGTTCTGCGTTCGAGAATGCTTTCGATGTCGTACACGTCGTCTTCTTTTTTGGTGACACGTTGTAACTCGGGCAAATAAAACGTTCCTTTGAGCACTTCTCCGTTCATGTCTTCCAATTTATAGACGGTAGGATGACGGCCATGCACTCGTCCAGTGACGCGAAACAATTCGGTCGTCCAGTTAGGTAAGTAACCTTTGTCGAAAGTGCGTTTGGTTTTGCCAATGTGCACCCAATCTCCTACGGCCAACATTCCACTTTTCTTGGGGACAGCCCTCGTCGGGGACGTACCAAACAGGCACTCAAACACCAACACTTCGTTGTCGGGAGTCACGTCTTGCGGGGCACGTCCGATGCTTCGATGGTAAGATTGGTTGTACGCTTGCACCAGGTGCGGTAAGATGTCGATGTACTTCAGAGTGTGGTGATGCGTAAAATATTTCCACATGCGTTCTTTCAAAGTGCGTTGAAAACGTTCCACGATGCTGGCTTTGGTTTCGGGATTCTCGGTGGTAAAAAAATGAATGTCACGTTTCTTTAATTCTTTTTGGAAAGCTTGGTTCAGAAATTCGGTGCCTTTGTCCGTTTGCCATCGAAGAGGGTGACGACCGCTTTGTTTCAACACTCGTTGCAGGGCTCGCTGCTCGATTTGGAAGTCAAGGGCACGACCCAGGCAAATTTTAAAAAAGACGTCGATGACACAAAACAAATATTTGTAGCCACGATTGTAGCTGGCCAAATGAGAGACATCGGCTAAATCGGCTTGCCATTGATGATCGATGCCTTCCACTCGGGTGCGACTTCTTTCAAACTTGCGTCGAATGGGTTTGTGTAAAGTGTAGGTAGCTTGTTCTTGTAACCATCGTTGCACTTGAGATAAACGGAGACTTTTCAGTCGCGTTTTGGCAGCACGATACAATTTTTGAACTCCTGCGTAACCTGCAGGATGGGAGGGATCGTAGTAAATGCTGGCTAAGACTTTTTCCATTTTTTTGTGTTGGTTGGTGTGTTAATAAGACACCCACTCTTGGAGGATGCTACTCTTTTTCTCTTGGGGTATTTTCTTGGATTGCAATGCTTTGCGTGTGCCACCGGCAATAGGTGTTGAAGAGGAGGAGGATGTCTGAGCGGGGGATATCGGTTCTTGTTTCACTTCTGTCTTCACTTCTGTCTTCACTTTCTTTTTCTCTTGTGATGAAGAAGGGGTGGCCATCATCTTTTTAATCTATCCAATTCTGGAGGTAGGTGGTGTTGTTAACTTGCGTACTTTTTCTGGTGGAGTTTGAAACCCTTCTTCTTCTTCTTTTCCTTTTTCTGTCTTGGTCACTGGTACTGGTACTGGTACTGGTGATGGTGCTAGACTTTTCATCAAGGTCTTAAAATCTTTCAGAGTGGGTAGAGCTGTTTCGTCTAAAGCTTTCTGGTGAAAGAGTTGCAGTCGTTGCAAGAGTTGACCGTACTTTTGCGATTTTTCTGTTTCGGACAAATCTTGGCGATCCATTAAGGACTGCAGTTCGTGTTGTAACTGGGACATCTCGCTCAAATGGGGATTGGGAGGTAAATGCGGGGTGTGTTGTTCTTGCCACCGATGGTATTCCATCCATCGTTTGTAAGGCACTAAAACTAGTTTTCGTCCTTCCATGGGGTTGTCAGGGGTCGATTCTGAGATCTTGGAACTTCCGCGGCCTTTTTATCTTGCTCCCACCAGTCCTCCCAACATGGTTCCCAAGACTCCTTTCAGTATGGGGCCTAACAAGAGAGGTAAAATACCTCCACGTTGCACTAACATCTTCTGTTTTTGACGAATGGGAATTTTCTTTTGAACCATTTGGCGAAGAACGTGACGATGTTTGCCTAAGCATTGTTTCTGGTGTTTGGACAAAGGGATCGTGCCTTTCAAAACGTTCAAACAACATTCGCACACGGTATCGATGACCTCTTTGGAGGCCGTTTGAATGAGTTTTTTTTCGTAGGGGTGGAGAGGCTTTGGACAGGACAGATAACATGTCCCCATGTTTGGCTAAACGTGGTGGCAGTCCTTTCCTTTTCTTTCCTTGGGGTTTTCTGGAGGGTGACATCTTTGAGTCTTCAGGAGCACCAAAAAACACTGATACCCCGACTTGGTCACAGGCCTTTTTTATACTGGAACGCGTCGCCACTGATTGTCTTGACGTCGTATTAGTTTGAGGACAGGCATGACACGTCGTGCAGGGGTACGTAACGGACTAAATCGAGCCAGTTCTTGCTTGGACAAATCCAGTAAACTTTGTAACATGCCCGATCTTTCTTGAACTTTGATTTTGGGAGAATGTACTTTGTGAGCAGCAGCCACTGCCACTAAATTGGAAGGTCCTGCCACTGGGGAAGTTCTTTGGGGGTCATCAACGGAGAAGTTCTTGGTGTGATCAACGTCTCCAAGTACTCTTCAGTTCTGGGTGTCATTAACGGAGAAGTGGACAAACGAAAGGCTGCCGGAAACGCAGTCACCGCCGTGGCAGGTCGTGGTTTGCGAGTGTAAGGTTGCGTCCTGGCCGAAGTGCCTCTCTTCCGACTAGTTTTCTGTGGACTTTTCTTTTTCTGGGGACTTTTTCTCTGTTTCTTTTTCTGGGGGCTTCTTTTCTTTTTCCGGGGTGGTGGTGTCTGGTCAGAGGAGGGTCCTGCCACTGGAGAAGTTCTCCTTGGGGACCTGGTCTTTTTCTTCTTGGGGCTTCGTTGGACTTTTGTCTTGGGTATAACTTTGGGGGCATTAGGATCCCATCTTAAGAGTGAGCGAATGATGACCCCTCCTAGAGTACCGCTCCCTCCAGTTTTCAAAATGATTTGTTTTTTGGTTTGAGTGTCGATGCGGGGATCGGCCAGTTGGACCAAAGCGACTTTGTTTCGATCAAAAAAGCGTTTGGTTTGATGAGGAATCTGAATGATTCCTTGGAGTAATTGACGTGCCGTCACCGTGAACCATCGTAAGACTTCTTTGAGACTAGCTTCTAAGACACGAGCTCGTGTTTGTGAATCTTTTTCTCGACTGATGCCATACAAGGCACGAATCAATTTGACGGGAAGATGCGACTGAAGGGACGTCATGTTCGCACTGAGAGTGAGACAGACGAAAAAGGGTCTGAGGTTTTTATAGATTTTTTTTATGTGGAGTGAAATGAAGTCGAGGACGGAGACGTGTACAGGACAGGCCCTCCGTCTTGGCACCAGTGGTGAAACAAGTGGGTACGAAATCGCAAATCCTCGGGAGTCGTAGGTTTCAAATCGACGAGTAAATAGGCGTGTGGAGTTTGAGTGGCATCGTCGTACGCCTGAGTCAGCCAAGGCGTTCCTAACTGTTTGGCTAAGACTTGCACTTGCGATTTATCTCGAGGGCTTTTAAACAAGACCACGTAATGCGCATTGAGACTGATGGTGCGATGGGCTTTACTTTGTTGAAACAAATTTTGGGTGATGTGAACGACACTGGCATTACGGTGATGCCCTTTGCGCGTGAACCACAGTTTAATTTCTTCTTCGTCTTCTCCTAACATGTCGTCAAAAATGACCAAATGGGTTTGACGGGAGTCAGAGACGATGCCGTCGTCTTCTTTAGGAATGCCTTCCACAAACACGATGGAATCGCCTTGACTTTCTCGCAAGAGGCTGTACGCCGATTGCCACTCTTTGTAACACGACACGATTCGTTGAGGGGGTCGATCGATCAATTGATGTTTATGTTCGATCAAACGTTTGACGAATTCGGTTTTGCCTGAACCGCTAGGTCCAGCAATGAGCATGTTAAAGGGATGGCGAAGATACAAAGCCTCCCAACTGGCACGATCTAAGTGTTCGTCGATGACTTTGACAGTAGAGGAAGAGGGAGCAGAGACAGGAGAGGTAGCCATAGTGTGAGAAATGTCACTTGTGACACGAAAACAAACAAGACAAGAGTTTATATACTTTTTTTCAGAACACGTTTATTGAATGTTTTTTTTTCAAACATGAATACGAAAGACAAAAATACATAAAAGCCAAAGGCTTAAGTACAAGAATAAAAGGCACATGATAACATGAACGTGGAGTAAACACAAGTGTCTGTACAACATGTTTTGGGTAAAGTTCTAACCAGTTCTATAGTAGGGGGTAAGGTCACACAAGTGTCCTCCCGAAAGGGTCTTTCAGGCCTGTCCACGACAGTCCCGTCCGGGGTGACGGGTTCTTCTGGCACCGTCACTAACACGGGTTGAAAAGTAACTTTTTTCCTTGAATAACTCTCGTGCATACTGGGCCACCTCTTGGGTCCAAGCCAAACCAATCTGGTTTCTTCTTCGTCAACGACATGGTAAGTTACTTCAATGAACAATGAACTATCGATCTTGCCTAGGGTTCCTTTTTATATACAGACCAATACCGACGTGACCGTACGGCAACGTAAAGTGATTGGGAAGTCGCACTCGCTTCTGGTATACAATTTGATAGACTTTTTCCAAGGGTCGACTGACGATGTGGTGAGTGGGTAAACGTACAATCTTGTTCGGTTGATAGGTGGTCACTTTAAAGTTTCCATCCTCTCCCGATTGCAAGGCTTCTTTCAATACCCCAAAGTTGACCACTCGACTGGTACGATGATTCAGAGTCAGTCCTTTCACTTTGCACGTCGTGTGCACTTCTCCTTGTTTGTCCCGGTATTCGTAGCCGTAATTTTTGGGGCCGCCACTGACGAAACTTAGAATCTTGCCGTCGGGATGCTCGTCTGTCCAGCCTCCTAAACGGTCTCCTTCGATGTCAGGGTGATGTTGAATCGGGTGATGGATGTAAATGCAGCTGTCCGTGTCAAAGTACAGGACGCGTTCCCCTAACAGTTTTAAAGATTCGTACAATTTTAAGCGAGTATGGACTGTCACGTAAGCCGCAATGATGACATTTCCAAAAGGGTCGTCTTGTACAAAGTCCAGATCTTCTTCGTAATTGACCAAGATCAAATCCTCTCGAACGACGTCCACGTGTTTCATGTATTTGGTTTTGTCGTGAATCATCTGGAAGTAGCGGGAAGGTTCTGTCAAATATTCCGTCTTGGGTAAACACGGTCGTTGTGCCATTTTACCCCACAAGCAATTTAACATCACTTTGGCAAACGATCGCCTGCCTTCGTTTTTCTCGATGTGGTCTAAAGTGATGCCTTCTTGTTCATAGTATTTCTCTTTGAATTGTATTTGGTCTTCGGGAGTGTGACACCAGGAAGGATAGCCGCTGGCTTCTTGCTTCAGTTTCAAAAAGGCATCCACGTAGTCGGCGAAAATGCCTTTCTGAGTAGGGTCACCCTTGTGGTACTGTTGTGTCTTGGGAAAGTGGCAAATTTCGTACACTTCTAACAGTTGGTATCCCATGTCCAGAACTTTGAACAATTCTACGCTGACCCAGGTTCCCGTCAAGGCCCGTTCTTCCTGGGTGTGATGACAAGGCTGATCTTGGTTGCACGTTTCGGCACAAGTACGGCACAAGGGAAACATCAGTTTGCCTTGACAATGGTGAGGTAAGACGGGATGGTATAGGTTCGTGGGAGGCAAAACTTTGCACTTGATCAAGCCTTCGTATTGTCGAATGTTTTTCAGGTCGATGTGTTCCGTTAACAATTGCGTGTGCCCTACAGGAAAGCGACAATATTTGCACACGTAGGGATACAGCGAACACACGTCCAAGTATTTGATTTCTTCTCCTTTCTCTTCGTCGGCTTGGTACAGCAAACAGGTGGCATTGGTCCTTCCTCCGTACAAACTATCCCTCGGGTTCAGTGGGTCCATGAACTGGTAACTTTCCACGAGGCGTTTAAACTCGGGATCGGTTTTCAAACGGTGATCGTATTCGTGTTCCCACATTTCCACCACTTGGTATCCTTGCTGTTCTAACTTTAGGCGCCGCTGACAAGTGTCCTGGTACAGGTCGTCCAAGGTCCGTTGTAAAAACTGATTTTTAGTGTCTCGGTCAGGGTAGCAGACGGGACATCCGTGAAATAAGCAACCGTTAAACTCGTACACGATCTTGGGGTTTTCTAAGTCCCAGCCATCGACCGAATACGTTCCGATGGTCTTTTCACCCCCTCCGTTGCGGGCATGCTGAATCCACTTGTCTTTCTTGTCGCACAAGTAATGTAACCAACGTAGGGCTTTGACCGAGTATTGACGTTTGACAAAGTGGGTCGTTTGAGGGCTAATGACAGCCACAGTGTTTTCAGGCATGAATCGTTGTCGATACACTAAGGAACACGCTTTGGCAATGGTGCAAGCTTCTTTCAAAGGATCGACCCCTCCGTGTTCCATGAACAGTTCTCGAAATTTTCCACAGCAACGTCGTAAAATGTCCACGTCGGAACGACAATACTTTAACATTTCTTCCTGAAAGTCGAAAGGGTCCGAGGCGTGAACTTGGTACCAAGCGTAGAAATGTTCTCGTTGTTCGGTACGCATGTTGTCGGGGTCGTAATAGTGAGCCTCAGGTAAATGGGGTAGAACGGCATGTTGATTGGCTTCCGTATTGAAAAAGTGTGGAAAGTACCCTTTAGCCATTTCTGTCATTCCAAACGTTTTAGGCATTCGACTCAAAGGCATGGCCAAGTAACTCATCGAATCTTTAAACTGCACTTGTCCCACTTGCATGAAAATGATTTTGGCTCCGTTCAAAGTCACTTTAGGACGTTCGGTGCCATGTTCCGTATAGTACCTCAAAAGAAACTGTCCATCGTATCCGGAGAAATTGTGAGCCATCACCGTGGCATGACGATGACAATCTCCGTAACGTTCGATGTCCTCTTGGCTCCACGTCTTGTCGATGGGGTCTAAGACCCATCGAGCGAAATCGGCTAACGTGTTCGGTCCCCGAAAGATTTTTTCACGTCCTTCAGGAATCTTGCTGCAGTGAGGGCAATGACTGAAGATAGGTTCTTGAATGCACTTCTCGCACGCTCGATGAGCCACACAGAAATTAGGAATGTGAATGCCGGTCTCTTGCATGCATTCGAAATCGAAAAAGATGAAATTGCTTTTCTTCTTGTGACCGCCCTCTTTCTCTGGTGGGGGTTGGTATTTTTGCACGTAGCATTGGTGTTCGAAGTCGACGATGTGGTGACAAATGTGACATTTTTTCTTTCCTCGACATACGTGTGCCTTGGTACTATTGGTACGTATGCCTTGTCTACACGTAGGGCACAATCTCAGGAGTTGACAAGCACATTTCTTCTGTGAACCTTGTGATTTCAAA
This sequence comes from Sinohyriopsis cumingii, assembly GCA_028554795.2. NCBI lineage: Eukaryota > Metazoa > Mollusca > Bivalvia > Unionida > Unionidae > Sinohyriopsis > Sinohyriopsis cumingii. The sequence goes on along the minus strand of CM068842.1, from coordinate 24,030,020 downwards.
TGTTGTTGGTAACAGGTAGGGCTGACAAACGTGCGCAGACAAGTCGAACAAGGCACTGGTTCTTCGCTCAGACAGGGTGGAGAGGCCAAACATCCTGGGCATTTCCATCCACAATGCTTGTATTGCTCTCGATTGTTATAACCATAATCACATTTCTCACAGTAATATCTGTATCCCAGGAATCCGGTGATTGTGGTAATGGTATCGAAATGGTCATCGTGATAATAAACATGAATGTATTTTCCGTCCTTAAAGTCTTGGCCTCGAAACAACAGAGGTCCGCGCATTTCTTGAGGGTGCACTTTCAAGGTGTAGCGTGGAGCTAGGGCATCTTGCAATTTTTGCATCTCAGGAATGCCACAGGGTGTGTCTTTGGACAGGCCAGCTTGTTGCAACAGGAGTTCTGCTTCGTTTCGTTGTTTGGTTCGGTTCGATTTTCGAATGTTCTCCCAGGTTCTTTTCCATTCTACCGTGTCGTTCTTGTTGGCATAGATTCGTCCCACCACGATGGCACGGGTTAAGCACATCTGGTCTTGAGGGTTGTTAATTCGGACGAGACTCTTTTTGGTGTTGCGAAGGTCGTCCACCAATAACATCTTTTTGCGTCCTGTCCCTTGAGGAAGAGAGACGTGAGCCATTTTCAGTGTGGCTTTACCATCGGTGATGTCAAACTGGTCATTAGATTGTTGTACGTGTTGAATCTTGTCCATGACTTTGGAAGGGGTTATTTCTGCGGGTCTGCTAAATTCGATCCAAACAGGGGATTTCAAACCGTCGTGATCTATGGATAGTGTCAAGCGATCGTCTTCTTTGGGTTGACATTGTCGCTTGAGTGAGGTGAGCAAAGAATCCCACATCTCGGTGATAAACCCTTCTGCTTTCTCCAAGGGTACGTCGGCCTTGAAATCTTTAAACTTCACCGTGTAGGTGTAAGCCGTGGTTCTAAATTTTCTAGAGGAGCGCTTTTCCGTCTCTCGAATGGAATAGTACTTTTCAGGGTTGACTAAGGGTGGTAAACTTGGTTTAGAGGGTTCGGATTCTGGTTCACTCATGTCCTCTTCAAAATCACTGGCATGAATTTGTGCCAAGATTTCAGCCCTGGTACGAGGCGATAGATCACGTTTCTGCCTCTTACTTTCTTCTTCTTTCTTCTCGAATGAATAGGATCGTTTCATCTTGCGTGCAAAACGTCAAATGACTCAAGTTTAAACACCATAGACTAATTTATAGTCATGACAAACCAGCGTATATAAAAGGGTGTGTGTCTTGTCCTTTCACTATTCATTTCACTCTCAAACCGAGCACAACGATGGAAGAGACTACCCAGATAGAACGTTTCGTCAGAGCTTTGCGAGGGGTCATTAGAAAATTCTCTTCAGACCAGCCTACGGACTACTCTCCTTCCTTTCGAGATAAAAGTCAGGATACTTGCTATATTTGTCAGAAGAAAGGGGATTGGTCTTCAGAGTGTCCAGACCGTCAAAAAAAAAAAACAGGGGCTAAAAAAGACAAAAGTCAAGATACCTGTTATTATTGTCAAGAAAAAGGACATTGGTCTCCAGATTGCCCAAAAAAGAAACAAGAGAGTCAGAAGAAAAGAAGGATTCTTCAGAAGAAGAGAGGGATTCTTCGGAAGAAGAGAGGGATTCTTCAGAGGAAGAAGAGGAAGAAAGAAGACAATTCTATTTAAAAGAAGCAAAGAAACAGGAGAAGAAAAGAAGAAGGGAAGAAAATGAGGAAAAAAAAACGGTGAAGAAATTCAAAAAACAGAGAGACTAAACAAGGAGAAAGAAGAAGTCAATGAACTTTTAATTAAAGTGTTCTGTGGTGAATTGTGAATTGGATTGTAACTATGTAGAAAAGAATACATGAATGATATAAGGTAAGTGTCTTTGAGTTTTGATTTTAAAATAAGAAGCTACACTCACGCACTCATACACAGACATGTACTATAAGGGTAAAATGGTTTGTTTTTTGTTGAGTTTTGAGTTATTGGCAAATTGAAAGGCTATCTCTTTTCGAGAGAAGTGGGTGGCCCTGAAAAGGGCCTTTTTATTTTGGTGTAGGGGTGAGTTTAACCAATCAACTTTAACTGCCTTAAGCCTTTGCCACGGCCGAGGCCTACTTCTGATGATTGGGTTGAAATCACTAAGGGTGGTACGATAGGCTTAGTCACAGGGTTGGCGTGTTTAGCTCGGGAAGGTCGTATTCTCTTCGGTCGTGATAAAGAAGTCTGATACATTTGTTTCAGACTTCTTAACTCCGCTAAAATGTCCAACAGTACCGTAGCCGTTTGATTTTCACCCTCTTGTTTCTTTGCTGCTACTTCTTCTTGCTGTTGTTGCTGTTGTTTTTTTCTTACCTCTTCTTGTTGCTGTTGCTGTTGCTGTAGGAGAAAAGCTTGTTCCGCTTCCTTTTGTCGTTGCATAAATTTCTCCAATTCTTCTTTCTGTCTCTGTCTAAAATTCTCCACTTGCGGTAATGAAGAAGGTAACGAAGGTTCTGGAACAAATTCTTGCGAGGTAAGAAAATCCACAAAATCCCAATGTACCTCTTATGAAAGTAAGTCCGGGTTCCCTTGGGCAGTCTCCCCTGCTGGTGCACCCCAATGGATCGTTTTCTGAGTTTCCGTCATGTTGAATCACTGTCGCATAGATTGACTGCACACAAGCGCTAACGAATCTATATAGACCACGTGACGTCACAGACTGCTCTCTTTGGATTGGATGCGAGCTGACTGAATTTTGTAACGCGTGTTCGGATTGGTGAATGAATTCAATCCGTTTCAATCCTTCCTGTACCTATAAATAAGCGCAGTTCACTGCATTGATTCACCTATTCTAGTCGCTTCAAGATGTGGACCACAGTTGAGTCATCCACCCTTGTGTCTTCCATGATGTTTAGGACGTACATGCTCATGTATGTCAGGTCCAAGTGGACTGTTGTTGATAGGACAGATACTAGTCAATGGATGAGGAGAGTTTACATAGAAAGACAAGGATGTCTCAAGAGGGTACTTGTGTATGGACCGGCAGTTAGAAGGAGTTTAAGAAGAAGAAGAAGAAGATGTGACAGATGCCATCTATGTTAATATTAATATTAACATAAACCCAAAGGCCCTTTTCAGGGCCAGCCATATTTCTCGAAAAGAGATAGCCTTTCCATTGCCTACCCCTTTTTTAAATTTAAATTTAAATTTAAATTTAAATAAAACTTTTTTTTAAAAAAAAATCCCATATTCAATTCCCCTTGTCCCTAGACAAACCCAGACTTTATTCCCATGTTAATTTCCCTTGTCCCTAGACAGACCCAAACTCTATGTTAAATTCCCATTGTCCCTAAAGTGGCCCAGCGTTTTTCTCCATGTTAAATTTCCATTGTCCCTAAAGTGGCCCAGGGGTGTTTTTAATGCTAAGTCCCATTGTCCCTAATGTGGCCCCATTTACTACTCGCCACGAAGTCAGTCTTTACAACAATTTGATAAAATGCATACCATATTTTTGTCCGAAAATGACATATAATGAATCAGTTAAGGAAGCATCTTCTTTGTATATTCTAATTTGTCAAATATTTTAATAATTTTTCTCCTGCTACAAAAAGCCATTGAATTAAAATACAAATTCAGTCAAAATGCTGATTGTGTTATCGATAGAACACATTCGCTATTCTTCATAAGAGTATGCTATTTATTGTATATATATATATATATATATATATATATATATATATATATATATATATATATATATATATACACACACACACACACACTCTCGTTTGTTGACACTATTTCATCTAAGATCAAGATGAGCTGTGGGTAAGACTTGTTAAACAATGATAGAAACAGAAATTAAATATGGCTGTTGGCAGTTTGGTTGATTAATTATTAAGCGAATCATATGATAGAACCGGTGAGAGTTAAAAAAAGTGACTATAAGCATCGGTGGTGCATTTAGCTTGAGGTTTCCTTGCTGTAAGAGGGATCCTTTTTAGGACAAAATATGACAATCAACAGAATAATAAAGACTTTTTTGTATGTCTTCATGCTAATCAATAAATGCATGCTCCGAAGAAAGTATTAAACAATTAGCCAAAAGTGGTGGATTTTTAATATAATTACAGTCCAAGGCACTTAATATGAACTCGATTTATACGAAATCCCAACGGACATGGCCTAATTTTTCCCTCGTGTCGTCCTTCATCTTTTCTGTGCATTTCCCAGGTTCGTGCGAATCGCTTAGTACGACTTCACATAGGGTGAATCAAATTCGTGGCCCGCTGATAAAAATATTCAGATTTTAAATACAAAGAAAATGCGAAACGAATACTCTGCTGTGAGTATGTTTCTAAACAGCATGTTGCTCATTGTACCACAAGTAACTGCAAGGACTTTTAGTTTCATAAAGGAAACGTTTCTCTTAATTTCATTTTAATTCAAAATAGAGATGCGACATAGTAAAAGAGAAAGATACCACTCAATCAACTTTAAATATTTTATTGATTCTGTGACAAATATACAGCTGTCATCGCAACAGACTTTGATTTAATGCCAGTATACTATCGACAAATAACTTTATTTGTGTGACTAGAGGCAGAAGATAAGATCATGTAATTCTACTTCTTTTTCATCAATATTGTTTTATAGGTTAAAAGTTCTACAGTTCTATATACTTAAAAGTTTTAAATTGTTAAACTCGACAGTTTCATGACGACTTTGACACTGCACAATAATTTCGAGAATTACTTCACTGATGTTAAAAGAATATGTTTAGAAAAAGGTAATGCATTATTGCATACATAAATGTGACGATGCATAGACGACACGAGAAGTACCAGTCTTTTTTCGCCCTGTTAACTTTAGTGGTAGCGCAAAGTAAGAGCTTCATTTACGTCACCTATTTTATGTGGCGTCATAAAGACGTAAGCATGAATATGATTCACTCAGTGTGAATTACATTGGACTGGGCTAAAAAAATCATTCTCCTGAAGATGAAAAATAGAATTTAAAGTTATACTTTTATGCATCGGTTATTTTTTCAGTGACAGTTACAAAATAAGTTTGTCATGTTTTGGTTATAAAGTATATAAATATAGCAGTTGCTGAATTTTGTCCTTAAAATAATAATAATAATAATAATAATAATAATAATAATAATAATAATTATTATTATTATTATTTTTATTATTTTGCAGCGAAAATAACATTACAGATCATGTATTTGCATGAATCTAATGATGTTCACACTGAAGACATGATGCCCGATATCAAAGCAACTGATGACATCAACATTAAAGTAAAAGTTAGCAGGAAGTTAATCACTCTACATATACAAGAAAAAGCTACGCGAGGTGCCCATATATATTTTAACGTTTATCTTCATAGTTGCAAAAGCATAAAAGACATACCTATCACATACAGAGTTGCATAAACTAACGTTAGTTACATAAAACATATCCTTTATTACGCATAGTAATAAAAATAAACTTAATAGAGACATCCTCAGAGAGCTTCAACAGATTTATGGCTGTGTTTAACTGCTCCTTTGGCCTAGTGGTTAGAGCGTCTAATTCGGATGCGGGAGGTCGTGAGTTCGAACCCCGGCCGAGTCATACCAAAGACTTACAAAAATGGTACTAACAGCTGCCTCGCTATGCTCTCAGCATTAAGAGTTTAGTGTTAGGACTGGTCGGCCTGGTGGCAGGACACTATGACTGGGTGGGACATGATGCCACATGTCTGCGGCATGATGACCCAGTGTTGTATATCACTATAAACTGCCGCACTGCAGACATCGTTGCGATATGACTGAGAAATTGCTAAAGCTACGTTAAACAACCAACACACACACACACACACACACACACACACACACACACACACACACACGCACACACACACATCAAATACAGATAACTCAAGATACCAATTATTATCTTATAGAAAGCAACGACAGTCTAAAAGCATCAAATAGCGAAACATACGTATAGACTAGAAAAGAATTTAAAAAAAAATACCCCCCCCCTCGTTTACAGCAAATGCGAAAGAAAAAGTAGGGACAACTATAAGAAGACAGCCATGTTTTATAAAGCTTAAAGATACGAAACCAGTTTATTTTACTTGAGGAAATCAGCAGAAATGCGAGTGTAACCAGTAGTTAAAGACATCTCAAGTCCATCAAGTCCCCACAATTTACCTTCTTTTATAATGTATGGGGTGGGCTAATCGAGGACCAAAAGCAAGAGAGGAATCGATGTGGATTCTGATTACGGATATACGAGTGATTGAAGGTTTTGTCGTATTTCTAATTCGGGAGCACAGTTCAACGCTTTGGCTATTGCAATTGACTAATAAAGATATATATTGCGGATGTTAATACAAAGTGGATATTGGTTTAGGTTTTCACTGAGATAGTACTGGAGCGTCTTTTGAAGACTATAATCCTTTGATATAAGATAACCGACCGACAAAGCATCACAGGTAGATTATTTAGAGCCAACGGTAGCCGACCTGGCATTATCCAACGTTACGTTTCAAACCAGCACCATTTTGGTCGTGAGTACCATATGCTGTCCACTTAGCCACTGTGGCTTCAAACAACCAACTGGACCTCAAGTGACCCATGCAGTGCCCAATGATCCGTTCTTAGATGAATGGTGCTCATATGAGGGGGTATTTGAAACATTCTGAATATTGTATTACAAGTTTTTATTTCTCTGAACCCGTCCATAAATTTAGAGTCGATCAATGGAAAGAAAAGTTGTAGAAAATTATCTGCAGCCGTTAGTGCAATACGCCAGACACATGAAAATATATGCGTGTGACGTAAGATAAGTAAGTGGGAGTTTCGTAAAAAATGTCAGAAGAAACAAAATGTTAGGAAAAATGTTTGGAGAAATTTACGCATGTATGTATTTTAAAGAGTTGTCGGTGTTTGGGAAACGGGAGGTGACTGCTTTTAAAAGGACAATCAATAAGATGCTCGTTACACAGCGGAAGATTTTTCTATTATTGCGGCCATTCATTCGTCAATTGTATGCTTCAACGGAAAGTACTGTTCCAGGCTGAAGTGAAAGTTGGTGATGGACCGTAGGAACTCTTACGACTAGGAGGGCCATACGCTACCGTAGGAACTCTTACGACTAGGAGGGCCATACGCTATTCAAGCAGCATCACCTGAAGTGTAACAAAAACTGGCAAAATAAAACCGAAATGACTCAAAGAATAGAAATTCATCCATTAGTCATAACTGCACAGGTCTAAAATATATTATGATTCTTCACTATTAAGATCATAAGGAAGTGAAGGTAATAAAATAATAAAACCCGGACTTACCCACATTCACCAAGAATTAATTTTGTATTTCCTCCCTGGCATATGCAAATAACCCTTCAAGACGAAGATCTGCTGTATGCGTTTGACTGTGAATTTTGTCCACTACTACCAGAAATACTGAATTTAAAATTATGTATCTTTTACCTTAGATTTTGCTTAAAATTCCTGTTATTTCAACAAACACGGAAAGGTAAACATTTCTTTCTGACTATTGGTTATGCACCGGCATCTATTTAAAATGTCTCATCTCATTCAATGGCACATAGGAAGTTCATGATGATATACGATTCATTTTATACTTCCTCTATAGCTTTATAACCTTTGTCAGATATAAAGATGCATGTAATATTCTTGGCTCCCCACGCATAAAAAAGTATAAAACACTCCTTCGTTGTTGTCCTATCTATAAGGTAGCGAATCCTTTTTAGTGACGTGGCTTACTCTTTATAGCTATAAATATATATATAACATTCGAATTCGAAATTGTACGTACTGGGCTAGTTTTAGCTTGCCTTTAATATGTGTAGGAGACCTCATGCTATAATCCTATCGAGAGACCAGTTTTTAAAAAATATATAATTTACTGAGGTTTGTCCAAGGAATTCCTCAACAAGTGAAGTGTTCATTTGCGCTGGTAAATTTAATTGGCTCTTAAATGTGAAAATCACTGTGTTCCAAAGAAATAAAAGAAACATTTGTACGTATTACCAGCAGTTGTCACTCTCCGGAAGGTTCACACACGTTTTGGCTCAGACACCACCGAGGGCGTCGAAAACTCGCAAACTCTTGAGACTGTTACTTGTAGCAGCCAGCCTCGACCACATTGGGCTGGGCGGAAAAGATATTTGCCCAGAGGACGTTGACCTGTGACCCACAACTACCACTATCACGAAGAGGCCGCCTCAACCTGGGGGAATTTCGCTTTCCTTTCAAGAATTTGTTTTCGCTAATTGTGTACCTAAAATTACAAGCCATAAATGATGCAAGTGGTTAATGGTTGGGAAGATCAGTTGTTGCCAAATCATGTCTGTAAGGTTACGTCAAAAGTCACGATGACAGAAAAAAAAACAAACGAAAGCGCTTTGCCTGTGACATGTCGATTATGTCGAAAATGAGAAAATGAGTTCCTCTCTTAGGCCCACAGCCTTGAATAAAATGCACTAAGATAGAAGCTTGGTACAATATGTGATTTACCACAGGTCTACGAGGTTTTCCAGGGTTCTTCCTCCACCAGTTATACTGGCCGCCATGTATAGCCTATATTGTGCTGAAAAATGGCGTTAAACCCTAGAACAACAACAACAACAGGTCTACGAACAATACAAGACAGAATGGCAAGGGCAACTTATAATCTTGGCCAATATACTTCAAAAGTCTATGAACTATGCAGACTATCGAGAACGCCGTTTGCAAATATCTTTAGAAGTTCGGTGATTATGCCGCTGCTCTTCGAGGCTCCTGTTATGAAAATTTCCAAACTTTAACAGCGGCCCTTTCAATGTTATGTTGGTGGCAGCATTTCTACTTCTTGCAACATGTTCCGCTCTTCTTTTTTTATCACAAGCTACTAGGTTTGCGAAAAGGTTTGACATAAATATTTATATGGCGCCTGACCCAAAGATGTGGCTTAACGTGCTATTTTCGCTTTTTCTTAGCACCGTCGTAAAGATGAGGAGTATAAGAAACAAATTTTTTGGCCTGGGTCAAGAATGTCTCTTTTTGGTGGATAAGTCTTTAGGCACCATCGCTAGCTCATTCCGAGAAGCAATTCCTTAAAGATGGTATGGAGATGGTTGGCAAGGGAGGTCCATGTTTTCATTCAGGGTGTACATCACTAGACACCATATACGATCGGTGGCATGGCGATCCACATCTTCCAGCTCTCGAAGCGCATATAGGTATCCCCATTTATGTTCTTACTAGCTAACCGTATTACCTCAACATTTAGACCTCCATAACAGCAAGCAAACGAACCCACTGTGTTCTGCGCTTTGCGATATCGCTCTTGGAAAGCAACATCTCCTGGGTGTACTAGTGCCCAAAGGAGCATCTGCTAAAGTACAGCTGAACTTCTCTACAATGCCCCGTACACTGCAGACTCTGGCTTCACCATACCTCACATGCGCACCGTGTTTGGTCAAAAGGTTTTAAACTTCCGACAGGGTTCAACCTGCAAACAATTGTTTTGAACCACACACCGATGCCGCAATGGTGGCTGGGATGGGTGAATTAGTGGGTGGGTGGGTGGGGTGTCCTTATGCCGAACGCTAGAAACAAAGGCAAACTCGTCGAGCAGAAATAGATTAGTGGTTTCCCTCAACCTATAAGCACACAAAGCAGGAGATTCAGATCATGGTCTTCAGGATAGACCAAAAATAAACTACCATATATTTTCTTGCCGCGTATATGTTGATGTGTATAGTAGTGCAGAAGATCACGATACAGTTAAATACCGATTCAAGCAGTTCACAGGCAAAAACGCTCTTGTCGCAGAATCGGCGGCATACGATCATGTCGCAATATGACTGTAAGTTAAGAAAGAACTAGTGCAGTCTGCCAGAAGGCTACGCGTGCATGATGATGTTTGAATATAATTTTAATACTTGCCGCCTGGATAGTTTTTCAAATTTCAGCTTTTTCGTCTACCCTATGAGCATTTGGTAGTCCATTAATTTCACATCAATTTGGGGAACATTCGATACATAGACGATATGTGGATTGTATAAATACTTACCATCACATGCGAAATCAGCTCTGCGTGCCACATCCTCGAGTAGTATAACTATAATCATGCTGATTTTCTCTGGTGTGTTTTGGTTGATGTTGCAGGTATTGTCGCACTTGTTCAGGACTACTTTCAAAAATCAAGCATAAAGTATGTTTTTGATCTCTATTAGATGCACACCTGGCTTTCACTGCTACAGTAATTCTAATAAGACTGAACAGTACATTGTTAAAAGGCCAGTAGCAGGGAGGTTGAACAGGCCAATTTTGGAGCACGTCTCTTTTGAAAATTAAACTTCATACCAAAAAAACATGAAAATACAAGCGTAATAACACCAAACCGAAGCCTCTAACCGACTGAGAGTTTCTCTACTTGGGTTAGATCATTTTGTTACTTTATCTTTGTCGTTTGTTTTCAAATTTATGCGTGTTTGTTTACCGGTGAGACACTCATTTGTGGTCTCACCCTTCCTGCCGGTGTAATGTGTGAGCAATTAAATCATTATTATATCAATAATGGAATATCGCACAGCTAGATTAGCTCGAGAGCAACTAGAGGCAATTAAAAACATATTCTAGTCCCCGATTCTGTCAGACATAAATTACAAGCGCGTCAGGAGTCTCAGGCGGAATTTGCAGAGGGTACAGAACAATTATTTAAACCAACTGTCGAACCATCCAAGAAAATTGTTAGAGCAACTGCGGCGGCTCAAAAAGCTCTTGAGACATTACCTGTTGACATTGCTGGCCGTCTTCCACATCTGCAGCAAACTCCTCAACCACAACCTGAAAATGAGCCACAACCTCTGCCACGAGTCAAAACTAAAATTATGGATAAATTCACACCTGAATGTATTGCCGCTATCAAGGACAAAGAAAAATTACTTGATATTGACGCGTTTGGATATCGTGATAGAGACAAGTATGTAAAAACAATATATGAAAATTATGAGATCTGCTGATTTGATTAGGGATGTATCTCGCATCGCTACTGATACTCAGCAAATCAGATCTGACGAATATGTGAATAATTTTAACATTTTTAACCAGACAGTAGATGAGTGTATTAGACGATCAATTCTGGAAAGGAGACAAAAAGAAGAAGAAATTGAGCAGCAACTTGAAAAAGCAAAAACAAGAAAGGAAACGAAAAGAAATGAAGTTGAAACTTAAAGAGGTTGAACGTGCAGGGAAATAAAAGGAAGAACATTTGGAAATTAGACGACGGAGGAAATTACGTTCTTCAACACGTAAAAAGAAGCAGAAGGAGCTACTGGAAGTGGTCTTGTTATTCGAAGAAGCGGTCTTATTCTTCAATTCCCAATAACGTCCTTGCAGATGTTGATAGACTAGAAATTCTGATTGGCGGAGAACGAGCAGGTAATAATTCTCCAGAAATCACTAATGAAGCAGCTGATATTGTCAATGATTATTTACAGGAGGTATCATAGACATTAATGTTGATCGGTCCCTCATTGATGAAATCGTTGATGATTATCCCAGTGATTAAGGGTATGCAATTAAATACAATGACTAAAATAAGATGATTATACATAATGCTTAACATGGAGCGATCATAGTCAGGGTGATAAATTCGCGATTACCAGCCTATAAAGCAATCAACGGTGATGGACTCGGTGATGTTGTTCAGGGTCTATTTAGAAGAATAGCCCCAAAAGCAATACCGATTGCAAAAACAATTATCAATGAAAGCTATGGACGTTGTTCGCGATAATGGTATTGCTGCTGTTGGTAATGTTGCTAGTAAAGCATGATCAGCAATCAAGGATAGACCAGCAAGCTTAATACGACGAAAATCACAGCCAATAAAATTACCCAGCATTGATGTGATGACTGCAGATGTTAGTAAACTAATCAATCAAGTTGCAAATAAAAATTAACAGAGTTGTCCGGTGTACCCCTTTCAGAAAAATAAATATATATATCTGCTAGTCTATAAGCAGGAAGTGGTCTTCATGTTAGACGATAACAATTATAATAAAATGTTTAAAGTATATCTGATCCAGCATTTGACATAGATGCGCCAGTTTTCAAAGATGAATCTCTGCGTGATTATCAATACTATTCTCATGACGCACGAGAGCCAAATCAAATTCAAGTTCAGGATACAAGCAGATGTTTCTTACCGGCTGAAGCATTTATTGAAGTTCAGGGTAGACTTGTAAAAACAGATGGTAATCTATATGGTGATGCACAGAGTGGGTTTGTTAATAAAGGAATTATGACATTATTTAACTGTGCACGACATATTATTGAGGTTTGTCATAATGATACTGATGTTGCTATGACGGTATTGGAGTTATCCCGATACAGCGATGATATCTGACAGTCTGCCGGTCTGTCAGTGATGTTAGCAAAAGATACTGTTGGATCGCGCTGATGGCAGACCTTATACTTCTCGGCACTCTATAAAGGTTGCTGCTGCGTTTGACACGTTGATGTTGAAAGTTTATACTACGGAAATGCAAATTTAATCTGAGATTCGTAACACGTAAAAATCAAAATGATGCTGATGGAAGTTTCAGTTGTGCAATACCACTGTCACATATCTTTGGTTACCTCAGAAATGTGAGTAAAAATTATCTTCGGAGCAAAAAATACAGTTGTTCTCGTTCGAAACTCCACGGATGACGATGTTATCTGGAACGCTGAAAGAGCTGATGATCATGCAACGTGGCACTTCATGGAAATGTGACACTGATAACACGTTCGTTGTGGATGCCAGTAATGTCACCATCACTCGTTGAAGAACAACGGCTGCTTTCTTTTATGGACAGCGGCTGCAAATCAACACTGTAGTGGTTGCCGATGACTACAGACTCGATCACGAGCACAAATGTAGGCTCATTTGCATGCAGATTGCATCACAATAATAATTATAATATCAATAATAATAAGAATAATAATAATAATAATAATAATAATAATGATGATGATGATGATAATAATAATATTAATAATAAAAATAATAATAAATATAATGAGGACTTTGTATAGCACCTAATATTTAGAAGTCCTAAGCACTTTACAACATTAGACAACACCTATAAAATAAAAAAAACATATATAATGATACGATTACAAAAAAACAAACACCATGAAATTAGAAAACATTAAAAAAAACATGCTGAAAGTATTTAAGGTAGGAAACATTATTAGGTCTTTAAGTTTGTTCTTGCTGTCAAAATAAGTGAGTTTTAAGAGCACTCTTGAATGGGATCACTGTGTCTCTGTTTCTGAGTTAGTGAGCAATTCATTCCACGTTGCTGGGCCCTGGTATGCAAAAGAACGTTGTCCATATGTCTTTGTTTTCACAGTGGGAATAATGAGTATACGATTGTCAGAAGAGGAGCGTAAGTATATTGCTGGTGTGTACACATGGGTGAGGTCAGATAGGTATGTTGGACTAGAGTCCGTCAGTGAAACGTAGCACAGAGAAAACATTTTGTGTTTAATTCGAATGGATAGCCAGTGTAGGGAACAGATCAGCGGGGAGGTGTGCTCTGATCGTGCTACTCTAAGTTTCTGGAGTAGATATTGAGATGAACCAGACAGAATTGAGTTACAATAGTCCAGTCTTGAAAGTACTAATGAACACACAAGTGTTTTAGTGGCATCAACGGAAAGACATTTGCGAATGGAGCTGATAAGTTTCAGCTCAAGATATGCAGCCTTGCATATGTTCATGACATGTTGGTGCAATGTGAGTACTGTCCATAGTAACACCTAGATTTCGTACTGACTGTGTGAATTTAATGTTGGTGTTGCTGATATTTATTGTTTGAGGTAAAAGATGTGAATGAGAAAGTATTTGTGTTGTGATCAGAATGGCCTCAGTTTTCTCATCATTCATCTGCAGCTTGTTACATGACATCCATGATTTCACATCAGAAATGCACCTTTCTACACCTTGGATAGTCACATCAACTTCAGATTTGTATATTTGTACAATTGGTGAGACACTTGATGATGACCTCTGACACTTGAGAACGGCTGAGTGTATAGAATGAAGAGATCAGGTCCAAGGGCAGACCCTTGTCGAACACCACAACTAAGATTAACTGGGCTGGAGTGTATTCCATTTGCAGACACAATTTGTGTTCTGTTGACCAAGTAGGACTTGAACAACAGTAAGGCAGTGCCATGAATGCCAGATACATGCTGGAGACGGTGAACTAATATATCATGGTCTATTGTGTCAAATGCTGCAGAAAAATGAAGGAGGGTGAGGACTGTAATATTTCCGCTATCCAAAGCAGACAGAATGTCATTAACTACTTTTAGAAGAGTAGTTTCAGTACTGTGGCAATGGCGATATGCAGATTGTACATTGCCAGAAAGACTGTTTGAATTTAGATGAGATACAACCTGGTATAGAACAATCTTTTCTAAGATTTTTTTATATGAATGGGAGATTAGAAACTGGGTGGTAGTTCTTTAAATCGTTATGGTCTAGTGTTGGTTTCTTCAGCAGAGGCTTACAACGGCAGTTTTGAAAAATGATGAGAATTCCTCGTATGAGAGAGAGGTATTAATAACAGTTAGTGAATGCAATACTGTATCTAAGCACTCAAGCAGCAGCGATGTTGGAATGGATCAAGTTCACATGACGAAATCCACAGAGACACGTTCAAATGTTACTAATTGTTGCCGCTCAAATTCTATATCCCAACTGTATGGTGACGACGAGGCAAATGAAATTGTGGTGTCAAGCTTATCTTATCACAACATGGAGTTTCAGCCACACGACATGTATTTATAGCTTTTCAGGATATCCGACGACAGAATTGTCAAATACGAAATCATTTGGTATTTAACAAACTTGGAGTTAGTGAAGTTTCTTTAAGAATAAATGGACATCAAGAACCGTCTGAAGAAGTGTTGCTGGATTTTGAAATGGCAACGAGGCTATGACTGTATCGGAATCTAAGTCCGATTTATAAAATAATAATAATAATAATAATAATAATAATAATAATAATAATAATAATAATAATAATGTCGTCATTGCAAGAATTGCTGCAACAGATCGTCGCTAATACAACACTGTTGAAAACCACTATGATATCAGCAAGCTCAACCAATCCTGAGTTCAGCGTCAACTTTACAGCAAATAATTCACTGGTATTTGCAAATAAAAATAAACTGGATGGAACTCCAGATTGGCAAGTTATCGGCGTACCCACAGGTAATTATCAGATTGAACAGATCATCGATACATTCCAGGGCAGTAAAGAATCTAAAATAGCTATCACTGTTCACGGACCAACGTTATCAGCCGCGATAGAAATAAATTCGCTAGATTATACATTTGATATATATCAATCATCAATCCGAAGTGTATAAAGTTGGCCAGAAATCCCGCGAAAATATCAAGGAGCACCAGAACCAAAACGAGATGATTTCTCAACGGACAAACTAATATTTTTAGAACTTCCAGAATATCAAAAGAAGAACAATGGACTATGAAACATAATTTTATTGCGTCGGATGGTACAAGGTTTCCTCAAATTAGACTTGGTTTTGCTAGTCGGCGCACATTAATGAGGATAAATTCGTCAAAGAAGAAAATGATGTATATTCCGGTGATATAAAGTTAGAATATAAACATATACTCGAACAACTGCAAAATATAATTTTTATGCGTCACACAATATTACAGCGACGATATAAAACAGCAGATCATTGCAATATTACAACATCTAAATCAGCTTATATACGACTTTGAGCTTGTCAATAAAACTGTCATCGAAAATATAATTTACCGTCGTGATAGAGTATCGCATGTCTCAACAATTAAGCAATTATTCCTGAAAGCATTTACAATTACAGATGAACACTTACCAACATTTATAGTACCAAGATTTGCCATTTATGAGCTGAAGAAATCACTCAAAGACGTCATCTATGAATACTTTCCAAAAATCATCGATTCATGGAGAAGAATAGCCACACCAGTAACTATTCTCAAACATAACAATGATCCATACGAAGAAGGTCGTCATATTTCATCAGGAACTGTAAATACAATAAACAATCGCAGTCAGTCTTGTATGGGACGCAATTGATGTGACGCAGCTATCAAATAGATCTTGAAAAATCCAGTCAGACTCAGCAAGGATATATTTTATATGCATTTACGCCTCAAGCATCTCCTGGATATTTGATAGTATAAGAACCCATTAATCCGGTTTATCTGCGATGTAATAATCCGCTATCATCAAGGATACATTTCAAACTTACTGACCAATCCAGACACCTTCTTGATTTGAGACAGGAAGTTTTAAATTTGAATCTGCATGTAAGATCATAAATCTTCACGTTCGTGTTTGATTTTCAATCCTGATTCCTAATCAGGGAAATAAAATATCTTATAACATAATTTTTTAGAATGATTCTCGTTCAGATTTCAGGTAAATGATACTCAACCTTGACAAAGTCAAGGCAGTTAGATTTTACAATTCGATGGGGTATATGCTACTTAAAATAACGATTTTTTTTAGATGTTATAATTTGATGGGATAAATTGCACTCGAAATTGCGAAAAGCAGTCAGATTTTATAATTCGATTGGGTACTCGAAATTATGAAAACTAATTAACTTAATTAACTTAATTCTATGGACACCACAACCTACAATCTTATCTAAATTATCCTATGGACGGTACAAAACCCATGGGAATTTCTAGATTGCCAAACGACATTCTGGCAAGTCCAGAGGATACATACATACTCTTAATTCTATAGACGACACAACGTTAGATCTAAGGATTGCACAACATTAATTTAATTCTATGGATGGCACAACATTAACTTAATTAGCTTAATTCTATGGATGGCACAACATTAACTTAATTACCTTCATTATATGGACAGCACAGCATACAATCTTATATAATCTTAATTCTATGGACGACACAACATACAATCTCATCTAACTTAACTCTATGGACTGCACAACATATAATCCTATCTAATTTAACTCTAAGGACGGCACAACACCAACTTAACTCTAAGGACGGTACAATACATTTACGGGCCTTCTCTACGTTCAACATTTCTGCACACATACCCCCTAATCAAACCCGAGGAGTGCAAAAGAGCACCAACCACGTGATGACGTGGTGGGAGAGTGTGCTTGTCTGTTGAAGATCGGACATTTAGGAGAACCACTACTATAAAAAGGGTACTATGTTATATAAACTAACCGATACTTAGAAATCCAAAACTAGCTCACGCAATGGGCGTGGCTTGTTCGCTGTTTGGTTGTCTTAATCATTATCGCTGACGAAATCTAGATGAAGCAAGAAACCTGACAGATTCAGAATAATAAGGATAATGTTTCTTTAAAAAAAGCCCACCAAAACATTATTAATCTGTAAATAAAAATGATTTATAAGATTACAGGCTCTATCTTTCTCTGACAGAGTTATTCCCCCTGATTATCTCAGCACGCTGTCAAGGATCATATCAGAACTTTTGTCATCGACGAATTCATAAAACATTAAATTATTGTCTTACGATATGAATGTTTCCTATTTTACTTCAGGAGTGAAATACTGAAATATTTTTTGTTTATAACGCCGATTTGTTTATTGTACCGAAGGAAAGAAAACCACCAAAATATAATTCATTTATAAGAGAATATTGTAAAATACAAGCATGGCTACTCTTTAACCGATCTACGTATCCTTGACAGAATTATCTCCCTTCATAATTCTTGCTCTTTGCAATACTGAAATGTTATTTTTGTTTATATTTCTACGAAAACTCTGATTTGTTTATTTTATTCGCGACGCGTTGAACCGAAAACGTGCAAATATCAAAATGTTTGCCGGCTGCATTCATTGATCGAAATGTTATTTCTTCACCTGTCTCTGTATTTGCGAATTTAACCGCACTTTTTGTAATTATTTTATATTTATCAGTACCACCAAATTTGCAATTCTGAGCTGAAAGATATTTCCTTGGGTAATTTACGAGGTATTACACACATACCTCGTAAATTACCCAAGGAAATATCTTTCAGCTCAGAATTAATATGATCTATCACAAGATTGTCTTCGATTACTTCGTGAAAACACTCGTACACGAAACTATGATATTAATACTATTTCTCTTCCCATCAACACCAAACTATTATTATTTAGTCGACAGTTCCTGATGTTAGCATCACGAGATGCTTCATAATATTTGATGATGGGATGTTTTACAAACTCATTTTGCTCCAATGTATATAATAATATTATTTGTCTAAGTAATTATTTGAAAATCTGGCGAGATAGCCTTCAGTTTTTTTATGACCTTGTCATTGCTGGCGTTATTTGTTTTTATCATGATATCATTTCAGCTCTCTGTAGTTTTTATCAACACATTGCACACACAAATCCGCTTCTCTTCTAACCCCAACATCACACCGTAAACACTGTTTTGGTCCCAGACCCTCCATCTTTGTGCGATTTGTAGACGAAGTCCACATAATTCTTTTACGCAGGCTTTGTTACAGGGATATATATATATATATATATATATATATATATATATATATATATATATATATATATATATATATATATATATATATATATATATATATATATATATGATTTAATTATATCTGATTTAATTTATAGTTATTTCAATTTCTTGTCAGTTTTAAAAATTTTTATTTTTCATTACATGATATTGTAATGTAATTTTATTTACTAGAGATGATAATATTTTTAGAAAATAGTTTGACTTTGACTGTTAGTTTATAAACACCAGGTGTTGATCGAAATCCTGACCTTGTTTCAGAAGTTGTAGCAACCGTGGTAAACAAGTTCCATTTTATTTTAAAATTATTGATTGTTTCCAAGGTCATGATGGGACCTTGTCTTTAAATATAAATCATTTTTTTATATCTTTTATTGCTTAGAGTGAACATGTATGGTTTTCCTCAGGGTCAAACTGATTAAAAGTGCTCTGTAACAAGTATTTGCTTCTATAAACTTCCAGAAGTTGATCATGTGACCCTTGTTTACGTTTTAGAAAGCCCATATAACCCATGTTTTGGAGAATTAATCTCAGTGGAAGGTGGGCTGTTAAACTGTTGTATGTTGTGCATTTTTAGATTTTTTTTTCAAATTACTTGGTTTGGAGTTATTTCAAATTCCTTGAAATCAAAAGGATTAATTCTGATATTTTTCTGGAAAATACGTGCGCTCATGTAATATTGTGGAACAAGGACAGTTTTTTCATAAAAATTTATTCTGCTATCAGAAACCGGAATGATAATTTTTATTTCTACAAGGAAATGTAGACTTCAACACGACATATTGCAGCATACGTCATCGTCTTCCATCTTGGATTCTTCGTCGGGATTCGAATATGAAATCAGTAAAACATTTTGTTCTTAGGATTACAAAAATGTTATTCTCGTATTATTTTTGGATCATTTTTCGATTTGATTCTATAAAACCGTAAGTTCATATTTTTTCATTTTTACAGAATTTTTTCAGGGAAATAAATTATTATAATTTTAAAAGCTTGTTGTTTTCACTCTTTCTTGTGTTACTGTTAATTCGAGCCTAAACAAGTGACATAAGTATATGAATATATATTTGCCTTCATTATACTATGGAAGAGTTTTAGTGATTATCTAGAATCGAGCCATCTAAAGCCAGATTCGATCTTGATAGAAGAACCCCTGATTTGCTGAGGAGAGCTCTGGCTGATCCGACGAAAACTGATTAAAACTATTCATGACTCCAAGAAAGAATTTCGCGATGATGGTGCAGCTCATGTGTGGCCAACATTCCGAATTATGCACAACACCAAAGGTGTTATCGATGCTACAATGAACGATGATCGAGCAGCGACGATTTTTAATTATCCCAACAAAGATATTTTTTAAAGTAAAAGTTATTGTAGCGGTAGGTACCGTAGAAGAAGATACTTGGATTATCCAAGACAAACTTGGCCCTGTCCGTGTTCCCACTGGAAATATTGTTACGACAAATAACAATTCTGAACCAGGAATGTTGACTGGTATTGACAAACCGTATTACGAACGAGCGTATCCTGTGACCGCAGATATTTATGCAATATATCCGCTGAATGATAATCTCAGCGTTAATGATCTAAACCCAATGAAATTTTCAAAAGTAAATTGTGAAGCCGAACTAGAAATGGAACATTTTACAAACGCGATACGTGGAAATGGCTTAACGGATATAAGACGCAAAAAGTAAGTGGACAGAAATAATTAAAGGTACCGGAGCGTCCATCAAAGACGTCGCTGAATTAGGAAAGAAATTAAAATTCCAAATTTTAGTAAAAGCTATAACCGGAGAGATCTTGTACGAATCGAAATATAAATCGAAAGGAGCTTCAATTGAAATTATTGATAATAATGCGCATGCGTGGACTAATGCAATAACACTATTTCCACGAAATCGAACTGTTAAATTTCATAACGATGATATGTTTGATTTTATCAGAAATATCAGTAAAATCCATCCTACCCATGACGATTCTGAACAATTACTCAGTAATTCTTTTACCGTGGTAAGATCCACGGATAGATCCGCAATCTACATATTAGATTCAACTGCTCGTCAACGTAGATTTGTACGAGAACAATTACAAGTAATTCCTGAAGACAAACAATTACCATCGTATTCACTTTTGTAAACTGGCTCCTCGACGTCGATTATATTCAAGACAGGTTAGCATCACATTTTCGCGTGTGTGACCAAGACTGCTATTAATTCTATCTACGGTAAATTGTCTTGGATTATTATCTGAATACTGTTTATAACTAACTAAAGTTTTTTCTGACTATCTCATTGCTATTGTCAGCAGCAGTTTGATTATTATTTTCTGTGAAAATGATAACCCTCCGCAGCTGAGATATTCTTCTGACTCAAGACAATGCTAGATAAACTAGGTTTGACCATTCAATACGCTCATCAACAATCCAAATACTAGCATCTGAAATAGTTAAGCCATGAGCCGAATGAATCGTTATAGCGTATCCTAACGTCCATGGAGTCGTTTTCATCGTTAACGCGCTCTCAACAACACCGACAGGAACTAAAACAAAATCATTTAACACACGATTCTGTTTCCTTGACAGGAATGAGCCTGGGCGATAACACATTGCTACAGTTAGATTTTAAACTTTACTTTATGTAACATAAATAACTGATGTTGAAGTGTATCACGAACTATCTTTCTACTTGCAACTATCAAATCACCTGGTCTCCAGACTTGCAGAAAATCGTTCATAGGAGTTTGTGAAATTATCTCATGCATTATTTCACACCGAATTTTATTTGGTTGTAGTCTGATTAATTTCTTAAGCTCTCTTAATTCTGGATCAAGCGCTTTATGATCAGTAGTTATTTCTTCATACTGATCAACAAATGTTTTCAACCATTCATGCGGAGACAATCCAACAAAAGATGGCGGTTGACCATAATCTACACCCATTTATTAGAGCAGTATTTTTTGTCAACAGCCAATCAAGACATATTGTTAACGTTTCTAATGAAATGGTACATATTTCATCCCAGATAATAATCTTTGGAATATATTTCTCGCTCATTCGTTCAGGAGTTCATGTATCTCCCTTCCATCAGAAGAAGCTGTGCTAAGTATGAGATTTAACTCCTCGTTCGTTCTCTGGCGAGTCTATCTGTATAGGTAAACACAGTAATATCAAGTCCACGAAATAATTCGATCACACGTGTTGTTTTACCAGAGCATCCAGGCCCATTGAGATAAACTGTTTTATGTTTAGCTACAGGATCATATACCGATGGTGCAGATGACAATTCTGATATTTGATTATTTTTGTAATAAATATCTTTGATTTCGTCGTTGGCAGATTCAGAATATCTAAGTATCTTTTTTTGTTTTATTCTCCATGCGCCCCATTATGCATCAGCGCCGATATGTAGTTGTTCTAGCAATCCTGTATTTTTTATTGATATAAAACGAATCTGTTGCGATTCTAACTGCAGCATCAGAAAATCTGTTTATCATCGATAATAAATTCATCGAAACGTACGCGAGCGTTGAAGATCTTAAATGAGTAAAGTGCGGTGACTCACCATCACTGTAACTAACAATTGTACCTAATTTAGTTCCGTCCAATAAGTTAACATTACTTTAGCTTATAAATAGATTTCTCTTAGTTGTATCAGTAATTATAAAATCTAGTTCAGCATCATCTATAATTAATCTTGTACAATGTCGTTTATACGGATGGATGGATGGCTGTGTTGAGTAAGAAGAAGAAAAGAAAGAATGAGGTCTTTAGTTTAGTAGACTATGCTGGTATGAGAATGCTGTCTTAAATTCCTTCTTTCCTTCCCTCCTTCCTTTCTGATATGATCCCAGGCTGTTACTGAGTTGATGTATTTTTGAATGCACTCTTGCCTCAAAGTTTTTGGAATAGTTTACGTTTTTAGGTAATGAAACACTGATTGATCTGTTCACAGCCTCACATTTATGTGTGTTTGTGTTTAGTCGTAGTCTTTATACAACAGCACAGGAGAGTTTTATTTACAGAACTTCTAGCAGGATATTCTTATAATTTTTTGTCATGTTACGATAGTCACTGGATGATGCTTAGTACTTAGTACTTCCTCCCCCACATACCTTTGAATAATGCCGGCATTTGGAGCAGTCCCTAGAATAACAGCGCAGAGTGGCATCCAGTACTTGGGGAAGTTTAATTTTTGTAACATCACCACTATTGTCCTCCATCAGTTGCTTGAAGATCAAACTGACGGTGAACCTTTGACAAGAACTTCACAGTGAAGTCATCCTTGAAGGTATTTAAGATTAACATATGATTTGTATTGATTGTCACACAGTGAAAAGGTCAGTACTGAGAAACAAATGTAGAGAACATATAGTAAAATTAATTGTGTTGTATGTCCATCTATACCTTAGCGATCAGGTATTTCAGGACTCTGTCCCAGGGACATATGTTGGGACTCATGAATTGTCTCCCTTAGTATGTAGTGCGAACTAACGAATATCGTGTAACAACGACGTATTGCATGTAGGCCGAACATTGTGGAGGCAATTGACTTCAAAAGGATACTTTGTAAGTTTAACGTGGAAAGTATGACTCACTACCAAAGAGAAGCTATTACAGGTATATTGGAGGGAACGGATGTATTGTTACAAAGATGGATTGGCAGTGTAAAATTGCTTATTTATGAGTCCATTCCATACGTGTGCTCCCCTTGTCTCGATCATGTAAGAACAATATTCAAATCTGAAGAACCTGATCTTGATTGGATGCGATGGCTTGCAGCCGCATCCAGTGAAATTCTCTGACTCTAAGCACTGAAACATCTGTTCGATCCGCCAAGGTGTAGATAAAGTTAACACATCGGAAGCTTGGTTAGAGAAGATAGCTTTGCATGGTTTTTCTATAAATAAAAAGAAGTTTCTAGGTTTTAATCACTGTTTATCTTGGCTATTTAAAAAAGTAACCTTTGGTAGGTTTAAAATGACATTGAATTCCTTTTAGCTTAGTAACTGCAAATATTAGTGTACCTCGGACCAGTTCAGACTTTTTCGAGAAGCTATTTCAGTCAATACATGCCTACATTGCACGCGATTTCAGAAAGCGGCCATTTAATTCATCCATTTGCTTTTGGCAGTGCGTTGCTCCCTTAATACCATATACAGAAAAATCAGTCAAAGTACATCAAAGTAGCAACCGCTCCTATGGCCTAGTGGTTAGAGCGTCCGGATGCGGGAGGTCATGGGTTCGATCCCCGTCCGAGTCATACCAAAGACTTACAAAAAATGGTACTAACAGCTGCCTCCCTTTGCCTCAGCATTAAGAGGTTAGTGTTATGACTGGTTAGCCTGGTGTCAGGATAATGTGACTGGGTGGGACATCATGCTACATGTCTGCGGCATGATGCCCCACTGCTAGACATCACTATGAACTGCAACACTGCAGACATCGTAGCAATATGACTGAACAGTTGTTAAAGCTACGTTAAAAGTCCAAATCACACACACATCACACATTAAAGTAGCATAGAGGTGTTCCAACATTATCTCTATCAGTCAGAGTACATTAAAGCAACATAGAGACGTGCCAACATTCTATCTATTGTCCTTACTGGAAATACACATACCTTCACAATATACATATCCAGCTTTCAGAACTATTTGAACTGCGGAAACTAAATGGAAGCTGACGTAATGGATATGACATTTCCTTAACCCATCTCATACCCTTTTTACATACATTAAATATTACATAATGAATATACAAATTTCAACAAGAATTACATTTTGTAACCTTGGCAGTCAGGAAAAGGAAGATATGGGAGGCATATGACTTTTTAAACGTTATTCAACGTACCTATAAACACTTAAATTTTGTATATAAAAACAAACAGGTGATAATAGAACATGTGCTGAATGTGATAATAGAACTTGTATTTAATGTGATAAAACATGTAATGGATGTGATAGCAGAACGTGTATGCAATGTGATAAACAGAATTCGTGCTGGATATAATAAGCATATTTGTACTGTATGTGATTGTAACATGATAACCGGGTGGGATTTTCGGATTCACAACAGAACAACACTTTTGACGATGATATAAATACAATGTTTAATAATGGATGACTTGCATGAGCAATTAATTATGAATATGTGCGTGTTTATATAATCCAAATATTGGATTTAATTAACATAAGAACGTACAGACGTAATGATGAAAAATACAAATAAATTAATTTAGCAAATACAAAGACAATCGGGTGAATGGTTCGTAACGATTTGACAATGAAACGATGGATATAGTTTACTCAAGTAGTAAACAATGTAAAATTGTATTCATGTAGTAAAGTGAATTCCCTCAGGTAATGAAATTATGGTGATAATAAAGGGACAGATATACAACTTATCTTTACAGTCCCGAAAGATACAATGGGTTTTTACGAACCCCAAAATTAGCCCACGGCTAACAGATTACATGTAAGGAGATACACTCCGTTATGACTACACTTTGTTTCAGCTTCACAGCTGCTCAGTTCAGCTTCACGGCTGCCACGTTTAATTCCTGTGGTTGGCTTAACAGCTTGCACCACGTCGACCCCGATCACATAACTCTGAACGTTCGGGTCACTCTGGTCACTCTAGACACTCTAGACACCTTAGATATTCTGGACACTCCAGACAATTAGACCCTTCCTACATTATACACTCCGGACACTGGACATTAGACACTCCAGACACCCCGGACATTAGACAGCTGAAAATATATCCAATACCGTGTACTATACATGACAAGGGCATAATAACGTAATGGCGTTATATACGGTAAGTTGTAAAGATTACATTATCAGCACAATTACAAAATGACAGGTTCAAAAATAAACCTAACTCTGCTCGATAAGAATCCTACTATATTAAACAGTTCTTAAAAAAGGTAGCTTTACATTACTAATATAAATCCCTTGCTAAGTCGAAAACAAGAATATAAATATGTGCATTATACTGCGTAAACCAAAGCTACATAGCAAACATTAAAAAGTAAACGTGGTAATACAGTAGTTATAACTCATAGACTAGAAATTATAATAAACTTACATACCTCTACAGCTGAAGATATGCAAGTCCTTGAAGGAGACAGCTGGCTGACAAGACTTATCCGTATTGCAAAGAGATTTACGTACGGTGAGGTATTTATACACATAGTCTGTGCACTGTAGGCATTCGGTTCGTCCCATCGAGAGCACTTCGCACGTGCGGCATGGGATGAACCGAACTCACTATTTCGAAATACGACACAATATACATAAATCGTCCTCGGATATCGTTGTACACGAATAAAAGAAAGAAACCCGAGTTCATGTATTCAATAAATAAAAGAATTTATTTCCGTGACAGTGATATAGAACGCGTACTGAAATGATAAAAAATAAATCACACTGAATATTATGAACATAACCTGTACTTAACAAGATAAATATAACATGCACTGAATTTGATAAATACATCTCTTCTTGTGGAGTTTAACGCCATTTTTAGCACATAAGAGGGCTATACATGGCGGCTAGTATATTGGTGGAGGAAGAGCCCGGGAAGACCACAGAAAGAACACATACCCACCGGAAGTTACTGGCAAGTTTCATCACGCGCAAATGTTCGTGGTGCGATGACTCGAAATCACGCGGACAATAGCGAGATCTGTGAGTGATCTGTAAAGGCAAAAGCATTTACCACTCGGTCACCAGGGTCCCCGGACAAATAGAATGTGCGTTGTATGTGATAAATAGAGCATGTTCTAAATATATACCTTTTAATGAAGTGTACGATTCCTGTGACCAAGAGAGAAATCATTCAGCTATCGATTTATAGAGTTTAGTCATATATGTACGAGGAACCACACACACACACACACACACACACACACACACACATATATATATATATATATATATATATATATATATATATATATATATATATATAGAGAGAGAGAGAGAGAGAGAGAGAGAGAGAGAGAGAGAGAGATATTTTTGCACATTTAATTATCCTAATTGTATTTATCACATCAGATTAAATATTCTTTTTCATTCTTTTTCATGTTAAATTATTTTGACGATACATCATGGATTGTTTCATTCTTACAAAGCGCTAGTGATTTGTCATAACAAATGTGTACGCTTACCTGTGGACCTCACGCTACGTAAAAGGTCATTGTACTTACTGCTGCCACTGATATCCGGCTTGTATATATACCATCCTCATTCTCGTAAATTCTTACCTATCAAGTCCATTAATAAAATCCCCAAGCAAAAATGTTTCAGTTCACAATTTAATTGATTCTGCCAAAATGTTATGTCACACTGAGTTGTGTAAGTTTTCATGGGGTCATTACTGACACATTTTTAAATGCAGTTAACAAAAAAATCTTTAATTCTTTGTGTGGTAAAAATCGCGTTGCGTGTAACTTTTTTAATCGTTAAATGCATGTGATAGTTTAATTTAAGTACGGTACATTAACAAGTTTAAGGCATTACAATGAGCTGCATAACAATGCTATGTTATTTTACTGCTAAGGTCCATCGCCAGCAATGAGATATTCCGAGATGAGAATACTTTAGCAGAAGAGTCCATTAATTGATGACTGGGGGTAGTTCAGTATTGTCTCAGTTTCTTTAGGGTCTCTAATGCAATATAATGTCAAGATTCGTGGGAAAAACCTTGTTAATTCCATTTCTTTACAAAAAAGTGTATACATTCATTCTTTTGTAATTTATTAAACCTCCATTTACTCTATTCCCATATAAACGTTATTTTCTGTTGATTTTATCAAATACGTACATCATTCCTTCTTCGTACTGTATTGTTTTGACCGAAATGCATTCAAAGCTGTGGAGCTTGCTTCCATATTATCAGCATTAAATGATATATGTAAATCTGTATCTTTTCTAAAACACTGCATGATCACTTTTGATGTGTGTATTATTTCGTAGCATATCAACCTTTGAGCATAATTTTATCCCATCCAAACGTGGAGACAAATACGTATTATCATCGTAGACTTTACTCAGTCCAGACTGGAAACAACTGCGTATTATCATCGTAGACTTTAATCAGTCCAGACTGGAAACAAATGCGTATTATCATCGTAGACTTTACTCAGTCCAGACTGGAAACAAATGCGTATTATCTCTATATACATGGACTGAAACGTTTTTCCGTTAATGTCATGAAGTATTTATTGTACGATTCTAAAAGTTTCTTACAATGTAGACGATGCCATTATTCATTCTGTGTCAAATATTTGAAATGAATTGTGTTTTCTGTGCATTTGCTCTGTACCCACAAAATCTGATAGAGTATATAGATGTAGACAAAGGTGAGACTAAAATTTCTAAGTGTCATCATTTTCATTTATTGTGGGTAAGCTCTGTCACGATTAGATTGGGTGACCTGGTTAACACCGTGTTAACACAGTACAAGTTAAGTAGTAGTCCAAATTAAAGCGAAACAAATGCCACAGAAAGGAAAAATGTTGCACATTAGCTCCTTATGATATTTAAAAATAACGTTAATTTTAGCAGACAACGTTTAGTGGACACGTGACCTTGCAGATTTAAACTCCATGTTCCGAATGATAAAAAGAATAATTAAATTTTGCTTTGTCTTATCTATATGTAAAATATAGTGAATATTTTCTAGAAATCTTTCCCTTACGTGATTTGTTGGTAGGTCGTGTAATAAATTATGATTGGAATTTAATTTTTAAATGAAAGATTCTCCAAGACAGAGATCACAATTATAAACATCTTTTCTTTGAAGGCACGATTCAAACTTTACTTTCCCAGATGCATCTTAAAGGCTCTATCAATTGACAATTCTTGGTTGAAAGATACATCCCTGTTTGAGCGTGAATGAAATATAGATAAATACTGTAAAGTTTTCGTTTTCTTGTTTTGTCATGATCATACATTTTAATTGGTGTACTTTTGATTATATATCCGGTAATGCGGTGTGTTTACACAATCAGGAAGCACTTTAAATTAATAATAATATTACAACGAAATTGAGACTTTTGGTGTTAAATGCAGAAGACGAAATCACTAGAGTTTCGCAGAAAGAGTTGTTGTTACTGAAAAAAAAAAACGGCTGATTTACGACTATCTGGAACATTGTTGATTTTACGTATGTCTAGGAAAAAGAAGTGTCGAGCAACCAAAAGAATGTCTTGCTACATCAGGAAAATGGACATCGTTCAGTTGTTATTTGTTTGTTATACTACTTTACTCGTTACACATAAGAATGTTAAAACCATATATCTTTTTAAAGATTTATTTTTTAATTTTTTAAAATTCTGTTGTTATTTATTTTTGTTAGGGTGGGGGGAGAGTGGTGAAGAAAAAAGGTAATAAGGAATATCAACGACATTGAATTGATCACAAAGAATGGTATTTTACATTGGGTGTTCAAATAAAACAGTATGATACCACTAGAAGTCCTCCCTCCAAATCGTACGTTTACTCCTAAGCTACAAAATGTTTAACCCATGAATACGTATCACACAAACGAAAAAATAACTGAACAAGTATAGGTGTATCTCTGAAACATGGACTAATTCTAAAGGCCGCAATCCTTGGAATAGCCATAATAATAAGACACTCTTTATAGATCTCAAGCCATGAGCGCCCGCAAATATAGGAAACGGGTGGCATTTGTCCCCACCCTTCCCGGATTTCACCACTAAACAAGATTTTGCCTATATTCTTAAAACTTAATAGCTGACCACTTCATGTATGACCCTCACCCCTCGAAATAATTATGGCGCCCCTGTCTGATGCTACCGTTAGTATAGCTTAATAATTGGGCTTTAAGAAGAAGAAAAAAAATTATTGGGCCTGATGGTCATATGGCGCAGAATGCACGATCTTGTACGGGCATTCTTCGCCACAAAAACGAGGGCTCATTACTGTGTAAGACGTAGTCAATGACCTTTTTATTATATACTAAAATGAAGCTAATCAATAATAATGGGCTTGAGGAATAACGCGATTAAACTAAAAAATTATTTGAACGTTTTGTTGGACATTTAATTGTCGTTCATTGCATAAATGAAACCTGTGCATCGCCCAGTAATGCACTCTACTACTACGGTGCTGCTCATTAAACGAAATTAAGTTTTGTAAAGCTGGATGGAATGTCATATAGTCGAAGAAAAACAACGAACTGTTGATATATGGACAAATGACGCAATATATAAATTAAAACTGAAGATAAAATTATTAAAAGATAAGCCAGAAATATTCCATGTCAGGCAGTTGTTGTGATTTGTTCTTATACGATGTTGCTGTCATAGTGGCCGGTCGATTTGAAATGTGCACCGTGAGTCAGGATTGTGGCCATGGTGTTATGGTCCAGCGATCTTGGATAATACATGAAAATAAGGATGTCGATTTAATTTGGAATCGCTTACGTTTCAATAAGTTTCTAGGACAGGGTAAAACAATACTACTACTGAATTCGAGACCACTCTGGTGGCCTAAGTGGTTAGAGCGTCCGCCTCGGATGTGGGAGGTCGCGGGTTTGAACCCTGGCCGAGTCATACCAAAGACTTATAAAGATGGTACAAGCAGCTGCCTCGCTTGGCGCTCAGCATTAAGAATTTAAAAGGTTAGTGTTTGGACTGGTCGGCCTGGTCAGGCCCAGGCCTAGGATGTGCGGGACCCATGGCAGCAAGCGGGGCCCAAGGCAGCAAGCGATGTGCGCGGGGTCCCAAGCAAACAAAATACTGCATTGCGGAATTGATTTCCTGAAAACGCAGGGGCTAAAGGCGGTTGACTTGTTCGCCTTGCCCAAGGGCCTGACCTGGGTCTGGTGACAGCATAATGTGACTGGGTGGGACTTGATGCCCCACTGCTAGACATCACTATAAACTGCCACAGCGCAGACATCGTAGCGATATGATTGAAACATTGTGAAAAGTTGCGTTCAAAATGCAAATCACACACACTTACTGCTTTCGTGACTGAGAAGTTAGTTATTGATACATTGAATCAAAGGTAACATTGACATCTTCCCCATATACTAACATCAATAGCCAACAATCACTAACATTACATTTTGAGTATTCTAATGGAACATATTCTTTTTGTTCTTTTATAATATATCGCTGCCCAAGGGCTGTTCTGACCCTAAGGTCATCTAAACATTAGTAGTACATCGTCTGTACGAAAGAATAGACGAGTATTGTGACTGGATCCTATCTTGAATCTATCATCACCGATTGAAATTCAATAACAAATAAGCAAGTAGACTATGTCATGCGGTTCAGTCTGATATTATATGTATAACCATGTTACCAAGTAACATCAGCAACCTTGGATTGCGTCTCGGCAAGGAAAGAATTTCAGACATTTTTCTCCTTGGTAAAATCTTCAAATTCTGCACTAAAACCATTTGAGTGAACTGGTCGCAGAAAAAGCAGAATGAATTGAGTGTGATGCAGTTATCAAAGCATGCGGTTTTCTCTATTTACCACTAACATGTGTTGTTTTGACAGCAGCCTTATGTATAGAAAGGGAGGTAACACACTTTGAGGCAAACAAATTGGATGTGATGTGATGTGATTTTGATTTTTAACGTAGCTTTAACGATTGTTCAGTCATATCGCTACGATGTCTGCAGTGTGGCAGTTCATAGTGATGTCTAGCACTGGGACATCATGTCGCAGACATGTAACATGATGTCCAACCCAGTCACATTATCCTGAAACCAGGCCAGCCAGTCCTAACACTAACCTCTTAATGCTGAGCGCCAAGCGAGGCAGCTGTTAGTACCAATTTTGTAAGTCTTTGGTATGACTCGGCCGTGGATTGAACCCATGACCTCCCGCATCCGAGGCTGACGCTCTAACCACTAGGCCACCGGAGCGGTCAACAAACACAAATTGGAATGTCCTGGGCATTTTCCATGGCATGCTAGAAAAAAGCGAATGTAAATAAAGATATTAAAAGGGTATTTTCACTTAACTACATTGTTAAACAAATATTAGTGGAAAAAAGAGAATTCACCTGCTTCATTTCATTGAAGGCTGCGAAAGAACAACAATACTACTACTACCACTACTACTACTACTATAACTACTACTACAGCTACTAATAAAAGTAATAATAATACACTTTGATAATGAAGATTATAAATTTTGGAGGCATGTACAGTATTGTACTTGTTTACTGCATTTTGTATAAGCATTGGAGTAAATATCTACACTAGTACAATCAAGCCAGCTACTGTGAATTGTCACTTTTGTTTTTCACGAAATCGTTATCACTATCCTTATCATAATGTAAATCGTGGTTCTTGTCTTCTTATTACTGCGGCCTGCTTACATCCCGCACCTATGTAAGCATGAACGTATCTTCAGGGTCAACATTGCCTAGGAAAATGATCTCGGTAACGTGATGACCTTATGACCCGACACAAGATATACAGTTAGTAAAGGTCACGAGACATGAACTAAAATCACGATATGTTGTTCCAGAGACCGGGGAAATTTCTGCAATAATATTGCAAGCTTTACTGCATTTCTTAATATGCTCAAATATCGTGAGAATCTGAAATTGATAATGAAACTTCCTACACACAAGAAAATGTCAGCACGTGTGTTTCATATGGGGGACACCAAAACTACGTTAAGTTGACTGGACAGCTCTTTTTAAAGGGTGTGGTGGATGGTGGGGATTACAGGAATCATCACATTGATGCATTGCTTCACAAGTAGCAAAGTGATGATCAGCTTCCAGAAATTGTTGCGCGTCTATATATATACGACTTTCATGGAGACCATGTCTTTGTGAGCATGAAAACACGCCAGTAGCGAAATAGACCCATCACGCTGTAAAGACATTGGTTTCGCGTACAGGCATATATTACAATTTTTCTTTTGTCAATCGTGTCTGCAATAGATCAAAAACGTCTTATATTATTTCTTTGATAACTCATTTATTGTTGGAAATTGGATGCTTTGATGGTTTCCCACCCCATGACTAACAATTAGTTTTACTGCGAGAGAATTGGCCCCCGCTCTTTTATTAGTGTATATATTCCGTATTCTGTGATTTTGAAAGTATACGTGTACCACAGACATATATTAGTAATAACGCTACGAATGTATATTCGACTCAATCAAGAAATAAGCTGCCTTGTACCATTAAAACGACCAAATACATTCGAGCAATTTGGTATCAAGGTTCTATTAGCATGTCAAATTAATCCATAAGACATACAAGCCGACAGCTTACAGAGCATTTTACAATGAATAAAAATGTCAACTTAACTTAATAACTAACTAAGACTAATAACTGCAAAACACGTTGCATTCACAGATGAAAATGAACACAAATCACTGAAATGCAACAAATACATTATATATGCGAGAGATAAACAATTAAAGACAAAGTTCGAGGTCACAATCGCTGTACAGGTAAATACAGAATCCAAGCACATAACACATAGTTTGAATTATAAATACCCCAAATACATACTATTACTGTCCCGTTACGGCGATCGCTTTTTATCTTGACACATGTAAAAGAGAATCCAGATGAAGAAGTAAATATCATACTAAAGAACGACAAGAAATACAGAGCTGGACAAAGGCTCAAAGAAAATAAGTTTGAAGGTCAATCACGTTTTGTATACGGCTTTAGATTGATGGGATGCAAAACAGCAAGAAGAACAACCAGCATCAAATTTAGGTGAAACGATGTACGGATATAGTTCAACAGTTTCCAAATATGAAATCAACATATTGAAAAGAAAGACACCAACCCTAAAAATACATGGGTAGTATTCAAAGGTTTTACAAAATAGCTACCCCACCAAAATAAAAGTTGTTCTCATCACTTCAAAATTCAAACGTATGGTTATCAGAGTATATATATATATATATATATATATATATATATATATATATATATATATATATATATATATAATGAAAAGATTTGGACATGCATATGAATAATATGCCATTAATTTACTTTGACGATGTATTATTTTTTTAGATGTTCACGAATATCTGTATTACTGGTAATTATAATATCTGTATTACTGGCAATTATAATATCTGTATTACTGGTAATTATAATATCTGTATTACTGGTAATTATAATATCGGTATTACTGGTAATTATAATATCTGTATTACTGGTAATTATAATATCTGTATTACTGGTAATAATAATATCTGTATTACTGGTAATTATAATATCGGTATTACTGGTAATTATAATATCGGTATTACTGGTAATTATAAAAGTACATCCGGATTAGCACATGATACTTGATTAAAGATATCAGATGCCGAAATCGAGTTGTGGACAGACAAGTATATGTTCCGGAGTTGAATAGTAAGTGGAATTAAAATGTTACAACATTAAGTATAGCCAAAGAAATTATGAAGGCTAACTATGCGGTAGGATGCATTCGCGATGAGTACGAACGATCAGGGTCAGCTACCTTTAATTATATATATATATATATATATATATATATATATATATATATATATATATATATATATATATATATATATATATATATATATATATATATATATATATATATATTAAACATTCATTTAGTTTCAAAAAATGAATCCCCAGAGTTAATGGCGAAGTCGATGGTGATATTAAACGTACAAATTCAAAGTTACAAAGACTGTTATCAAAAGTGAAAAACAAAAGCCAATTGCATCATTCACTACAGAAATTTAAATGTTGCATATAATTAGGTTAAGAGCTAGAAATGATAGATAGAACCGTTTTGTCTGAACCACAGCCTTATTAAAAATTATACACGGAGCTGAAAACATGGCTATGCAGAAACCTAACAATGATTTAATAAATCAAACAATCCCATAATAAAATCTAACATTTAAAATATGAGCAGATAAAAATGATTATTCAGTTATCATAAATATATAAAATATTGATCATGATTTAGTATTAGTCAGTTGAAAGACAATAATTCAAATTAATACAAACAATTTACACAGAATTTACAGTATGGGAGCCATGTAAGTGGCTGAAATTCGAACACTACTTTAAAAAGTTGACAAAATATGGCGATATCACGAGACTACTCGTGACTCCTACATTATTGATGTGTTCGTGTTGAGACAAAACATGCTGAGGTCGAGTTGAACGGTGTACTTATTCAAGAGTCTGTGTGATTTATGTCGAGTTTAAAAGGTGCATTTTTTCAAGAGCCGGTGTGATTAAAAAGACTGACATTATAAAATATAGCTTATAAAGAAATTTGTAGAAAACGTTCTAAATAAGAATTACAAATTCCAAATTTATCGAAATTGTTTCTCCAATCAAAAGTAAACTTACCAGGAAATAATTTAATTAGCTCTTACTACCATGCAACAATTGGTTTTACAGCTTCTTTAGTATTTTTTTGTGCATTAGCTGCCCTTGATCGTTACTCTCTACTATAAACATTTTTGTGTCGTGTTCAATCTTTCTTGATCGAACTGAATCAAGCAACCACAAACCTAAGTTGTTCTCGTAGCGTTCATCATGCTTTCTTGCACTGTTATATTGTGTAGGTTGTTCTCTATGTCTTTTTTATTTTTGGCGGTTTTACGTTTATCTGATTTAATTCATATTTATTTTAATTTAATTGTCTGTCAGTTTTAAAATTTATTTTTTTATTTGATATTATAATGCAAATTTATTCAATGGACCCCCCACTTACGATTTCGCAATTCCGGTTTTTCCATTACTGCGCATTTGTTAGTTTTAATATAGTGCGTAGAGAGAGATTTCTCAGTTTGGGTTTTTTACACTGATGTCAATTTATTTTGTTGTAGCCAGATTTTGAGTTATAATTTTCTTCAGATCAGTTGGATTTCAAAAGGAGTAATTCTTTTTTCTCTGGATGTATTTTGAGGAGTGCTCACACATAAATTTTGGAAAGACATTGCTTCCAAATTTAATGTTGGATTTTCAACACCGGAGTGTCATTATTTGTATTTCTACAAGGAACTGTAGATAAGCACAGTATTGACTACAGCATACGTCATCGATCTTGGATTTTCCATCAGGATTCGAACTTAAATTTATTAGAACATTCATTGCTAGGACTTTTGCAATTTAATTCGTGGATTATTCTTGGATAATTTTTGGATTATTCTTGGATTATTTTTGGATTTGATTCTTGAAACTGTAAGTTTTTCTCCTTTTTTCATTTTATAGAATTTTTCCAGGGAAATAAATTATTTCTTAAATTTTAAAAAGGCTTGTCGTTTTTCACTCTTTCTGTGTTGCTGTTTATTAGAGCATAAACACGTAACATAGAAATTGGGGTCTAGTCCAGGATTTTTGTATCCCGGGTAAAATATTTCAGATTTTTTTTGTTGAAATTTGAATCCCCTAGGGTTTGAAATCTTAAGTGAGATCGACAAGCTTTTTCTAAAATGTCATCAAAACTAGAAATCATTCTTTCAAATTCTACCCAGGAACAATTATATTTTTTCAAAAAAGATGATTTGATGCAACTTGCCAGGAAATACGATCTTTCTGAAGTAAAGACTTCCTTAACGAAACAGGAAATAAGAAATATTTTGGTTCAATATTGGGTAGAAAAGAATGTTTTGGATAAAAGTGCTTTGATTTCAGTCAGTAAGTCAGTATCAGACTCTGACACAAAAATGAAGGAATTAAAATTAAAATACAAAGTGGAATTGGAGTTGAAGAAGCTGGAACTTCAGAAAGATAAAGGGGAAAAACAAATGCAAATGCAGTAACAGTTGGCAAAAGAAAAAGAACAAATGAAATTGGAGAAAGAAAAAGGACAAATGTTGTTACAAAAAGAATTAGAGAAAGAAAAAGAACAAATGTTATTACAAAAAGAACAAATGAAATTGGAGAAAGAGAAAGAACAAATGAAATTGGAGAAAGAAAAAGAACAAATGTTATTAAAAAAAAACAAATGCAGTTACGATATGAGAAAGAGGAGAGAGAGACAAGAAAAAGAGAAAGAAAGTCAAACGCAGTTACTAAAAAGAACAAATGCAAATGCAGAGAGAGAAGGAAGAGAGGGAATATCAATGTAGAATGAAATAAATTGCACTAGTAAGTGAAAAGCACATTCATACTTCAAATACAAATTTAAGTTTTGATCTTGCAAAGAATATTAGATTAGTGCCCCTTTCAGAGAAAAAGAAGTAGACAAATATTTTCCTTACTTTCATAAAGTTGCAGAAAATTTGAAGTGGCCAAGGGAGCATCGGACTCAATTATTCCAATGTGTACTCACTGGTAAAGCTAGTGATATTTACCGTTCACTGCCAGTTCAACAAAGTGGTGACTATGATATGGCCAAAGAATGCATCTTAAAGGGTTATGAGTAAGTACCTGAAGCTTGTCGGCAAAAATGCAAAAACTACAGAAAAGAAGCTGGACAAACTCATGTCGAATTTGCTAGAAAAAGGAACAGTTCTTTGATAGATGGTGCTTAGCCGGGAAAGTTGAACAAGATTATAATAGTCTTAAACAACTTATATTACTTGAAGACATCAAAACTGTGTACATAGTGACATTAAGTCTAATCTTGATGAGCATCAGATTGAAACCTTGGAAAATGCTACTCGTGCTGATGATGAGTATTCTTTAACTCAAGTTCCTTTTGTAAATAAGACTTCTACTCAACAGTATTCTGGCAGAAAAGTATTTCAGCCTAATATAAGCCCTTCTAAAACTCAAACTGGCACAACTTCTAAAAATCAAACTTCGGAGAAGCTTGATTTAAGACCCTTGTCTCTTCCTACGTGTACACTATTACAAGAAAAAAGGACACTTTATTTATGATTGCTAGAAACTGAAAAATAGGCATCAGAATCAAGACAGACCTATTCCAAATGCTCTTATTTCAAAGAGATCAAGGTCATGGCCATGTATTGAATGCAATACATTTGTTGGGTCTAATAAACCCCAGTCTGATTTGATTATGGAGAATTATGAACCATTCATGTCGAAGGGTTCTATATCACTCTTGGGTGATTTGGCCAATCCCACCCCTATTAAAATTTTAAGGGACACATGAGCTTCTCAGAGTCTTTTATTGTCAGGTACTTTGCCTTTTTATGAGAAGTCTTCTTCTAATAAGATGTTCTTATTCAGGGAGTAGAGTGCGGCTTCGTTAATGTTCCTCCCCATTGTGTAAATTTGTCATCAGACCTAGTTTCAGGGCCCGTGACAGTCGGAATGGTCTCTGTTTTACAAGTTGAGGGCATTCATTTATTACTAGGCAACGACCTAGCTGGAGACAAGGTTGTGGTTAATCCACTTGCAACTG
Organism: Sinohyriopsis cumingii; assembly: GCA_028554795.2. Lineage (NCBI taxonomy): Eukaryota > Metazoa > Mollusca > Bivalvia > Unionida > Unionidae > Sinohyriopsis > Sinohyriopsis cumingii. The sequence goes on along the minus strand of CM068842.1, from coordinate 23,992,057 downwards.
ACAAGCCTTGCTTGGATGTGAAAGTCGATCCAATTGAAAAGAATTCCCTGATGAATTTACAGCTTGTGCAGTTACCAGAGCTATGGCAAAGAAGCTCTTGAGAATGATGTTGATAAGGAAAGTATTCCTTTGGCTGACACATATATTGTTAAAGCTTTTGATGAGGTCACTTTCACTCCTTGTTTGGATCAATCAGTGATCCTCTTTTAACGACTCTTTCTTTTTATTTTAATCAGGGCGATAAAGGACAATCACTTGTCGTCGAACAGGAAAAAGATCCTGAGATCTCCTGTTTGTTTCAGAAGGCCATTAGTGAAACTGAAGCTAATGAAGTTCCTGTCTGTTATTTCATTAAAAATGGAATTCTTATGAGAAAATGGAGACCTCATCAGGCGAGAAACCTGCTGGTGACAAATCGTTAGTGAGCTATCAAATTGTGTTCCGAAATCTTACAGACAGGAAATACTTAGTCTGGCGCATGACACTCCGTTGGCTGGTCATTTAGGGATCAATAAAACGTATCACAAGAGCTTAACCCACTTTTATTGGCCAAAAATCAGTAGCGATGTTGGTAAATACTGTAGATCTTCTCATACCTGTCAAATGGTAGGAAAACCAAATCAGAAAATTCCCAAGGCTCATCTACAACCTATTCCTGCCTTTAACGAACCATTTAGTAGTATTATGGTAGATTGTGTTGGTCCCTTACCTAAGACCAAGTCAGGTAACCAATACCTGCTGACCATTGTATGTGCGTCAATAAGCTTTCAAGAGGCAATTTTCTTGAGGAATGTAAAATCTAAAATAATAGTAAAAGTTTTGATAAAGTCTTTTACTCAGTTTGGCCTTTCCAACTCTGTCCAATCGGGTCATGGGTCAAATTTTATGTCTGGAACTTTCCAGCCCATTATACTTGAATTTGACATTCAGAAATTCAAGTCAGAAGTGAAGTTATGGTTTGACAGAACTAAAATGGAGAGAACCTTTGAGTTTTGTAATAGTGGAGTTCTGTCTCTCTTGCTCATTCTTCAAACTTTTCTTCAAATTATATATTACGGCCCTTACAAAGTTTGAAAGATAATGAATGAGTTAATTTATAATATTAGTGCTCCTGGGATCTACATAAATTATAGGAGTACCATTATATTGAAAGAGATAGCCAGGTTAAACATGCAATTAATTTAGTTGTACCTGTCCAACTCAGTGAAGATTTAAGTCAAGGAATATCATCAGATTCTACTGACATTGGAATGACAAATCTTCGGAATTCAGAAATTATGAAAGATCTGGACCAGAAACGTTCCTATTTGCGAGAGCAATAAAGAAATGAACTTAAACAGTAATTATTTGAATATGAGCACTTATTTCCAGATGTTCCTACAAGGACAAACTACATTTTCCATGACGTTGAAATTGTAAATTCCAAACCTATCAAACATCACCCGTACAGGACGAACCCTCTAAAACAGGAATACTTGAAAAAGGAAATTCAATGTTTGCTGGATAATGATGTTATAGAGCCCAGTAAAAGTGAATGGAGTTCACCGTGCATACTTGTTTCAAAACCAGATAAAACTTTCCGTATGTGTACTGATTATTGGAGGGTGAATAGTGTGACAAAATTAGAGTCATTTCCATTACCAAGAATCGATGACTGTATTGATAAGAAGTATGTCACCAAATTTGATCTTCTGAAAGGATTTTGGCAGATTCCACTAACGGAAAGAGCAAAGGAAATTTCGGCATTCGTGACTCAAGATGGACTTTACCAATATAAAGTAATGCCGTTTGGAATGAAAGGGTCGCCAAGTACATTTTAACACCTCATGAATTGATTACCTCTGGTCTAGACAATTGTGATGCTTACATCGATGATGTCATCATCTACAACGACACCTGGAAAGAACATTTAGCAACAATTCGGAAATTCTTTGACAGACTCACAGATGCATGTTTGGCAATTAATTTATCTAAAAGTGAATTCTGCCGTGCTAGTGTTACATTTCCGGGACACATCGTGGGACATGGACAAAATAAACCTATAGATAATAAGGTCAAGGCTATCTCTGAATTTCCCGTGCCTGTAAATAAAAAGCAACTGATGCGATGTTTTGGGTATGGCCAAATACTATTGACAATTTAGTTTCAATTTTTCTATAATTGCTGAACCCCTGACTCATTTATTGAGTAAGAAAAACAAGTTCATTTGGACTGAGAAATGTCAGGAGGCTTTTGACACGTTGAAAGCCATACTTAAAAGTGCGCCGGTTCTTACAGCTCCAAATTTCAGCCAATCATTTAATTTGTCTGTTGATGCAGGTGATGTTGGGGTTGGAGCAGTTTTGATTCAAGAAGACGAAAGTAAAATTGATCATCCAGTGAGCTATTTTTCCAAGAAACTAAATAAGCACCAAAGAAATTATTCAAAAATCGAGAAGGAATGTTTGGCCTTGATATTGGCATTACAACATTTTGAAGTTTACTTTGGTTCAGCTCCTTCCTCGATTGTTGTATTTAGTGACCACGACCCCCTTACTTTCATCGGCAAGATGAAAAATTAAAATCAAAGACTACTAAGGTGAAGTTTGTTGTTACAGGAGTATAATCCTGACATCAGGCACATCAAGGGAAAAGATACCTTGATAGCAGATGCACTTTCCCGTGTATAAAAATGTATTATTTCATATACACAGTTTGTAATTCATAAGAGTACTTCTTATGTTTTTCTTACTCGTGTATAATTAATCTATGGTAAAAGAAAACTTTATCATATAAATCTGTCTTTTTTATGGGGGAATGTGTTACGTATATCTGATTTAATTCATATTTATTTTAATTTAATTGTTTGTCAGTTTTATTTTTTAGTTCTGTTATATGCTATTAAAATGCAAATTTATTCACAGGAGATGATATTTTTCCAGAAAATTGGTGACCTAAATCATCTTTTTTTGGTAAACACCAGGTGTTGATCTAAATCCTAACCTTGTTTCAGAATTTGTACCAACCTTCGTAAACAAGTTCTATTTTATTTTAAAATGATTGGTTTTCGTCAGGGTAATTTTTGGTGTACGTGACATAAACACGATCACGTGACCCCCCTTTCGATTTCTCAGTTCCGGTTTTTCCATTACATTTATCTGATTTAACTCATATTTATTTTAATTTAATTATTTGTCAGTTTTAATTTTTTATTCTTTTATATGATATTATAATGTAAATTTATTCAATGGACCCCCCACTTACGATTTCACAATTCCGGTTTTTCCATTACTGCGCATTTGTTAGTTTTAATATAGATGCGTAGAGAGAGATTTCGCAGTTTTGGGCTTTTTACACTGAATTAACGTTATTTTGTTGTAGCCAGATTTTGAGTTATAATTTTCTTCAGATCAGATGGATTTCAAAAGGATTAATTCTTTTTTCTCTGGAAATATTTTAAGGAGTGCTCACACATAAATTTTGGAAAGACATTGCTTACAAATTTAATTTGAATTTCCAACATCGAAGTTTCATTAATTATATTCCTACAATGAACTGTAGATAAGCACAGTATTGACTACAGCATACGTCATCGTTATCCATCTTAAATTTTCCATCAGGATTCGAACTTGAAATTATTAGAACATTTATTAATATGATTTTTGCAATTTAATTCATGGATTATTCTTGAATTATTTTTGGTTGGATATGATTCTTGAAACCGTAATTTCTTCTCCTTTTTCATTTTTATAGAATTTTTTCCAGGGAAATAAACTATTTGTTAAATTTTATAAAGTCTTGTTCTATTCACTCTTTCTGTGTTGCTGTTTTTTAGAACGAAAACACGTAACAGTGAAATCTTTATTCGTTTACAAGTCTGACAGAGTATCATGTTAGTACTGATTTTAAAAATCCTTAGTTCTAGTTATTACAATTTTCGATATTCGCTTAATACCTTGTTAGTTTCATAACTTGAATCTTTCTTCAATATTTTGATTGAAGATTGAAAAGTGTTATAGTCTTCCATATATGATTAATTTTATATGGCAATTCAAAAGCAACAATTTCGCTGCTCGAGTGTCAGGAAATATTGTTGAGTATTAGGCACATACACTTGTCCGGTCTCTGATTCTTCATTTTCAGAGGTCACATACAACGGCACATGTGATTCTGTTTCTCTGTGTAAACAAATCACGTGCGTCTAAATATCTTTACTTTTTAATGAATCTGTTTATTGTTTTTTATTTTTCTTGTTTAGAGATTTTGTCATCTGCAATCTCCTTATAATTAAAACTACCTCTCTACCACCCTTAACCGCTCCTGACCTAGTGGTTAGAGCATCCGCCTCGGATGCGGGAGGTCGTGGGTTCGATCCCTGGCCGAATCATACCAACGACTTACAAAAATGGTACTTACAGCTAGCTGCTCAGCATTACTATGTTAGTGTTAGGACTAGTTGGCTTGGTGTCATAATTTTGTGACTGGGTGGGACATCATGCTACATGTCTGCGGTATGATGCCCCTGTGCTAGACATCACTATAAACTGTCACACTGCAGACATCGTAGCGATATGACTGAAAAAAAGTTAAGGCTACGTTAAAAATCTAAAACACACACACACACACACTCTACCACCCTTACTGTCCCAATAGCCGTGAAGTTTAAAGAGATCACGGGGTAGGTGTCACGGAATGGTGTAAAGGTTGTTAATTAAATACATGTACTCGGGTTTCGTTTCTTTTCGCTGTACAACGATGCCCGAGGGTGATTATATCAGGGTCTATTGTATTTCGAAATCGTGAGTACGATTCGTCCTGTGCCACACGTGCAAGGTGCCTTTGATAAAGAATAACGAAAATTCTAAAGGTATAAATACGTTACTACATGTAAAGGACCTTTACAATACTAATGGTTTTGTCAGCAAGTGGCCTGCTTAAAGGATTCGCACAACTCCAGCTGTAGGGGTAGGTAATTTTTGGGTTTTAAGTGATAACTAGTGTAGTACCATATTTACCTTTGCATGTTTGTTATAGTTTTCTTTACATACCATAATGCGTGCATTTTTTATTCTTGTTGCGACGTAGTGCAGGATTTGTATTGGGAATGTAAAGTTACATTTTTTTAAAAAAAATTGTTTACTATTGTCTTATCGAGCAGGGTTAGGTTTACTATTGAACCTGTTTTGTAATTGCCATAATAATATAATCTTTATAACTTAACATGTATAACGTCCTTACGTTATGTCTGTATCAAAATTAGTACACTCTATCGGGTATATTTTCAGCTGTGTTTTTGATGGTAGGAATATCCGGGGTGTCCGGTGTTAGAGTGTAGAAACGTCCGTGTGTCCGGAGCGTTTAAGGTGCCGGAGCGTCTAATGTCTAGCGTCCGGAGTGTCCAGAGGGACTAAGGTGACCCAGCTGTAGAGCCGTCAAAGGACCAGGGGGTCCGGAGGGTCTAATATTTCAAGTGTCCGGAGGGTCTAATGTTTCAAGTGATCATAGTATTCCGAGGGTCCGGAGTCTATATTGGTTGTGAAATTGATTCGGAGGAGCTGTGGAGCGGATATGGTGCACGGGTGACGGAGTGCATCTCCACACATGTATTTTTAGCTGTATGCTAATTTTGGGTTAGTAAGACCCAGTGTATTATTCAGGACTGGAAGGATAGATTGTATATCCGTTCTTGTTTAGTGACATAATTTCGCTACCTGAGCGAATACATTTTTTTTACTATGTGTAAACGCTTACATTGTTTACTATTTGAGTGAACTATATTCATCTTTCCATTATTGAATCATTTGTGAAATCATTTATCCTGTGTTTTAGGGTTACTGACCTAAAGTTATTTGTATATTTTTTCCATCTTTGAAACTGTGCGTTTTTTATGTTAAATAGATCCAATATTTGGATTATAAATACGCACACATCTTCATAATCCACTATTCATATAAATCGCCACATTAAATCATATATATGTGTCGTCATTACGTGTTCTGTTGTTAATCCGAAATATCCCACCCGGTTATCTTGTTATAGTAGGAAAATACACGCGCTATTCACAGAAGAACACATATATTATCACACAGATCGTTTTCTTCTGCACAGGAACGACAATGAATCTCAATACTGACTAACAAACAGATGTTTGATTCGCACCAAGTGCATGGGCGACGAGTTAATTCTCACAAAGTGGGATACCATATTGGCCGTACGGGAGGGAATTCGAGCCACTCATTAGTGTATGACGTAGCAATCAAGCCCCCAAAGACTGTTATGTTACGAATGGGACTCAAACCAATACTCACTCGTTACTGTACTGTATCTTATTGCAGTATCAGACGACAGACGTGAATAAATACGCACTCATGAAGTCAGTCCAGCTCCGCGATTACAAGCTCGTCGGGGTACCTGTTTGGTGGACGAGTGAGCTCCACACACACATCCTTGGTGGTCCGAGTAAGGAAAGGGGTGGGGTGGAAGGAACTCTGCGGGTTGATGTGTTGTATAGACTGAGGTAATATGGCTGTGAAACAACATAATGTGTTGTTGGGAAATATGTTCATAGAACTATTAATAGAAACTATTAAATAAAATTATTTACTCATTTATCGATGGTTTCTTCTCTAAGAACTCACTAAATGCCACTAGCGAGGAAACGTGTTTATCTCAAAACATAAAAACATTTTCTTCTACCTTCCGCAGTCTAAGTCTTTTTATAACGGGTAGATACCTTTTGTTCGCAACTATGTCCCGAAGAAAAAATGAAATGATTCAGTTTTGTGTGTCACTTGAATCTGTAAAAATTCTTTAAATGCGTTATCGCAACACAAGAGTTAACGAATTCTCTCTTCTTTATCAACAATCATAATAATCTTTACCCACCTTTTTTCATGGATGAGCTTAAAGTATTGACTTCGGTCCATCAAATATTTGGTCTTTGGTTGTAGCAGACGTTGAGACAATAGCGCATGAATTTAGCAAACTATCATCTTTCTTCTTTCTGTTCTACGTGTTCCAAGGTAATGCCTTCAAGTGATAGGTACCGTTGTTTAATCTGGTCTTTTTTCTTCTGGAGTGTGACGGCAGGAATGATATCCGTCGGTTCGCTTGATTGAATTTCAGAAACTCGTAACATATCTGAAAAAGTCCCTTTACTCGTGTCGTCGTCGAATTAATAGTGTTCCGCTGTAGGAAAATGTAAAATTTCGTACTGTTTTATCAGTTGGTATTCACGATTAAAACAACACTGGATGGTTCAAGTTTGTGGTTGAAAGGAATTTACATTCGATGTAACCTTCGTACTAGCGAATGTGTTAGATGTTGATGTGGTTTGTCACAACATCAGGGTGACTGGTGTGTAAACTCGAGCATATTTACACACCAAGGATACAACGAACAAATATATGTATTAGATTTGCTATCTTTGAGATTCCTCGGCTTCGAATAGCAATCGTGCATGTGTTCGTCCTCCACATAAACTGCCACGTGGCTTCAACAGTTCAATACTAAGTAATATTCGAAGATGTTTAGAAATTCTGCATCGATTTTGAAAAGATGTCATGTGCCCCCATTTATATCATATAGTGTATTTGATCGGTGGGTTTTCTAAATCACAACCATCCACGGAATAATATCCAGTCTTCTTTACTCCATAGTGTCTAGCGTGTTGTATCCATGTCCTGAGTTTAGCGCAAATAATGTAACCAATACAAAGCTTTTCGATGAATATGGCAGAAAGATTTCTTAGATTATGGTGGCATGATTGTTAGTTTGTCCTCCGACATAAACTTCTTTCAGTAGACTAATTCACATGTTTTGGTAATGCTAAAAGCTTTCTTGAAGGGATCGATACCTTCGTGATCCAGAAATAGTTGTCGAAATTTTCCATAACACCGTCGTAAAACATCCACGTCAGAGTGACAATATTTCAACATTATTTCTTGAAAGTGGAAAGGGTATAAAGAGTAGAGTTGGTACCAAGCGTAGAAAAGATTCTCGTTGTACTGTGTGCACACTGTCCTGGTCGCAGTAGGAAATTTCAGGCAAATGTGGAATTATTACTTGGTGATTAGTTTCAGTATTGAAAAAGTATGGAAAGTAGCCTGCTGCCATTTCACTGTAATTCTAACTGTTTTTAGCATTCAACTGAAAGACATAGCTAAATAACTCATGGAGACGTTAAAATGTACGTTTCCCAATCTCACCTCATTTATTTGGCTTTGTTTCCAGTGACTTCTGGATATTCCGATCCTAGTTATGAAAAATGTTTCAAAATTTCCAGTTATATCCCAAGAAATTGTGAGCAATGACTGTAACGTATTGACGACGGTTTTCTTAACGATACTCCCCTTTGTTCCAGACGTCGTCTGTTTGAATACATCCCAGTCAGAAAAAACCAGAAGGAGTACGGAGGCCACGAAATATCTTTCAAGTAAACATATAATCACGATGGTCTCATTCCTTGTTCTGGTAATTCGATAATTCTTCGGATTCGTAGGCATATTTTTGAATATTACATTTATGATCCAGCTTTACGAGTTTGATACAAATGTGACATTGTTTCTTTTATAGGCAAACATGTGACATTTAGTTTTTATTATGTCCTCAACTTAAACACACACGCACATTGTCAGTGATTTGCACAAACGTTTATCTCATTGAAATTGTACCATGCGATATCGACTGTAATAAACTATACTCACAAATGTTCCTATGCTGATACAGAATCGAATCTTTTCTTGTCAAGGTCTGGACGCTAAATAGCCACGATATCTCTCACCACATTGAGAAAGTCTGTATGGTCAGTAAGACTGCGTGTTGGCCGGTACCAAAGTGTTTCTTATACCAATGGACAGTTTTAACATTAACCCTTAGTAAAGGCATATAAGCGATTTTGTCTTGTCGGTTTTATATACGTCAAAGCATTCGATCCATCATGACATTTCTTCATAATAGCGACATGCAACGTGCAAGAAGTGGATGAATAATTCTCGAAAGTGAAATGGTTAAAACATGTGGACAGATTCATGAAAGATAAACGTAGTGACGTAGATCAGTAAAAAAAAATGCACGTGACACAAGTATGGTAGACACGATTGTTTATTATGATAATGATCTGTATGGTAAAAGTTTGAATCAGGTCTATATTATTGATTGCTACTATACTATAGAAACGAGGTTATTGAGTTTGCTATATAGTGTGGAAAAAGAAAATATAGTAAAGTAGATATATGCAACTGTACTACAGAAAATTTTTCTCAATAATACAGGTTATTGAGAAAATTTATTATATACATGTATATTGATATTCATAATAGCTCTTGTGTTATTCAGAACTCCACTAACGATTTAAATGAATATCTAATAAGTCAATATGCTGATAATTCTGATTAGCTGACGATGACACTTCCCTCAACACTGCTTGAATTATTCTGGATAGCTTCTCTTACTGCACTAGATTGGGGTGACCTTCGACAGAAGAGTTGATTTTGTAGAATACCTTTTGCCCTGCAAACAAAACACTTTACATTTCAGGAACCAAAGGTTAATGGACACGATCATGGTAAGTCTAATATGAGAAAAATTATTTCTACACAGTAAGTTTAGTCCAAGAATTATTTTTAATAGAATTACAGTGTGGTTCAGGCAAGTAAAAACAAATAGAAAGGATATGAAACCGATAGTGAGTAATGTTTATGTCTTTATCTCGCGTGATACGCTTAAAATGCGGAAGCTGATGAAGCTGATGACATGTTTGTTTCATCTCGAGTAAAATGATGTTCCATTGGAAGCACATGTCCTTCGGTAGCGATAACGCTACAAATAAAAATTAAAAATTACTACAACAGACTAAACATTTTAAAGCTAAAGGTGATTTTCTTTTTGTCGAGTAAGAAACTTATACTTCAAAGTCCAAAAGACAAACAATACTGAGAACAGTATCGCGTACGTGACATCATTATTTGCCATATTTTCAAACATAATGCTCTTACGTCCCCAAAGTATTGCATGTAATTGTAATGAGTTATATATATATATATATGTGTGTGTGTGTGTGTGTGTGTGTGTGTTTCTTTCTTTTTGTTATTTAGGTCATGTTTCTAAGAAGTAATCAAAGATGTGCACTTGAAATTAAATCGCAGACCGTACCTTACTTATGAGTCAGTGGGTTTTTCTGAAGGAAATTCTATTGACTAAGGTCGAGTGAAATTAATGTGTGTGTATGTGTGTGTGTGTGTGTGTGTGATTTGGTAAACATTTGCTCATTCTTCTTTCATAATCAGTCTATGGAATCACTTATAGTTGTGATCAGCTATAATGAGGGAGGAATCATTTATTTAAAACTTATTAATTGGTATAACAAACTGACCATTAACGTTTTAAACTAAAAAATCTACTGCAGGATTACTGAGGACACATTCAAAGACACTCTTAATTATATAATTGTGGTACATCAGGACATTCAAGACCATTCTTACATCAGAACATTGACGTTTATTATAATTCATTCTGAACAGTATACTTTTGGAATTGTGATATAATATTTAGGATTATTTTGGATTTGATTCATACTATTATTAGTGCCATTTTGAATTTTCAGTTTTGCATTCAAGGGAAAGAAATTATTTGTTGCATTCTACTCGGTTGCACTTCTTTTCTCCGATTTATGAAGGCTTAACATTTATTTAATGTCCATGTAGACGTAAACCAAATTAAGTGCATATTCTTTTCCACTTAGCTACGTTTGATTGAGAACGTCAAATAAGTGTGTGTGGTAAACTTAGGCGACATTTTTGTGTCTAATGTCAAGTGGTCAATCATATTGTCTTCTGTACTTTCTGTCAAAAACTTTTGCTTAGCATACAATCCCCGAATAGGTCCTATCCGAAGAAGCATAATTCGCAGAAAGTACATATTTCTTGCTCTGATAACACGTCAGTAGTAGTCAATAAGGAGGTTTCTGGCTCAAGAACCACAAAACGGTCCAAACAAATACAAAGTACTACTTTTTGGCCACCCACCTGAGGCCAGTGTCTCAGGATATACCTAACGTTTAACAAACGTAACGTTCTCGGCAACGTTGAAAAGAACGTTAAATACAATTATGGCGTTAAAGTCGAAATGTATTTGTTTGGACCTTTTTTGGGGTACTCGATCCAGAAACCTTCATTAATACCTACTACTGATTATTTTTTGTTGGATTGTTTATAAGTTTAGACAAAATATATATTGTTGTCAAACATATTTTTGATTTCATTATCTTTATCATTAGACAAAATTAACGTAAATTACGTTACACACATTCCACTTGGTAAGTCTTTTCATAATGTGTTTCATATTTACAAATTTGCATTGATAAAATATCTGGCAACATACCGTAAATAATACCGAATTCACGTAAGAAGTCGTCCACACCATACTTGACACCGTGCAAATATCATCATTTTTTAATCAAGTAATTTTTTTGTACGCTACACTTGCTGTTTTGCAAGCTTTTTTTCTTTCATCTCAAATCGCTGCTCAATGTGTTTTAGAGCGGCTGAAATAGAAACACCAATTACTGATATAATTAATAAACACGGATTTAATAATGCTTTACTAGAAACTATATCAGTGCCAGTCATTATCAAAGGTAAGTTAGAAACTATTCTGAATATTATTACATAATACCTATAACATTTTTTTACACGCCAAAATTTTTATGATAAAATTTATATTATTATATGCTCAATTTTTTCTCCGTTAACTTTACATTGTCAGAATCATTCAGTATTTTACGATATTGCACACCTTCATATTACACCCACGAGCAGGACACGTGTGCCCAATAGTGTATTATGAACTACTTTGTAAACAAATCATGTTCTCTCGTGTAGCAGACGCTTTACGTTTTGGTTGATTAAATTTGTTTCTAAATGAACTAAAACAGATATTTCATGGTCTGCCACATACTAGCTGCTTTGCTACATTCCGCGTTAACTTTTTTGATACAATGTTTCGGATTTTGTCAATAGACGCCAGATATCATAAAATTGATTGGTACCTTCAAATAACATAAATGTTATAACGGCATAAACTGTCTCCTTTAGCTGGTAATAAAAGAGGCAAAAATATAATTATAATTTTACATTCTGAATTTCCTCAAAATGTACTTTCTTAGTTCTGCAAATCCGAATTACACGAGACATGTCATGAGTTCTCAAGTTTGATTACACATTTCGAAACTGTACTGTAATTTCGACTATATTCCAAGTGTAATTACATCCTCCTTACTAAACTCAAAATGAAATAAACATTAAATTCAATAGCGTCTTTTCGATAATTGCAATTAAAACACTTCATATTTTCGCCACATTGTGATTTCAAATAGTCAACGACAGAACAAACATACTTACAGACGTAAACACGCTTCTCCCGCGCTGCTTCAATCCGATGTATTTCATGCACAATTTGCACAGTTAAATCCAGCCCATAATCACGAAATTTCGTAGAATCGACAAAAATACCCAAATCTATTCATTCCAGATCAAATGGGAAAGTTGTTGCAATGCGCATTTATACACAATATGACTCTAAATTTCAATTTTAAGTAGACAAAAGCGCCATTTTCTTTCGAAACTTATATCTAGCGCGCGACAAGTTCAAATTTATATGGGCGGAGTTATGTGCGCATTAATAATGTTGTTGTGTAATGATGAATCTTGTGTATTTAGTTTCGAATACGACGTACATTCATTTACGTTGTTTCTTGTAGTGTATTTTGTTTATATAATTATGCCTTAGGTTGAATAACAAAATGAGAATATAATTAAAAGATTACTGCATTTGTATGGGAAAATATGAACTCGTTTTGTCGGATGGATATACTGCACTCTCAATGTCGTGCAGTATTCCATCCAAAAAACTCGTTCATATCTTCCCAGAAAAATACAGTAACCTATAATTACTGCATTAGCGCATCAAGCTCGGAATGTGGAATATTCTCCAACACAAGATTGAAATCAATTATTTGTTGGGTTTGTTGTTGACTTTTTCATAATTATTTTTTACTTTACAGGATTTTTTACACAATAGAAAAAGTTGTAGTGCCAACAATTGTGTCAAGAAATTGACGAAATTTATCATTAGCAGGATCTGTAAGAAAATGTCTATACTTGTCATAGACAACTGAAGCTGTATCTTTAGATCGATCATCTGTCAGTACCACATTTTTTATTAACCAATTATACAAATTAAATTTGGTTAATATCACCCTTCCAAAACGTGAATAAATGTGTTTCATTTACTACGCTGTTATAATTACTTTCAGTTTCATAAATATACCCAAGTACTAATTCTATATATTGTGTACTAAAATTGTTAAGAACAAGGTGTTTTCTGATAATTGCACATGCGGTCGAAAAATCAACTATCAATGGCCAAATTCCATTATTACAGCAGGTACGGCGGTTGGACTAAATATTGCCGACAAAAGAAAACCTGCTTTAACGCCGCACGAAATATCATAAGTAATTTCAACCATTGCTCGGACAACAGATACCAAACAGACGAAGATAGCCACAACAAAGAAATTGCTATCACCGCGTGGAGAAGATGTAATACGAAAATTATTGAAGAAAACAAGACCTGATAATACGGCTTTCTAACGTACAAGGCACGTCGAAGTTTTGTGATGCCATTACAAAAAAAAAAATGTCAGTTAAAAATTATTTTGATCTTTCCGAAGAATTTGATACCAAGGACGTCGCAACTGAATTCGAATATGTCGATATCTCGACTAAAACTCTAACAAAAAAAATAAAGCTTGTGTCCGCAGATTTAATACACGAGATCAATATGTATGCCGCATAAGATCGCACTTGAAGTACTTAGTCAAATATAAGATGCAGATGGTGGTGATGTTGCAGCTGGTACAGAAATTGCACTTGTCAATAACAGTTTAGAAGCGCTCGATATCAGTTGGCCAATCAGACAGTATACGATATTTCAATGCACTTGCCTATTGCAAGTACAATTCTTAACATTGTCTCGCTCAGCGATTATTATTCACGATCGATTGCAACAGATGTGATTAAAAGATACTGCATTAGGTATAGTGTTTCAAGCGAATTTCGTACTGGTGATGGTGTTCCAGCTAATAATAATCTTATTGGTGCTTTAGCAGCTACTGATGCTGAGGGAATTGGTGCGGCAATAAATAGTGGTCACAAATATACAATAAAATTATAACGAAGGTTATGGCAAACGAAAAACATTTACAGCAGAATCTAATCAAATAACAATGATGATGCCACCCAATACAATCTTTGCATTTTGCTGCGATTACAACAAATGAATTCGTGGATTAAGACATATGCTAATTCTTGATCGAGTAGAACGAAATGATTGTTTGATTCGAGATGGTATAGCTGACGCACAGTTTATATTTTCCAGACTAGAGCTTTGGATGCCACGAATTGTGCCGTCAGTCACTAAATCAATCGAGGTAGAATCAATGCTCACGTCATAAACAAAAAGATATATTGTCAGCAAAGTGAATATAACAAACCGCAATTCAAAATACAACCGATTACACATGGCGATAACCACTGCGCCTAGCGAACAATTGCCAAGACATTTATTTGTTGTGTTTCAGCAACAAGCACGGCGTGGTAGTCAACTGCAAAACAATGCCGTAATTGACCACGCTAATGTTAGGCGAATATTCGCCAGAATAAATTCAACACAATATCCCGACCGAGCAATCGAATGGAACTTTGTCAATAACGCTAACAGAAACGTTTCATGAGCTAACATGTACCTGATGGAAGCCATGCAAAAGTATCTGGACGCTGATAGCGGCTCTCAAATATCAATCGAGTATTTTCGAACGTTGTATCCAATCTTTAACTTGACATATCGAAGCATTCCAACTAGCTATTGGATCAAAAGCAGATATCGTTGTAATTTGTTGCTGTGTATAATGTTCATGCTCGTGTTGTCAGTGACAAATTTGTCATAATTGACGCAACAAAAGCTAGAATGATTTCGCAAGTGTGAGGTGTTTTGCACTTCGGGTTTTCAGTTTTATATCACAACAGATATAAAACAACAATGATAATGACAAAATATACTACAAAATAAATTTATCTGCCACAGCGACAAATTAAGATATTATCAACTGCACTTACCAAACGCCGTGCAGTTTCTCTTAAGATATCGCCGACATCAACAATTTGTCTCGCAATGACAATAACACTAACGCAACAACAAATTCGCAAGGTAGACAAAGGAAAACAATTTGTTCTTAATTTATCAGCGACGCAAGTAACAGCGATCGCACGCGATTGGGCTAAACATGGCGGGCACTTGCAAGTATTGTCAGGACGATATTACCAAAGCTGCTGTCGGTGCTAGGAACATTAGGAATCTCAGCTGCATCAGGAGCAATATCAGGAGCAATTAAAAAGGCGATGGCCTGTGAAGGTATCAAACAAATTGTGTGCAATTTTGTGTGGCACGTGAAATTAAAACGCCAACTCGAAAAAGACAACCAAATCGTGGTCAACTAAACCAAAGACAACTAAAACAATTGACGACGCGGTCGCGAAATATGCAGCTGGGTAGTTTTAAAGGTCATGTTCTAGCAGGAGTAGCAGGCAGTCTACTTCCAAGTCTACTGGGGAGTGGTGGTCGCGGTCTATTTCTACAGAGAAGAGGCATACGATCAACGCCAAAGGTGTCGCGTTAAGAAGCTTCGATATACTTGACAGATTAAAATCTGTGAAAACTGTTCACGGAGTATATTCTAAGGATGAACTTGATACCGCATCAGGAGGTGGATCGTGTGTTGTTAATATGCCAACTTTTAATGACGGATCCGGCACTCATTGGGTACCAGTTTACAACGATAATTATTTTGATTCGTTTGGATATCTTCCAAGTGATGTCATTAAAAACAATATATCAGTAAAAAAATATTTAAAAAAAACTATTCCGGCCGGAACCTCTGCTTGTGGATATTATTGTGATGGTTGTGTGGCAAATGGAAAAACAAAAACAAGCAGATTTTCTCAAATTTATTCAACAGTTTGACAAATCACTGAGTGCAGAGAATGATGCGCGTGCGATTTACGTCTGGCATTGACTTTTTGGTGACAAATGCAAATAGCAATTACAACGTACTGTCTCAAATGTAAAGTTAAAACTTCCAATACGGAGAAACGAATAGAAACAAACGGAAAATGATAGAATGATGTTAAAAAGTATTTGTGCAAAAAGAAAAGTATGTTCCTACTAGCATAGTTGCCAGCGTCAAAGACGGTACGCTGCCAACGCAGTTGTTAGTGGATCTGGTGTTGATATATTTCCCTGACAACGTCAGATGACGATAACGTTATTCTGGTAAATGATTAAAATAGTTTTACAGAAAACATTTTTAAAAAATAGTTATTAAGAAAATAATAAAATACTATAAAATCCTCCGATTTTCTCATTTTTTGCTGATTTTAAGTCAATGTTTCATTTTTTGTGCAAAAAGGCTATAAAAAATTGTGTTTCAGTCATATTTCTTATTTATCATGAGCGAAACCTCGAGCAGTGTTCCATTTGACTTTGATGATTTTTCGATAAAAACACAAAACATTGTTCAAAAACAAAAAAAAACAGTACTACAAAATGTGTCAAAAATCAGCACAAATAAAAATTCAGTCTAACATTTTAAGAAATTTAACAAAATCACCAAAATCAACTAGAGAAGCGTTTGAGGTTCTACCCTTAAAAAAAGAAATCAGACAAATTTCTGTAATCTTTTCATTTTTTAAAAATTCTTTTGGGAAATTCATCACGATAATCGTTATAGAATTTTAAATCCGGATTTATAATTGCATCTATTTCCAGTACATCCTCAGCAATAACGGGAACCATTTCATTGTGAACGTTTACAACAAATAGTACTTTTTATTAGGTGGCGGCAAATAATATTCGCAAGACGACCTGATGGCTAATCGTTTATTTTTTTTGTGAAAATAGTTGTCCATATTTTTTTGCTGTGGCACAAAATTTATGCCGGACGTGCTCTGCATATCTGTGACAAAGAATAATGAAGTGCAGCTGTAATTGTGATAAAGACCTATGTATCGAACAAGATAAAAAAATTATATTGTGTCAACGATTCCGTAACAGGAAAATAGTTGGAAGCGGGATGACAGTCACAAATTAATATGCAAATTACCCAAACCCAGTGGTGGATGGACATTACCCAGATATAAATACACTGGACCGTATAATCCGCTAGATAAACAGTTGGATGAAAATGACAACCCACTACCAGGACAAGAGCATTATAATCAAGTTGATGCAGTAGCAATGCGTCACGATATCTGTTATAGGGACAACGAACAAGATAATCACGGTTGTGATAAAATAATGTTAAACGAGCTTAATCAAATGAAACCAACTGGAATGCGAGAACTCATTGATAGAAAGCTAGTGCAAGGATTAATTGGAACAAAGTTTACACTCTGTCTCAGAAAGCCCCGTGTCGGTGGCGAATTGTATGATGATATGCAATCGCTTGTAACTGAACTTCACCGACCTACTACAAAATATTTCCGCGACATAAGGTTGTTGAGAACGCCGTTGATGATATCTGGGCAATAGATACAAAGATATGTCTAGTTTGTCAAAATACAACGACGACAATAAATAATTGTTTAACGTGATTGATGTTTTTAGCAAATACACGTTTACTGTACCTGTCGCTGATAAAACAGGAACTTCAATAACAGATGCGCTAAAACAAATTATTGTTAGAACAGAACGACGACAAAAATTAAATATGGACTGATCATGGCTTGGAGATTTTAAGTAAAATATTTGAGCAGTTTCTAGCGCAAAATAATATTAAAAAATATGTCAACGGAAATGAAGTAAAGAATGTTATTGTTGAAAGATTTAACCGCAAACTAAACGTTAATATAACCATTTTACAACGAAAAATACAAACAAATACATTAACGATCTTCCGCAGATTATATCCGATTACAACAGTACGAAACAAATCAATTTCATCTGGTGAAAGTAAAACTCAAAGACTGATGCAATTACAAATCCGTTAATGGCAAATGAAAATATGTACCGGAGACATAAATTTAAGATCGGCGACAAAGTTAGAATATCACTAACAAAACAATATTTGAGAAAAGATATACCGAAAACTGGAGAGAAGAAATAATTGGAGTCGATAATATTCCAAGTATTCATGATCGGCCGTGTCAATGGTCAGAATAATAGATTTTCTGCAATAGTAAAATCAATTATTATATGCTTATTTTTTTCCCGTTAACTTTACATTGTCAGAATCGTGCCATATTACCCGATATTGAACCCGCGCGACAATACACATATAGCATTCACGTGCATAAAGGAACTACTTTCTATTGTAAACAACAATGGACGCAGAAGCCAGCACTTTTGATTTGTACACAAATCGTGTACACTTGCCTAAGAGGCTCTTTACGTTGTGGTTGTTTAAATTTGTTTCTGAATGAACTTAAACAGATGTTTCGTGGACTGCCACATACCAGCTGCTTTGGCACATTCCGCGTTGATACAATGTTTCGGATTTAAGCTAGCTACAGTATATAACAGACGCAAGATAAGGTCCTTACAAATAACATACAAGTGACAGGTCATATATTCTCTTCTTTAGCTGGTGATAAGAATGGCAAAATGAAATATACTTATAGTTTTGCATCCTGAATTTCCTCAAAATGTATTTTCTTAATTCTGCAAATCCGAATTACATGAGCCATGTCATAGGTTCTCAATCGGGATTACACATTTAAAAATTGTGCTGTAATTTCGAATATAAGTGGAATTCCATCCTCCTTACTGCACTCAAAATGAAATAATAAATTCCATAGAGTCTTTTTCATAATTGCAATTGAAAGACTTCATATTTTTCCCACATTATGATTTCAAACATTCAATGACAGAAACAGAAACACATTTGCAGATGTCAACACGCTTCTCCCTAGCTTCTACAATCTGATGCATTTCATGTGGAATTGTCACATACAAATTCAGTCCATAATCACAAAATTTCCTAGAATCGAGAACAATACCAAAATCTATTCATTCCAGATCAAATGGAAAAGTTATTGGAATGCACATTCATTCACAATATGACTCCAAATTTCAATTTTAACTAGACACGCCATTTTCTTTCCAAAGTTATGTCGAGCGCGCGACAAAGTTAAAATTTATCTGAGCAGAGTTATATGCGCAGTAATAATGTTGATTTGCGTAATAATGAATATGCACTTGTGTATTTAGTTTGGCATGGGGGTATACATTCATTTACGTTGTTTCATGTAGTTTATTTTGTTTATATAATGAATCCTTAGGTAGAGCAAATATATAATGAATCCTTATGAGCAAATAATGAAAAGGTTACTGCATTTGTATGGGAAAATATGAACTAGTCTTGTCGGAAGGATATACTGCACTCCCAATGTCGTGCAGTATTCCATCCAAACACTCGTTCATGTTTTTCCATACAAATGCAGTAACCTATAAATTTTGTTATCTTCTTCTTAGCAATGTGATATTTGACATCATATCGCCCAGTTGTTGATCTTCCGTATGAATTTTGTATCAATGACAGTATTAATATCATTGCAATTGGTGATATAATTGTTGTTGTCGTCATCGCTGAAAGTCGAATCATCGTTGACAAGCAACTTCAACGTCGCCTTTGGCCTCAGTATATGTTTTAACAACAATGTCGGCAACTAAGTCGCTCGAATAAATATTTGACAATCTTTCTATCATGTTCATATTATAATAAACGTTTGTCTAGTATTTTAAAATAATATGGACTAAATCCGATATCGCGAAAAAGTGTATATATTAAACTAAATCGAACTTGAGGAATCAATTCAAAAATCTTTTCTCGACAACGACATTGATAATATTATTGTTGACAGTGTCATATCGCGAGGAAATAATGGCAGGTAACTTCTAATCGCGGTCGAAAACAAAATCTTGGAGAAATATTCTAATCATATGATAAAATATACGAGAAATGATATCATGAACTCCTGCCATTCCTGCATTAGCCGGCAGAAACTAGCATATATTTTACGAAATTAATTTTCGTATTTAAAGGCGATTTTATTATTATATTTGAAAATGCTGATCTTCATTTGCCATCTACAACAAATTGTATTGCCATAACATTAATGTCAAAATACTTACAGCAGCTGTCATTGACTTAAATTTTAGTTCCTCGTTTGTTTCAAAATTTATCGATATCACAGGTATTCCATGACGTTTAAAATTAACACCATTTTTGTTTTTTCCTTTTTACACATTTATTTGTTGGATAGCCCACTCAAAATTCTCCAACCGATTGTCAGTTTTTATGTTGTTGATGTGATTAATTACCAAACCTATTATTGATCCGTTAAAAACCTCAAATACATATCGATGTACAAGATAAGTAACTTGATCAGTGTTACTGCTATGGACCGTAGCTATCAAATACCCAGTGTTACTTAAACTTCTAACAACATTTTTCGTTTTCTGATTTCTAACAATTCCCGGGTCAGAGGCTTTGTAAAGATGAAACACAGGATAAGGATTAAAATCGTTTTTCAAAGAAAAATTTGCAATGTTGTCATCGATAACTTCTCCGTTGACTCTGTAAACTCGCATTCTGTCTGGTATGTCTCCGTAAAATAAAGTATTAAAAAAAAACTTCCGAAACATTTCTGTTCGTAAGTTTAACGAAACACAATTACTAGACAAAGACGTTTTTTATTCACAACTAAGAAATGAAAATATATCATACGACGAGTGCAAATACGCTCAGGATATTTGGAATAAATTCGGTTGTATAAATTTTGGTGATTATCATGATTTGTACTTTAAAACCGATGTTTTGTTACCAGCAGATATTTTCGAAAGTTTCCGCAAGATTAGTTATAACAATTACGGACTATATCCTTGTTGGTATTATTCCGCACCAGGATTATCGTGGGACGCTCTGTTAAAATTTAGTAATGTCAAGTTGGAATTATTAACCGACGTCGACATGTTTAACTTTATCAGCGTGGAATCCGTGGTGGAACATCAGTTATCACAAAGAAGCATGCGGTAGCAAACAAGTATATGTCGGATTACAATAAAAGTTTACCTAAACACAAATGATTTGTATGGTATGCAATGTCAGAGCCGATGCTTTATGGCGGCTTTCTCTGGAAAACGCCGGAACAATTTCTACGAGAAACGGAAAAAAGATACCAGAGAATGTTTCCTAATTTTTTAAAGTTGATCCTGACTATCCTGTTTCGCTTCACAATTTGCATAATGATTTTCCGTTTTCTTCGGAATATATGGTTATCGATTATAGTTTGTTATCGCCGGAACAACAGCTAATGGCTGGTGATAAAAAAGATTCGATGGTAAGTAAGCTCGTTCCAAATTTACTTGACAAGCGAAATTATGTTTTGCATTACAAAAATCTGAAACAAGCAGTAGATGCTGGTCTTGTGTTAAGGAAAGTTCGTCGTGTGTTAAAATTTAATCAGTCACCATGGATGAAAGGATATATTGATTACAACATTGCTCGACTAGCAATTTCAACAACTGATTTTGAAAAAAATCTTTAATCTGATGAATCACTCGGTTTTTGGTACGACGATGGAAAATATTCGAAAGCGTGTTAATATTAAAATTGTTAATTATATCAACCGCAGAAACAAATTAGTTTCTGACGATGATTATTTAAGTATGAAGATTTTTAACGAAAACCTGGTCGCGGTACAAAAAAAAAAACCAACAAATTTAAAGTTGAATAAACCGATTTACGTTGGAGCTGCTGTACTTGATTTATCCAAGTGGTTAATGTACGATTTCCACTTTATTTTTATCAAAAAGCAGTGGCCGTCAAGTAAATTATTGTTTACTGATACCGACTAGCTAATTTATTAAATTTTTACAGAAGAAATATACGATAACAGACAATTGTTTGATTTGTCAGATTATCCTCGCGATAGCGGGTTTCACGAAAACACAAAAAAGTAATTGGTAAGTTTAAACAAGAGTCTGTTCTTGCCATAATAAAATAATTTGTTGGGTACGCGGTACTCCTGGCTAATAATAAAGTTGCAAAAAAAAAAAAAAAGGAAAACGTATACCAAAAGGGTTTGTTATAAATTTTATAAATTTTACCGATTACAAGTATGCACTTGATGCAAGGTTTGTCAAAACATTAGCGATTAGAAAGAGTCATCATAAACTTGTGACTGACATTATTATTAAACGCGGATTAAGTAATTTTGATGACAAGAGGTATTGTGAAAACAGAATTGATACACTTGCACTTGATCATTATCGTACACTGAGGAAATGTGATAATACCGAATACAATATTCTCGATATTATCATTTGCGACTAGGTATGAAATTTTGTCTAAAGATCAAGTAAAAATTTAATCTAAAATTAAGAATAATAATGTTTGAAAAACTAACAGTGACACATAACAGTATCTTATGATTGACGGTATACAGTTGACAGTTGAAATTAACAATGAAATTTCCAAACTATGTTTCAGCAGCGGTTTTGACGCTGTTAACAAACTAAAACTCTCGCTTGTCAGATTTGATGACAGTGATAATTTCAAATATCTCGAACAATTGCGGAAACAATTATCAGCGAGGTTTAATAATATTTACATGATCCGATCAGTCAACAAAAAATACTAAACTTACCATTGATTTTCATCGGTCAAAAGTATTTTCTGCTGATAAAAATTATCCGCTTCAGAAAATAGCCATGAAAGATTTATTTGAGAGCCGTCGTCGAGTAAGCGGTAGAATAAAATTTTATCTTTACCATCATGAAATAAAATATTTCTAATATCTAATGTTGATATATTAACGATAGTGGTAAAGCTAAGATGGAGTTTGAAGGATTTCGAGCATAAGGTTCTTCATACGTCAGTTTTGTTTAAAGTTATAAATAATCCAAGGCAGCACAGTGGCATAGTGGTAGGAATTAATGAGGGGTTCTGGATCGAGTACCCCCAAAATGGTCCAAAACAAATACGTTTCGACTTTAACGCCAGCCTTGCTTTTAACGTTCTTTTCAACGTTGACGATAACGTTACGTTTGTAAAATGTTAGGTATATCGTGAGACACTGGTAACTGATGGGTGGCCAAAAGGTCATACTTTGCATTTGTTTGGACCTTTTTGGGTTTTTTTTGAGCCAGAAATCTCTTATTTGCTACTACTACGGTACATCAATATCAAGAGAAAAACCTTTATATATATATATATATATATATATATATATATATATATATATATATATATATATATATATATATATATAAAGCTCAATTATTGAAGCGACAACTGTAAAATTTGAAATTTTGTATTAATTGTATTCATAAACAAAAGTGTGTATACAGAGATCAGTCAGCTAAAAGAGATACAAATGTCTTTTGCGAAATAAATGAGTTGACATGCGATTGCAATACTTTTCTATAAATTAGTACTCGATGGTTCAAGATATAAATTTATGCTGAAAAGTAATTAAAAATAATTTTACATGGATAATTAACCGCATGTTAAATGTACAGGATAAGAATCGGGGAGAAATGTGCCATCTTGATAAATAAAAAATAATCTTTTTTGTCATGTTACTTACGAAGAGGATGAAAATATGGAAAATGCAAAATACGCTTGATGTTTGCTATAGTTGTTGTTGATATATATTGGTCATTCACTTGTGAACCTATCATATGATATGCATCCTAATTCAACAGACTAATTTAGAAGACGGAGATGGCGGGATTATCAAACTGTTGCAAAATTAAGCACATATTCTGATGCACTAAGCCACGTTCGATTGGGAAGGTCAGATAACCTCTTTCAGGGTTATCTATGTATCTAAATATATAAATTTGGTTGAAAAGTATCAAACCTTAGTAGTGGTTTTAGGTTCTTCTTCAGCTCAGGTAATGATATTTAACATAGGTAAAATTTTGACTCTTTAAATTTTGTGTTTTTGCTCCTTTAATACATTTTTACTCCTTTCCTACATCTTTACTCTCTTACATGTTTACTCCTTTCTATTATTTTTACTCCAATCTTACATTTTTTCTCCTTCTTTCATTTTACTCCTTTCTTACATTTTTACATATTTCTTACATACGTCATTATCGTTGATGTTATGTTAAGTATATTGAAATAATTTTATTTTGCTTTCATGTGCCATGCAAAGAAACAAATTCATTTTCTTCTCACTTCATACAGGTGCACGGAATATGAAATAGAATCAATTATAAACACCTATTGACTGCTTAATTATTTTAATTTTTGTTACACTCTATCATCAACTTAAATTTTTGGGCGGAAATTCTGGATTTAAAATGTATTTGACTCTTTAATGCACAAATGTATCTCGTAACCTGTAATTTTGTATGAACATCGCTTATGCAGAGGAAATCAGAACCAAAATCAATAATCTACATGATTATAGAATTTGTTTCGAAACTTGCTTGAAAGTTATAATCACTATGTTTGCTCGGATAATTAAAAGGAAAAGACCCATAAAATCTGACTTTTTCTTGATGGTAATTTTATATACATGTATAAAAGATATTTTGAAGTCATAGTTCCAGAACCCAGATGATTATACCCATTATACGAGAAGAGGTATTCAACGTGGTATCGACTGCTGTCAATGTGATACTGGCAGTAGCATACAGAAGATGTAATCTTACAAATATTATACTTTGTCTATTTCAGACGTGAAGATGATTACATACTTCCTGTTGGCTATTCTAATTGAGGCAACTCTTGGGTAAAATCAATTTAATTCAACTTTATAATATATTCTTTAAAAGTACATGCATACATGAATGCTTATATATATATATATATATATATATATATATATATATATATATATATATATATATATATATATAAAAGTGTGGACAGATTGGCATAAACACATTGTACATGTTCGCATTGAAGTAAACATGCAATCGTTCATTTCTCGGACCAAAACAGAAACTATATATATATATATATATATATATATATATATATATATATATATATATATATATATATATATATATATATATATATATATATATATATATATATTCAACAAACTTGGAATTGGTCAAGGATCTTAGTGATAAAGTGTAAGCAGTGTAAAGGGGTTAGATGGTATTCGTCACTCGAGGATCCAACCCCGAATTTGTCGACTATTGTATCTAGTCACCTAGATGTTGCTACGACACAATATTGTTTAAATTCTTAGAAGCATGACCCAAATACGAAAAGATTTGCCGATGTATACTTCCTTTTTGTTAGTAAAAATTTTAGTTATATGAATACGTTGCAAAGATAATTTGTGTCAGACTAATTGACTATGCAAATTTAATCATCTTCAGGGCAAACATGCATGGGCTGACCGTCGACCAGGTTACTGCGCTAGTAATGCTCGATATGGACGAAAATCATGACGGACATGTCAGCGAGGGTGAACTGGTGCTGGAGTTTGTTTATAGATGGGACAAAAACTGTAAGGCAATCGTTATACTATGTCGCAAAACTTAATACAATATTATTTCAACAGTACATTAGTTTTTCATTCTTGGTATGTTTAAAATATTCAAAGTTATTGATGAGTTTTCGCTGCTTTAACGCTTTCAATTTTGTAACGTCAGTCGTAACCAACTGACGAAACTGATTCAGGACATACCATTTTGTGTGTTTTGAAACAGATTTTTAAATGCCTTTATGTAATTAATTACTGATCATTCATGAACTATGACTATAAAGGGATGGTTGTTTTAACGTTTGCCAAACACACGGGGAAAGACCTTGAACTATGGAGCTCAACATTGACCTCCTGGTGCAGCAAACTTTGGCACAAAGCAAACTGTGTATGAATATTTATATATATGCAACAGCTTGGATGGCATATTGAAAATATATAAATTTATTTCCCAAAGTTACTGTGATAGCGATTTTCTAATCTGTACTTTCTCTGTATTTTGAAGAAGGCTTATAATCGGAAGATACATTTCTCAGAAATAGTAGATGATCATATTTGCATAATTTAGTTATCACAAGTAATCGCACGTTAAATATAAAGCAAAACAAAAGTGCAATCTCTTGAGTTGTTTTTTTCCTTGATGTTTTCTGAGAACACAAATGTTATAATTACAGTTGATCTGCAGGTGTCTGAAACAGAATTTATCAACTTCTGGTCAGAGACGTACCATGACGATCACGCAACTACCGCTGCTTTCTTCTATAATTTGGACTTCAACCACGATCGTTATCTGACCGCCGATGACTTCACCCACCATCTGCCACGTCTGGACCTAGACGGTATGTACCACTGTGTCGCTGTAACAACCAATGGCAACTCTAGATACAGGGACGGATCGAGGAATGTCATGTAGTGGTAGGAGCGGATGTAAATAAGTAGGCAATGAGTCTGTTTCTGCATTTTAAGCGTTTCCGTGGCATAATTTTAATCATCTAACTGTAGCAGGCGTCCCCTTAGCTCCAATCTCGTCCTGGGATCAGAATGTTAAGCAAACTTGTATCGTTGTTATCGCCATCTGTTGCCTCAGGATCCGACTGGTAAGTAAACTTGTGTTGTTCTGATTGGACCTTCTCTTCAGATAACAAACATCATAGGTTGTACACCACACGATGTATACCTTGATCTGTGTGATTTTACCTACTTAATTTCGGCTGTTTTGGGTCGAGTTTGCTTAATTATAAACGTTTTGGTAACGTTCAGTTTATTGAAGAAATTAGTCATAAATTATATTGAAGTTTAGAATATCGTTAGCATTGACTATATTATTATTGAATTTGTGTCTTGTCATTCAAGGTATTTGCTTCTTTTGGGCAACCTTTTAGGGACATTCTAATTGATTTCCGTCTTTTAGAGACATTCTAATTGATTTTAGCCGTTTAGGGACATTCTAATTGATTTTAGCTTCTTAGGGACATTCTAATTGATTTTAGCCTTTTAGGGACATTCTAATTGATTTTAGACTTTTAGGGACATTCTAATCTATCTTAGCCTTTTAGAGACATTTTAACTGATTTTAGCTTTTTTAGGGACATTCTAATCTATCTTAGCCTTTTACGGACATTCTAACTGATTTTAGCCTTTTAGGGACATTCTAATTGATTCTAGCCTTTTAGCGACATTCTAATTGATTTAAGCCTTTTAGGACATTCTAATTGATTTTAGACTTTGAAGATAGTGACATGCTTTTAACAAGTTAGGTTTTTCTTCAACAAAGAGCAGCTCAGAGCAGAGAAATTCGTGAATATATCTTTAACTGGAGCTCTTTTTGTGTAAGACTTTTAACTGGGGTTTGTGGCATCCACAAATTAGACAACAATGGAACACCATGTTTAATATCGAATTCAACGTACATGTTTCCTGTATGTGACGTTTTAATTTCCAGTATTGCTCTCTTGGAATATCATAGGATCTGATTCTGATATGGAACCATATTTATTTGCAGAAAGGCAGTTTGCTTCGAAATCGAAGTTTGAGCGACTATTATCGAACGATATCATTTACTAACCACATAAATCATTGTGTCCATTTTCGTTTCAAGTTGGTTGTTTACATGGATTTATCTTGGAATAATTATTTTATGGCGAAATGTAGTTGACAAGTAAGCGTCAATTCAATAATATTAAGCAAGGAACCCGAAACGGTTTTGTAAACGAGCCCTATCCATACCAATATATGTTTTATGATCAGATTGGTTATCGATCCGGAATTTTCGCTGCACATGTTTGAATCACAAACCGTTTCGCTGTTTGTGGAGTTCCATATAGCGCTTGGATCTATTTTGTCCCCAAAAGCGTCTTATTAAGACGAGTAGAAGTAAGAGAAAACATGTGTATTAAGCTAACAAATGTCAGTGTGTCTGAAAAATGTGACTGTTATGTGTCGCGTTTCTTTTGTTGTTTAGTTTTAAATTTATTCGGATTAAACAATTAGGAATCTTAACCTTTGTTATACATGGGGTTATCCATAGGAATGCATATCGATGACCTGACCTGACCTGACTAGTGCTCTTATCCTATTTAAAATATTAACAAGCGTTTTTATTGGTTAACATTGCAGCATATTATGCAGAAAAGTAGATGTTAGTTGATGACGCCAGAAGGGAACTACTTATATATTCATGCGCCCTTTTTGTGTTCTTTAAAAATACTTGAGTAAACAATTGACGAAGTGAAGTTCAGTTATTTATTTTTATATTAAATATAAGATTTGAATTTCATTTTTTACAGGATTCATAAAGTCACGAAGCTATACAAAATATTATATAAAATGCCCCGGAGGGCTAAGTGGCTTGAGCGTCCACTTCGGATGCAGGAGGTCGCGGGTTCGAATCCTGAACAAGTCATACCAAAGACTTACAAAAATGGTACTAGCAGCTGCCTTGCTTGGCGCTCAGCATTAAGAGGTTAGTGTTAGGACTGGTCGGTCTGGTGTCAGGATAATGTGACTGGGTGGGACATGATGCTCCATGTTTGCGGCATGATGCCCAAGTGCTACACATCACTCTAAACTGCCACACTGCAGACATCGTAGCGATATGACTGAAACATTGTTATAGCTACGTTGAAAATAACACACACAGAGACACACACATATAGACACACACATACACGCTTCGTTTAGCCGTTCGTGTGTTGTTTAATCGACTTTTAAGTTTCATGACTTAATGAACCTTGTAAGCTATGTAGTACATTTTTTACGCAGATTCGCGTTTTCTGCGTTACATAAATCGTGTAACAACTCCCGCTACTTTTTAAACCACGATTTTGTGAAAAGTTTTAATTGTAAAGTATCTCTCAGCATAGCTCCTTTTAACTGTAAACCAATTTCTTTATATGCACAGGTGATAGACAGGTGACGAACACAGAGTTTAGAAATTTCATGCACCGTGTGAGTATAATTAATATCTTACATTAAAGACATTACCTTGTGACTATAGTCAGTATCGTACATTTAAGAATTACCTTGTGACTATAGTCAATATCGTACATTTAAGAATTACCTTGTGACTATAGTCAGTATCGTACATTTAAGACATTACCTTGTGACTATAGTCAATATCGTACATTTAAGACATTACCTTGTGACTGTAGTCAATATCGTACATTAAAGACATTACCTTGTGACTATAGTCAGTATCGTACATTTAAGACATTACCTTGTGACTATAGTCAATATCGTACATTTAAGAATTACCTTGTGACTATAGTCAATATCGTACATTTAAGACATTACCTTGTGACTATATTCAATATCGTACATTTAAGAATTACGTTGTGACTATATTCAATATCGTACATTTAAGAATTACCTTGTGACTATATTCAATATCGTACATTTAAGACATTACCTTGTGACTATATTCAATATCGTACATTTAAGACATTACTTTGAGAGGTTAATTAGTATCGTATATTTATTTAAGACATTATCTTGTGAGTATAGTCAATATAATATATTTAAGACATTATACTCTCTATTACCATTTACTCTAGTTTATTAGGCCAACGCTTTTATCCATAAAATAAAAGTGTTCATCAGTAGTACGGGAATATCCATTACTAATCAAGAACAAAACATTTTTGTTGATACGAAAAATAAATTAATTTGCTAATAACCAATTTAACCAACAATAAACATATTTAGGTGAGCCCCTATAAATAAATAAATACATTCACAATAAAAACTGAAATTTTGCATAATATAAGAACATTTTCATCCTAAGAAATTGTATTTGTTTTACAGTAATTTCCATAATTTGCCCACATTAAAACGTCGGATTTTGGGGTGTCAGAATTAATAAACATTCCTGTTCATTTAGTTTTAAGTTCCATTGCTGGCTTGTGGAATGTCTATACGACAGATAAATAATTTGGCTGGATCTTTGGATCTCTGTCATGATATTCCCTAAGTTATTTTTAGCTCTGGTCAAGACGTTAAACATATCAAAGTGTAATTGGTAATTGAACGTTCGTACGTCTTACACTTTGCACATATATTCCTGAACTAGATTAAGGTGGGAACCGCCAGATAGATTTACCATGTTTTATCTCAAAAATGAGGGTCAAGGTCATCTGAATGATTGAGATCCCCTCGTATATTGATTCATATAAGAATACAGATTACACCCACAGTAGTAGATTTACGTGGTTACAAAATGAACAGAGACACTCCGGTCTAGAATCCTGTCATGATTTACTTCATTAGTTATATTGACTCAAGAAGTGCATTTTATGGCCAAATGTTATTTCCCAGAAGGCGTAGATGTATAAACAGCCTTTTATATTTAAATATGTATAGGATTTCTGGTATCGTTATGATCACTGAATCCTATTTTGTATAGGTAGCAATTACAAACGTAAAGAAATTTCCTGGTCTAAATCAGCGAACTTTGATCCAAGTCCATACAATTTTAATACATTTTAATATTTTTTCATTTTAGAATGATGGCATTTTAGATTTAAATACTAGTATTGTGAAATATATTGTACATAAAGTACAGAGTGGCATCACATATCTTGTTGTCTTCACACTGGTCTGGAAAAATGGTTTGACTCTGTTGTCTTGTCCGTCCTGTGCGTACATATGAATGTGTGCTATTGCAAATATATCTTTAGGTATATATGCATGACTGTTTATTATCTTCTCAAACGTTGTCTTAGATATCTCAGATTTTAAAAACGCTAAGGGCTTAGTAGTTTGAAGTATACTAGAGTCTAAACGTTTTGATAAATTTTGGGCAATTTGGATCAAGTGCGGGAGAAGGGGCATTTGTACGTGAGGGAAATGAATAAAGGAACCATTTTACTGGGGGAGGGGTCCTTTCGATATCTTGGAATGTCACTTTCATGTCTCCTTTGCCATGCCTTGACTGACTCAAAACTCATCTGAAATAGGACAACAACAAAGAATTTATGACGTTTTGAAATTTTCCAAAATTATTGTACTGTACAAGCAAAGTTTTAAAAAGTATAATTACAAACCCCATAATATCTTATAATTCATTAACTCCACTGTGATATAAGAGGATCCACATGAAAAGTATATAACATAACAAAATGGAGACGCATGCTTACTTTAGCGTGTGAAAAGGAATGAAAAGAAACAATTTTGCATAAATCAATAAAAGCTTGTCTGCACACGTGCATGTTAATTTTAAGACTTTTGAATAAACGGCTATAATTGCAAATACATTTTTTTTTCTACTTACCTTTATACGTAGAAGATAGGATAGGAATTACAGTCGTTTTCTGGTTATTAAAAACATCAAAATTGCGAAAAGTGAGACTCAGATCTGCGTTACATAATACACCTGTGTATCAGGGTCAACACTGTTCTTCCCACTCACAAGTTCAAACAAACAACGTGGACACTGCTCTGCTGAAGCATTGTGCACAGGTAGACCAGGTGTACGCTATTGAGCATGGATGACCGTGATATCCTGATCCATACGGTACTGTCCGTGCAGAGCGTCGTTCCCTGAGAAATAATTTAAAGTCCTATAAATCTGTTTCCAGGAAAATGACTCCACTGCATAATGGATAAACCAAAAATCATTCATTTTCTTTTTCAGATGCATCCCCAGGGTAACTTCCAAGGACAGTCAAATTAAAAATTACATGCATACTTATTTGTCATTCACATACATATATTAAAAGTGTGGGATTTCGATTTTTGTCTTATGATTTTCTTACAAGTCGAGTGATATAAACTGAATTGACTAAGGAATCTGATACATTACCACGAAGTAAAAAGATGAAGAGAATGGGGAAACGCTGATAATTCATTCCTTCAACAACTAAATGATCAAAAGAAGTGAACAGCTCTCCGACACCCCAAGAAAAAAAAACAACTTGCAAAGTACCATCTTTACGGGAGAATAAATAAATATATTTGGACAAGAGATAAACACATTGTAAGTAACGATGGACAGGTTTTAGTGAGTTAGAATGACTTGTCCAACACTTGTCTGGCCTTAGCAATTTTGCTATTTCTAGGCGTAACACCTCCTCTGCCACCGCGAACCCTTTTCACAAGGGTTCCATCCTTGCTAAAGACAGGGATAGTATTTATTTATAGGACGGACAAGCCTGTATTCCCCTGATATATGAGGCATGAAAGTTGTTTTAGGTTTATCGTTCATTTCTGGCACAGTTTCAAGTGTTAGGTGTATCCTTGCAAACTTATCACATGCCGATAAGTCAATGACTTCTTTGTTACCTGCAATTTTATCAAGCCAAAATATGTCCGCTTCATTGTAATTAATTTCCTTGTATTTGTTTACCTTCTTCACAATAAATCATCGACACGGGCTTTACTTAAGAAATCCACAACATAGACTGGGTCTCCTAGCGTAAACTGACTTGATGACCCTACATTTTCCGTTCGTTGATGCAACATGGTGAGCAGATGACATGGACACTGGTGTTGGTACTATTTCGGACTCTTTCTGTTCTAGTTCCAAATAGCTTTCGTACTTTTGTCCATTTTGTCCTGGTCTCTATTACATCAGCGTCTATATCTTCCATGATAGCACCTGTGATTTTCGATTGTGTGTTAATAAGTGAGGTGTCGTTTTTCTTACTTTTGAGCGTATTTAACTTCCTCCAAATCGGCTAGAAGTCCGTCATAGTTCCGCTGTCTCCTGTATTTCTAAAAGTTTCTGTGTCAATGTATATACATGTTCCGCAAGCTTACTCAGGGAATCAACTGAAGTACGGAAAGTGCGTTTCGAGAGCTCGGGTGAGATCAAATTTCCTGGAGGACGGATGGATCTCTGAGGACTCGTGATGTCATTTGACTCAGTGTGATTTATACGAGGAAGAATCATACGTGACCGCTCGAATTTACTATGTCTAAATCATATTTGTATTTTTCTGTCCGTACACCTATAATTCAACAGTTTCGATGAGAATTCTGCTGCTTTCGGAATGCTCACCGGGCACGCTGGTATGCAAGTAAAACCTGTCGTTTATCCTTGGCAGGCGAAGTGTGGTATTATTAATACACCTCGCATTTTTCTCATGTGACCTGGAAAGGAATATAGGTCTACATTAATCTTCTGATATTTTATAAGTGGATTATTTAAATATTTTGAGTGGCGCCATCGACTTTGGAATCAGAATACAACATCATATTTTCTTTAAAAAAAGACGAATTAAGTTTGATTTATTATAAGCAGTCATGCACGATGTAGAAAAAAACTATGTGTTAATGATCTGCTATTTAAGACAATGTCTTCAAGGTCAAGGTTATTATGTTATAGCCTGAAAAGAAAGGTTACGGGAATATATAATATAAACTAATACCTACTTCAGCGTACCTACTTCGTACCTGCCCGTATCACTGAGCTCCTCACAATAAACAATGGAACTAGGTCCAAGGGAAGGGTTCAAGGTGGCGCAATAAGCAAAATTCCAGTCAAGCGGAAATTACAACTCAGTTAAATAACCATCCCACGGGACATCCAGGTTAGAAAGTAAGGTATGTACATGAAATTAGTGTTAGAAATTTACACATTTATATCAATCAGACATGAAACCACTTAACCCTGAAACAGGGATCAACGCTTTGCGAGAAGTAAGTGTTATACTACGAGGGTCTAAGCCAGGTAGGAAGGCCGCATGAGGAATCAATGAAAACCGAATACGTGGAATAAAGATATACAGTACACTTGGAAAACAGAGAAATAATCGTTTCTTCGTTCTGCTTAGGAACTATTACAGAAATACTAATACGCATCCTTTAACACTCTTCTCTTCCTTTCTTTCCCCTTATTCTAATCTTTAACTCTTTTTACTCTTTTGGATTTGGTTCCTTTTATTTGGCGAGCTAAGCTTTAAACAGAAAAGAGACGCATTTGAACTCAAAAGCACTACATGGAAGCAATGCATAAACATACCTTTAATTTTACTAATGATTGTTTCATATTTTCTCTATACATCAGAGAATTAAAACAAAATGCGATGATGAATATATCCAACAAATCAATATACTGCTTAGAAGCACATACATTTAGAACCATTTTTGTGGATAAACATCAAAGAACCATAAATGAATTTGACTGAACAAATGCTGGTCCTTAGACAAAACTATATATATATATATATATATATATATATATATATATATATATATATATATATATATATATATATATATATATATGAAATAGGGAAGGAAACGTGGGGATCTGCCTGGACAGTGACCCTGGAGTACCACACATCCAAAATATAAAAATATAAAGACGTAGAGAAAATCCTGCAACAAAACCAACCATGTAAACAAATTTTTATTTCAAAATTCTTTTAGATTTTTTTTATGCTGAAAAACAACACACAAAATCGGAAGGAGATACATGAACACATAAAAGCCTTTAAATGTTTCGCAAAGCCATGGGGTGTGGGACACACACGAGCCCAATAACTTATCATAGATAAGGGTCGAAGGAGTGCCCACAAGTAAATTGATATCCTACTATATCTATGAATGCAATTTTATAGAGAGTGACACAAATATCACCTAGTTTATTTGTTTTAGTGTCCATGGAGAATAGATGCATATCTCAGGAAACATTGAAGTTTTCTAAAGTTTAAAATGAATCTCTGCACCAAAGTTAGTGTCCATTTAAATATTTTTAATGAAAGGAATATTACAGAAAAGAAAAAAAATAATTACATCTGTGAGACGCTTCTATGTGATAAATGTAGATTTAAACTATCATATGTATATATATATATATATATATATATATATATATATATATATATATATATATATATATATATATATATATATAATGCTGGTCCTTAGAATCTGGGAAACTGCTTGGACCCTGGAGTACCACACATCCAAAATATAAAAATATAAAGACGTAGAGAAACCCCTGCAACAAAACCAACCATGTAAATAAATTTTTATTTCAAAATTTTATTAGATTTTTTTATGCTGAAAAACAACACACAAAATCGGAAGGAGATACGTGAACACATAAACGCCTTTAAATGTTTCGGAAAAGCCGGGGTGGGGGGAGACACACACAAGGCCAATAGCTTATCATAGATAAAGGTCGAAGGAGTGCCCACAAGTAAAATGGATATCCTACTACGTTTGACTGGGAACGTCAAATAAGTGTGTGTGGTACACTTAGGCGACATTTTTATGTCTAATGTCAAGTGGTTAATGATATTGTGTTCTGTACTTTCTGTCACAAACTTTGCCTACAGATCAACAATTGCTTAGCATACAATCCCCAAATAGGTCCTATCCAAAGAAGCATAATTCGCTTAAAGCACATATTTCCTGCACTGGTAACACGTCAGTAGTAGTCATTAAGGAGGTTTCTGGCTCAAGAATCCAAAAAGGTCCAAACAAATACAAATTACGACTTTTTAGCCACCCATCCGAGACCAGTGCCTCAGAATGTACCTAATGTTTAACAAACGTAATGTTCTCGGCAACGTTGAAAAGAACGTTAAATACAATGATGGCGTTAAAGTCGAAATGTATTCGTTTGGATCTTTCTTGAGGTACTCGATCCAGAAACCCTCATTAATACCTACTACTGATTATTTTTGTTGGATTATTTATAATTTCGACAAAATAAATATTGTTGTCAAATATATTTTTGAGTGGATTATCTTTAACATTAGACAAAATTAACGCAAATTACATTACACACATTCCACTGGGTATAGCTTTTGATAATGTGTTTCATATTTACAAATTTTCATTGATAAAATATCTGTTAACATACCGTAAATAATACCGAATTCACGTATTAAGTCGTTCATACCATGCTTGACACGGTGCAAATATGATCATTTTAGATCAAGTAATTTTTTATACGCTACACTTGCTGTTTTGCAAGCATTTATTCTTTCATCTTAAATCGCGGCTTAATTCGTTTTAGAGCGGTGAAATAGAAACACCAGTTACTGATATAATTAATTTAATAATATTTCACTAGAAATTATACCAGTGCCAGTCATTATCAAAGGTAAGTAAGAAACTACTTTAAATATTATTCCATAATACCTATAACATTTTTTAACACACCAAAATTTTTATGATAAAATGTATAGTACTGCATTAGCGCACCAAACTCGGATTATGGAATATTCTCCAACACATGACTGAAATCAATTATTTGTTGGGTTTTTTGTTGACGTTTTCATTACTATTTTTACTTTAGAGGTTTTTTTACACAGTAGAAATTTTTTTAGTGCCAACAATTGTGTCAAGAAATTGACGAAATTTATCATTAGCAGGATCTGCCAGAACATTTATTTACTTGTCATTGACAGCTGAAGCTGTATCTTTATATCGATCATCTGTCAGTACCTCATATTTTATTAACCAATTATACAAATTAAATTTGGTTAATATCACCCTTCCAAAATGTGAATAAATATGTTTCAATTACTAGGCTGTTATAATTACTTTCCGTTTCATCAATATACCAAGTACTAATTCTATATCTTGTGTACGAAAATTGTTAAGAACAAGGTGTTGTCTAATAATTGCACATGAGGTCGCGAAATGTCTTCTTTTTACATGACGTATATATTTTCTATGATGTATATATTGTCTAAGAATAACAATTACATAATCCAATAGTATTTTGTAAGGTTGTGTGTATATTTTCTCAACATTATCATAGTAATTGAACAATGAAAAATGCCGTGACTCCTGCAGCGATGATGCTGGAACATCATTAGCTTCACTAATAGTATAATATTTATGTGTATTTCGTATTTGAAACAATTCTGCTCAGTCAATTTCTTTGAAAAATTCCTCTTGTTTCGCATCATCAAAATCATCAGTTTCTGCGTTGTGGTCTTCAAATATTTTTAGAAATTTGTTGACAATAATTTGATCAAAAGAAAGATCAAAAGAAAAATCAACTATCAATGGCCAAATTCCGTTATTACAGCAGGTACGGCGGTTGGACTAAATATTGCCGACAAAAGAAAACCTGCTTTAACGCCGCACAAAATATCATAAGTAATTTTAACCATTGCTCGGACAACAGATACCAAACAGACGAAGATAGCCACAACAAAGAAATTGCTATCACCGCGTGGAGAAGATGTAATACGAAAATTATTGAAGAAAACAAGACCTGATAATACGGCTTTCTAACGTACCAGCCACGTCGAAATTTTGGGATGCCATTACAAATAAAAAATGTCAGTTAAAAATTATTTTGATCTTTCCGAAGAATTTGATACCAACACAAGTTGGCCAATCAGACAGTATAAGATATTTCAATGCACTTGCCTATTGCAAGTACAATTCTTAACATTGTCTCGTTCAGCGATTATTATTCGCGATCGATTACAACAAATAGGATGTGGTTTAAAGATACTGCATTAGGTATAGT
Source organism: Sinohyriopsis cumingii (assembly GCA_028554795.2). NCBI lineage: Eukaryota > Metazoa > Mollusca > Bivalvia > Unionida > Unionidae > Sinohyriopsis > Sinohyriopsis cumingii. The sequence continues at coordinate 23,954,566 of CM068842.1, read as the reverse complement.
GTTTCAAGCGAATTTCGTACTGGTGATGGTGTTCCAGCTAATAATAATCTTATTGGTGCTTCAGCAGCTACTGATGATGAGGGAATTGGTGCCGCAATAAATAGTGGTCACAAATATACGACAACAAAATTATAAGGAAGGTTATAGCAAACGAAAAGCATTTACAGCAGAATCTAATCAAATAACAATGATGATGCCACTCAATACAATATTTGCATTTTGCTGCGATTACAGCAAATGAATTCGTGGATTAAGACATATGCTAATTCTTGATCGAGTAGAACGAAATGATTGTTTGATTCTAGATGGTGGAGCTGACGCACAGGTTATAATTTCCAGACAGGCACTTTGGATGCCACGAATTGTGCCGTCAGTCACTAAATCAATCGAGGTAGAATCAGTGCTCACGTCATACACGAAAAGATATCTTTTCAGCAAAATGAATATACCAAACCGCAATTGCAAATACAACCGATTACATATGGCGATAACCACTGCGCCTAGCGAACAATTGCCAAGACATTTATTTGTTGTGTTTCAGCAACAAGCACGGCGTGGTAGCCAACTGCAAAACAATGCCGTAATTGACCGCGCTAATGTTCTGCGAATATTCGCCAGAATAAATTCAACACAATATCCCGACCGAGCAATCGAATGAAACTTTACCTTTGAGGCTAACAGAAACGTTTCCTGAGCTAACGTGTATCTGACGCAAGACATGCAAAAGTATCTGGACGCTGACAGCGGCTCTCAAATATCAATCGAGTATTTTCGAACGTTGTATCCAATCCTTGACTTGATAATTCAAAGCATTCCGAACTAGCTATTGGATCAACAGCAGATATCGAAGTAACTTGCTGCTGTGTATAATGTTCATGCTCGTGTTGTCAGTGACAAATTTGTCATAATTGACGCAACAAAAGCCAGAATGATTGCGCAAGTGTGACGTGTTTTGAACTTTGCGTTTTCAATTTTATATCACAACAGATATAAAACAACAATGATAATGACAAAATATACTACAAAAGAAATTTATCTGACACAACGACAAAATTAAGATATTATCAACTGCACTTACCAAACGCCGTGCAGTTTATCTTAAGATATCGCCGACATCAAAATTTGTCTCGCAATGACAATAATGCTAACGCAACAACAAATTCGCAAGGTAGACAAAGGAAAACAATTTGTTCTTAATTTATCAGCGACGCAAGTAACAGCGATCGCACGCGATTGGGCTAAACATGGCGCTTTCTTTGGACGGGCACTTGCAAGTATTGTCAGGACGGTATTACCAAAGCTTCTGCCGGTGCTAGGAACATTAGGATTTGCAGCTGCATCAGGAGCAATATCCGGAGCAATTAAAAAGGCGATGGCCTGTGACGGCATCAAACAAACTATGTAGAATTTTGTGTGGCAACTAAAAAAGAAATCCAAATCGCGGTCAACTAAACCAAAGACAACTAAAACAATTGACGACACGGTCACGAAATATGCAGCCGGGTAGGTTTTTTTTATAAGTTCGCTTCTAGCAGGAGTAGCAGGCAGTCTACTTCCAAGTCTACTGGGTATTGGTTTGTCGTGGTCTGTTTCTGCCAGGAAGAAGGATACGATCAACGCCAAAGGTGTCGCGTTAAGTAGTTTTGACATACTTGACAGATTGAAATCTGTGAAAACTTTTCACGGAGTATATTCTAAGGATGAACTTGATACCGCATCAGGAGGTGGATCGTGTGTTGTTAATATGCCAACTTTTAATGACGGATCCGGCACTCATTGGGTACCAGTTTACAACGATAATTATTTTGATTTGTTTGGATGTCATTAAAAAAAATATCAGTAAAAAATATAAAAAAATAAATTATTCCAGCCGGAACCTCTGCTTGTGGATATTATTGTGATGGTTGTGTGGCAAATGGAAAAAACAACCAAATTTTCTCAAATTTATTCAACAATTTGACAAATCACTGAGTGCAGAGAATGATAAGCGTGCGATTTACGTCTCACATTGAATTTTTGGTGACAAATGCAAAGAACAATGACAACTTATTGTCTCAAATGTAAAGTTAAAACTTCCAATACGGACGAACCAATAGAAACAAACGGATAACAGTAGAATGATGTTAAAAAGTATTTGTGCAATCTGTAGCAGAAAGAAAAGTATGTTCCGACTAACATAGTTGTTAACGTCAAAGACGTTACGCCGCCAACGCAATTGTTAGTGGATCTGGTGTTGATATAATTTCCCTGACGACGTCAGTTGACGATAAGGCTATTCTGGTAAATGATTAAAATGGTTTTACAGAAAACATGTTTTAAAAAAAATGATTATTAAAAAAAATACTATTAATCCTCCGAATTTCTCATTTGTTGCTGATTTTTATCAATTTTTCAAACATTGTTTTTCAGTCAAATTTCTTTTTTTTCAAGGGCATAACCTCGAGCAGTGTTCCAGTTGATTTTGATGATTTTTCGATAAAAACACACAACTTTGTTAAAAAACAAGTAAAAACAGTACAACAGTTCAAAAAAAAACGTGTCAAACATCAGAACAAATAACAAGTTCAGTCTAACATTTTAAGAAAATTTAACAAAATCACCAAAATCAACTAGAGAAACGTTTGATGTTCTACCCTTAAAAACAAGAAATCAGACAAATTTCTGTAATCTTTTTATTTTTTCAAATTCTTCTGCCAAATTCATCACGATAATCGTTGTACAATTTTAAATCCGGATTTATAATTGTGTCTATTTCCAGTACATCTTCAGCAATAACAGGAACCATTTCATTGTGAGCGTTTACAACAAATCCTACTTTTTATTAGGTGGCGACAAATAATATTCGGAAGACGACGTTATGACTATTGCATTTTGTGTGAAAATAATTGTCCATATTTTTTTCTGTGGCACAAAATTTATGCCGGACATGCTTTGCATATCGAGAAAACTTCTGTGACAAAAAATAATGAAGTGTAGCTGTAATTGTGATAAAGACCTATGTATCGAACAAGATACATTTTGTACCTATTGTCAACGATGCCGTAACAGGAAAATAGTTGGAAGCGGGATGACAGTCACAAATTAATATGCAAATTACCAAAACCCAGTGGTGGATCGACATTACCCAGATATAAATACACTAGACCGTATAATCCGCTAGATAAACAGTTGGATGAAAATGACAACCCACTACCAGGACAAGAGCATTCTAATCAAGCTGATGCAATAGCAATGCGTCATGATATCTGTTATAGGGACAATTAATAAGATAAACACGGTTGTGATAAAATAATGTTAAACGAGCTTAATCAAATGAAACGAACTGGAATGCTAGAACTCATTGATAGAAAGCTAGTGCAAGGATTAATCGGAACAAAGTATACACTCTGTCTCAGAAAGCCCCGTCTCGGTGGCGGATTGTATGATGACATGCAATCTCTTGCACCTGAACTTCACAAACCTACAAAAAATTTCCGCGACGTAAGGTTGTTGCGAGCGCCGTTGACGATCTCTGGGTATTAGATCAGAAGATATGTCTAGTTTGTCAAAATACGACGATGACAAGAAATACTTGTTTAACATGAATGATGTTTTAGCAAATACACGTTTACTGTACCTGTCGCTGATAAAACAGGAACATCAATAACAGATGCGCTAAAACAAATTATCGTTAGAACAGACCGACGACCAAATAAAATATAGACTTATCTTTAAGTAAAATATTTGAGCAGTTTCTAGCGCAAAATAATATTAAAAAATGTCACCTGAAATGAAGGAATGAGTATTATTGTTGAAAGATTTAACAGCAAACTAAATGAGCGTATATATAACCATTTTACAACGAAAATACAAACAAATACATTAACGATCTTCCGCAGATTATATCCGATTACAACATTACGAAACATAAATCACTTTCATCTGGTGAAAGTAAAACTCACAAAATGATGCAATTACAAATTCTCTATTGGCAAATGAAAATATGTACCTGAGACATACATTTAAGATCGGCGACAATGTTAGAATTTCACTAACAACAAAATATTTGAGAAAGGATACACAAAAAACTGGAGAGAAGAAATAATTGGCGTCGATAAAATTCTAATGACTCTACCCGTTACTTGTTCGTTAAAAGATTTGTGAGGAGAGCCAGGAATTGGTAGCTTTTGCGAACATGACCTACAACTGACATAACAACATGGCATACTTGTTATAGAATGAGTCATTAGAAACCGTGGCAAGAAAAGTCTTGTCAGATGGCTCGATTACAGCGATAAATTTAATAGCTGGATACCGATATCAAGAACTTTGAATAATGTTTTTATAATCTGCTCGTGTTTGAGGAAACATATTTACATTTTACAGGCTTACATAACGATATCAAATATAATTTTCTTTCTCTGACAGCTTCGCTGTTAAACATCAAATTAAAGATCTTGACAAAAATAAAATCAAATTTTATATTTTTTGTCGACCGTGTATTTTAGTGTTCATGAACTGCCGTATCAATTGCCTAAATAACTGATTTTCCGGAACAGTAAAATCAAATTGTGTTATCTTTTTTAGCAATGTGATATTTGACATCCTATCGCCCAGTTGTTGATCTTCCGTATGAATTTTTTTTTATCAACGACAATATTAATATCACTGTAATCGGCGATATAATCGTTGTCGTCGTCATCGCTGAAAGTCGAATCATCGTTGACAAGCAACTTCAACGTGGTCTTTGGCCTCAGTATATGTTTTAACAACAATGTCGGCGACTAAGATTTGACAATCTTTCAATCATGTTTATATTATATTAAACGTTTGTCTTGTATTTTAAAATAATATGGACTAAATACGATATCGAGAAAAAGTGTATTATTAAACAAAAACGAACTTGAGGAAGCAATTCAAAAATCTTTTTTCGACAACGACATTGATAATATTATTGGTGGCATTGTCATATCGCGAGGAAATAATGACAAGATACTTCTAACCGCGGTCGAAAACAAAATGTTTGAGAAATATTTTAATCATATTATAAAATATTCGATTAATGATATCATAAACTACTGTCATTCCTGCATTACCCGGCAGAAACTATCATAGATTTTACGAAATTAATTGTCGTATTTAAAGACGATTTTAGTATTATATTTGAAAATGCTATCTTCTTTTGCCATTAGCAACAAATTTTATTGCCATAACATTAATGTCAAAATACTTACAGCAGCTGTCATTGACTTAAATTTTAGTTCCTCGTTTGTTTCAAAATTCATCTATATCACAGGTATTTCATGACGTTTAAAATTAACACCATTTTTGTTTTTTCCTTTTTACACATTTATTTTTTGGGTAGCCCACTCATAATTCTCCAACCGATTATCAGTTTTTATGTTGTTGATGTGATTAATTACCAAACCTATAATTGATCCGTTTAAAACCTCAAATACATATCGATGTACAAGATAAGTAACTTGATCAGTTTTACTGCCATGGACCGTAGCTATCAAATACCCAGTGTTAATTAAAGTTCTAACAACATTTTTTGTTTTTGGATTTCTAACAATTCCCGGGTCAGAGCTTCGTAAAGATGAAACACCGGATGAGGATGAAATTCGTTTTGCAAAGAAGAATTTGTAAGGTTGTCATCGGTAACTTTTCCATTTACTCTGTAAACTCGCATTCTGTCTGGTATGTCTCCGTAAAATAAAGTATAAATAAAATCCTTCCGAAACATTTCTGTTCGTAAGTTTAACGAAACACAATTACCTGACAAAATTTTTTTTTATTCACAACTAAGTGCAAATACGCTCAGGATATTCGGAATACTTTCGGTTGTATACATTTTGGTCAATATCACTATTTGTATTTAAAAACCGATGTTTTGTTACCAACAGATATTTTCGAAAGTTTTCGCTAGGTTAGTTATAACAATTACGGACTATATCCTTATTGCTATTATTCCGCACCAGGATTATCGTGGGACGCTCTGTTAAAATTTAGTAAGGTCACGTTGGAATTGGAATCAGGTCCCAATTAGTACTTCCAGTTCAGTACCCACGAATGTAATTCTAGTCTATTTTAGAACATTTTTTCCTCTCTCATTTTGGTGGTGATATAAGAGTTTTATTTATGCATTTTTGATAGGGATTTAAAAGTAATTGTTTACTCTTGAGAATATGAGCTCAGGGCGTGATTGTCAGTGTGTATTTCGGCGACAGTGCACAGTGAGTAACAAGGCCTTGGTGATGATCCGGAAGTGAAATCTGTGGTCTGTTTACATGCAGCTCTGTTGACAGTCCAGCATCTCAAATAACAAAAATGCTGGTCAACCTTTAACAAGAACTTCACCGTGAAGTCATCTTTGAAGGTATTTTAGGTCAACATATGATTTGTATTGATTGTCACACAGTGGAAAGGTCAGTATTGAGAAACAAATGTAGAGAACATATAATAAAATTAATTATGTTCTATGTCCAATTATTAACCGACGTCGAGATGTTCAACTTTATTGAGCGTGGAATCCGTAGTGGAATATCAGTTATCACAAAGAAGCATGCGGTAGCAAACAACAAGTATATTTCGGATTACAATAAAAGTGTACTGTCGAGTTTTATCATTTACCTTTATACAAATGATTTGTATGGGTATGCAATGTCAGAGCCGATGCCTTATGGCAGATTTCTCTGGAAAACGCTGGAATAATTTCTACGAGAAACGGAAAAAAGATACCAGAAATGTTTCCTATTTTTTGAAGTTGATCCTGACTATCCTGTTTCTCTTCGCAATTTGCATAATGATTTTCCGTTTTCTTCGGAATATATGGTTATGGATTATAGTTTGTTATCGCCGGAACAACAGCTAATGGCTGGTGATAAAAAAAGATTCGATGGTAAGTAAATTCGTTCCATATTAACTTGACAAGCGAAATTATGTTTTGTGAAACAAGCAGTAGCTGCTGGTCTTGTGTTAAGGAAAGTTCATCTTGTGTTATACTTTAATCAGTCACCATGGATGAAAGGAGATACTGATTCTAACAGTGCTCGACGAGCAATTTCAACAACTGATTTTGAAAAATAATTCTTTAATCTGATGAATAACTCGGTTTTTGGTACGACGATGGAAAATATTCGAAAGCGTGTTCATATTAAAATTGTTAATTATGTCAATCGCAGAAACAAATTAGTTTCTAACGATGATTTTTTAAGTATGAAGATTTTTAACGAAAACCTTGTCGCGGTACAAAAAAAACTCAACAAATTTAAAGTTGAATAAACCGATTTAAGTTGGAGTTGCTGTACTTGATTATCCAAGTGGTTAATGTACGATTTCCACTTTATTTTTTATCAAAAAGCAGTGGCCGTCAAGTAAATTATTGTTTACTGATACCGACTAGCTAATTTATGAAATTTTTACAGAAGACGTCTACAAAGATATATACGATAACATACAATTGTTTGATTTGTTAGATTATCCTCGCGATAGCGGGTTTCACGATAACACAAAAAAAGTAATTGGCAAGTTTAAATAAGAGTCTATTCTTGCCATAATAAAATAATTTGTTGGGTTACGTTCGAAAATGTACGCGGTACTGCTGGCTAATAATAAAGTAGCACACAAAAAAGGAAAATGTATACCAAAAGAATTTGTTATGCATTTTATAAATTTTACCGATTACAAGTATGCACTTGATGCAAGGTTTGTCAAAACATTAGCGATTAGAAAAAGTCATCATAAACTTGTGACTGACATTATTATTAAACGCGGATTAAGTAATTTTGATGACAAGAGGTATTGTGAAAACAGAATTGATACACTTGCACTTGATCATTATTGTACAATGAGGAAATGTGATAATACCGAATACAATATTCTCGATATTATCATTTCCGACTAGGTTTGAAATTTTGTCTAAACATCAAGTAAAAATTTAATCTAAATTTAAGAATAATAATATTTGAAAAACTAACAGTGACACATAGCAGTAAGTGAAAATGAAATAATCTTATGATTGACGGTATACAGTTTACAGTTGAAATTAACAATGAAATTTCCAAAATATGTTTCAGCAGCGGTTTTGACGCTGTTAACAAACTAAAACTTTCGCTTGTCAGATTCGATGATAGAGAATATTTCAAATATCTCGAACAATTGCGGAAAAATTATCAGCGAGGTTTAATAATATTTTCATGATCCGATCAGTCAACAAAAAATACTAAACTTGCCATTGATCTTCATCGGTCAAAAGTATTTTCTGCTGATAAAAATTATCCGCTCAAGAAAATAGCGATGAAAGATTTATTTGAGTGCCGTCGTCGGGTAAGCGGTAGAATAAAATGTTGTCTTTACCATCATGAAAATGAAGTATTTCTAATATCTAACATTGATATATTAACGATAGTGGAAAAGCCATGATGGAGTTTGAAGGATTTCGAGCATAAGCTTCTTCATGCGTCAGTTTTGTCTAAAATTATAAATAATCCAAGGCAGTACAGCTGTCTTTGTGGTAGGAATTAATGAGGGGTTCTGGATAGAGTACCACCACCCTAAAGAAAGGTCCAAACATTTCGACCGTAACGCCATCCTTGTTTTTAACGTTCTTTTCAACGTTGACGATAACATTACGTTTCTAAAAAGTTAGGTATATCGTGAGAGACTGGTATCAGGTGGGTGGCCAAAAGGTCGTACTCTGCATTTGTTTGGACCTTTGGGGGGGGGGAGTCTTGTGCCAGAAGCCTCTTTAGTTGCTACTACTACGTCACACCAGTGTCAAGAGAGAAACCAATATATATAAGCTCAATTATTGAAGCGACAACTGTAAAATTTGAAATTTTGTATTAATTGTATTCATAAACAAAAGTGTGCATACCGAGATCAGTCAGCTAAAAGAGATAGAAATGCCTTTTGCGGAATAATTGAGTTGACATGCGATTACAATACTTTTCTATAAAGTAGTAGCCAATGCTTGAACATATAAATTTATGCTGAAAAATAATTACAAATTTTACATGGATAATTAACCGCATGTTAAATGTGTAGGATAAGAATCGGGGAGAAATTTGCCATCTTCATAAATAAAAAATAATCTTTTTTTGTCATGTTACTTACGAAGAGGATGAATATATGGAAAATGCAAACTACGCTTGCTGTTTGCTATAGTTGTTGTTGATATATATTGGTCATTCACTTGTGAACCTATCATATGATATGCATCCTAATTCAACAGACTAATTTAGAAGACAGAGGGGAGATGGCGGGATTATCAAACTGTTGCCAAATTAAGGACATATTCTTACGCACTTAGCCACGTTCGATTGGGAACGTCAGATAACCTCTTTCAGGGTTATCTATGTATCTAAATATATAAATTTGGTTGAAAAGTATCAAACCTTTGAAGTGGTTTTCGGTTCTTATTTAAGCTCAGGTAATGACCTTTAACCTAGGTAAAATGTTGACTCTTTCAATTTTGTATTTTTTCTCCTTGAATACATTTTTGCTCCTTTCTTACATCTTTACTCCTTTTCAACATTTTAATGCTCTCTAACATTTTTACTTCTTTCAAATATTTGTACTCCAATCTAACATTTTTACTCCTTCTTACATTTTTACTCCTTTCTTACATTTTTATTCCAATCTTACATACGTCATTATCGTTGATGTTATGTTAAGTATATTGAAATAGTTTTATTTTGCTTTATGTGTCATGCAAAGAAACAAATTCATTTTCTTCTCACTTCAAACAGGTGCACGGAATATAAAATAGAATCAGTTATAAACACCTATTGACTGCTTAGTTATTTTAATTTTTGTTACACTCAATCATCAACTTGAATTTTTGGGAGGAAATTCTGGATTTAAAAGGTATTTGACTCTTTAATACACGAATGTAATCTCGTAACCTGTAATTTTGTATGAACATCGCTCATGCAGAGGAAATCAGAACCAAAATCAATAATCTACATGATTATAGAATTTGTTTCGAAACTTGTTTGAAAGTTATAATCACTATGTTTGCTCGGATAATTAAAAGGAAAAGACCCATAAAATCTGACTTTTTCTTGATGGTAATTTTATATACATGTATAAAAGATATTTTGAAGTCATAGTTCCAGAACCCAGATGATTATACCCATTATACGAGAAGAGATATTCAACGTGGTATCGACTGCTGTCAATGTGATACAGGCAGTAGCATACAGAAGATGTAATCTTACAAATATTATACTTGTCTATTTCAGACGTGAAGATGATTACATACTTCCTGTTGGCTATTCTAATTGAGGCAGCTCTTGGGTAAAACCAATTTATTTAAATTTTATAATATATTCTTTAAAAATACATATTCATACATACATGTATGATTGAATATATATATATATATATATATATATATATATATATATATATATATATATATATATATATAACAATGGACAGATAGACATAAGCACAATGTACATGTTCGCATGGAAGTAAACATGCAACCGTTCATTTCTCGGACGAAAACAAAAACTATATATATATATATATATATATATATATATATATATATATATATATATATATATATATTCAACCATCTTGGAATTGGTCAAAGATCTTGAGTGATAAAGTGTAAGCAGTGTAAAAGGGTTAGATGGTATTCGTTACTCGAGGGTCCAACCCCGAATTTGTCGACTATTGAATCTAGTCACCTAGATGTTGCTACTACACATTATTGTTTAAATTCTTCGAAGAATGACCCAAATAAGAAAAGATTTGCCGATGTATAATTCCTTTTTGTTAGTAAAAAATTTCAGTTATATGAATACGTTGCAAAGATAATTTGTATCAGACTAATTGACTATGCAAATTTAATCATCTTCAGGGCAAACATGCATGGGCTGACCGTCGACCAGGTTACATCACTAGTAATGCTCGATATGGACGACAATCATGACGGATATGTCACCGAGGGTGAACTGATGCTGGAGTTTGTTTTCAGATGGGACAAAGACTGTAAGGCAATCGTTATACTATGTCGCAAAACTTAATACAATATTATTTCAACAGTACATTAGTTTTTCATTCTTGGTATGTTTAAAATATTCAAAGTTATTGATGAGTTTTCGCTGCTTTAACGCTTTCAATTTTGTGACGTCAGTCGTAACCAACAGACTAAACTGATTCAGGACATAACATTTTGTGTGTTTTGAAACGGAGTTTTAAATGCCTTTATGTAATTAATTATTGATCATTCATGAACTATGACTATAAAGGGATGGTTGTTTTAAAGTTTGCCAAACACACGGGGAAAGACCTTGAACTATGGAGCTCAACATTGACCTCCTGGTACAGCAAACTTTGGCACAAAGCAAACTGTGTATGAATATTTATATATATGCAACAGCTTGGATGGCACATTGAAAAGTATAAATTTATTTCCCAAAGTTACTGTGATAGCGATTTTCTAATCTGTACTTTCTCTGTATTTTGAAGAAGGCTTATAATCGGAAGATACATTTCTCAGAAATAGTAGATGATCATATTTGCATAATTTAGTTATCACAGGTAATCTCACGTTAAATATAAAGCAAAACAAAAGTGCAATCTCTTGAGTTGTTTTTTACTTGATGTTTTCTGAGAACACAAATGTTATAATTACAGTTGATCTGCAGGTGTTTGAAGCAGAATTTATTAACGTCTGGTCACAGACGTACCTTGACGATCGCGCAACCACCGCTGCTTTTTTCTATAACTTGGACTTCAACCACGATCATTATCTGACCACCGATGACTTGACTCACCATCTGACACAACTGGATCCAAACGGTATGTACCACTGTGTCGCTGTAACAACCAATTGTCAACTCTGGATACAGGGCCCGATCGAGGAATGTCATGTAGTGTTTAGGAGCGGGTGTAAATAGTAGGCAATGAGTCTGTTTCTGCATTTTAAGCGTTTCCGTGGCATAATTTTAACCATCTAACTAGCTCCAATCTGCTCCGGGATCAGAATGTTAAGTAAACTTGAGTTGTTATTATCGCCATCTGTTAGCTCAGGATCGGAGTGGTAAGTAAACTTGTATTGCTCTGATTGGACCTTCTCTTCAGATAACAAACACCACATAATGTATACCTTGATCTTTGTGATTTTGGCTACTTAATTTCGGCTGTTTTGGATAGAGTTTGCTTAATTATATACGTTTTGGTAACGTTCTGTTTATTGAAGAAATTGGACATAAATTATGTTGAAGTTTTGAATATTGTTAGCACTGACTATATTATTATTGAATTTGTGTCTCGTCATTCAAGGTATTTGCTTCTTTTGGGCAGCCTATTCTAACTGAATTTAGACTTTTAGGGATATTTTAATCGATTTTGGCCATTTAGGAACATTCTAATGGATTTCAGTCTTTTAGGGACATTCTAATTGATTTTAGACTTTTATTGACATTCTAATTGATTTTAGCCTTTTAGGGACATTCTAACTGATTTTAGCCTTTTAGGGACATTCTAATTTATCTTAGCATTTTAGAGATATTTTAACTGATTTTAACCCTTTATGGACATTGTAATTGATTTTAGCCTTTTAAGGACATTCTAATTTATCTTAGCCTTTAAGGGACAATCTAATTTATTTTAGTCTTTTAGGGACATTCTTATTGATTTTAGCTTGATTTTAGTCTTTTAGGACATTCTATTTGATTCTAGCCTTTTAGGGAAATTCTAACTGCTCTTAACCTTTTAGGGACATTCTAACTGATTCTAGCCTTTTAGGGACATTCTAATTGATTTTACCCGTTTAGGACATTCTAATTGATTTTAGACTTTGAAGATAATGGCATGCTTTTAACAAGTTAGGTTTTTCTTCCAACAAGGAGCAGCTCAGAGCAAAGAAATTCGTGAATATATCTTTAACTGGTGCTCTTCTTGTGTAAGACTTTTAACTGGGGTTCGTGGCATCCACAAATTAGACAACAATGGAACACCATGTTTAATATCGAATTCAACGTACATGTTAGTTTCAAGTATTGCTCTCTTGGAACGTCATAGAATCTGATTCTGATATGGAACCATATTTATTTGCAGAAAGTGTGCTTCGAAATCGAAGTTTGAATGACTATTATCGAACAATATCATTTACTAACCACATAAATCATTGTGTCTATTTGCGTTTCAAGTTGGTTGTTTACATGGATTTATCTTGGAATAATTATTTTATGGCGAAATGTAGTTGAGAAGTAGGCGTCAATTCAATAATATTAACCAAGGAACCCGAAACGGTTTCGAAAACGAGCCCTATCCATACCAATATATGTTTTATGATCAGGTTGGTTATCGATCCGGAATTTTCGCTGCACATTGTTGAATCACAAACCATTTCGCTGTTTGTGGAGTTCCATATAGTGCTTGGATCTATTTTGTCCCCAAAAGCGTCTTATTAAGACGAGTAGAAGCAAGAGAAAACATGTGCATTACGCTAACATATGTCAGTGTGTCTAAAAAATGTGACTGTTTTGTGTCGCGTTTCTTTTGTTGTTTAGTTTAAATTTATTCGGATTAAACAATTAGGAATCTTAACCTTTGTTATACATGGGGTTATCCATAGGAATGCATATCAATGACCTGACCTGACTTGTGCTCTTATCTTATTTAAAATCTTAACAAGCGTTTTTATTGGTTAACATTTGCAGCATATTATACAGAAAAGTAGATGTTAGTTAATGACGTCAGAAGGGAACTACTTGTATATTCATGCGTCCTTTTTGTGTTCTTTAAAAATACTTGAGTAAACAATTGACAAAGTTAAATTCTGTTCTTGATTTTTATATTCGATATAAGAACTGAATTTCATTTTTACAGGATTCATAAAGTCACGAAGCTATACAGAATAATATATAAAATGCCCCGGAGGGCTAAGTGGCTTGAGCGTCCACTTCGGATGCAGGAGGTCGCGGGTTCGAATCCCGAACGAGTCATACCAAAGACTTATAAAAATGATACTAGCAGCTGCCTTGCTTGGCGCTCAGCATTAAGAGGTTAGTGTTAGGACTGGTCGGTCTGCTATCAGGATAATATGACTGGGTGGGACATGATGCTACATGTCTGCGGCATGATGCCCAAGTGCTACACATCACTCTAAACTGCCACACTGCAGACATCGTAGCGATATGACTGAAACATTGTTATAGCTACGTTGAAAATAACACACACACAGACACACACACACACGCACATACACGCTTAGTTTAGCCGTTCGTGTATTGTTTAATCGCTTGTTTAGTTTCATGACTTAATGAACTTTGTAAGATATGTAGTTCATTTTCTACGCAAATTCATGTTTTCTGCGCCACATGAATCGTTTAACAACTCCCGATACATTTTAAACCACGATATTGTGAAAATTTCTAATTATAAAGTATCTCTCAGCATAGCTCCTTTTAACTGTAAACCAATTTCTTTATATGCACAGGTGATAGACAGGTGACGAATGCAGAGTTTAGAAATTTCATGCACCATGTGAGTATAATCAATATCGTACATTTAAGACATTACCTTGTGACTATAGTCAGTATCGTACATTTAAGACATTACCTTGTGACTATAGTCAATATCGTACATTTAAGACATTACCTTGTGACTATAGTCAGTATCGTACATTTAAGACATTATCTTGTGAGTATAGTCAATATAATACATTAAAGACATTAGCGTGTGAGTATAGTCAATATAATGCATTAAAGACATTAGCGTGTGAGTATAGTCAATATGATACATTTAACACATTAGCGTGTGAGTATAGTCAACATAATACATTTTACACATTAGCGTGTGAGTATAGTAAACATAATACATTTACCACATTAGCGTGTGTGTATAGTCAACATAATACATTTAAGACATCATCGTGTGATTATAGTCAAGATAATACATTTAAGACATTATCGTGTGAGTACAGTCAATATAATATATTTAAGACATCGTGTGAGTATAGTCAACATAATACATTTAAGACATCGTGTGAGTATAGTCAACATAATACATTTAAGACATTATCGTGTGAGTATAGTCAACATAATACATTTAAGACATCATGTGAGTATAGTCAACATAATACATTTAAGACATCATCGTGTGAGTATAGTCAATATGATATATTTAACACATTAGCGTGTGAGTATAGTCAATATAATACATTTAACACATTAGCGTGTGAGTATAGTCAACATAATACATTTTACACATTAGCGTGTGAGTATAGTCAGCATAATACATTTAAGACATTATCGTGTGAGTATAGTCAATATAATACATTTAAGATATCATCGTGTGAGTATAGTCAATATAATACATTTAAGACATTATCGTGTGATTATAGTCAAGATAATACATCTAAGACATTATCGTGTGAGTATAGTCAATATAATACATTTAAGACATTATCGTGTGATTATAGTTAATATAATACATTTAAGACATTATCGTGTGAGTATAGTCAACATAATACATTTAAGACATCGTGTGAGTATAGTCAACATAATACATTTAAGACATTATCGTGTGAGTACAGTCAACATAATACATTTAAGACATCATGTGAGTATAGTCAGCATAATACATTTAAGACATTATCGTGTGAGTATAGTCAACATAATACATTTAAGACATTATCGTGTGAGTATAGTCAATATAATACATTTAAGACATTATCGTGTGATTATAGTTAATATAATACATTTAAGATATTATCGTGTGAGTATAGTCAACATAATACATTTAAGACATCGTGTGAGTATAGTCAACATAATACATTTAAGACATTATCGTGTGAGTATAGTCAACATAATACATTTAAGACATTATCGTGTGAGTACAGTCAACATAATACATTTAAGACATCATGTGAGTATAGTCAACATAATATATTTAAGACATCGTGTGAGTATAGTCAACATAATACATTTAAGACATTATCGTGTGAGTATAGTCAATATAATACATTTAAGATATTATCGTGTGATTATAGTCACTATAATACATGTAAGATATTATCGTGTGATTATAGCCCCTATAATACATTTAAGACATTATACTCTTTATTGCCATTTACTCTAGTTTATTAGGCCAACGCTTTTAGCCACAACACAAAAGTGTTCATAAATATTACGGGAATATCCATTACTAATCAAGAACAAACAATTTTGTTGATTCGCAAAATAAATTAATTTGCTAATAACCAATTTAGCCAACAATTAAATTTTTTAAGGTGATCCCCTCCATAAATAAATAATTACATTCACTATAAAAATTTAATATTTTGCATAATTTAAGAACATTTTTCATCCTAAGAAATAATATTTTTTTCAAGTAGTTTCCATAATTTGCCCACATTAAAATGACGAATTTTGGGGTGTCAGAATTAGTAAACATTCCTGTTCATTTAGTTTTAAATTCCATTGCTGGCTTGTGGGATGTCTATACAACATATATATAATTTGGCTGGATCTTTGGATCTCAGTCATGATATTTCCTTGCATTTTTTAGCCCTGGTCAAGACGTTAAACATATCAAAGTGTAATTGGTAATTGAACTTTCGCACGTCTTACACTTTGCATATATATTTGTGAACTAGATTAAGGTGGGAACCGCCAGATAGATTTGCCATGTTTTATCTCAAAATGAGGCTCAAGGTCATCTGAATGATTGAAATCCCCTCGTATATTGATTTATATAAGAATACAGATTACACCCACAGTGGTAGATTTACGTGGTTACAAAATGAACAGAGACACTCCGGTCTAGAATCCTGTCATGATTTACTTCATTAGTTATATTGACTCAAAAAGTGCATTTATGGTCAAATGTGATTTCCCAGAAGGTGTAGATGTATAAACAGCCTTTTATATTTAAATATGGTATCTTTATGATCACAGAATCCTATTTTGCATAAGTAGCAATTACAAAGGTGACGACATTTCCTTGTTTAAATCAGCGAACTTTTATCTAAGTCCGTACAATTTTAATATATTATAATATTTTTTTCATTTTAGAATTTTTGCCATTTTAGATTTAAATACTGGTATTGTGAAATATCTTGTACATAAAGTACAGAGTGGCATCACATATCTTGTTGTCTTCACACTGTCTTAGATATCTCAAACTTTAAAAACGCTAAGGGCTTAGTAGTTTGAAGTTTACCAGAGTCTAAAAGTTTTGATAAATCTTGGGCAATTTGGATCAAGTGCGGGAGAAGGGGCATTTGTACATGAGGGAAATGAATAAAGGAACCATTTTAATGGGAGAGTGGTCCTTTCGATATCTTGGAACGTCACTTTCATGTCTCCTTTGCCATGCCTTGACTGACTGAAAACTCATCTGAAATAGGACAACAACAAAGAATTTATGACGTTTTGAAATTTTCCAAAATTATTGTACTGTACAAGCAAAAGTTTTAAAAAGTATAATTACAAACCCCATAATATCTTATAATTCATTAACTACACTGTGATATAAGAGGATCCACGTGAAAAGTATATAACATAACAAAATGGAGACGCATGCTTACTTTAGCGTGTGAAAAGGAATGAAAAGAAACAATTTTGCATAAATCAATAAAAGCTTGTCTGAACACGTGCATGTTAATTTTAAGACTTTTGAATAATCGGCTATAACTACAAATACATTTCTTTTTCTACTTGCCTTTATACGTAGAAGAT
This sequence comes from Sinohyriopsis cumingii, assembly GCA_028554795.2. NCBI lineage: Eukaryota > Metazoa > Mollusca > Bivalvia > Unionida > Unionidae > Sinohyriopsis > Sinohyriopsis cumingii. Next base: position 23,936,879 of record CM068842.1, on the reverse strand, counting down.
AGGATAGGAATTACAGTCGTTTTCTGGTCATAAAAAGCATCAAAATTGCGAAAACTAAGAATCAGATCTGCGTCACATAATACACCTGTGTATCAGGGTCAACACTGTTCTTCCCACTCACAAGTTCAAACAAACAACGTGGACCCTACTCTACTGAAACATTATGCACAAGTGGATCAGGTGTACGCTATTGAGCATGGATGACCGTGATATCCTGATCCATACGGTACTGTCCGTGCAGAGCGTCGTTCCCTGAGAAACAAATTGAAAGTCCTATAAATGTGTTTCCAGGAAAATGACTCCACTGCATAATGAATAAACCAAAAATCATTCATTTTCTTTTTCAGATGCATCCCCAGGGTAACTTCCAAGGACAGTCAAATTAAAAATTACATTTGTTATTTGTTATTCACATACTTATATTAAAAGCCTTCAGGGTGTGGAATTGTGCTATTTGTCTTGTGATTTTCTTAAAGGTCGAGTGATATAAACTGAATTTACTAAGGAATCTAATACACTACCACGATGTAAAAAGATGAAGAGAATGGGGAAACGCTGATAATTCATTCCTTCAACGATTAAATGTTCAAAAGAAATGAACAGCTCTCCTACGCCCCAAGAAAAAAACAACAAACTTGCAAAGTACCATCCTATCGGGAGAATAAATAAATATATTTGGACAAGAAAGAAACACATAGCAAGTAACGATGGATAGGTTTTAGTGAGTTAGAATGACTTGGCCATCACTTTTCTGATCTTAGCAATTTTGCTATTTGTAGGCGTAACACCTCCTCCGCACCGCCAACCTTTTTTACAGGGGTTCCATCCTTGCTAAAGACGGGATAGTATTTATTTGCAGCATTAGGGCGACCAAGTTTGTACTCCCTTGATATACGTGGCGTGAAAGTTGTTTTGGGTTTTCGTTCATTTCTGGCACAGTTTCAAGTGTTGCGCGTGTCCTTGCAAAGTTATCATATGCTGATAAGTCAACAACTTCTTTGTTACCTGCAATTTTCTCGAACCAAAATCTGTCCGTTTCATTGTATTTAATTTCCTTGGATTTATCTTCTTCCCAGTATCGTCATAGTTGTTTTCTGAACTGTATTTAACCTGGTCACTACAACAACCATCATCGACACGGGCTTTACTTAGGAAATCCACAACAGAGAATGGCTCTCCTAGCGTAAACTGACTTGATGGCCCTACATTTTCCGTTCGTTGATGCAACATGGTGAGCAGATGACATGGACACTGGTGTTGGTACTATTTCGGACTCATTCTGTTCTAGTTGCAAATAGCTTTCGTACTTTTGTCCATTTTGTCCTGGTCTATATTACGTCAGGGTCTTTATCTCCCATGATAACGCCTGTGATTTCGATTGTATATTAATGATTGAGGTGTTGTTGTTCTTACGTTTGAGTGTACTTAACTTCCTCCAGATCGGCTCGAAGTCCGTCATAGTTCAGCTGTCTCCTGCATTCCTAAAAGTTTCTGTGTCAGTGTCTATACATGTTCCGTAAGCTTACTTAGGAAATCAACTGAAGTACGGAAAGTGCGTTTCGAGAGCTCGGGTGAGATCAAATCTCCTGGAGGACGGAAGGATTTCTGAGGACTCGGGATGTCGTTTGACTCAGGGTGATTTATACGAAGAAGAATCAAACATGACCGCTCGAATTTACTATGTCTAAATCATATTCATATTTTTCTGTCTGTGTACCTATAATTCAACAGTTTCGATGAGAATTCTGCAGAGCAGACGGTTCCAGGTGCTTTCGGGATTCTCACCACGTACACTGGTATACAAGCAAAACCTGTTGTTTATCCTTGGCAGGCGAAGTGTGGTTGTATTAATACACCTCGCATTGTCCTCCTGTTACCTGGAAAGGAATATAGGTCTACATTAATCTTCTGATATTTTATAAGTGGATTATTTAAATATTTTGAGGGGTGCCATCGACTTTGGACTCAGAATACAACATCATCTTTTCTTAAAAAAGAGACGAATTAAGTTTGATTTATTATACGCAGTCATGCACGATGTAGAAAAAACTGTTAATGATCTGCTATTTAAGACAATGTCTTCAAGGTCAAGGTTATTATGTTATAGCCTGAAAAGAAAGGTTACGGGAATATATAATAGAAACTAATACCTACTTCAGCGTACCTACTTCGTACCTGCCCGTATCACTGAGCTCCTCACAACAAAGAATGGAACTAGGTCCAAGGGAAGGGTTTAAGGTGGCGCAATAAGCAAAACTCCAGTTAAACGGAAATTACGACTCAGTTAAATAACCATCCCACAGGACATCCGGTTAGAAAGTAAGGCATGTACTAGAAATTAGTGTTAGAAATTCACACATATATATCAGTCAGACATGAAACCACTTAACCCTGGAAAAGGGATCAACGCCTTGCGGGAAATAAGTGCTATACTACGAGGGTCTAAGCCAGGTAGGAAGGCCTCATGGGGAGTCAATGGAAACCGCAAACGTGGAAAAAAGACGTACAGTATACTTGGGAAACATATAAATAGTCCTTTCTCCCTTCTGCTTAGGAACTATTACAGAAATACTAATACTCTTCCTTTTTCACTCTTCTCTTTCTCTCTTTGCCCCTTATTCTAATCTTTCACTCTTTTTACTCTTTTGGATTTGGTTCCTTTTATTTGGCGAGCTAAGCTTTAAGCAGTAAAGAGACGCATATGAACTCAAAAGTACTACATACAAGCAATACATAAACATACATTTGATTTTATTAATCATTGTTTTTTTTTTCTTTTCTATATATCAGAGAATTAAAACAAAATACAGTGCTGAATACATTTGTATCCAACAAATCAATATACTGCTTAGAAGCACATACATTTAGAACCTTTTTGTGGATAAACATCAAAGAACCATAAATGGATTTGACTGAACAAATGATGGTCCTTAGACAAAACTATATATATATATATATATATATATATATATATATATATATATATATATATATATATATATGGAACATGGAAGGAAACGTAGGGATCTGATTGGACAGGGATCCTCGCGGACCACACGTCCAAAATATAAAAATATAAAGACGTAGAGAAACCCCTGCAACAAAACCAACCATGTAAATAAATTTTTATTTCAAAATTCTTTTAGATTTTTTAATGCTGATAAACAACACACAAAATCGGAAGGAGATACATAAACACATAAAAACCTTTAAATGTTTTGCAAAAGCCATGGGGTGGGGGACACACACGAGCCCAATAACCTATAGATAAGGGTCGAAGGAGTGCTCACAAGTAAAATGGATATCCTAATATATGTATGAATGCAATTTTATATAGAACGACACAAAATATCACCTAGTTTATTTGTGTTGGTGTCCATGGAGAATAGATGCATATATCAGGAAACATTAAAGTTTTCTAAAGTTTAAAATGAATCTCTGCACTAAAGTTAGTGTCCATTTAAATATTTTTAATGGAAGGAATATTAGAGAAAAGAAAAAGTAAATTATATCTGTGAGACGCTTCTGTGTGAGAAATGTAGATTTAAACTATTGTCTGTCTATTTCGATTTTCAGACACAGCTATTCCGGTATACGACGGAACTCTCGTTTGGTAATTAAGTGCCCATCTGTTTTCAAACTGTCCCATGCACAATGTCGTGGATGCAATACTTTCTCCATAACACATATAATATTTTAGTTGCACTTTTAAATACGATAGTCATTTTTTCCAGACACTAATTCTCTCTCTCTCTCTCTCTCTCTCTCTCTCTCTCTCATATATTCAGGCTTGCATCCAAACACCCATCTAGCAATACAAAAAGGCCAAATTCATCAACTGTTATATATACATAAATAACACATATGTATCTGGTTCATGATGATACCCTTTAAGCCAGTCATACTTCTCCGTTAACGTGTGTACCATATGGTCGGTAATGAGTCTAGCGCGTCGGTCATACTATAAAAGAGACAAGTAACTTCCTAAAACGAATTTTTCCTATCGGGACAAAGTTATGCTCATGGCATAACACAGAAAAATCAATGATGGCTTGATGAATAGTAAAATGTCACAGGAGTAAAACAAGTCATAGATTATCGTCCTGTGCCTTCAAAGACGGAAAAAGCAGAAGCAGATCCAGGGTCAGACGTCGAGCAGCAGAGGGGCTGTACAGACCGAAACTTTTTGCACAATAAACCCCTCCAGGAAACTATTCCTCGATAGAGGGCTTATTTCGACGAAATAAACCCTTCTATTCAGAATACAGGACAAAAAAAAATGTCCCCCGAAAACTCGAAGAGTTTCCAGGGACAAACTCGTTGAGTTTGCACTGACAACTTGGGTTACTTCAATAAATCTGAAACAGTTTCCGTGGCGGGGTCGTTATTGAAAAATCCATGGGTCGGGTCCATCCCCTCTGCTGCTCTGGGAAATGAGTTTCCAAGGAAAAACATTTTTATGTTAGCGGAATTAAATCATTGACAAATAAATAATGGCAAATATTGGAGAAGCACATACGACTAGATTAGCTCGAGAACGTCTCGAAGCAATTCAGAAATTTCTTCCTGTCCGTGATAGTGTCAGACAAAAATTACAACTAAGACAGCAAGCACGGGAAGGCTTTGCAGAGACTACGGAGGAATTATTTAAACCCGTGACCAAAGCTACTGAAAAATCCGCAGCTGTTACCAAAGAGGCTTTAATAGAGCAAAGGAAAATTTTACAGGATATTTCAGCTGGACTTAAACCCCCGCCTCCACCCGATGAAGTTGTTGTGTCAGTACCTGCTGGTAAGCGAGTAACAGGGAGAATTACTGACCCCGCCAAAAGATTTACGCCGGATTATATTGAACTTCTTAAAAATGTACCAGAAGAGAAATTACCTGAGACAATACTGTTAGGATTGATTAGAAGAGATGTGTCTTTAAACCCAGAACACGGTTCTATGACAGATGATAATTTTATCAAATATTCGTATCGTATACGTGAAAATAAAAAACAAATCAGCAGGGACGATACAAAATACGATAGACTTGTAGATGCTATACGTAAACTTGAAATTCCACCATCGCAACCTCAAGAAGAAAAATCACCGTTGCAACACACAGAACGACAACAATATCCTTCACGGCGAAGAGCAATAGATCCTGACCTAACTCCGTTAAGTGAATACGAGGCTGCATCTGAAGGAAGTCCGCGGGGCCAAAAATTCAAACAAACTAGGTCGCCGATAATTAGCTTAACAACATCTTCTGAAAGTTTGCCTCAAGACATTTTATCCCCAAGAATTGTACCATCAACAGGGGAGGGTTTAGGATCCGGTTTTATTGCCTGCCCTAATAATATCATCGATGATGTATCACGGTTGGAAGTTCTCATCGGAGGAAGACGTGCCGGAAACAATTCTCCGGAAATTATAAATGAAGCCGCAGATATCTGTCAGAGACTATTTCAGCGTGGCATCATGGATATCAGCATCTACCGGGGGCTCATTGATGAACTCGCAGACGGTTACCACAGCGACTAATAATTAAATTTGCTAGCAAATTCAGTTAGATAAACAATAATTAAATAAAATGATACTACACGATTCTTTTCGCAGACCAAGAAGTGTCAGAGTAGTAAACTCACGATTACCAGTATACGAGGTTGTTTACGGAGATGGAGTCGGTGATGTTGTTAGGGATTTAGTCACAAGAATCGCTCCGAAAGCTGGACCGTTAGCAAAACAATTCGCGATGAAAGCCGCTGATGTTGTCAAGGATAAAGCCATTGGCACTGTTGGTAGTCTTGCCGGGAAAGCATTTCAATCAATCAAGGATCGACTAGCACAGCTGATACGAAAAAAAAACCCAGTCGAGAGGTTGGTGCCAGTAAAACTACCATCCACTGAAGCTATGCCGGCAAATGTTAGTAGTGTAGTAAATAAGGCCGTAAATCAGAAATTAGCTGAGATCGCAACAGCAGGAATTACCTCCAAAGCGTTGCAAGATAGTGTAACTGCTAATTTGATAGCTGGTAGTGGTTTCCGGTGACGATAACATTTTAATTAGATCATCACAAATAATAATAATGTTTGCACGAAAATCCAATGACGCGTTTGATATGTCCAAACCAGTACTTAAAGATGATTCTGTACGTGATTTTCAATATTATTCTTATGAAGCACGTGATCCTAACCAACGCGGAAGAATTGAACTACAGGTCCAGGATACAAGTAGATACTTCTTGCCCGCTGAGGCCTTCATCGAAGTTGAAGGTAGGCTTTTAAAGAATGATAACACTAACTACGGAATCGGCGACCGAGTTGGATTTGTTAACAACGGCATCATGGCGTTATTTAAATCCGCTATTTACATGATAGATGGAAAAGAAATTGAAACAATTCATGATAACGTCGACGTTGCCACAACAATTCTCGGGTTGGCGAGATACTCGGATGATTACACCAGATCAGCCGGACCATCAATGATGTTTGCAAAGGATATAACCGACAGCCCCGAGAACAGGAATGTAACAATGAATAATGCCGGTGACGCAGTTGCATCGATGAACGAAAATTTTAATTTGGGTTTTGCAACACGTAGATCGATGTTAAGTGGAGATGAAGAGTTCTCAGGTGTGATTCCATTGTCTCACATCTTTGGATTCTGCAGAGATGTCCACAAGGTCATATTCGGTGCCAAACACACAGTTGTACTTGTGCGAAAACCTGATGATAATGACGCTATCTGGCGAGATGCTGCTGTTGCCCCTGGTCAGGTAATACTAACTAAACTGTGGTTGTGGATGCCAGTGTTGTCTCCGTCAATCACCGAAGAACAACGACTGTTGTCTTTCATGGACACGGGCGGTAAATCACTGCTATCCTGGAAAACAACAACCACAGACGTTATTCAGGGTGATAATGGTGGGTTGTTTACATGGCATATATCATCGCAACAAGGAGTATCAGCACCACGACATATTTTCATTGCATTTCAATACCGTGCTAGAACAGATAGCCAGGAAAGAAATCCAATGGTATTTGATACACTTGGAGTTTCTGAAGTTTCGTTGAGAATAAATGGGCATCAGGAGCCATCTGAGGATATATTAATAGATTTCGAACATCATCGTGTCGCACGCGCGTATCATCGTCTGATGTCATTTATGGGGCGCGACCTTAATGTAGACACTGGCCTGCAAATATCACAGCGAGACTTTATGAGTTTATATCCGATTTATTACTTTTCGCTGGAACATCTTGATCTGGTTAAACAATCTGTTGTCGACCTACATTTCCGAGCTCGTGTAGGTGTTCCTGCTGGTGGTTACAGAGCGATTGCTGTCATACTCTCCGATAAAGCAATGCTGCTTGAAGGTGTTGGCGGACGAATGAGGGTCATCGACGCTCCAATCGAGAATATGTAACGCAATTAAAATCAAACTTAGGATATAATGTCATACAGTCATGTTAATGTCACCTTGACTTCCGGTCAAACGAAGAAATTGCAATCAAAGAACGCAAGCACGTGCGGGACATCAATAACACTAAAACGAGATCAGATTACTGGTGGTCCAAACAAATTGTCGTTGACTAATACTCAGCTTAAACATTTTAATAAGGCACTAACAGCAAAAACCGGTGTCCGACTTGATTTCTCTGCTGCAGCTATCAAGGACATGACTAAAACCGGTGGAATATTTCCTCTTCTCGCAGCAATACCGGCGTTGATTGCCGCGGCAGCACCAGCCGTAGCAAAAGCCGCAGCACTCGGTGCAGTTGGAACTGCAGCTGGAATGGCACTAAAAAAGGCAACGGGAAAAGGATACAAGAAAAAAAAGGGACGCGGTCTAAGACTACCAGGAACTCCACCATCATGGTATCCAAAAAAATTCTAACGCCGTTGAGCAATTTTGATTTACTCGATGCTGTTAAAAAATTGCGTGTAAAACATTTCAGAGGCGTATTTATGCGAGATCAATTACCGCAACGACCGAATAATCCAGAAACTGGCATTATCAATCTCGACAACAAAGATGGTCCGGGAACTCACTGGGTTGCTTACGCGATCGATCCACGTGGAATTATCTATTTTGATTCGTACGGTTTAGCACCGCCAGTTGAGTTTCTCAAGTATGTCAGCAGATTTTCTAATGTTCCAGTGTGGCAGTCGACGTTACCAACACAAACATTAATTGATCCGCCCATTTGTGGGAGGGAGGTTTTAAATGTTCTTGATGCAATCTCAAGAAATCCAGCAACTCCTCCTCATAAAGTAGTGTATGAATATACCGCATCGAGAAATGCTAGCATTTGAAAAACAGCAATAAGAATAATGGTGGATATTTACGGAAGACCTTTCACACGAGGAGGTAAACCAAGCACAGATGCTGATCTCTCAAAATATGCGACCAAAGATGAAGTCGATAATCTTTTGAATATAGCTGGAGTTGACCCAGATGAAGTTGCTATTTTCCAAGACAGGCAAGGAAAACTAAGAACGAGCAACATTAAGTGGAATGATATAATTCGCAGAGTTCTTGGAGCTACCAAGGATAACTTCGTTGCATTTAGTGATGGCGGCCGGATCAAGGACTCGAATATATCAATCGCAAGCATCAAAGACAGTATTGATAAAGGTGTTGATAAATGTGTGAAAAAAGCCGGTGACACGATGACAGGCGAACTCAGCATGAGCGGCAACAAAATAACCGCGTTAGCGAATCCCGAATCCGACCAGGATGCGTCAAACAAACAATACGTGGACATCGTCAACGGTAAACTAAATACGCTGCGTGCAGAGCATGATGTTCACGTGGGCGCGTTTACAAGATTTCGAAGAAACTTCGTAAAAACTGATGAGGTCGTGGATAAGTTCTTTGGGACTCCTCCAGTCGTCGATGTAAAACTCGCTGATGTAAAGACCGACATTAACACGATCAAACAAACACAGCAGGATATCGTATCGGGTATTCCTGATATCGTTAACAAAACCAGTTTGATTAAAGTTCCCACTGGAGTTACTCCGGGGCATATCACCAACATCGTATTCACGGTATCATCGGGATTCGCAACATGGTCACGACAAAATAACACTATCAAATATACAGCAACAGCCACCGGTGTTTACAGGTTGTCTGTGTTTTCAGCCGCTAAATTTGAAATCTTCACAACATATCCTTGGAGACATTCCACCGATAAGTATTCCGGGGTTTGCACTGTAATACTAAACAGCGGAACCGAGGAAACATTTATGCTTGAAGCCGAGGACGATAGTTTAACAGCAACATCTTACTGGTTTTGTTTGGAATTCGTCGCTGCAACGCCTCAATTGGTTACCGCGTAATTGAATAATGTCAACGACGCCAGATGCTCAACAATATCGATACAATCAAGTCCGTGAGTGGCAATCTGAGTTAAAAACTGTCATCGAAGTAACTAGTCAAAAAGTAAAAAAATACAAGCGCCGCATAACAGTGCTGGATATTATGGTTTATTCAGTATCTGCCGTTGTTGCATCTGCCGGAGCAATACTATCAGCGGTCACTCCGGTAACTGCAGCAGTCGCCGCCACGATCTGTGTTTCCGCGGCCACAACAACAGCTGGAGTTTTCGGCATCATAGCAAAAAAAATATCATCATGTGCTAACACAAAATTACACGATTACACGACAAAATTAAATACAGCCACGACCGCATATCAGAAATTATCATCGCTGATATCATCATCGTTAGACGTGCAAAGTAGCGACGCTACGATATCAGATTCTGAATTCAAACTAATGTCAGATGCGTACAATGACTATTTGAAAACTAAACAAATAAATAATGTCAATAGAACTGCTTCAACAAATAGTCACAAACACAACACCGGTAAGGACCACAATGATCTCAGTGTCCTCGACGACACCAGAATTCGGTATTAATTTTCGAACTCCAATTCCAGTGAGTGAAATCGCGTTAGCAAAGCTCAGTGTGTATCACAGCTGGCCCAATGTTAGGTCGGCATCATTTGGTGGTCTGCAGCCAAATAATTCATTCGTGTTCGGGAAAAGCAAAGCCGACTCCGGCGAACAGGGTGAACTTGACTGGAATACAATTACACTTCCCACTGGGAGTTATCAGATCGAAGAAATCAATAATGAGATACAACGCCAAATAAAACGAATCACCGGCAAGGAAGCCAAAATATCTATAACAGCTCATGAACCAACGCTGTCTGCGGTCATTGAAATCTCAACGCCAGGATACGCCGTGGATATTTATAACAGCTCAATCCGAACATTATTAGGATGGCCAAAGGCCCCCGAGGTTAAACCTCGTCCACCAAAACCTGAAAAATCGGATTTTATGACCTATAAAGAAGCACTACACGACCTCGAGTACAATTATTATTTACTCCTTGCAGATCAATTACTAGCAAGAAAAAGTACTTTAATGCCCGATACTTGGAGTATAGAAGCTCCACGTGTTAAGGGGGGGCAGGAGCTCCGTGTTTACCGTCTAGATGATATAGAATCTGAATTATTTATTCCGATCAATCTAGTACATAAACAACAGCTACAACTCCTGCGAGTATATTTCCAAGATTATATTTCTGATTTAACAAGTCCGCGTGATAATATTATCACAACCATAGAAAAACTAAACAAACTATAAATCTAAGAATAATTCAGGCTTTACTGGATCTTAAAGACTATATCGATGATAATTATAGACAGATAGCCAGAGCAGATTTTGCAATTAAATATGGTATTCAAGTGAATGATATTTCAGATTTTAAATTTCCTGGATATAACGTGCCCGAGCTGAGAAAATCAGTCTCTGATCTCATCGATCAATCTTTCGAAGATATTCTTGCCGCGTACGAACGAATAAAACCACAACCTGTTATTCTCAAGCACGACAACAGTACAGCATCCGATGGCAGACACATCTCACCCGGGATCGTAAATATCACAGATGTTATTGCGGTCAATCTTGTATGTGACGTCATCGATGGCAGTTACAGCGCATCAGATACTACGACGGCACAACAGGGGTTTATCCTGTATACGTTCACACCAAGAGACCCCCCTGGTTTTCTGATTGTGCAAGAACCAATCAATCCGGTCTATCTACGGTGTCATAACCCGTGGTTGTCAACGATAAATTTCAAACTCACCGACCAGAGGGGGAATTTGTTGGACCTGCGTGACGAGACTGTTAGTATAAACTTACTGGTGAAGTCCTAAGTCAAGGGATCCATAATATTTATAATAGTTTTTTTTTCTGCACTGATCCATTTTCGTCATTTTATCGTGCAAATACCCTATCAAAACCAGCATAAGTTATCGTTGAAAGTGCTAGCACGCATTTAAAAAAAAACGGTTGTGTATAATGTATCAACCCGAGTACATTCATGCACGAGTTCATATTCATGATAAGCAAATTCTTTACGAGGCAATAAAAACCGCATTTCAAATACAGACATTCCCAGAACAGTATTTCCCCGTTAAAATAGTTATTGACGTGTATGGTGACGAAGACTTCTTGTTAACTCCGTCACAATTAACAGAGCTACAGCAAAATCATATGATCATAGTTTGGTGTCAACGAGAACAGATTATGAACTATTCTCATTCCTGTATTGATGTTGAAACGCTTAAGCAAATCCTGAAAATCTGAAAGCGCCCTTCACTTGAGAAACTCTTTGAGTTTCCAAGGGCAAAAAAAATAATACACTTTTTTTTTTACCCGTGGAAATGTGCTTTACACTCCAAGCGGGGGGGGGGGGGGGCGCTAGCGTTCTCAGGTTCTACTTTCACTTTGTGCTGTGAGTCACACGCTATGCGGTTTATACTTCCTTGTCGGCCTCGTAGTCAGAAACACTAGTATTTTTGTCAGAAATGCAAGGCATTTCCGTGTCTAGATTCTTTATATAACCTTTTAACCGTCTCACCCTGGTGCTAATTAATTTTCGAGTCTCATACTCTTGTGACAATCCAAGACGAATCTTCTCAACTGCACGGCACAGTGGAATAAATTCAGATACCTGATTTTCAGTTATCCCGGCAAGTGATCTGTAAACACGATCTTGCAAACCCTTAATGAACCTATAACGAGCAGGGAGATTGTTCTTCCCCAAGCGTGATAGCTCATTCAAGGATTCAAAATCTGACATAATTGTTTCAGTGTCTAGTAAAATATTAAAACCTCGCTGTTGTAATTCTTTAATTTCAACAAGTATGGTATTTATATTTTCGTGATTCATATTATTATATATTTTTATATTTTTAATAGAAACACTTTGCATGAGAAACGCTAGCTTTCCAAAACAAAACGAGACAGTCGGAAACATTTATCCCCTGCAAGGGCCTAGTTCGTCAAATAACGTTCTAGAACCCCACGAGGACTGCTTCCGACATGACAATACAACATGTAACACGAAACACTTTATCCCCTGCAAGAGCCTCTAGATCGTCAAATAACGTTCTATAGGCTCAAGAGGACGTGTTTAGTGAATTGACAAGGACAAACATATAACACGTAACTTATCCTAAGAACGGACCCCTCTGACTGCCAAGTGACTCAGAGGCACATTTATTTACAAGACGAGACAGCCCTGGCTTCTAGGATCGAGTTCTCTAGCAGGCCCGGCAAACATTTATTTGACAACACAAACAACCTTTACCTCTGATTCGAGTATCACAGCAAGCAAAGGTACAATGAACATGTAATCTTATCCTAAGAGACGGTACAGAACAGACAACCTTTACCTCTGATTCGAGTATCACAGCAAGCAAAGGTACAATGAACATGTAATCTTATCCTAAGAGACGGTACAGAACAGACAACCTTTAACCTCTGATTCGAGTATGACAGCAAGTAAAGGCACAATGAACATGTAATCTTATCCTAACTTATCCTAAGACCTTATCCTATGACGACACAAACATACACAGGTGGGTCATTTTCTACGGTCAGCAGCAGAGCAAAACCATCCATTGAATCGACCATTGGATGGTGCACAAAAGACACCCGCCATTGGCGGATTAAATTTATGGTTTTGCTTGCGCGTGCTGACTTTCGATCGACCCAAAGGTCTTAGGGAGCGATTTCGTATATAACCCAACTGTTACTTGCGAGTTGGAAATTCGCTCTAGCAGTGGGCGGGACTTGTTTAAAATATTTTAATTGTATGTTTTCTTAAGCGCGGTCATATAACAAGCACAGAAGAGCAAAACAGTCGGATATATTCAGTAAAACGAGGATATTGTTTGTAAAAAAATATATATTCTACGGTAAATAAATGATTACATGTTATGAACTCGATAAAATATTTTATCAAGGTGGCTTTCTTAGGGGGAGCAAATCCTCTGACCAGCAACGACAACTCTGCAAAGCGTTACACACTCTCGGAGGAGTTATCGTCGTTTGTGTCAACGATAAGAGTTATATAACAGAATGAAATCTTCTGTTTGAGCTTCTTTGAAAATGCTGTTTTGTAGATCCCATCTGCGACATGCTGTACAGAAGGTGGACAAATACCGAAATACCTACCGGCTGCGCTCATTGATTGAAATATTATTTCTTCACGAGTCTCAACATTCACAGATTTCACTGCTCTTCTTATAGCTGTTTTACATTTAACTCTTCCTCGTATGGTATTCTTGCTCTGAGTGATCGCTTGAAGGTTTTCAATACTGTTATCAAGTCTGTTCCCGTTAATATGATCAATGACAAGGCCTTTAGGGATCTCTCCGTTAAAAACCTCATAGACGAAACGATGACATAAATACCTCCCTTTCCTAACAGTAAATCTTAAATAACCAGCATTATCAACTGTACCAACTTGTTTCCTCAGCCTGTAGTTTCTCACTATGCCATCTCGGTTTGCCTCATAATTTGGAATAGTTGGATGTCGGACGAATTCTTGATTCATTATACTATAAGCAAATCATTGTCTAATTCATAATTTGTCTGAAAACTTATTTATGTAATCACGCTCGCATTTGAGAGCGTTATCACAGTCTGGATTTTTTTTATCATAATACCGTTTTAGTTCTCGATAGCGTTTTCCACCACACGCTGAACATAATTGCGTTTTTCCTCGTACTCCAATGCCGCATCTGATACACGGTATCGGTCCTAGACTCCCACCGCGGACCTGTTGAGCATGTTGTCCACAGTATTCGCCTCTGCAGGGTTTGCTACACGGCGCTGATGAATTTAGTTTGATCCACTTGCATGAGAAACTCTTTGAGTTTCCGTTCATTATATATAATATTTTTGTCTATTTAAATATTTGTCTTAATTATAATAATGGGTTTTGAAAGACTATCCAGAATAAAACCCATATCAGGTTCTAGATTCGATCTTGACCGGTTAACCGCTGATCCACGACGAAGAGAGTTAGCAGAGGTAATTGGTGTTATCAAGAATGCCAAAGAAGAGTTTCGTCGTGATGGTGCCGCACACACGTGGTCTTCGTATAAAATTATCCTCGGAAACGCGAGCATTTCTCGTGACCGTATCATTGATGCTACCATGAACGATACAATCGCGCGTAACATAATTGGGTATCTCGACGATAGAAGATATTTCGTACAGATAAAATTTATTGTTGGAGTCGGCGAGGGAACGTGGATTATCAGAGACAAACTAGACCCTGTTCTTGATGCCAGAGGCGTTCGTGGAAAAACCGTTCTGTTAAGTAAAGACTCAAAACCGGGAGTACTTGTTGGGATTGATATACCATATTATGCCAGAGCGTATCCTGTGACCGCAGTTGTTTATGGAATTTATCCGATGAAGAAACCACGCGTTGATAAACTCAAACCGATGAAGGTGTCGCCGTTGACAGAGTCAAGGATGAATTGTGTAGCTGAGCGAGTAATGGAACATTTTAAAAATGCAATGCGAGGAAACGGCCTAACACCGCTAAGACAAACTAAAATAACAGCGTGGGCGACACGAGTAGCGGATAAAGGAGCGTCAATAAATGATGTTGCTGAGCTAGAGCGATTACTAAAATTTCCTATAACGGTTTCATCGTTAACCGGTGAGGTATTGTATGAGTGTAAATACAATTCCCGTGGAACACCAATAACTATTATCGATCATAACAGTCACGCCTGGACTGACTCGGTTAGGATATTCCCGCGAGACCGTGTTGTGAAGTATTATCCGGAATTGCAAAGCAATTCTGGGAGCATGTTTGATTTTATTTATCAGATAAGTAAAACCGATCCGGTGTCTGTGTGGTTATTCAGAAGTAGTGAAGATGGAGAATATGATCAGTTTGTGAGACCCGACGGGGAAATATATAGAACAACGGCGTTACAGCAGGAAATGAAAAAACTCGCAGAAAAATATAATGCGGGCAACACTGATACATTACTGACACACTGTTTTACTGTCCCGGGTGTTGCCGCACATGTAGCCCGGGAACGAAATTCATGGAGACCAACTCCGAAAAGTTTTCTTGCGGATATCCAACAGAGCTGTGTTGAATACGGACACGGCGGTTTGTGGAATACTCGATATGATCACCGCGGTATGATATCCGTCGACATGACGGCGTGTTATCCAGGAAGTTTCCTTGGGCGTGGAGAATGCAGCGAATATTTTAAACGATTTGGCCACGTTACAAACTCGATGACAAGAGTTGCTGTAAACGGACCATTGCCTGATTTTGACTTGACCGGATTTGCTTGTGTGTCGTCGTTTAAATTCGCTAAGGATTTACATCCTGTGTGTTATGTTTGGTTTGGCAGACATTTCGTTGAGAAGCGATGGGCACCGATAGTGTTATTGCGATACATGCTTGACAGTCGAATACTGTTGTCGCTGACGGTCAGCGAAGCGATTATATGTTATTGTCGTCAAACCGAAGTTTGGTTGCCAACTCCAACGCCGGTTACATTAGAAGAAGTCATCGAAGATTGGTCACGAGAATATCCAGAAACTTCTATCGACGCTATCATCAAGAAAGCTCCTGAAGTACTTAAAAACAAACTCAGAAATGACGAAAGCACAGCAAAAGATCTAGGACGAAGAATAATAGGGAAATTCACTCAAGGTGGAGCGTATGATCATAAACAACATCACAGTCGATTAATCATGGACAAGACTGAATTGGATCTTGTTGTCGCTGATGCAGCCACGAACAACATGTTCTGTAACCGCGAAGATGTGTTTCTGTCAAACGGGGAAAAACTAGGGACTGTTTTTAGTTATATCGACGGAGAATCATCTCAGTACACACATTTGAGATCTTCGATGCTAGCTTATGTATCCATAAATTTGTTGTCGATGATTAATAGATTCCCTGTTGTCGCAGTGAGAGTTGCAACGGATTCATTTTATATTAATAAAAAATACTCAGCGCTGTTGGATAATGTTATATCGGATGATCCATCGTGGGGCTCGTGGAGAATAAAGAATGAAATGTTACAAGGATATTGTGAATCAGCTGACGTTGAAATCGTGGATGAGTATCGCAGCGCAGAAATGTCTTCGACGGTTTCGTTGTCTCCGCCGGTGCACGATCCTGTTACAAGACACAAAACAGTTTATCTAAACGGCCCTGGTGGTTCTGGTAAGACAACTCGGGCGATTGAATTATTTCGCGGTTCTGACTTGGTCGTGCTGACTCCCACACACAGACTTGCCAGGGAGATGAGACAACGGGATGTTAACGCGTGCACGTATCACAGTTTTTTCAAATACAGCGGCGGCACGTGGACACCTGAACGAATGGGAACGAAATATATTCCCGAGAAAATAATCTGGGATGAGATAGACACTGTGCCGTTGGATACATTAAAACAGTTTCTGGATTGGCTGCTAAAGAAAAATACCGCAGTGGTGATGTGCGGCGATCATGGTCAACCACCCCCATTTACAGGTGAATCTCCACACGAGTGGCTGAAAACTTTTGTAGATTATTATGAGGAAATAACTAACGATGTTAGAGCACTCGATGAAACGCTGAAAGAGTTTAAGGCACTGATCAGGCTACAAACCAATAAAGTCCAGTGTGAGATAATGCGTGAAATAATTCCAGAGACTTCGCTGAGCGACTTTTGGGAAACGTGGAAACCAGGTGATTTAATTGTGGCAAGTAGAAAGATAGTCAGGGACACACTACAGCAGCGGTTATTTCAGTTACATCAGAAGAAATTTCCCATGTTGCCAGTGCCGTTGTGTTATAGACCAGCTGATACGCGATTGCAGAATATTGATGTTGATATTCCAGGGCGCCTGACTGCGTCGGGTCCGGAGAAACAGAATTTAGTATTAAATGATATTGTCACAGTTGATGTTGATGCTGTTGAACAGGCACTGAAAATGAGCAAATCCCCGTGGACGCTAGGATACGCTATGACCATCCACAGTTCGCAGGGACTAACTATTTCAGATACAACAGTTTGGATTGTTGATGATCGCATCGAGTGGTCAAATTTAGTTTATTTAGCCGTGTCAAGAGTAAGAAGGATAGGTCAGTTACGAAGAATTGTATTAGATGATGTTGTCAACGACAGCTCAATCGCTGATGACACAATAAGAAAGAAATTAGCCGGTTACAAACAGAGCGACAAAAAAAATGGTAGAGAGTTTGATCCC
The DNA here is from genome assembly GCA_028554795.2 of Sinohyriopsis cumingii. Taxonomy (NCBI): domain Eukaryota; kingdom Metazoa; phylum Mollusca; class Bivalvia; order Unionida; family Unionidae; genus Sinohyriopsis; species Sinohyriopsis cumingii. The sequence goes on along the minus strand of CM068842.1, from coordinate 23,919,282 downwards.
AAACAAAGTTTGGATGTTGAATTTGTAATACAATTACAACAACAGCAGAATAATCACTGTGCGAGTTGTAATTGTTTATTGCTGTGGCAGTATTCGAAAAACGACCCAAGGCAATTCACCGTAGATAGAATAGATAGCAGTCGCGGTCATACACGTGAAAATGTGATGTTGACCTGTCTTGAGTGTAACCGACGCAGAGGTGTTGCTGCAGTTATTTAAATGATTGAATCACTTCAGTGCGGATCACTTTAGTGATCGGGGTGGTAATTGTGTATCCTCGGGAATCACCTGAAGTTGCTCGCGTTTAAATCCGCGTTGAGGAGCAGTCGAATCTAATCTGTAGATTGCGTTTCTCCCAGTTGATCTGGTTATGCTGGATATCTTATGTGTAGTAACACTCCATGTGGGATCGGTTGCTCTTTTTTTTCCTCCTTCTAGTTCGCCTGGTTCGTATAAATACCTAACGGTGACATTACCCAGCAGTGGGGACGCTAGCGTCCCTGGCTGCGTTGAAACATTTTGTTGCTGTTGTCCGCGTTCACTGACGCGGGGTATATATTTTTTTGTGATTGCATTTACAGGTCTCATGTTTGTTGTTCTGGTAATTTCATTATTCAGTGCGGCTATCACGTTTGGCAGTCTTGCAACCCATTCACGAGATCTCGTATCGTAAATGAATTCCCTCGCGTACTGGTATCCGAATAATCTCTCAGCGAGTGTTCTATTAAATCGCTCAACAATTGCCTGATCCCGATGAATTTCAGTATGTCCTCGTCGTATGGTAACGTTATGCTGCTTTGTCAGTGATGACACCGCGCCCTGAAATTCCTTGCCAGGATCAACTTGTAATAATCGTGGCCAGTTTAGAGGTCCTCGTTGATAAATTCGTTTAAACGCAGAGGCGACTTCGGACGCTGTTTTAGTCGCTAACGGTTCTGCTTCTTTGTATCTACTGGCAACATCAACTACTGTTAGCGCGTATTTGTATATTTTTCTACGGACAGTATCATGAGGCAGGAATAGTATGTCAGCCTGATGAACTTCATTGGGGGTACTAACATCAAAATGTGCAAAGTTGATTTGTCGAGGTGGTGGTAAGTAGATTTGCCATATTGCTTGTTTTGATAGCCAATTTTTGGCAACCTCGCGTGTTACTGATGCCGCGTTGGCGAGTTTATTAATTGCTGAGTTACCTCTCCAGTATCCGATTGGGGAATAATAAATCGCTTCCATTGTTATTAATTATCCAGCGCCTAATGCTAATTTAGATTTCATCGCTGATCTTATTAACCAATTAGCGAGTGACTCCTTAAATGATTTATTTTTTATGGCGCTTAGTGCATGAATTAATTTCACATCCGCGATATGCCTGTCTTGTAGATCTTTACTTCGATAAGCAACATCATGTATGTGACACGCTGCGTCGATAGCGTTTATCGGATACTCTCCCGGTTTTGGTTTAGACTGTTCATCAAGTCTGATATCTAGTCGTGTCCCTGGACCGCAGTAATTGTATCCTGGGAGATGTTTTTCTCCGGGATACTTTGCCCAGGGAGTTCCGGGGAGCTTTCCAAGTTTGGCTGCAATGTCACCTCCGCTAAATTCTCGCTTTTTTTTTGAAATCTAAATTTTTTTGTGCCACATCGCGTACACTTACCAGAAAGTGCTTGTCTGTTATTTTTTGTTGTAATGGTTGTTAGATCATTCGTAGGGGTTCGTGCCTTACACTTCACACAATATAGATCCATAATTATTATTCTTTATATACAAATGGAAATTACAGATTTTTCTGCGACAAAAAAGAAAGAGCCAGTTAAGCATAATTCAGTGCTACCAAACTCTATCCGCGCGATTATAATTGGGCCATCCGGTTCAGGTAAAACACAGCTGTTGCTGAACTTGATAATGAAGTGGATGAAATGGGATAAACTGTATTTGATAGCTCCATCTGTAGATGATCAACGATGCTATAACGTTATAAAAGATTTTAATGAGAGTGCAAGCGCGCTGAGTAAAGACGGTGAGGATGTTGTTGAATTTATCACTGATATCGAAGAAGCCCCCAGCGTCGAGGATCTTGATGAATCAATTAACAACCTAGTAGTGTATGATGATGTTATGTTGGACAAGCAAAAAAATCCCGCAAGAATATTTTCCCGGGGACGTCACAAAAACACTGATGTGATTTATGTTACTCAGCGTTATACACAAATTCCTAAAGTAATCAGGGATAATTGTAATCTTCTTGCGATATTCAATGGAGTTGATACACATACACTGAGAAATATTCATCAAACCTGGTGTGGTGGCGATATGGATTTAAATAAATTTAAAAATTTCTTCAGTCATGCTCAAAGAAAACCTCACGGATTTGTGACAATAAATTTACACGATCCCAGAACAAGATACCGTATTGGACTTGATACACTATTTGCAACATAAAAATGTTTTTCCTTGGAAACTCATTTCCCAGAGCAGCAGAGGGGATGGACCCGACCCATGGATTTTTCAATAACGACCCCGCCACGGAAACTGTTTCAGATTTATTGAAGTAACCCAAGTTGTCAGTGCAAACTCAACGAGTTTGTCCCTGGAAACTCTTCGAGTTTTCGGGGGACATTTTTTTTTGTCCTGTATTCTGAATAGAAGGGTTTATTTCGTCGAAATAAGCCCTCTATCGAGGAATAGTTTCCTGGAGGGGTTTATTGTGCAAAAAGTTTCGGTCTGTACAGCCCCTCTGCTGCTCGTCGAATGAACATTTTCGAAGATACTAACCTGGTCTCTTTTATAGAATGACATACACGATTCTTTGTTAGAACGGGTAATGGTGGTAATCTGAGGAAATTTTAGTCTGGTTCCCTATTAGTATAGCGGAGTGCAACGCAGGGTGCATACTAAGCAGAGAACCAGACTAAGGAAATTTTGTCACTCGGTATGATTTTGTCCTTCAGGTTATTGAATTTTTAACCTTAAGCTCTCGTCGAGCACCTGTGCTGTAAACTTCCGTTTGGTATGAGTCCCGCAGACGATAACGGTGTCAGGGCCCACTTATCACAATCAGGTTTGATACTATAAAACAGTGTATGAATTGACTCAATTATGTGCATTTTGTTTTCTTCTCATTTATGTTTTTCGTTTGTTAAATCGGTAGGGTGGTAGAAAGAAACGGGTAGGTATATTAAGACAATGGCACAGATTTGATACTTGCAGTCTGAGTCAGTCTCTGTGGTTGTTTCTGTTTTATATTTGCAGATGAAAGTTTGTACGGTATGTATATCGATTATCTGAAGGCTTGGATTAAATAAAGCAAATGGTTTGCCACGGTTTTCAAATGATCTGAGTTTATCATGGTCAGTCTAAGCTTAACAATTATATATCATGATAGGCCTAAAAGTGCTAGTCCATTCTTCAAAATATCTATGTTGATCAGTGCCAGACGCCAAGGCCATCGCTGACGGTAAGGAAGGTACGGACATAACTGCATCATATTCTTGAGTTGTCCATCTTTAAAGTACAACACCATCAAAGCACTCGCAAAAAAGGCACGCAAATTAGCATGAAGTTTATATGATAGGTATTTTATTATTTATCACATAACAGTTGCCCACCTCTTTCGTACTGTAAGTAGGGAATGGCCGTTGGAGAAAAACATCTGGCGGCATCGAGCCCTGGGTCACCTTCGACATTATACACCATAATATTCGAACTCTGGATCAGAACAGTGTCGTTACAATTCAAGAGTTTGCAGATGTATTCCTTTGAAATCCTTTAAATACAAAACTATAATTCAGCCTAAATTTCTAAGTAAGGATTCCAGTACGATGCATCAGTTATTTGCAATTTTTGAAATAATTCAAAACTGATTGCTGAACTATCTTTCAGTAGTAATGTAGAAAGTATATGTCATACATGAATTATATTCTGTGTCATTTTAGTTTTGCATGTACAGAAAATATTAGCAAAGAATCTATTCTTTCCCTCAAAAGAATGACAGTAGCATATTTGCGAACTTCAAAATGTGTGTTCGAAAGCTATTTGAATGCAAGGAATTAACTGTATCAAGCACTCCAGTAAAAGTCTACACTCCAATAAAGGTCTACACTCCAATCAAAGTCTACTGTACATTTATAATCTAAGATCTGTGTTCTGTCAGCCAATTGTTGAGCATAAACAGAACCCATTTCCAACAATCATCCTGGCCTGGCATAGAAACCAATGTCAGCAATGATGTATTTGCAAACCGTGTTTTGTCAAAACCAGAATGGCATAAAACTTCACTTCACTGTTTGCTTAAATGTCGTATTTATAACATTTAATGACAGAAATTACGTGTTTCTCTTAAGCGTAAAAAAACTCCCAGCTGATTTGCATTTTCTTCTGATCGTGAAAGAAAAATAATATTGGAGCAAAACTGGAAATGATTCAAATTAGTTTAGATTAGGTCTGGGACGATACTATTGACTCACGATAAGATACATATCACGACATTTTGCTGTACTACAAAGTAGAAGTTTCTCTATAAGAAATATACTTTGCCCTAAAACACACCTGCTATTTATCTGAAATAAATTTATTTCCATGAATTTTACTCATGAAACGGAATATTTCTCCATTATACACATATAACTATTTAAAGTAAAGAATATTGAGACAAAGGTTATGCATTAATACAATTCTAAATGTGTTCACATTCGAGTGCATTTTAAGGCAATGGAAGCTGTGTCCTTTTTCATTAACAGAATATAGCAGCAGTGCAAGCAAACTTGCTAAAATCGTCTCAACAAATATAATGAAAATATAACTTTTGGAGATGTTTCTATTTTCTTTAACTAATCAAAACCCTTTCCCTCATGGCACCGAACACTTATCAACAGTATGCGTTCGTTTATTTTATTAACCCGATTTTGAGGACTATAAATGTTATGCAAATGATCTGTGTTTAGTGATGGTTTTATAAAAGAGGCCACCGTTTGTGCAATGGCAAGGTTATCACTAAAATAAAATAAAATGTAAATATAGCGTAAACAGATTTCATATTTAGACTTACATTTGATGTACATGTACCTTTTGCACATAACTATTTTTAAAAAATTCAGCTGACCATATCGAGTAGTTTGTATTGTTCATGTGTTTGACGAGTCAACCAGAAGTAGTATATGGGGGTGATCGAGAGACAATGGGACTTTATCGTTAAAAAGGGAGTTTGCGATTAAAGGACAATGGGAATTTAACATAGGGTCTGTCTAGCGACAAGGGGAGTTTAACATAGGACCTGTCTAGGGACAAGGGAAAATGGAGCAGGGTGGGACTGTCTAGGGACAAGGGAAAATGGAACAAGGTGGGACTGTCTAGGGACAAGCATTGATAGCGACAAACATAAACATACACAAAGAAACAAACAAACAAAACGAACAAACACATATACAAGAGACATACAAAAAATGGCAATAGAGTTCACATCTTTTTGAGGCAATGGAGTGACCCTGAAAAGGACCTTTGGGGTCTTCTAATTTCTCTCCTCCCTTATTTTCCACCAAAAATCATCATCATCTCTATTTATTTTTTTCTCTTTTTCTTCTTTTCCCATCATATTCCTCCTCCTCCCTCTCCTTTTCTTCTTTTCATTTTCTTCCTCATTCCTATTCCTATTCATCTTCTCCTTTTTTCTCTTTTTCCCCCATTATTGCATCTTTCAAAATCCCTTTTGCTCTCCTTAAGTTATTCACTTCAATTTTTACTTTTTCTCCTCCTCCTCTTCTGTTTTGGCTCTTTGGGCAATAATCTCCATAGCCAACTAATCCAGAAGGCGGCGGGCATAATCCAATGCATTTGGAGCTCAAACAGTTTTTGTAGTCAACTCATCTTCTTCTTCGAGTAAACGATGGGTAGCCAGACTGATGAACGCACTGCACACAAAACTAACATTGCACACTATACCACATTCAAAACATGGACCACGTGGGCCTAAAAGAAACACTCTATTCAACTTTTGTTGTGCTTACAAACACACTATACTACCAAAGATACATACAACCATACATCAAACACACGCTATCATACAATCAAGCGTACAAAGTGTTTATAGACACGCTTCTATTTATTACGTACTAACACACTAACACACCAATATGGTAATCTAGCAGTATCTCTTCTCTACAGAATTTGGGTAGCCCTGAAAAAGGGCTCTATTGTTTAAGAGTTTTGCCAATCTCTTAACGTCTGGGATTACTTACTGCACTCAAAATGAAATAAGCATTAAATTCCATAGCGTCTTTTTGATAATTGCATTTGAAAGACTTCATATTTTCCACACATTATGATTTCAAAGATTCAATGACAGAAACAGAAACACATTTGCAGATATCAACACGCTTCTGCCTCGCTTCTTCAATCCGATGTATTTCATGAGGAATTTTCATATAAATCCAGTCCATAATCACGAAATTTCGTAGAATCGAAAACAATACCAAAATCTATTCATTCCAAATCAAATGGAAAAGTTCTTGCAATGTGTATTCATTCACAATATGACTCAAAATTTCAATTTTTACTAGACTTTCCATTTTCTGTCGAAAGTTATATCGAGCGCGCGACTAAGTTCAAATTTATCTGGGCGGAGTTATGTGCGCATTAATAATGTTGTTATTGTGTAATGATGAATCTGCGCTCGTGTATTTAGATTGGAATACGGCATACATTCAGTTATTTTGTTTCTTGTTGTGTATTTTGTTAATATAATTAAGCATTAGGTAGAATTAAAAAAATAACATATAATAAAAAGGTTACTGCATTTGTATGGGAAAATATGAACTCGTTTTGTCGGATGAATATACTGCACTCCCAAGGTCGTGCAGTATTTACATCTGAAAAAACTCGTTCATATTTTCCCATACAAATGCAGTAACCTATAAGTTCAGAAGACGTAAACAAACTTCTTTTTGAGTCGGATTTGCATCCCATATATACTGCGTACAGACGCTGTGGTTGGATAAAGTTCTGTCAGTTAGGAGACCCATTTATGTCCAAATTCTTCTGTGAACAGAGGTGAGTTTCTTTTTATACTTCTTACGTTTACATTTAAACCACGCTTGTATATACGGTGGATTCTATATGTTACAGATATACCGCTCCCTCTCCCATCCCGCCATCAAAAAAGCAATACCCTTAGTTTTACTTGTTATTTTTGTGCTTGTCTTGCAGTTTTACGCCATTTGTCTCATTATTATATTGTGTTACATGACAAAACAAACTCCTGAAGGGATAACATATCCATATTCAGACAGCCGAGATAAATTTTCCTCTATTTCCTTTCGCGAGTCGAGTCCAAAAATGACCGCCAAAAACATTCCAGAAGGCGAGGTTAAAAACGTTTTCCGACGATCCCAGATAATCAGTAAAAAGGATACTGCACAAAAATTTAATGGACTTATTTGGACCAATCAGAATCACATAAAGTGATATTTTAACGTGTGGTAATATCAAAAATATGAAACTGCACGTACTATAGGAAAACTGTACCTACTATGTGATAAAACAGTTAAGACGTCAAGCATGATAAAACAATTCTTGTGACGTCACCCCGGTTCCGTCAATACGCGTTCATCGGGGTATTTGTAGCTTTCCATCGGTGACTTGTTGCTGGACTGCTGAGCGTGTTTAATCTTGGAGATGACGTTGAAAGTTGTCAATTCTGCTGGGCTGCTAAACCAATCCAAACGGGTGACTTCAATCTGTCGTCATAAATGGAGAGTCTCAAGCGATCGTCTTCTGTGGCTTCACATTGTCGTTTTAGTGTGGTTAACAAAGAATTCCACAAATCGGTGATGAACCTTCTGTTTTCTCCAACAGTGCTTCTTCTGACTCCTCCTCCTTTCGAAATAAAAGTCATGACACATGCTATATCTATCAGAGGAAAGCACAGTGGTCTTCAGAATGTCCACAATGTCAAAGTAAGACAGGCATCAAAAGAGAAAATGGTTAAGATACCTGTTATGATTGTCAGAAGAAAGGACTTTGGTCTTCACACTGCCCTAAGAAAAAGGAGAACTCATCAAAGAAACAACAGGAGGAGGAGAAAGCTTCCGAAGATGAAAAGGAACCCCGGGAATAGGAGGCCAGTTTGTCATTCACCGGCCTTCTTCTCTCATAGACCTTGTTTCTTCTATGCTCTTCTTCGTCTCGTTTGCTTCTTGCCTCTTCTTCTCACTGTTGAATGAGAACGGCTTGTTCTCCTTAGTTCTGCTGTTGCAAACTGTTTTCCAATTATCTTTCTGTCTAAAATCCTAAACTTGAGGTAATGAAGGGGAAGGTGGCGAAAGTACTGGTACCGATACATATTCTTGAGAAGAGGAAAGAAAATCCTCTTAATCCCAATTGAAATCATTCTCCTCCGGAAGTATCATCGTGGTTGCTTTGGTAGCCGCTGCTATGCTATCACTACTCGTTTCCACTGCTGGCACATCCTAATTCATTGTTTTTATAGTTTCAGTCATGTTCCAAAAACGTCGCATAGATTCACTGCGCACAGACGCTAGCGCACCTGCTCTGCCTAAATTTTGCAACGCGCGTCTGGATTGGTGCATGTAGGTTTAGTTTTTCAGGAAATGGGTTTTGAATGGGAACAATACTTTGGTCATATTATTGTTAGCGTTATCCACAATTACAAATTAGCTGAGGTGCTCAATAATATCTCTGATTGTTTTATTTCACACTCCTATTTACGAGCAATTAAGTTTTTTGGAAGCCTTAATTGTCATTGGCTGGTTGCGACAAGATTAAAAGAAAATATATTTTCTCAAGATGCAGTGATAAGTAGGATATAATATTATTAATAGATACTCATTCTACAAAAATATTGAAAGTTACTGAAGAAGCGAATTGTGTTTTGAACCAAAGTGTTCCTCTCACTCTGTCAGTAGCAGGGGAGTGACGATATTGTTTAACAATAGATTCAAATATGAAATATTGAAAGAAATAAAAGATCAAAGATTATATTATTTTAGATGATACTATAAATGATCAAAACATATTAGCAGCAATTTATGGACCAAATTAAGGCAATTCTGAATTTTTAAGCAACTCTTTGCAAATAAAGAACAGTTGATAAATCGTCAATAATAATTGGAGTAGATTAGAATGTACCACAATACTATGCTAAAGATACAATTAACTACGTAAATAATAAGAAGAATAACGCACAAAAACCAAATGCATTCGATAATGGAAGAATTTGACTGTGTAAACTTCTGAATATAGAAGAAACCAACCCTTGGAAGATACAGCTTAGAGGCCCTTTTAAATACAGGCCAGGTTAGACTAATATCTGTTATCATCATACCTTCAAACGTATCTGACATATTGTAATATTGACATTCGCCACAAATCTGACCACTGTCCTGTTTCCATTACCTTTAAATTTAGTGATTAAGTAAGAGGAAGATTATATGGAGATTTAATAATAACCTTGAATTTATAGATATCCGTAAAGATTGTATATATGCTACTGTTGATTAATATAAAATAAATAATGGTTATAATAAACATGTAACAAGAAACTCCAATATAAATGATCGACTGTTTTGGGAATACTTTGAAACTAATGATGCGATGAAATAATGTCCCTTACTTCCCTTTTCTAAAAAAAAAAGAGACAAAATAATCAGTGGGAGAGAGTGATTGAGCTCACTTAAAATATTTATATGATAATGGCAATCCTGAAGATAATGTCAATGAGATCGGCATATTGAAGCAAATTTAAAAAATTTCCGGGAAGGAAAAGTTAAAGACATGATTTTAAGAGCAAAAGTAAGATGGGAAGTGAAGGAGGATAGAAGCTATTTTGTAACCTTAAGAACATGCATTAAACTGAAATATTGGTACCGAAGCTTATCCTTGATGATGGCAGGTAATTAACAGATTTGAATGGCACTCTAATAGTAACATAAATCCCTTTACAAAATCCATCATTCCCCCCGAAAGCCCCTAGTCAATAAGGCTAATTTGAATACTGTTTCTGAAAATACAAAAATCCTTTTATTTTTCAAATGTAGAATGACAGATGACCTAGCTTAGATAATTTTACTGCCTAGTTCTATAATATTTTATGGATTGATCTGATGTCTTTTTAAGCTAGAACTTTAAATTTTACATATCAAAACAATAGTCTAAAAGTTATACAAAAACTAGGAGTTATCACACTTATTCCTAAAGAATAAAAATCAACATTTTATCTTTAAAAATTGGCTACCCATCTGTGTCTTGAATGTTGTTTGAAGGATTCCATCATTATCTGATGTGCACAGAAAAAAAGAAGGCTTTACCACGGATAATAAGCAAAACACAATAGGTTTGTGAAGTGTCGGTATATAAGTGACTGTACACGCCTCGTTTTCATTTATTTCAAAAACAGATGATGATGACATCACGGCACTTTTATTTCTTCTTGATTTCGAAAAACGTTTTGATTCAGTAGAATGGTCTTTTATATTAACGTCTTTAGAATTTTTCTGTTTTGGTGCATTTATCCAGAAATTAACAATATTTGCATTTATAAATTCATATAACTCTACCATATATATGTATGTGTCTGTGCGTGTGTTTGCTCTGATATCGCAGTATATTTAATAAAATATTTCGAGTTTAAAAAATTATTACTTCTAGTATCAGTCAGAGTGGGTATTATTATGTATACTAGTATTTCATGTAATCGGAGAAATCTTCATTGAAATTTGCAATCATACACTCGATTTACGAAGACGCCTATACTACTTACGTTGCCCATATTCTCACCGTCGCCCATGTCTTTATTCTAGATAATGTTGGATGGGCCATATCATTAAGGTCATATAATCAATGGGAAATACACTGGGCCTATCTATCTATCTATCTATCTATCTATCTATCTATATATATATATATATATATATATATATATATATATATATATATATATATATATATATACGAATTCATAAATCGAAATGACTACTGTAAAACGTAAAATTTTATATTCATATCTGTGTGTGAAAGAAAGTGACGTAAGCCAGATATAATTATAGAAATGTGCCTTTTACGGAATAATTGACTTGATATGGGGTGGCAATTCTTTTCTATAAAGTAGTACTCAATGCTTGAACATATAAATTCATGCTGAAAAGTACTTACACATTTTACATGGATAATTAACCGCATGTTAAATGTGCAGGATAAAAATCGGGGACAAACGTACCATCCTGATAAATACAAAATAATTTTTTTTTCGTATGAAACTAAGAGGATGAAAATATAGCAAAATCTTTAAGCGGTTTGTTTTATTATCTCATCTCTAAGGTGACAAAATGCAACTTGCACTTGCTCTTTGCTTTAGATGTTATTGCATGCATACTGGTGGTTGATTTGTGAACTTTTGATACGTGTCATAAATAGACGTACTGATTTAGAAAGCGGAATTATTTATGCGATTGACAAATTAAGTACAAATTCTTATCCATTTAGTCACGTTTGATTGGGAACGTCACACAGATAACCTCTTTCGGGGCTATATATATGGTTGAAACGTATCAAACCCTCGTAGGTGCCTGATTTTTGTTTCTTGTTCAGCTCAGGTAATGATTTGTAACGTTGGAGACATTTTGCCTCTCTCTTTTCATTAGTTGTATTCCTTTCTTACATTTTACTCCTTTCTTACATTTGTAGTCCTTTATTACATTTTTAGTCCTTTATTACATTTTTAATCCTTTCTTAAATTTTTACTCCTTTCTAAAATAAGTTGTATCCTTTGCTCTATATTAACTGACATGAAAGAATTATTTTTCTTTTTAATTATTTTCTCTCCTATGTGATATGAGAGTAGAGCAATTTTTTTTATCAGTTTAAACTGGAGGATGTAACATAAATTATAATAAATTATAAGCATACATTCCATGCTTAACTCGTTTCATTGTGTTACACTCACTAATCTGAGAAAGGGTGCTTTTTTCCAGCTACTCGAGGTCACATTCCCCCCCCCCCCCACCAATCATGAAGCCCGGAAACAGAAATGATCGGTCGCTGACAGTACTGATATTTTGCTTCCGCAACATCGTTTTCATGATGATGATTAGGAATGATGATAATAATGATGATGACGGCAAATTCCAATTTTAATTATCCTGTTATGATTACTCTGTAGACTTGTCCTTCAATATCGTGGTCATATTTACTCTCCACTATATTGATTGTTGACTTGTACTGGGAGGATACAATGACGTCAAAATCTTTTCCTAATTCCAGAACCCGACAATTATACCCCTTCTACAATAAAAGGTCTTAAAAGTGTGTCGACTGCTGCCAATGTAAAACTGGCAGTAGCAAAAAGATGTTATTTTACAAATATTATACTTTGTCTGTTTCAGACGTGAAGATGATTACATACTTCCTATTGGCTCTTGTAATTGAGGCAGCTCGGGGGTAAAATCAGTTTATTTAAAACTTTATAATATATTCTTTACAAATACATACATCCATCCATCCATCCATCCATCCATCCATCCATCCATACATCCATCCATCCATACATACATACATACATACATACATACATACATACATACATACATGCATACATACATACATGATTGAATGAATACATACATACATATACAGAAGGACAGGCAGATATAAACATCACGTACATTTACAGGTTCGTATGGAGAAGGCGTTAACATTTGTTGAGGGTGAACCTCCGAATTATTCAAAAACTGTGTTGAATCACATTGATGTTGGTACGGCAAAAATTGGTTAAAGTATTAGAAACATGTCCCAAAAAAGAACAAGGTTTACCGAAGGATAATTCTTTTTTTGTTTGTACAAAATTTAAATTATAAAAATACATTTCCGGTGTGAAATCTGATCTTTTGTTTTTCCCGTCCTTTTCTGTCATTACGCTAAAACGGTACGGAGATATATTGCCCAAGCTCACGTAATATGCCAGCATATCCATATTGGAAAACATGAGTTTATAGAAAAGGATATATTCTGTTTTCAACGGGTAATTCGTGTCAGACTAGTTGACTGTACGAATTTAATCATCTTCAGGGCAAACATGCATGGGCTGACCGTCGACCAGGTCACGGCGCTAGTAATGCTCGATATGGACGACAATCATGACGGACATGTCAGCGAGGGTGAGCTGATGCTGGAGCTTGTTTTTAGATGGGACAAAAACTGTAAGCCAGTCTTTATATTAACGATGCCTTTAAACTTAATAGGATACCATTTCAGCAGTATGTTAGTTTTTAACTCTTGGTATGTTTAAAATATTCAAAATTATTTAACCGGTTCCTCTGCTTTAATGCTCGCAATTCTGTGATGTCAGCCGTACTCGAACAGACGATATTGACGAAATAATTCAGTACATAGGTTTTGTGTGTTTCAAAACCTTCTAGTTTTCTTTATACATTTATGTAATTAATCTTTGTTCATTCATGAATTATGACTCTAAATGGTTGTCTGTTTTCAAACGTTTGTCACACACGGGGAAACACTTTGAACCATCCAACTCAAAATTTTCCTTCCTGTTCCGGCAAACATTTGCACAGAGCAAACTGTGCATTGGTATTTATGTATATTTATCACAGATTGGATGGCACATTAGAAATGTATAAATCTAGATCTCAAAGTCTCACTGTGAAAGTGATTGTCTATTTATATTTTCTCCTTACTATTAAAAGGGCTTAATAATCGCAAAATGAATTTTTCAGAAATAGCTGAGGATCATATTTGCATAATTTAGCTATCACATATAATCTCACATTAAGTACAAAAGAAAAGTCCAGTCTCTAGTGTTATTCTTTTATGTTGATGATTTATAAGAAAAACAAATGTTATGATTACAGTTGATCTGCAGGTGTCTGAAGCAGAATTTATCAACTTCTGGTCACAGACGTACCATGACGATCACGCAACTACCGCTACTTTCTTCTATAACTTAGACTTCAACCACGATCATCACCTGACCACTGATGACATCAGCCACCATCTGGCAGTTTTGGATCCAAACGGTATGTACAGTTGTTTCGCTGTAACCACCAAACTTTAACTCTGTAGACAGGGGCGGCTCCAAGAATGGCATGTAGGGGGAGAAGGGTGTGTAAACAAATAGGCAAGGAGTGTATTAAATGGAAGCCCAGGTTTCTGCATTTTAAGTGTTTCCATGGCATAATTTTAACCATATAACTGTAGAAAGCGTCCCCATAACCGCGATCCGCCCCTGGGATCAGAACCCTACGCAAACATTTGTCATTTTAATCACCGTCTGGTAGCTCAGTATCAGATAGTAGGTTAACTACTGTTGTGATTTGACCTTCTCTTCAAATAACAAACGACATAGAATAGGACACACACCACATTGAACACCACGTAATGTATACCTTGATCCTTGGTGGCATCTCCGTGCTTTTGTCTACTTACTTTCGGCCGTTTTGGATAGGTTTTCTTTACTTTATAAACGTTTTTTGTAAGGTTTGGTTTGGCGAAGAAATGAATCATAAATAAAGTAGGAGTTTTTGAATATTGCTAGAATTTTCCATATCATTATTAAATTCATGTCTTGTTATTCGAGAATATTTGCTTCAAAATGTAGATAACAAGTAGGCGTAAATTCAATTAAAATTTAATTATATTACCTCTGAACACGAAACTGAAAATGAGCCCTATCTATACAAGTTTGCCTTATTATCAATTTAGAGGCTGGTTATCCATCTGAGGTTCATCTTCCTCGACTTAAACTCGGTAGATCAAGCGAGCTGAGTATGATTAATCGACCATTTACTGCATTCACAAACCGTTTCGATACAAGCGGAGTTCTGTATAGCGCTTAAATCTATTTTGTCATAAAATTGTTTTCTTAATATGAAAAGAGAAAACATGGATTAAGCTAACAAATGTTCCTGAAACTTTTTGACTGTTATTGTGTCGTTTTCGTTTCATTTTGTTTTTCATTTTAATTACGGTTTCTATTTGCAGTGAATATCAATGACCTGGCTAGCTCTCTTGCCTTATTAAAACATTTTAGCGACCATATGTAGCAAAGGTTTTTATTGGTTAACATTGCCGCATATTACGCAGAAATATAAACGTTTTTAATTCGGTACAGAATTGAACTACTCATATAGTCATGTGCCCTTTATGTGATCTTTAAAAGTATTTTAGGAAGCAATTGTTAAAAATTATGTTCTGTTAACCTTTTTGAGACTCGTAATAAGAATTGACTTTCATATTTTAAATGATTCATAAAGTCACGAAGCTGGACCAAAGATTACACGCAGTGCATGAATAGCCTTCGATTCACTATAACCGTTCGTGAATTGTTTAATCGATTTTTAACTTTCATGACTGAATGAACCTTATGAAATATGTAGCTCATTCCTTAAATAGCTTCTTGTTTTCTGCGTCACACGATTCGATTTTATCCACGCCAGTAAAAAGGCTTTGTATAATTTTTAATTATAAGGCATCTATTAGCATGACTCCTTTTAACTCTAACCAAATATCTTTTACACACAGGTGATAAACAGGTGTCGGAGGCGGAGTTTAAAAATTTCATGCACCTTGTGAGTATAGTCAATATCGTACATTTAAGGCATTGCCTTATGAGTATACTCGGTATCGTACAGTTAAGACATTACCTTGAGGGTATAATCAATATCGTACATTTAAGACATTACCTTGAAGTATAAACAATATCATACATTTTACACCTTATCCTGAGGATATAATCATTACCTTGTGGGTATAATTAATATCGTACATTAAGGCTTTGCTTTGAGTGTTTAATCAGTTGCTTGCATCCGTTAGTCTCGATAGACGATGTTAGTGCGACCATGAGAGATGTCCCGGTTGGTGGTTGTGCAATGTCTGCTGTGGCTATGGATCCCAACATGGGAGTGGCAGTCCTTGCTGCAATTGCTGCACTTGACAACTGAGTCTAGTGTGGGTTGGAGCTGCTTCTTCTTCTTCTGAGATCGCTTTTCATCAGCTAGCAAGCGTAGCTTGTCCTCGCCAGTTTTCAGGCCAGTCATCAGAGCGTGTCGCCAGCTGGACCTGTCTAGGGCAAGCTCTTCCTATGTGTTGACATTGATGTCAAGGGCTTTCATGTCACGCTTGCAGACATCTTTGAAGCGAAGATGTGGACATCAGATCGACCTTTTGCCAAAGGCAAGTTTCGAATAAAGAAGATATTTGGGGATTAGTCCGTCATTCATCCTACGTACATGGCCCATCCATCTATTGCGACGTTTCCAAAGGAGTGTGACCATGCTGGGAATCTTGGCACATCGAAGTACCTCGTTGTTTATTACTCGATCGCTCAATTTGATCCTGAGTATGCTTCGGAGGCATCGCATGTGAAAGGCGCTCAGTCTTTTCTATTGTGAGGTGCACAGAGTCCCGGTTTCACTGGCGTACAGGAGAGTGCTAAGGACGCAGGCACGGTACACGGAAATCGTAGTGTTCAGGATCAGCATACTGTTGATCCACACTCTCTGCGACAACCAGGAAAGATTTATTGATGCCTTTCTAATCCGCTTGTTGAGCTCAGCATCGAGCGAGAGGTTGTTGGTGATGGTAGAGCCGAGGTACGTGAACTGACTGACTACCTCAAGTTCGTCGTTATTGATGATGATGCTTGGATGGTTCGCGTCCTGAGCCATCACGTTTGTTTTCTTTAGGCTGATGGTCAACCCATACTCATCGCATGCTTTAGCAAAGCGGTCCATCAGGTGCTGTAGTTCAGCTTCTGTGTAAGTGGCAGAGCAGAATAGTCTGCAAGAAGCATGTCCCTGATGGTTGATTCACGCACTTTGCTCTTTGCATTTAGTCGTGCCAGGTTGAGCAGTCTGCCGTCTGTTCGCATGTGCAGGAAGATCACTTCTGTGGACGTCCCAAAGGCGTGCTTGAGCAGGACAGCAAAGAAGATGCAGAAGAGCGTGGAGGGCAAAGTCGCAGCCCTGTTTCACTGCGCTGCGGATGTCGAAGGGGTGGGACGTTGAGCCATATAACTGCACTGTGCATTTCATGTCATCGTGGAAAGAATGGATCATGCTTAGCAGCTTTAGAGTGCATCCAATATTCGCCAGGATTGTGAAGAGTCAGTCCATGCTGACCAGATCGTACGCTTGGTGAGGTCTATAAAGGCCAGGAAGAAGGGTCTGTGTTGTTCTCTGCATTTGTCCTGCAGTTGCCTGACGGAGAAGATCACGTCGATTGTAGACATCTCTGCGAGGAACCCGCACTGCGACTTTGGATACACTTTGTCAGTAAGCATCTGCAGTCTGTTCAGGATGACGCGTACGAAGACTTTACCCACGATGCTGAGAAGGGATATGCCCCTGTAGTTGTTGCAATCACATATGTCGCCTTTGTTCTTGAACAGGGTTACGATGTTGGTGTCTCTCATATCATAAGGTACGAACCCTCATACCAGCACTGTCAGAATAGGTCGTTCAGGTGTGTGAGCAGCACGCTGAAGCCGCACTTGATGACTTCTGCTGGGATGCCTTCATTTCCCTAGGTCTTTACCTAAGGTCAGTTTCTCTAAGGCATTATTTAGTTCTGCCACAGTAGGTTTCCCGTCCAGTTCGGCCACGAGAGGGAGGTTTTCAATGCCGTTGAGGGCATCGTTGGTCACGTGGTTCTCTCTGGAGTACAGTACAGAGTAATACTCCACCCAACGCTCCATCTGCTTGCCTTTGTCGTGGATGGTATCGCCTGCGGCATACTTCAGTGGTGATGTCACTTTCTTCGTAGGACCCATTTCTTTTATCATACATTCCTCTGATGTTTCCTGTGTCTGCTGATTACTGTATTCTCTGACAGAGCTGAAGCCAATATTCACTGGCGCACTGCCGTGCTAACCTCTGCAGTTTGCATCTGTTAGACCTGTATGCCTGTAGTTCCTTAGGAAAGAGGATCGCTTGTCTTCGATGTGAGCACTGCGACGCTCTTCTATGGCTAGCAAGAGTGTGGCAGAGTTAGCCTCAAGCCAGTCGTTGTTATTTGACTGCTTCTTACCAAAGATCCGTGTGGCTGAGCTGTACACAGTCTCTCTGATGTGATTCCATCTCTCTTTGGCTCTGCCGTTGGGAGATTATGAATCAAACGTCTTGGAGAGGGAATAATTGAATTCCTCAACCTTGTATGGATATGACGTCTTGTGTTTTGACCTAGAATGCCTCCAAGACACTTTATGCTGTGGCTTTGTCTCAAATCCGCGAGGCTGAGGTCGTGGTACCAGCACATCTTTAGGAGTCGCAACACGTTCTCATTCATCTTCCCAATGCCGAACTTGCCAAGACAGGATGGCCAAGAGTCATGATCAGCACCCACCCTAGCAATGAAGTCGCCCGGTAATATCAAGTTCTCTTCCCTGGGAATTTTGTCGATGAGCAAGTTTAACTCGTCGTAGAACTCATCCTTAGTATGCGGTGGCTTTTAGTGTGAGAGCGTAAGCGCTGATCAGGTTGACAGGCCCGGTTTTAGTGTGGAGGCAGAGGGACAGCAGTCTTCCGTTTCCTTGTTGTCATGGTTCTATCATCCTCAGCAGGGAGTTCCTGACGACGATTCCAACACCAAAATCTCTGGCTTCGTCTGCGCTCTTTCCTTGCAAGAAGAACATGTAGTTCTTTTATGTGAGGGACCCGGAATCTGGTAGCCGTGTCTCCTGTAGTGCGGCGATGTCGACCTGGACACTTGCGAGCTCGTCGTTGATCACTGAAGTTTTTCGATCATCGCTGATTGCCTGGAGATCATCTGAGAGCCCAGTCAGCATGGCCCTGACATTCCAGGTACATAGCTTGAGGATTGGAGGTTTCCATGTTGGGCTTCTTTTATTTCTTGGTGCAGTAGTTGCAGTCCGCTTGTCAGGTACTCGCGTATCTTAAGCCCTACGCACTCAGCGAGGCAGACGAACTGTGGCGGGGCGGCACCTTATTGGCTAGGGGCTGCCCAGCTTGAGGCGGGCAGTAGCTGTCCAATTAGACCTGTTGGTCTCTCCCACCGTTGGAAGCAGTTACTGGTGTCTGACTCTACGCCAATCGAGCGGTGACTTATAACCGGTAAACTGCTGATTCCCGTGTTGTCTCGACGCTGTGACGCGAAGCTGGAGTGTCCTCTCCAGGGCGCAAGCTTTGGCAGGGTGATATGGAGAATCAGCTGTTGTACATGCAGCTGATTACCCCTCTCCATGCAGCGGATGGATCCAAGGGAAAGGACAAGCCAATACGCAATGGCACCAGCGACGGCGCATGAGTTGCTGAGATGACACTGAAAGTAATGCCAAGTCGCCTTAGGGACTCCGTCTCGGGATTTTCTGTTAGAGGTTACTCCCTTAGCCTTTCTCATGAGAGGGTATAGTCGCAAGGCAGGGAAGATTTGAAGTCGGAGCTTACCTTGTCCTAGATGGACGACCATCCAAGATTAACGAGCCCCATCTGCCCAAAGCGTCTGGTTTTGAGGCGCCAGAAACGTGCCTGTCATGACATCTCCAATCAATTTAAACAGATTCAGCCGGGCTTAGTTAAGCCATTCGTGAAGGCCTTGAGCTGGATTTGGTTGACAGAAGCTCTATCAGATGGATGCCATGGGGGATTTCCAAGGGAAATGGGTGCTTATCTCCCATATCCGTCCCATGCGATAACAACCCTTGGAACCCCAGGGTTTAATCAAGATCGTACAGTGAAGACATTACCCTGAAGGTATAATGATTCAAGAAGGCACACATTTTTTAATTGGGATATATATATATATATATATATATATATATATATATATATATATATATATATATATATATATATATATATATATATATATATATATATATATCAATATTATATATATATGAAGCCGCTAAGAAGAACGTCACAAACATATTCCATGCAGCCAAATCAGCCCACTACAGTACTAAGATCATGTAAAGTTCCAACTGCAAAGAGCTCTTCGAGATTGCTTACAAGCTAATGTCAAGGAACAAATGTACACCACTTCCAACTATCTTCTCTCCAGTCGACCTTCCGGACCTGTTTGCAAATTTCTTCCGTGACAAAGTACAAAAAGTTGGAGATAAGCTTGACAACACAATTTCAATTGACTCGTCGTCACCATACAGTTGGAATACATAATTGCAGCGGCAACCATTAGCAGCATTTGAACCTGTCTCTGTGGATTTAGTATGTACAATCGTGCTGAAGGGTGCACCAAAGTCATGTGAACTTGATCCAATTACAACATCACTGCTGCTTGAGTGCTTAGATCCAGTATTGCCTTCACTAACTGATGTTATTAACACCTCTCTGTCTAATCCGGGGAATTCCCATCATTTTTCAAAACTGCCATTGTAAAGCCTCTGCTGAAGAAACCAACACTCGACAATAACGATTTAAAGAACTACTGCCCAGTTTCTAATCTTCCATTCATATAAAATATCTTAGAAAAGGTTGTTCTATCCCAGCTTGTATCTCATCTGAATTCAAACAGTCGTTTTAGCAATGTACAATCTGCATATCGCCTTGCCACAGTACTGAAACTACTCTTCTAAAAGTAGTTAACAACATTCTCTCTGCTTTGGATAGCGGAAAGATTACAGTCCTCACCCTCCTTGATTTGTCTGCAGCATTTGACACAATATACCATGATATAATACTTCACCATCTCCAGGATGTATCTGGCATTCATGATACAGCCTTACTGTGGTTCAAGTCCTACTTGGTCAACAGGACACATATTGCGTCTACAAATGGAATACACTCCAGCCCAGTTAATCTATGTTGTGGTGTTCCACATGGATCTGTTCTTGGACCTGTCGTCTTCATTCTATACACTCAGCCGCTCTCAAGGTTCATAGATCATCATCCAGTGTCTCGACCAATTGTACGCTGATGACACCCAAATATACAAATCTAGCCACCCAACTGAAGTTGATGCTACCATCCAAGGTACAAAGACACAAAGACACGGTGATCCCATTCAAGAGTGCTCTTAAAACTCACCTATTTCAACTGCAAGAACAAACTTAAAGACCTAATGTTTCCCACCTTAAATATTTTCAGCATGTTTTTATGTTTTCTAATTTCATGGTGTTTTTTTTTTTGTTGTAATCATATCATTATATATGTTTTTGATGTTATAGGTGTTGTCTAATGTTGTAAAGCGCTTTGAGCTTCTAAAGATTAGGCGCTGTACAAAGTCCTCATTATTATTATATATATATATATATATATATATATATATATATATATATATATATATATATATATATATATATATATATATATATATATATATATATATATATATATATTAAGCTGACTATGAACAGTGCAAAACTAATATCTAGCTAGCCTAAGCGCTTTCGACTCTTAATGTCTTTTTCAAAGGTAAATACAAAGCATGGACAAGACAAACAAATAAAACAGACAAACCGTTGTCTTTGTAAAACTTCACATGACTATGACTTGTTGCGGATGCTGAAAGATATTTTATATTGACCTAGAAATCGATGAGTCATAGCGTCACCTGTAATATCATGTAAATTTATGTACGCGCAAATTATATCCCGGATATTGCATTGTTATAGTTGTAATTATAGGTTATTTGGTGACTAATAAGCAAATTTAGAGAATTATTGAAAAGAGAACATGCCGGCTGCAAAAAAAAAGGTAATTTTATTTTGTGAATGGCTGTCTTAATCAGGTCTTCTTGGTTTAAACCGCTAGGTCAATATAAAATATACGATATAAGGACAATATGCTATTTATCAAATTAGAAAAGCATTCGTGTTTTAGTGCGTGACAAGGAATGAAAACAAACAATGGCGCATAAATCAATTAAAGTTTGTCTCAAACGTGCATGCAACATTTAAGACTTGTCAACATTCGCTTATAGCTGCAAATATATTTCGTTTCTACTTACCTTTATATGTAAAAGAACTTAAAAGGAAAAGCTGTCCCTTTATAATGCGGTTTTCTTCTTAAAACATTATCTAGTAAGTAAAATGGGGCAAAATTTTCATATAGGTTGTATTAATTTATTTCAAATCCGTCTTTGATAATGTTCATTAAGTTTGAATTCCCACTACCACTACCCCACCCCAAAAAGTTGGTTTAACAGATTTTTCTTTAAAACAAAAAGACTGTTGAAGATAGAATTCGGAATGAAGCTCTCCTACATCTGTGGATTTCGATTTATTTTTTAAAAATTTTCCCAAATTTAGATTTCAAGGTTTGCATTTCTTTCCCTTCAGGAATAATATCCTGTAGGGGAGTTTATTTGCCTTTCTTCCTTTTTCTGAGTTTTGAAGTCATAAGTGACCTTTGCCATTAAGGTATTAATTCCATACCATAATTCTTTGCCATTAATTCCGTAGATTCAGTATCCTTCCTGTGTGAGGTTCTGTTTACTTATGCATATATTGTTTGTCTTTCATCCCGTGTCTGGGTTTAAGGAAGAACTTATGTTTATTAAACATTGTTAAGTCTCTCTATCTAGTCGGAAAAAATATTGTCTTCAATGGGCATTGAAAAAAAAAGTTTGAATTCAATAGTTATTTAGAGTTAGGTAAATTTTCAATATCAGAGTTAAACAATCGGCAACATTCTACCCACGTGTGCAACATTGCAACATTTACCGACAT
Organism: Sinohyriopsis cumingii; assembly: GCA_028554795.2. Lineage (NCBI taxonomy): Eukaryota > Metazoa > Mollusca > Bivalvia > Unionida > Unionidae > Sinohyriopsis > Sinohyriopsis cumingii. Next base: position 23,896,616 of record CM068842.1, on the reverse strand, counting down.
GCGTACAGTATTTGTCTCAATTAAAAACGTATATATTGCACATATCAGAAGTGTGTGTATGTGTGTGTTGTCCTAATTATAAGTGTCATGTGTTGTCCTAGTTACAAGTGTATGTGTATCATAATTGCCCTAATTAGAATTGCTTGTGTATTGCACATATCCTGATTGGAAGTGCTCATTAGTAACTACAACTGTATTGAGGGGTATAAAACGCATTAAAATTACGATTAGCGGAGACTCAGATCTGCCGTCTCATGATGCATATATATATATATATATATATATATATATATATATATATATATATATATATATATATATATATATATATATATATATATATATATATATCAGGGTCAACACCCTTTGTTCATCTTACGAGTTCAAACAAACAAAGTGTACCCTTTGCTTCTGAAGCATTATGCGCAGGTATATCAGATGTACTCTGTTGTATTAGGATGATCGTTATATCCTGATCCATACGGTATTGCCAGTTTAGAGCGTCGTTGTCTTAGAAACAAATTTTAAAGTCATATACATGTGTTTCCAGGAACAATGACTACATTGCAGAATGTAATATAAACCTATAATCATTTATTTCCTTTTTTCAGATGCATCCCCAGGGTAACTTTCAAGGACAGTAAAATTAAGAAAATTAACCATACGTATTTATTATTTGCATGCATATATTAAAAACCTACTGAGTGTACAATTTTGCTATTAGTCTTATTATTTTCCTAAAAGACGAGTAATCTCAAATGTATTGACCATGGAATCTGCTTCACTACCACCAAGCAAAAGAGATGAGACTGAAGTTATCCCTTCGACGAATAAATAATCAAAAGATGTGGACAGCTCCGCTAAGCACCCGTACACACACACACACACACACACACACACACACACACACACAACTTGCAAAGCACCATCTTCTTGGGAGAATAAATAAATATATTTGGACAATAGATAACACATGGCAAGTAACGATAGATAGAATTTAGTGAGTTAGAATGACTTGGTCAACACTTATCTGGCCTTACCAATTTTGCTATTTCTAGGCGTATTACCTCATTTTATACAGGGGTTCAATCCTTGCTAAAGACGGGATAGTATTTATTTGCAGCATTAGGGCGAGTAAGTTCGTACTCCCTTGATATACGTGGCGTGAAAGTTGCTTTGGTTTATCGTTCATTTCTGGCACAGTTTCAAGTGTTGGGCATGTCCTTGCAAATTTATTATATGCTGAGAAGTCAACGACTTCTTTCTTACCTTTCTCGTACCAAATTGTGTCCACTTCACTGTAATTAATTTGCTTGTACTTCTTTCTCTTCTTCCCAATGGCGCCATGGTTCTTATCTGAACTGGAATTGTCGTGGTCACTACTGCAACCGTCACTCGCTTTACTTAAGAAGTCCACAATTGAAAGTGGGTCTCCTATCGTAAACTGACTTGATGATCCTACATTTTCGGCATAAGTCAGCAGATGATATGGACACTGGTGTTGGTACTATTTCGGACTATTTATGTTCTAGTTCCAAAGACGTTTCCGTACTTTTGTCCATTTTATATGCAAACTTCACATACTTTCTGGTTTCTATTCCATCAGCGTCTTTGTCTTCCATAATAGCATCTGTGATTTTGGCTTTTGTCATTGGGATACTCGTTTTCTTAGTTTTTAGAGTCATTTTCTTCCTCCAAATCGGTTCGAAGTCAGTCACAGTTCCGCTATCTACTATCTTCCTAACAGTTTCTATGTCAATGTCAATACATAAATCACGTTTCGTTAGCTTACTCAGTGAATCAGATGAAGTACAGGAAGTGCGTCTCGAGAGCTCGGGTAAGATGAGAGGTCCTGGAGAGCGGACGGATTTCTGTGGACTCGAGATGTCGTTCGACTCAAGGTATTTATACTCTGAAAAATCAAACATGACCGCTGAAATTTACTATCTAGGTTTAAATCATATTCAGATTTATCAGTCTGTACACCTATACTCCGACAGTCTCGAAATGTACGTTTATATCTAAATGGAACGTCAGGAAGTTAGCACACTTAGTAGCGAAATGCCCCACGGTTGATTTTATGGAAGTTCCACAGTGTCTGGCGATGAAGTAAATGTTTGTCTACTGGACAGTAGATAAGAACTCTCTGTAGACGGTTTCAGCTGCGTTCGGGAGGCTCACTGGATAAGCTAGCTTCCATATAAAACCTGTTGTTTAACGTTGGCAGAAGAGGGGTGGTTCTATTTACACCTTGCATTATTCTACTGGGATCTGAAAGGAATAGAGGTCTACATTAATCTTCTTATATTTTTAGTAGAGCCATCAACTTTGTTGTTAGGGCAGCAACATCATAGTGTGTCTTAAAAAGAGATGAATTATGTTTGATTTATTATATGCGATCTTGCACGATGTAGATAGAAACTGTGTTAATGATCTGCAAACTATGTCCCCATGGTCAAAGTTATTATGTTATAGCCTGAAAAGAAAGGTTACAGGAACATGTTATACAAATGGACGATAAAATAAGCAATTACAAACACAAAAGCTGCTTAACGATCAACGCGTAACTAATACCTACTTCAGTTTGCCTACATCGCACCTGCTCGTGTAACTGACCTCCTTTAAATACAGAATTGAGCAAGGTCAACTGTAAGGGCTAAAGGTGGAGCGGTAAGCAACTGGCAAGTTAAGAGAAAATACGACTAAGTTAAATACACCATCCCACTGGACTTCCGGTTAGAATGTAAAATATATACATGAAATTAGTGTTAGAAATTCACACCTATATATCAATCAGACATGAAACTACTAATCCCTGGAACAGGGATCCACGCTTTGCGGGAAGTAAAAGGCGTTGATTTCACCGGGTATACTACGAGGCTCTAAGCAAGGTAGGAAGGCTTCTGGGGGAGCCAATGAAAACCATAAACGTAGTGTACGAACTTAAAGTACACCAACACTTGGGGAACTTCCTTCTACTTAGGAACTATTATTATAGAATTACTAATACTAATCCTTTTACCCCTCTTCTCGTTCTCCCCGCCCACCCCCCACCCCTTTTTCTTTGTTTAAAACTCTTTTTACTCTTTTGGATACTGTTCCTGTTATTTGGCTAGCTTAGCTTTAAGCAGAAAAGAGACGCATTTGTACTCAAACTATATGAAGCAATATATAAACATACTTTTTATTTTACTACTAATGCTTTACTTTTTGCAAACACCTTGGCAACTGCGGCTTGATGTTAAATTCATTAAAAAATAAACAACAAGAAAACCTCGGTCCACACACACACACATACATACATACATACATACATGACTGGACAGGGATCATGGGGTACGACATATCCAAAATTTAAAAATATAAAGACGTAGAGAAACCTATCCAACAAAAGCAACTATGTAAATAAATTTTATTTCAAAATTCTTTTAGATTTTTTTTAAAACTGAAAAACAACACACAATTTCCAAGGGTGATACATGAAAACACAACTCTTTTAAATGTGTCGTAAAAGCCGGGGGGTGGGGGGTGGGGGACACACACAAGGCTAATAGCTTATCATAGCTAGAGATCGAAGGAGTGCCCACAAATAAAATGGATACCACACTATATGCAATTTTATATAGAGTGACACAAATATCACCTAGTTTGTTCGTTTTGTTGTCCCTGGAGAATAGATCAGTAGAACAAATTGAAGTTATCCATAATATAAAATGAATCTCTGCACCGATATTAGTTACTATTTAATTGTTTTAATGAAAACAATATTAGGAGAAGAAAAAAATCTGGGAGAGTCTACTATGTCAGAAATGAAGATTATTAATTATCTATCTCTTTTGTAGACAGTCGTATGCACAATGTTGTGGATACGAAACGTTCTCTGAAACACAAAATATTACTTGGCCTTCTAAAATCAGTAATCATTTTCTTTCAGACACTAAGAGCATCGGGCAGCCTCTTTCTAAATGAAAATTATTCAATTACTCTCTCTCTCTCTCTCTCTCTCTCTCTCATCGGGCTTGCATCCAAACATCCATCTAACCATACATAAAGGCCATATACAACGGCTGTTATATATACTTAAATATCACACAAGCATTAAGTTCATGATTTTACGTTTTGGGCCAATCATATTTCGCCGTTTACCTATGTACCGCTTAGACGGGATGATAGCTTCATGAACTGAACAATATCTCATGAGTAAAACAAGCCATATATTATCGTCTTGTGCCTTCAAAGACGGAAATATCAGACGGAGTTTGAGGGTAAGCGTGGAACGAAGTTTTTGGAAGTTACTTACCTTGAATCTTTTATAGCATGATAGACTGTGTACTTTGCTAGAATGGGTCATCGTGATACTCAGGAAAATTTGTCACTAGGCACAAATTTTTTTCCCTTCAGGTTATTGCTTTTTTTTAAGTTAAGCTCGCATTGAGCGCCTGTGCTGAAAGCTTCCGTTTAGTATGAAAGTCTCAGACGATAACTGTGTTAGGGCCCCCTGGTCACAATCAGGTATGAAATTATAAATCAATGAATGAATTGACTAAGTTCTGTGCAATTTTGAATTCATTTCTGTTTTTTGTTTTTTAATGCGTTAGGATGGTACAAAAAACGGGGAGGTATATTACGACTTTAGTACATATTTGACAGTTGCAGTCTGAGTCAGTCTCGGTGTGGTCGTTTCTGTTTTAAATTTGCAAATAAAAGTTTGCACGGTATGTACATCGATTATCTGAAGGCTTGGATTAAATAAATCAAATGGTTTGCCACGGTTTTCATATGATCTGAGTTAACCATGGTCAATCTAAGTTTAACAGTTATATATCATGATAGGCCTAAAAGTGTTAGCCCATTTTTCAAGACATCTATGTTGTTCAGTGCCAGACTCCAAGGACGTCGCAGACGGTGAGGAGGTTACGGAAATGACTGTCCTATTTTTGAACCATAAAAGTATAGATTGAGATACGCAGAAAATTATCCATCTTAAAAGTAAAATGCTATGAAATCACTCGCATAAAAGCTAGCAGGGAGGTTAACTGATAGGTAATGTATGGCATAACAGTTTATCTACTATTCCCTATCTTAGGTAGGGAATGGCCGTGGGAAACAAAACATCTGGCGGTCACGGTCCTTGGTCACTTTCGACAATGTATACCATAATATTCTAACTTTGGATCAGAACGGCGTCTTTACAATTCAAGAGTTTGTAGATCTTACAACGTGTTCCATTGAAGTCCTTTGAACACAAAACTATAATTCATCCTAACATTCTGAGTACAAATTCCTGTACGACGCATCATTTCATGATTCAATAACTGATTGCTGAACTATCTATCAGTAGTAATGTATAAAATGGCTGCCATACGTGGACTATATTATGTGTCACTAAAGTTTTGCGTGTACAGGAAATATTTGTTAAGGAATCTTTTCTTTCCCTCAAAAATGACAGTAGCAGATTTGAGAACCTTAAAATGGGTGTTCAAAAGCTATGTGAATGCAAAGAATAAGCTATATCAAGCACTCCAATGTCTACAGTCCAATAAAGGTCTACACTCCAATAAAGGTCTACACTCCACACTCCAATAAAGGTCTACACTCCAATAAAAGTCTATACTCCACTAAAGTTCTACAATCCAGTCAAAGTCTATTGAACATATATAAACTAAGATGTGTGTTCTCCCAACCAATTGTTGTGCAAAAACATAAACCGTTCCCAACAATCATTCTGGTCTGGCATATAAACCAATGTCAGCAATGATTTATTTGCAAACCATGTTTTGTCAAAACCAGAATGGCATAAAACTTCACTTCACTGTCTTCTTAAATGTCATATTTATAACATTTAATTACAGAAATTACGTGCTTCTCTTAAGCGTAAAAATCTCCCAGCTGATTTGCATTTTCTTCTGATCGTGATAGGAAAAATAATATTGGAGCAAAACTGGAAATGATTTAAATTAGTTTAGATTACGTCTGGGACGATACTATTGACTCACGATAAGATACATATCACGACATTTTGCTGTACTACAAAGTAGAAGTTTGACTTTAAGAAATATCATTTGCTCTACAAATCCACCTGCTATATATCTGAAATAAATGTATTTCCATGAATGATAAAAAAATGCAAATGTTAGATTGTTACATATAGCGTAAACAGACTTCATATATAGACTTTAGTTAAATGTACATGTACCTGTTTGCACGTGCAAGTGACAGAACTATTTATTTTTAAATTCAGCTGAAAACGTCGAATAGTCTGTATTGTCCATGTGATTCATGAGTCCCCCAGAGTGTCACTGGAATCCATGCTCAGTCACTGGAATCCATGCTCAGTCACTGGAATCCATGGTCACCCTCATACACAAAAGCGGACTTAACACTTAGCGTTTTATCTCTTAGTCGTTCTGCGGTAGGATCGTGTTGGTATCTTTGAATGCACAATACTGGTGATCTTACAGTTTATTTCATGATAGGCATCACGCACGTTACGCATGCGCATTGGAAGCATGCAAGCTTATTTGCATGATAACAAATCAGGCATATCTGTACGGAATCCCCCGAATCTCTCTCTCTCTCTCTCTCTCTCTCTCTCTCTCTCTCTCACACACACACACACACACACGCCTCTTTTTTGGCTTGAGTCTTGTGTATATTACTATAATTAGATTCCCTTCTGAAGGAAAATCAGTCTAGTTCTTTACTAATCATCTGCCCGTCTGGAGTTAACGGGGACGAATATGTTATTTCTCGCGCTTTGACACGATTCTCTGCAAGGTAAAAAGCCAATCCTAAAGGGTGTTCTGAACCAACGAAACGCAAAAAGGTTCACATGTAATGTTTTTTGCCTTCGGTTACATCATTGTTACTGGGTAAAATATATTTGAATCACTATTCCAAGTGGACCTGATGATTGTGGTTCATGCAGATGTCAAAGGACACCGCTTACAAAAAATCATTGACGTCATGAGTATTTATAGGTATATGTTATGCAGCATTAATAGTGTAAAGAGAGCAGCAATTGAGGAAGTTGTCTAGCAATACTAACGTGATCACGTGCACACACGCTTGTACACCCACACACACATGTAATTAAAAATCATAAAGTAGTACGGATGGATACTTTCGACATGAAATCTATCCTGATATTCAACCAATCAAGCGCCGCTGACTCTATTTTTATCCTTATAGACCTTTGTCTTTGATACCGAAAAAAATCATTTAGCCTGCCGTTTTATATATTTATAGCCAATCACCTATTGAAAAGTACTCGCAAGATTTTCCATGATTCAGTTTGAGAAATTCCACGATGACGAAATTAGGCACTTTTAAGTCAAGATGAAGGATGATACCTAAGTAAACCACGTTTTCCCCTACCGGAATTGAGCGTCATACCTGTTGTAGCACGTATGTAGAAATTATCAGGATGGCCTATTAGGAAGGTATAGGAAAATGCAGCAGTTGAGGAAGTGGTCCTGCAATATTCTCGTGATCATGCGTATACTAAGAGTGTTTTAATAGTAAATAATACATGACAGCATGATTGAACAGTAATTTGAAATGATCAGTGAATAAGTTCATTTCTTGTACATGGACTAAAAGAACCACACCATTTTCTTTAAAATTTAGCTAGTGTCTCAGCACTGTCACACCTGTCCTACTTACCATTAGCAGTACTTGCACATACTCAGAGACATCATAAACACATTGTTGATGCCGTACCTGACCAGAAATGCAGCTTTCCTGCGCACAGCCAGCATAGTTAGAAATGATTCAGAGATGAATGACGCCACCCTCAGCAAAATATAAATAACCAACCACATTCCATCTATGATGACATAAATACTACTACTACTAATGATAATTATTATTATTATTATTATTAGTAGTAGTAGTAGTAGTAGTAGTAGTATATTATCGGCTGTAGTCGGATCAGCAGCAGAAGATTAACTTTGCTTACGTTCATCAAAAGTAAACCCATTATATTATTTGTTCTGTACTAATATAACCGTTCCTCTACAGCAAAGCATTAGATATGTTTCAGCTACCACATTTTCCCCCAGTTTCAACTAGAGTTAAGGTCCAATAGTGGTTTGCAGTGTTATCGGTTGCCAGCTGACAATAGCTTTTATCCATGCAAATTGTTTTAGAATATAAATATTTAAACTTCGTTTTTTGACTAGTTGCCATATATTATGGTTATTATAGTCGTAATAACGAAAATAACAGCTATTATTCATAATATCATGGTTATTCCTTAAAGAAATGTTTGCACGTTCATTGTTGCCAAGATGATGTTCTGGGGTCAAGAGGTTTATAGCCAGTCACAGGAGGCATAATTTTAAATGTTGGGTTGGGTTTTGTTTTTCCATGAAGTTTTTGTTTTTCAGGAAATGGATTTGAAAGGGAAGAACATTTTGGACATACGATTTTCAGCGTTCTTCACAAATTCAAATTCGCTGAGGTGCTCAAAAATATTTTTAATATTTAGATTTCATCCTCTTATTTGCGATTAATTTAGTTATTGGAACCTTAATTGTCAATGAATGTTTACAAAAAAGATAAAAAGAATAGTAATTTTCTCACGATGCGGGGGCGAGTATGATATAACCCTATTAGTAGATACTCATTCTACAAAATATGAAATGTTACTGGAGAGGTGAATGGGGTTCTGAAGCAAGGTTTTCTTCTCAGTCAAGTAGTAGAAGAGGAGTGCCCGTACTATTCAAGAATACATTCAAATATGAAATATTGAAAGAAAGAAAATGTCTGGGGGGAAATTACAAATCAGATCATTCTCCTGTTTCCATTACCTTTAAATTCACTGACCAAATAAGAGGGAAAGGTATATGGAAATTTAATAATTACCTTTTAAATGACCCTGAATTTATAGATATCCATAAATATTGTATATCGGCTACAGTTGATCAATATACGATGCATAATGGTAATTTCAAGCATGATGCAACAAATTTCAACATTAGTGATCAAATGCTTTGGGAAGTTTTGAAATTAATCATATGAAAAAAAAGGAATCGCTTACTTCTCTTTTCAAAAATATAGATTAAAGAAACAGTGAGGGAGAGAAAGATTGAGTGTAAGTTAAAATGGTTATATTGATAATGAAAATCCAAAAGATAATGTCGAGGAGATTGGCAAATTGGAAGCAAATTTGAAACTTCTCCAGGAAGAAAAAGTTAAAGACACGATCTTAAGAGCAAAACGTAAGATGGAAAGTGGAGGATGAGGAGAGAAGCTGCTTTGTAACCTTGTGATATGGCATTAAACTGTGAAATTGGCACCGAAGCTTATCATCAATGATGGAAGTGAATTAGAAAATCTGAATGACATTTCAATAGAACATAAATCCCTTTACAAAAACATTTATTCCACTAGAAATACCTAACTCAATAACTCATTTATATACCGTTTTTGAATCTACAAAGCCCTTTATTCGCAAGATATCTGCAAATGAGAAAGAAACACTTGAAGGCCCTCTAGCTTATGAAAGAATGTCTATACGCACTGAAACAAATTTAGAATGGCAAGTGACCTAGCTTAGATGGTTTTACTGTCTAGGTTTATACATTTTTTGTGGAATGAACTGTGACCTTTTTAGGTTAGAACCTTACATTTTGCATATGAAGGCAATAGTCTATGAGTTATACAAAAACTAGGAGTTAGCATCCGTATTCCTGAAGAAGAAAAATCAACATTTTACGTCTAGAAAAAATTGGCGACCTATCTCTTTCTTGAATGGTGATCTAAAAATTGCATCATCTAATGTTCACAGAGTAAATAACCACAGATAATAAGTGAAACACAATTGGTGTTTTGAAGGGTCTATATATAAGTGACTTACACGCCTCATTTTTTGTTTATTTGTTAAACAGAGGAAGATGACATCCCTGCACTTTTAGTTCTTCTTGACCTCGAAAAAGCTTTTGTTTCAGTAGAATGATCTTTTATGGAAAAGTCTTTAGAATTTTTCTGTTTTGGTCCATTTATCCTGAAATGATTTCAACTTTTTATCATGATATATCAAGCTATGTACTAAATAATGCACACTACTCAGCTTTCCCTATACAGCATGGGATCAGAAAAGGTGATCCCCTTCTCCCGTATATATTCTGCAAAAATGGATTTGATTAAATTTAGGTCCTCTCTTAGAGACATGTGTCATATTGAGTTAGATTTAACAGAAAATGACATCTTGTTTGGAATTAGAAATGCACCAGAAGTATTATCATTATTATTATTATTATTATCCCGTGCAGTGCGTGCTCAGCCATTTAGCAACGTCATCGTCAGCAACGTGCAGAACCTGCAGTTCACCGGGGAACTTTGTCAGTGGACAGTTGTTCACAATGTGAGACATGGGCTGAAGAGCTCCACAGCAACAGGAAGAGTTAGCGTCTTTGCCTCTTCTGACAAGATTGACTGTCCTGTCCGAAAACGGTTCAGTGTGGTCCACAGATGACGAGCAAGATTGAAGCTAGGAGGGCAGACAGATGGCTCAACTACGAGGGAGTAGTTTACAACATCTGTTGAAGACCACTCAACACTCCATGCCGAAATAGCTGTCGTATCCTCCGGTAACGGACCTAAACCAGACTGATCGTCTCGAAGTCAAGCGTGCTGCTGGATGTAAGGTGATGTCCATGTAAAATGGAAGGGATTTCACTGGCATAGACCTTAGCTAACACTTTTGCCGTTGCTTCCTGGCGACGAAGATATGGAGGAGGAATATTGCTTAGTATTGTCAACTATGGTAAAGGAGTAGGACGTAGTGTTGCAGAGGTTATGCATATTGTTGTGTTGAGCTGGACGTTTATTAACTTAGTGTGGGATGATCGAGCCCAGACAGGAGCGCAATACTCGGCTGTCGAATAAAAGAGGGCCAGTGCTGTTGTCTTGAGTATCTAAGCACTAGCGCCCCAGGTTGAGCCAGCCAGTTTGCGGAGAAGGTTGTTTCGAGTGCTAAGTTTTGCTGCAGTTTTCTTCAGGTGGTTGTAGAATGTCCGTGATCTGTCCAGAGACGCACCTAGGTATATTGGTGTCGGGATGTGTATTATTTGCTGCCCACTGAGGAGGATGCAAAGCTCACGGTTCACATTTGCATTGTTAAGAGGGAAGACGCTAGAGACTGTCTTTGATTAGCTTGTCTGTAGATGAAATTTCTTGAATAAGTCCGTCATATCCTCCAGGTCCTTGTTCAGTACCCCCCTCAAGCTCAGCAAATGAGCGACTCTGGGTCCCGAGAGCAATATCATCTGCATGCATTAACTTGCGTGACTGTGTTACAGGTAAGTTATTGATATAGACATTGAACAAACTTGGCGAAAGAACAGACCCTTGTGGCAGTCTATTAGTCTGACGCCTCCCCGACCTGCAGCTCTCTCTGATGTTCACTCTGAAACGCCTGTTGCCAAGGAACAGTTCAATAGTCTCAACTATCCAGCGCGGAAATACTCTGGAAATTTTCAATAGCAGCCCTGAATGCCAGGCCGTGTCATATGCCGCTGTTAGATCTAGATAAACAACTCCAGTTTTAAGATTCCTCTGAAACCCGTTTTCAACAAATGTAGTCAGGGCAAGGACTTGATCGCAAGTGCTACGGCCATGCCTGAAGCCTGTCTGCTCAACGATTATGATATTCTCCAAGTCAGGACCATTTCTTTGGAGAATCAGGAGCTCCAGTACTTAAACAGGCTGATAACAAGGAGATTGGCCGATAACTCGCCGCACTGACGGGATCTTTGCCAGGCATTGGTATTGCAATAATCTTTGCTTGATACCGCAAAGTCGGCATGCACTTTTCCCTAACAACCCGGGTGTAAAATGCAGCAAGCCATTATTTCGCCTTCGGTCCAAGATGTTTCAGGAACTCAGGCAAGATATTGTCATATCCTGCTGTTTTGCCTGATTTATTGATGCAGCATAGCACCGTTTCAAGTTCTGTTGTTGAAAATGTCTCTGGAGTATTGTGATCTAGTTCATCTGACTTCGGACGGCAGTCATCTCATACTTGACATCGGTGTTGTTTCTCCAGAGGTGCTTTTGCCACTTGTACTAAGTGGCTAGCTACAGCAGTTGACTTGACAACAGAGTGAGCTTGAACTGGTGGTTGCTGAATGGTGCCAAGTCTTCGAAGCATGCTCCAGCTGGAGCTCGTAAAAGTTAAGTGATGCTGTAGTTTCCTCACAGCGAGTGCGCCTGGCAGTGTCCAGGGAATCGATCAGGTGATCTGCTATGGCATCAGAATTGAAAATTATTAATGAAAACTTAACTCTATATAAAAACGTACACATATACTTGTAGAACTAAAAATTGCATTCCGAATGTTGTAGCTTGCATGGAATAAATCCAACATTATAAAACATATATAATTATATTCTACTTGCATGTACTCCTCGGGAGAGCAGAACAAATTAAATCAGCTAAAAGGATCAGAAATGCCTCTTACAGAATAATTGACTTGACACAGGTTCGCAATACTTTTCTATAAAGTAGTACTCAGTGGTTGAACGTATAAAATTATGCTGAAAAATAATTACAAATTTTACATAGATAATTAACCGCATGTTAAATGTTCAGGAAAAGAGTTGGGATGAAAGATGCCATCGTGATAAATACAAAATAATCTTTTTTTTTATTTAACTTACTAAGAGGATGAAATTATGGCGAAATATTTCAGCTGTTGTCGGTACTATCGCATTTTTTGAGGTGAAAAATGCAAGGAACGCTTGCTGTTTGCTTTAGTTGTTGATGCATGTGTACTGATGGTTGATTTGTGAACCTTAGTGTCGAAATTCAACGTATTATTTTAGAAAGCAAAGAGGGGGAAGGGCTTGATTATATATGCTATTACCAAACTAGGTACAAATTCTTATCCATTTAGTCACGTTCGATTGGGAACGTCACACAGATAACCGCTCTCGGGGCTATATATATATATCGTTGAAAAGTATCAAACTCTCGTAGCTGTCTGATATTTGGTTCTTGTTAAGCTCAGGTAATGATTTTTAACTAGTGTAACATTCTGACTATTTCATTTTATTATTTTGTTTTCACTCCATTCTAACATAAGTATTACCTTTTGCTCATATATTAATTAACACGAAATAATTATTGTCATGCGAGTAAAGCAAAAACAGTTTTGTCAGTTTAAACAGGAGCACGGAATATAAATCAGAATTAATTATAAGCAAATATTGCATGCTTAAATCTTTTCGTTTTTGTTACACTCAATCATCAAATTTAATTGTTTTGGCGGAAATTCTGGATTTAAAATGTCTTTGAAACTTTAATGCCCGAATGTATCTCGTAACATGTCATTTTCAATGAACAGAGGAAATCAAAACCATAATTCAAAAGTCTACATGCTCGAAAGTATTATGTTTAAATTAGTATTTTCGGATCGAACTAAGAAGAAAAAACTGTGACGGTAATTTTTCATACATGTATAAAATATGTGTTGAAGTTTTTGGAAAAGATGGCTATGACATCCCAAGTGTACATTCGGGTCTCAGCCAGAGGTACAATCTGGTCAATCTCTCCAGAAAAGATGCAATTATCTATTTCATTATACACAATGGTCCATCAGTCTTGTGCAATAGGAACATGTCCAGACGATCGGAGGGTGTTCATTTTTTAACATTAAGTATATCTCTGATGAAGAATCAAACAGTGCGTGGAAAAGGAAGTTCTTATCTACGCGTGCAGATGTCATGTCAATGGACAATTTGCATGATGTTGTTATCTGCAGCATACATGACGAAAATGGGGATTACATAATTTGCCGACGATTATTTGGAAATTGCCATTGAAATCGTGTGGCCATATACCAGTTCAACACGAAGATTTATTGTCCGACGCCAGCTTTACTTTAGGAATGAAAATGAATCTCATCCTGCTCAACTCTTGACCCCCCAAGACAGTCAACAGATTTCAATTCGCCAAATAGCTTACAAACGAAACTATCTTAATACACCCACCCCCTCTAACTCACCAGCCAGACTAGTATGTTGTAAAGATTCGCATATTTATATTGTTTCTCTTTAATATCCATATATTATTAAACTCCATAAAGGAAGACGTGTACTCTATTTTGACTAAGTACCGAGAGTTAGGGACCACTATTTAATAATCAGAATACGAAAAAAAATTCCTTTATCTCGAGATAAAATAAATCCAACATAATATGACGGATTTAGATAGTTCATATAAAAGAGCAAGAGCACGTTTTCTCAAGCTATTTGAGGGTCACGTATTTCCCAAAAAACATAAAGTCCTCGGAAACGTAAATGGGCGGCCCGTGACGTTACTGATATTTTGCTTCAGCAATAACATTATAATGATGATGGTTGGACGATGATAATAATGATGATGATAGCAAAATCAACCTGCAATTATCTTGTGCTGATTATTCGACTTGTCCTTCAATACTTTCGTAATGCCGTGGTGATGTTTAGTCTCCACTATAATGATTGTTGACTAGTAGCTATGGGGGATACAAGGATGTAACGCGATGACGTCACGTCTTTCCTAACGAGCCCACTGTTCCAGAACCCTGACGATTATACACATTCTACAAGAGGAGGTTTTAAATTGGTATCGACTGCTGCCAATGTAAAACTGGCAGTACCAAACAGAAGATGTAGTTTTACAAAGATTATACTTTGTGTATTTCAGACGTGAAGATGATTACGTACTTCCTGTTGGCAATTGTAATTGAGGCAGCTCTTGGGTAAAAGCAAACTTATTGAAATTTTATAATATATTCTTTAAAAATACATACATACATACATACATACATACATACATACATACATACATACATACATGGATGATTGAATGAAGTCATACATTCATGTATATAATTACAGACAGACATAAACACAATGTACATGATCGCATGGAAGTAACATCTTCCTGAACCAAGCTGGACTTCGTCAAGGGTTTTGAGTGATGATCAGTGTAAGCAGAGTAAGGGAGCTAGCGGGTGGCGTTAACATTTGTCGCACGATGATACACCCATCGAATTATTCAAATATTTTACTGATTATATATATATATATATATATATATATATATATATATATATATATATATATATATATATATATATATATATATATATATATATCCCTGAATCAGCTACGATTTGGTCAAAGCCTTGAGAGATCAGTGTAGGGTGGAGGTAAAGGAAGTGATAATATTTGTCGCGCAAGGGTCAAACCTCCGAACTTGTATTGAGTCACCTAGATGTTGGTACCACACAAAATTGTTTAAATTCTTAGAAACATTTACAAATAAGAAAAACAAATTGCCGAAGGATAATTCCTTTTTGTATGTGCGAAATTTAAATTATATGAATATGCTTCCGGTGTGATATCTGATCTTTTGTTTGTCGCGCCCAAATTCCATTTTTTTGCTCAAAACAGTATGGAGAAATATGGGCCATGCTCACGTAGTTAATATGCCAGCAGATACATAGTCGAGGACGCACGAGTTTTAAGGGAAGGGAAGGGGTGGGGTGGGGCTAGGAAACGGGTAATTCGTGTCAGTCTAGTTGACTGTAAAATTTAATCATCTTTAGGGCAAACAACACTCATGGGCTGACCGTCGATCAGATAACATCGCTAGTAATGCTAGATATGGATGACAATCATGACGGACATGTTAGCGAGGGTGAACTGATGCTGGAGCTTGTTTTTAGATGGGACCAAAACTGTAAGCCAGTCTTTACACTAACGATGCCACTAAACTTAATAAGATATCATTTCAGCAGTACGTTAGTTTTCATTCTTGGTATGTTTAAAATATTCAATACTATTGAGTAGGTTTCCGCTCCTTTAACTCTAGCGCTTTTGTGACGTGAGCCGAACTCGAACAAATGAAATCGACAAACTGATTAAGTACATAGTTTTTATGTGTTTCAAAACCTTCTAGTTTAAAAAAGAAATACATTTACGTAATTAATCATTGATCATGCATGAATTACGACTCTACATGGTTGACTGTTTGTAAACGCTTGCCAAACACACGGGGAAAGACTTTGAACCGTCGAGCTCAACAATTTCCCTCCTGTTCCGGCAAACGTTTGCACAGAGCAAACTGTGCATTGGTATTTATGTATATTTATCACAGATTGGATGGCACATTAGAAATGTATAAATCTAGATCACAAAACCTCTGTGAAAGCGATGTTCTATTTATATTTTATCTGTAAGATTAAGAGAGCTTAATAATCGCAAAATGATTTTTTCAGAAATAGCTAAGGATCATATTTGCTTAATTTAGCTATCACATTAATCTCACATGAAGTACAAAGAAAGCTTCAGTCTCTTGCGTTATTCTTTTTTGTTGATGTTTTCTAAGAAAAACAAATGTTATGATTACAGTTGATCTGCAGGTGTCTGAAGCAGAATTTATCAACTTCTGGTCACAGACGTACCATGACGATCATGCAACTACCGCTGCTTTCTTCTATGACTTAGACTTCAACCACGATCATCACCTGACTACTGATGACATTAGCCACCATCTGGCAGTTTTGGATCCAAACGGTATGTACAACTGTGTCGCTGTAACCACCAAATGTCAACTCTATAGACAGGACGGCTCCAAGTATGGCATGTAGGGGGAGAAGGGTGTGTAAACAAGTAGGCAAGTAGTGTGCTAAATGGAACCCCTGGTTTCTGCATTTAAGTGTTTTCATGGCATAATTTTAACCTCCGAACTGTAGCAGGCATCCTCGTTGCCTACATCTACTCCTGGTATCATAAAGGTAAGTAAACTTGTGTCATTTTAATCACCATTTAGCCCAGTATCAGGCGGTAAGTAAACTATTGTTGTTGTGATTTGACTTTCTCTTCAAATTATAAACGTCATAGAAATAGGACACACACCACATTGATCACCACGTAATGTATAATTTGATCCTTGTTGGTATCTCTGCGATTTTAGCTACTTACCTTCGGCTCTTTCGGATAGATTTTCTTTTCTTTATAAACGTTTTCGTAGGGTTCAATTTCAGGAAGAAACTAATCATAAATAAAGTAGGAGTTTTGAATATTGCTAGCATATTCTATGTCATTATTAAATTCGCGTCTTGTTAATCGATATATTTGCTTCTTTTGAGCAACCTTTTAAGGACATTCAAATTTTAATTATTAAGCATGTATCAGCATAACTCATTTTAACTGTAAACAAATTTCTTTCATACGCAGGTGATAAACAGGTGTCAGAGGCGGAGT
This sequence comes from Sinohyriopsis cumingii, assembly GCA_028554795.2. Lineage (NCBI taxonomy): Eukaryota > Metazoa > Mollusca > Bivalvia > Unionida > Unionidae > Sinohyriopsis > Sinohyriopsis cumingii. The sequence continues at coordinate 23,879,355 of CM068842.1, read as the reverse complement.
TTAGACAGTTCATGCATCTTGTGAGTATAATCAATGTTATACATTTAAGACATTAACTTGTGAATATAGTCAACATCGTAAATTTTAAGACATTACCTTGTGAATATAGTCAATATCTTACATTTAAGACATTACCTTGTGAATATGGTCAATATCGTACATTTAAGACACTACCTTGTGGGTATAGTCAATAGCGAACTTTTAAGATTTACCTTGTGAATATAGTCAACATCGTACATTTTAAGACATTACCTTGTGAATATAGTCAATATCGTACATTTAAGACATTACCTTGTGAATATGGTCAATATTGTACATTTAAAACATTACCTTGTGAATATAGTCAATATCGTACATTTAAGACATTACGTTGTGAATATAGTCAATATTGTACATTTAAGACATTACCTTGTAGGTATAGTCAATATCTTACATTTGAGAATTACTTTGTGAATATAGTCAATAACGTACATTAAAATATTATACTGTCTATTTTAAGCTATTCCAATTTATTAGGCCAACGCTTTCATCCACAAAGTAAAAGTGTTTCATAAGTATCACGAGAATATCCATTATTAATCAACACAAAGAGCTTTGTTAATATGAAAAAATAAATTTATTTGCCAACTACCAATTTAACCAACAATTAAAATTTGCAGGTAAAGACCCCCCTCCCCATAAATAAATAAATATATTCACTATAAAAACTGAACAATTTGCATAATAAAACAACATTTTCGTCCTAAGAAACTGTATTTTTCTACAGTAGTTTCCATAATGTGCCTTGATTATAACAACTAAGTTTGTCCTGTAAGGAATTAATCAACATATGAATTCATTTAGTTCGAAACCGATGCTGGCTTAGTGTAGGTATGTACAAGGACCGACTGATCTGGTCAAGACGTTAAACGTATCAAAGAGTAATTTAACATTCGCATGTTTTACACTTCGCACATATATTTCTGAACTAGCTAAGGTAGGAACATTTGGTATTTTAAGATAACCGCGTGATAGATTTGTCAAGTTTTATCCCAGAATGAGGCTGAAGGTAATCTGGAGGTATATTGATTCATATGAGTATACTGATTACACCCATAGTGGTAGATCTGCGTGTTTACAATCTAGAAATCCTGTCATGGTTTACTTTATTATTAATATGGACTCGAAAGCACCATCGGATCGAACAGCCCATAAAAACACTCTTATGATCCAGTTCTGACCAAATCAAGTTTCTGGTTTCCGCGTGATCGTCTATTTATTGCGTTGGCGTAGGATCAAGTGAAAAGCACGTAGGGTCAAGTGGAAAGCATGTCCAAAAGTACATTTTAGGGATACATGTTATATCACGGAAGGCGTAGATTAATAAACAGCCTTTTATATTGAAACGTGTTCAGGATTTATGGTATCTTTACGATCATTGAATCGTATTTTGTGTAGCAATTACAAACCTGATGAAATTTCCTTGTTTATAGAAGCAACTTTTATCTAAATCAATCCAATTTTAATACATTTCAATATGTTTCTATTTTAGAGTGTATTTACCATTTTAGATTTAAATACTAGTGTTCTGAAATATCTTGTACATAAAGTACAGAGTGGCATCACATATCTTGTTGTCTTCACACTGGTCTGGAAAAACGGTTTGATTCTGTTGTCCTGTCCGTCCCCTGCGTACATATGTGTGTGTGCTATTGCAAGTAACTCTATCGGTATCTATACGTGCGTGCTTAATATTTTCTCAAACTTTGTCTTAGATAGATACCTCAAACTTTGTCTCAGATAGATACCTCAGACTTTGTCTTAGATAGATACCTCAAACTTTGTCTCAGATAGATACCTCAAACTTTGTCTCAGATAGATACCTTAAACTTTGTCTCAGATAGATACCTCAAACTTTGTTTTAGATACCTTAGACTTTGTCTTAGATAGATGCCTCAGACTTTGTCTTAAATAGATACCTCAAACTTTGTCTTAAATAGATACCTCAAACTTTGTCTTAGATAGATACCTCAGACTTTGTCTTAGATAGATACCTCAGACTTTGTCTCAGATAGATACCTCAAACTTTGTCTCAGATAGATACCTCAAACTTTGTTTTAGATACCTTAGACTTTGTCTTAGATAGATGCCTCAAACTTTGTCTTAGATAGATACCTCAAACTTTGTCTCAGATAGATACCTCAGACTTTGTCTTAGATAGATACCTCAAACTTTGTCTCAGATAGATACCTCAAACTTTGTCTCAGATAGATACCTTAAACTTTGTCTTAGATAGATGCCTCAAACTTTGTCTTAAATAGATACCTCAGACTTTGTCTTAGATAGATGCCTCAAACTTTGTCTTAAATAGATACCTCAGACTTTGTCTTAGATAGATACCTCAAACTTTGTCTCAGATAGATACCTCAAACTTTGTCTCAGATAGATACCTCAAACTTTGTTTTAGATACCTTAGACTTTGTCTTAGATAGATGCCTCAAACTTTGTCTTAGATAGATACCTCAAACTTTGTCTCAGATAGATACCTCAGACTTTGTCTTAGATAGATACCTCAAACTTTGTCTCAGATAGATACCTCAAACTTTGTCTCAGATAGATACCTTAAACTTTGTCTTAGATAGATGCCTCAGACTTTGTCTTAAATAGATACCTCAAACTTTGTCTTAGATAGATACCTCAAACTTTGTCTTAGATAGATACCTCAAACTTTGAAAACTATAGGGGCATTGTAATTTGATGTATAGAAGAGTCTAAACGTATTACTAAATCTTCGGCAATTAGGACTGGGTGCGAAAGAAGGGTCATTTTTACGAGAGGGAAATGAATACAACAACCATTTTATTTGGGGGAGAGGGTCATTCGATATTCTCTAATGTCACATTCTTGTGTCTCCTTTGGCATGCCTTGACGGACTAAAAAATAATTTTAAATAGGACAACGATGGATTTACGACTTTTTGAACCTTTCCAGACATTATTGTATGGAGCAAGCAAAACATTAAAAAGTGAGACATAAATATAATTACGAACTCCTAAATATTTACTAATTCATTAACTACGCTGTGATATAAGTGGATCCACATAAAAATTATATAACATAACAACAAAATGATATATACCAAATTAGATCCGCATGCATGTTTTACTGTGAGAAGGATTAAAAAGAAACAATTGTGCAAAATTCGATAAAAGCTTGCCTCAAAACGTGCATGTTAATTTTAAGACTTTTGAATAATCGGTTATAAATGCAGCTAAATTGCCTTTATATGAATAAGATAAGATAGGAATTACAGTCGTTTTTCGGTTATAAAAATTATAAAAATCATGAAATTGCGAATATTGGACGCTCAGATCTCCGTCACATAATACACCTATGAATCAGGGTCAACACTGTTCGTTCCACGAGTTCAAAACAAACGACGTGGACCTTGCTCTGTTGAAGCATTATAAGCAGGTAGATCAGTTGTACGCTATTGTATCTGGATGAGCGTTATATCCTGATCCTTACGATACTCTCCGTTCTGAGCGTAGTTCCCAGAGAAAGAACTTCATGTCCTATAAATGTGCCTCCGGGAAAATGACTCTGTGTCATACTGTACTATAAACAAATAATCATTTATTTTCTCTTTTCAGATGCATCCGGAGGGTAACTTCCAAGGACAGGGATAGTGAAATTAATGACTTCATGCATCCTTATTTGTCAATCACGTACATACATTAAAAACCAATAGGGCGTGAGATTTCTCTATTTGTTTTATGATTTTCTTACAAGAAGAGTCATCTAAACTGAATTGGCCAAGGAATCTGCTACACTACCACGAAGTAAAGAGATGAGGAACAGGTAAACAGGGATGATTCATCCCTTCAGCGATTACATGATCAAAAAAGGTTATCAGCTTTGCTACGCGCCCCCTCCCCCCAAAAAATAATAAAAAAATAAATAAAAAAAATTGCAAAGTGCCATCCTATCGGGAGCATAAATAATTATATTTGGATAAGAGATAAACACATCATAAGTGCGATGGACAGGTTTTAGTGAGTAAGAATGACTTGGCCGTCACTTTTCTGGACTAGCAATGTGGTATTTCTACGTGTAAAGCCCCCTCTGCAACCGCCAACCTTTTTCATAATGGTTCCATCCTTGCTAAATACGGGATATTAGTTATCTGCAGCATTAGGGCGTACAAGTTATTGTACTCCCCTGATATACCTGACGTGAAAGTTGTTTTGGGTTTACTGCTCAGTTCTGGCACAGTTTCGAGTGTTAGGCATGTCCTTCCAAAGTTATCTTACACCGGTAAATCAGTGACTTCTTCGTCACCTGCAATTTTAACGAACCAAATTCTGTCCGCTTCTTTGTAATTAATTTCCTTGTATTTCTTTCTCTTCTTCCCAAATTCGTCACCGTTCTTATCTAAACAGAGTGAGCAGATGACATGGACCCTGGTGTTGGTACTATTTCGGACTCTTTCTGTTCTAGTAGTAGTAGGTGAATAGCAAGTTTCTGGCTCAACGACATCTAAGAAGCTCAAAAGAAATAAAAAGTTTTTTTTTTACTACTGATTTTATCACATATCAAAGACTTTTGGCTAAACGACTGTTTTGAGCTTTAATGATATCCATGATCCAGAAACTATCAGAGTTATGGCAAAACCCCAATAAAAAGTGTTGGATTTAATCTGACAAACATATATTTTAAACGATTTGAATCGATTAAATCCACCTCACGATATACTGGGATAGACCTTGGTATAATAAGCAATTGTATTAAAAACGTTAAATATCATCTGTCATCTGTCAAGTTATTAAACTCACCACCAGCGCTTGCAGCGCTGTTAACTAGCTCAACTAACGATGATGCCATAAACTGTACGCTGTCGACGAAGCGTAATTTCACCTAAAGTGACAGACATATATTTTTCAAAATTATTTGGGATGCACTTGATTACGTTATGAAGTTTTAAGCGAGATACTATTTCGGGGTCACCAAAAGCTTCAACAAAAACATGACTGTCATAACCACGAAAATATGTAAAATGACAGAAAAAACATTTGGAGCATGAAGATTACAACCATCATGAGCAGCTGTACGATATTGTCCTCTCAAATGACAATGATCACGAACTTTTACTGAGTCGTTCGTAAATACTTTTTCGCAGATATGACAGAATTTTGCTTCGTTGTAATCATATTTTTGTTGAGCTGTAATTTTTCTCTTTCTTTAAACAAAATATATTATCAACTTAACTAATCAACTGCTTTAGTAACCAAACAGCCGGACTAGGACTGCTACAAATTTGTTGCATTCGAAACAATTTAATCGGCTTCGATACATTTGGATTAACACAACAAACTACCTTATACGCAGCTCCACATGGAATATGGTTTTAAATTTTTCTTGCATTTGACATATTATGATTATTTTCTACGCCATGTACTGGAGAAAGTATACACTCAAAATCGGCGTAAATGATAAACGGAATCTTTAGTTTATGATTATAATTTTTAAACCGAAGAACTTTTTCTTTTTTATTTGGCATTGTAATTCGCTGCACATTAGTACAGTACTGTAGATGCTCTTGTAATTTTTCATTATCAAAGCAACCATGTAAACAGCAATAACAAAAATAATTTTCGTTTTCATCTTTAATATATTGTCGACCAACAAGTCCATTAAAGGTTTTGATCCACACATAATGATTTTTATAAAACAGCAGGTTTATTGTTGATTGCAAAGCTGTTTCAGAAATATATATAGGATAAATGTTTTCACGTCATCAAGACCAAATACTTTAACAGAAATGGATTTCCCAGAAATCTGATTTTGATTTTTGAATGTTGGTATTTGATTTTTTCAACGGGAAACCTAATTCCGGTAAAATTTAATCTTGTAACGTAACTTAAATATTTTTCAACGCGATGAGCACTTTTTGTTTTGGAAACATTGCGGACAGAATAGCCCATTGAAAACAGTTGTTATCCGAGTTTTTAACGTTGATGCAGCATTTTTTATTTTTTATTTTTTGTGGTAGATCTATATAAGAACTACCACGTAGTACATTATATTTCATCGTGTGAAATAAAACGTCTGATATTGCCTCAAATTTCCAGCCCAAACCTTATACAGTATATTCTTCTATTATTTAAATTTATTTCTATATACATTTCAGCAGCGAGCAATGAAATATTAGTTCCATGTAAAACTCGCCTAGACTTTGCTGTGATAAATGGATAGGCTATTTCTTCATCAACATGATCTTCGAAAAAATTAAATTTTGAAAATAATACTTGAGATTGTACCATAATTTTCATTTCGTTATGTTTTTCAAGTTCACGTTTTACAGTTGGTTCTAGCAGGTGAAAAAGATTTGTTGATGTAGCTACTTTTGTTGCCGAATCGCGAAGCGATATGCTAATAAGACTCCTTTTTGCAATATCATGTAACTTCAGTATTGTTATGTACAATTTGTTTATTTAATTACAGCATTCTTTTTAAAAACAATTGAACATAAAAATTATTTATAAAATAAATGACAAAAGCAAACGAACAAGAGTAGTATTATGTACATCTTAACTATTACCTATACGCTGCCAATATGTTAGGATCAGGGATACATATCATTATTTTACCATATCGTTAGCCCTAACTAAACTAGGGATAAAAACAACAGCGGGTTATACAATTGATGTAAAATCTAAAGGAGATGAAAATCTGACGGAAATGTTAAAGAAAGATTTGAATTGTAGCTTGTTTTGTGGAGAAATTCCATAAGCACAACGCGCATAACATATTAACAGCGAAACTGATGCAGTAACATAACGCGAAACTGATGAAATAACATCATGCGAAACTGATGAAGTAATCGCAGTATGATACGATAAAATATATGGAAAACCAGCATATAGTCGATATAATGTTAAATATCATATCACAAAAATATCCTAAAATTTAATTTTACCGCGATAGAAAATCAATCATTTTGGCAGTTGATAAAATCATTCTTAAATGTTAATATTTATGCCTTAACGTCAAGGCAGAAAAATATCAAATTCTATTTTATATTGTCAAAATATTTAATCTGCTGAGCACTTCCAACAATCGTCGAAAATATTTTATTTCATTATGTAAGCCTGTAACATGCAAATCCATGCAACAAAAATACGACGATATTTATCAAAACATTATTACTCTGCTTTAATCCAACTATTAAATTGATCACTATAAATGTGTCATTTTACAAAGCTTTTATTACCACGTTTTTTGATTACTAGTTCTATAACAATAAATCTTGATCAGTTGTTTTTTTAAATTCTTGTTCGTATAAACTACTAATTATAGGTTATCCTAATAAATCTTTTAACGCATATGGTACAGATATTGTTAAGAGCACTTTATTAACGAAAAATACTTGTTCCAACCAATTTGGAGTAAATCCTTTTTCAAATACCTGTTTGCTAAAGAAATTCGAACTAGATCTCCGACTTTAAATTTATGCCTTCGGTACATATTTTCGCTTGCGAGTATAGACTTCTTTATTGCGTCGTTTGGTAACATTGAAAGTCGTTTATGTTTTGTGTTATTATATTCATTAATAATTTGCGGAAGATCCTCAATATATATGTTTGTGTTTTAGCTGTCAAATGTTTGTGGAGTTTTTCGTTTAATATACGATTAAATCGTTCAACAATACCAATTTTTCCCTCATTTCCAGAAACATATTTTTATGTTGTTTTTCTCCAAGAATTGCTCACATTTGTTATTTAAAAAACTCTGCTCCATGACCAGCCCAAATTTTATTTGGTTTTCTTTCAGATTTAACAATAATTTGTCTTAGAAATGTAGTTCGGTGGCAAGACGCTCTGCCTCTTTTTGAAGTGGGTCTCTACCGAGACGAGACTTTCCAAGTCGAGACTCTCCGAGTCCAAGTCTATATTTGCACCCAATTAATCCTTGAACAAATTTTTTGTAAAATCGTTCTCTAAGACTTGTTGGTTTCATATCATGAAGTTCATTTAACATTATTTTATGACAATCATGCTTGTCCCTCGACTCATTTGGCAAGGCGTCACGGTAACAAATATCATGTCGCATTGCTATTCAATCAACTTGATTATAAGGTTCTTGTCCCGGAATCGGGTTATCACTTTCATCAAGTTGTTAATCAGGCGGATTATACGGACCAGTGTATTTAAGTCCTGGTAATGTCCAGCCATGACTAGGTAATGGTAACTTACCGATTAATGTATGTGCCCGATCTATCATTAAAATCTTGCATATTAACTACGCAAGAACCACTAGTGAAAGAGTCACTAAGTTCATCTTTAAAAAAAATTAAATTGTTGATTATACCAAAATTACTCAGCGCGGAAGGACTTTGCCTTTCTAATGTTATGTCCCTGGAAATGTCATTCCACGTCCTATTCCCAATAGATTCGGCAGAAAGATGCCAGCTATTCATGCTAGAAGTGGTCCGATAAATCCACCTTTACCCTTTTCTCGACTTTGTCCTGGACGTTTTCAAAGGTCTCCACTTTTCCGCGCTGTTCATTATACGTCATCGTTTTTTGGCATTTTATTTATTATCCTCACTCACAATTTTACACAATTTGTTTTATTCCATCACCAGACACCGCTTTTTAGTTGTTCCTTATATTGCCCATGGTGCTGCTACTATTCCAAACTTTCCTAGCATTGGTAATAGTTTTGGTAAAATAATTTTTGCTACAACCGACAATGATTGCCAAAGCCAATCGTTTTACATGTGACGCTCATAAATTTATTATAAATTGTTTTTCTGCGATTAAATTTAGTTATTTGTTGTTTTGGTAACATTAATGGTGTTAATATCAACCCAGCGCTTTGCATTGGCGTTGGCGTTGCAAAGGTTGACTGTGTCAAGGCGCTTTGCATTTGGTTTCTTGGATCCACACGAAGTGAAACAGCACGCCTCTTGACAGCAGCAGTCGCCAATGTTTTAACTTGTCGGTGTGCTAAATGTATTTCTTTTACAATATATTCGGTCATTATTATTCAATGTTAACATAAAACGCAAATTATACTGCCAGTCATTTTGCTTTTTGTTGCGTCGATTGGAATAAATATATTACTAACAACAAGCTCATACATATTTAGTCTGGCAGCTGGAGCAGCGCCAAGTGTCCAAGATACTTCGATATCTGCAGTTGATCCGATAACTCTTTCGCTGTGATTACTAACATCAAAGTAAAATATAGGGAATAATACTCGAAATTCTTCAACAGTGATTTGAGACCGACTACCAGCTTCCTCATACTTCTGCATAGCTTCCATCAGATGCAGATATGGTCGTGTGACATTTCTTGTCGCGTTATTGGTAAAGTTACGTTCGATTGCTCGTTCGGGATACTGTTTCGAGTTTTGTTGTTGTTGTCGTTGAGTTTAATTATAGTGGCGTGCGCACAATTGTGCATGTGCCACTTTTTTCTGACTGCACCGCAGCCTGCTAGTTGTTCCTGGGGAAGGGAATGGTGCCACCTCCACCAGGCTTTTATGGGTTCAAGGAACCCTGATAGTTTGGCCTCAGTCTGTGGGTCCATAAAGGTCCCTTACACTGAATGTTTGGATGTCATTAGGGGGAAGGAGAGCTCGGGAACAGTCCTGATTGCTTTACATCTCTGGTTTCTTGTTGCATTTGCCTGGTGTTTCTTGCGACCTTTTATTTCTTTCTCTAAATGTTCTAAAAAGGGGGAAGGGTTCTATGCTGTTTATAGAGTTTGTTAGAAGAAATCATGTATGAAGAGAGATTTTCTAGGTTATTATGGTATTACTAGTCGAGGTGTTTAGGGTGTGCTTCCTAGGTTGTGTTATTTATAAGTTTTTAGATATTGCCTCTTTAAGTTATTTATTTATTAATGTTTTTAGAGATTGAATGTTATTTATACTTTATTTAGCAAGAGACCGGAGTCCTAGCCGATTACACGGTTCGTTAAGGACATCTAGGACATCCGATTTTGCGGTTTCCTTAGTTTTTTATATGTGCTTCGTAAGTGAATTATTTATTATTATTTTTATAACATTGAATGATATATTATGAGATTTTATGTGATGGCTTCTAAATTTATTTAGCTAGTTACTGGGTCTTTTGGTTTTGTGGAGATAGTAATTATATTTTGTTCCTAAGTCCTGCTGAGTCTATGAATTTATTTATATTTTTATATGCTGATTTTTATTAGAGTCCATAAGTACCTCTGGGTATGTGTGTGGTGATCCAATCTCTTATTGGTTTTTGATAAATATTTTCTGAGCGGGTTGACATTTTGGGCATATATTGAATATGTGGTGTAGATCTTCGGTGGTGTGGCAGTTAAAGCAGTTAATGGTTGCTGGTTTGGGTCCTATAAACCTTCCAAAACTGCTTGCTAGTTTAGTTTTTCCAGTTATTATCCTGTTTATGGTTTTCTGTTCGAAATAGGAACCCTTAGGTAGCTGTATGTTCCTATCTACATTTTTGGGGGTTTGATTGTGCTTTTTACCTTTTGTGGAGGAGTTCCAAATTTTTTGCCATGTTTGGTCTATATATGTTTGTGCGAAGCTTAGTGCTTCTGTAGAGCTATAGTTAAGCTTGATAGAGTTTTGATCTCCTAATTTGGTTTGTGCAACTTTGCTGTTTCGTTGCCAGAGATTCCAATGTGCGACGGTATCCACGTGAGCTGTGGTGATATCGTCGATTAATTGGCATGCTCTGTCGAGGAATTGTTCCCTAGAGTGTGTATTGCGATTTTGGATCGATTTGATAACGCTTAGGGAATCGCTTATAATGACTGCTTTAGGTATTTGGTTGTCTTTGATCCATTGTAGTGATTCAAGTATACCCCATAATTCAGTAGTGTAAATGGAGCAATAGTCAGATAATCTGGATCCTGTTTGTATATATTTTAACATAGTCTGGGTATTTTAGGTTGATTTCGTTTACCAGTACAGGTTTTAGTAAGTTTTCTTGTCCTTCTTTATTGCCTAATTTGGTAGCTTCAGTGTTAATCCTTGCAGTTTTTGTAACCATGGTGATTTGTTCTGGTCTGTATTGTTTGTTACCTGTTGTTTTTTTGTAGAGGTATCTTTTCTCTTAGTTCAAGGATTACTTTGCCACTTGGTGTGGTAGGTATGATTTTGGGTTTGAAGACAACTTTACACTTGTTTACAGCTGTTTTGGTGGGATGGTTGTCTGGGTGGGTATCTAATCGAATGGAGTATCGGAGGAGCAGTTCTTGCCTACGTAAATTTAAGGGTAGTTCTCCTGTTAGTGTTTGTAGTTCTTCTAATGATGTTGAGGGGAGTGTTCCTGTGCATAATAGTAAGGCATTTCTCTGGATAGTGTCACGTTTTTGTAGTACAGGCTGCTTAGCCGAGTTATATGTTTGGCAACCGTAATCCAGTTTTGATCTAATTAGGGTTATATATATCTTGAGGAGGGTTTCCTGGTTGGATCCCCAGTCAGCTCCTGTGGTGTTCCTGAGTAAATTGAGATCTTTGTTACAATTCTGGGTGAGTTGCTCTATGTGCTGTTTCCATGTGAGGTTTTTGTCAAAGAATATTCCATAAATTTTACTACTGTTACGTATTTGATTGATTTTGTATATAGAAGTTTTGGATAGACTAGGCTGTTATTTCGTTTGGGGGTGAATATGATTGCCACAGTTTTTTCATGAGATATTTTGAAACCCCATTTGTCCGCCCATATCATTATGTTGTCTAGGCTCTGCTGGATTTCTTTAACTACTGTATTATTTTCAGTATTTCCATTCCTCCATATGCCACTATCATCTGCAAATTGTGACAAGTTTATTTTTGTGGAGGCTGTATTGAGGTCAAGGTCATTTACCATTAGGTTAAATAGATGGGGACTTATTACACTGCCTTGCGGTGTTCCATTTTCAAGTGAAAATTCTTCCGAATGGGTGTTGCCTATTCTTGTGGTAATCTTCCGGCCTGTGAGGAAATCGCCAATCCAGCTGAACAAGCGTCCAGTTATTCCAAATTGGTTTAATTTGGCCATTAGTCCATTGGTCCATACTAGGTCAAACGCTTTTTCTAGGTCTAGAAAAACCGCTACGAGGTTGCGATCGGTTTTCCTATTTGCATTAAAAGCGAGTTTGATGTCTGTTTCCAATCTGAGAAGTTGGTCAGTGGTGGACCGTTTGTTCCGAAAGCCACATTTATTTATGGAGAGTAGGTTGTTGGTGGTGTTTTAACCTATTTGCGATTATTGTCTCCATTATTTTGCAAATATTGTTTGTAAGGGAGATGGGTCGGTACGAATTTATGATGTTGGGATCTTTACCTACCTTGGGGATTTGTATTACTATGGCCTGTTTCCACTTGGTGGGTAGTTGACCTTTATCCCATATCCTATTAAAGAGTTTGATTATGGCTATTGTTATATTGATATCTAGTTTTTTGTAGATAATGTAACCTAACTGATCCTTACCAGGGGATGTTTCGTTTTTGGATCTTGTACTGTGATGTCGCTATTTAGGTGAGATGTTTTTGTTCCTTGGTCTTGAAACATTTGAGGTTGGGTTTCCTTCATTAGTTTTTTGTGTTCTTGAAAGTTTCTGGCGTGATTACTGCTGCTACTCATGTTCGAATGATGCTTAGCTAGGAGGTCTGCCTTACCTTTATTTGTTATGGCATTTTTAATTTTTGGGTCTGAGGTAGTTGCTTTCCCCTTTATGGCTTTTATATTGTACCATATTTGTTTTGAGTTTGATTTTAGACTCAGTTTAGAGCAAAAGGTTTGCCATAGATTAATTTTAGCAGCTTTTATAGTTTGTTTTAGTGCTTTTTCGTTTATATTGCTGGAAGTAGATAGAATTTTTGGTGCGTTTATATTTATTTAAGGCCCTTTTTTGTCTTTATGTGCTATAGTGCACTGTTTAGTCCACCATGGTACAGGGTTTTTATTTTGGATATTAGTTGTCTTTGGGATGCATCGGTTAGCTGCCTCTATAATTGTGTCTGTTATGTTATCATAATACACGTCAATCCTTGGGCTTTCTAAGTTATCTGGATTTACTCTAGCTAGTAATAATTGGAATTGGTCCCAGTCTGCCTGTTGGTTGCTCCATTTAGGTGGGATTTCGTTTGGAATGTGTTGAATTTTTGTTTGAATATTGATTGTGATGGGGAAATGGTCACTTCCTAACGTATCTTCTTGATCCACCCACCAATTTGTGATATGAGCCAATTTTGGGGTAGTGATGGTTAGGTCTAAGGCTGAGAGAGTGCCATCCTCAGGGTTTAATCTAGTGTTCGACCCGTCATTAAATATGACCAGACTGTTCTCAGTTATCCATTTTTCAACCATTTTTCCTCTTTGATCTTTCTTTTTACCTCCCCATAATTCAATGTGTACGTTGAAGTCGCCACATATAATTAGATTGTTGTTGTTGTTATTAGTGATTGCCTTTAGTGAGATTAGGTTGGTAGGGCAGAAGGTACCCCCTGGGTCGTATGCGTTTATTATTTGAATGTTTGTGGTTCTAATATTTATCAATACTGACATTATTTCGATGCTGTTATTAATGTTTACGTTGGGGGAACTTCTATTATTTCGTAGTAGATTAGAGTATCTATCAAAAAAATTGCTAGTCCACCTCCTTTGTGCCTCATGGGTCTGTTTTTAAATATATAGCCTTGTAGTTTGGGCAGGCGTTTGTGTTCTTGTGTTATCAGGGTTTGCTGTAGGCAGATTACATCTGGTTTTACGGCCGTATTATTCAGTTTGTTCTGCAGTTTTGATTTTTAAAGATTCCTCTGCAGTTCCATTGCCAGATGATGATTTTATTATTTTTTGTACTATCCATTTTTGACGTTGTCTTTATCTGTTAGCCTTGTGGTCCAATCAGGTAGTATGGTGAAAATAGTTTTGAGGGTTCTACATTATGCTATTGAGATCTTGTATTAAGGTTCCTGTTGTTAGTTTCATTACTTCCTGTATTAATTCTGTGTTGGGGTGTGTGTTAGGTTTGGGGATGTTTGGGGTGACAGTTTTATTTGTACCTGGAGTGTTATCAGGGTGGTCTTGGTTGTTACAATGTGGGTTGTAGCTTTTGGTTCTTTTGTTTCCTGATTCGAGGGTATGTTTTGAGGTGCAATGTTTGCCCTTCTGATTCTGTGTGGAGAGTTTTGGTGCTCATTGATTGTTTCAGAGGTAGATTTTGGTGTGTTGGGGTTGTTTTTACAGATAATGTTTATGGCAGAATGGTAGGTGAGGTGTTTTTCGATCATTAAGTCCACTATTTGTTTCTCTTTTATTGCAAATCTGCATTCTGCCGATCTAGGATAATGATTTTCTTTACAGTTAGCACATGTTTGTTTAGTTGTGTGGCATTCTCCTTTGTGTGGACCTCCGCAGGACTTACATCTTGGTTTGAATCTACATCTGAGGGCATAGTGCAAAATCTTGTCCAATTTATGTAGTTTTCCAGCTTATGGTATACTCCTGACTGTCCCAGTGTTTTATTATTGAGGGTATTGGCTCAGTAGCCTCTATAACTGCTTTTTTTGTTTCTTGCCCCTTGTGATTTTTAAGACGATAGACTTTGGTGGTCTGTGTTCCATTTGCTGTGAGTTTATGAAGTAGGAGTTCATTGCTTATGTCCTTGTTATATCCGTTTAGTGCTATTACTTTTTTAAAGATAGTGGTTTTAGTGGGTTCAGCCAGATTAGTTGTGGTTTCACTGTGTTTGGAGTTCGAAGTGACTCGTGTTTTCCTCAGAGTGCTATGGCGTCTCTCTACTTTGATCTTATTGGGCCTATAATTTCAATTTGGTTGAATTTTTCCACCTGTTGAAATGTGCTGCATTGGACAATCAGGTAGTTTCGACTTGATCTTATCAGTTTGAATTGTCCAGTGTGAATTTTGGCCAGTGCTGTCATAATACTTTTGGTACTTAGACTAGTAATTATGTTGCACCTGCTGCTTATGTATATGGTGTGTTCGATGGAATGATAATTGTGAATTTTGTTTTGGGAGTTCTGTTGTTGTTTTATTTCATGTTTTGAGTTAACCTTACTTGTGGGGTTCTTTTGTGGTTGTTTTAGGGGTTTTAGCGGGCCCTTGCCTTTACCTAGGTATGTGTTTTGGGGTTTTTGGGTTGTTTGTGGTCTTTGGGTTGCATTATTAGTGATGCTGCTGGGTAGTTTGGTAGTGTCTAATTCATTGGATTTGTTCCCATAGGTTGGTGGTTCCCTTGTTGTTATTATCTCAGATGGTCCATGAGTTTGGCTTAAGTGTATAGTTTCTTTCCTAATGTTTTGATTTATTGTTTTTTGCTTGATTTCCTATTGTTGGTTTATTTGCATGTTTCTAGGATTGGTTATTTCATTTTTGGTGAATTTTTGGGGTGCTGGTTATGGTTATGTGGTCTAATTGTGGGGAGTTAAAGGTAAGTAGGTTACTGTCAAATTCATTTGTTAGGTTTGGAAATAGTGGTGTCTATATCTTCATTTGTGTGTGGTTTTTCCGCTTTCTTGAAGAGGATTGGCGATAGTATTGGCATTGTATTTATATTGTTCCTTGGAGTGTAGTTTTGTATTTCTAATAGTTTCTGTTGGTGGAGCGGTGTGGCATTAGTTATGTCCGTTGGTTTGTGGTTTGTTTGGTCTGTGTTTGTGACCAGAATTTGGGGTCCCAGTGTGATGTTAGTTGAATTGGGGTTTGCTGTGGTTGGTACGACTTGCGTTAATCTTGCTTGTTTTAAATGCTTTATTGGTGAGGTTTGGTTTCGAGTTGATTCTTGCAAAACTACGTATAACGTTAGCGTTACTAAATACCGCATTTTTTTTTTGCAGTTGACTACCACGCTGTGCTTGTAGCTGAAACATAATAAATAAACGTCTTGGTAATTGTTCGCTTGGCGAGGTTATAATTCACCATGTGTAGCCCGCTGTGTTTGGAACCGCGGTTTGATAAATTTTATTTTGTTGACAATGGATATTTTTCGTATATACCGCAAGCATTTCCTCAGTTTTTATTGTTTTGCTAATAGATGGTACAGCACGTGGCATCCACAAAGCTAGTCTTGTAATGTGAAATTTTCCTTCGACTACTTCAGTAGCATGTATTATATATAATCGTTTTGTTCTGCTCGATTTCAAATAAGCGTATGCTTAAGTTCACGAAATACTCTGTTGTAATCGCGACAAACTCCAAAGACTGTGCTTAACGGAAGCATCATTGTTTTTTGGCGTGAATCTGCTGAAAACGCTCTTCATTTAGCATATCCCTCGTTGTATCTTATAGTACGTGCATTTAAAAATCTATTAATCAAGTTCAGCATTGGCAAAAACATCTGCAGCTATATATGGTGGTGTTATTTCAAGGTTATTACATGCTTGCGTGAGTGAGACTCTCGTAGATTCCGCGTTTTCAGCTGCAACTGGTGCTGCTATACTAAACTTTACTAAATTCTCTAGAAGAAAATCACGAACAATCACAATGTCTGCAGCTGCGTCATCACCATGAGCCAGAGCACCACTAGCAATAAACTTCCTCGAGGATGCTAAACCACTTCCAGTATCTTTAATCCACATTATATTTGTAGGTATAAGTAATAGGTGATGACTTCGTTGTTACGATCAAATTGCCTGTCGGACTGATCTGTAAGTGGCATATTTATATATAATATTTGTGATTCAAGATTAACGGGATATTATATTATTTGTCTAGGATTAACTTGCATTAGTGATCCTGGTGGAACGTCTGGTGAAACACTATATAGTGTATGTTCACGGCTACCCCGTGTATAATAAGAACCAGATGCAATTGAGCAATTAATCAAGATTGTATTTACTTGTGTGATGTTTAAAGCAGCGCTTCCGTCGTAAGCAACTACGTCACTGGAGAGTGATCGATATTGTTGATTACTAAAATCTAGCAATGACGCAACACTTGTTGCTGGTGAAAAGTTAACTAACAAATTATTTTTGAACGTAATTCTTGCTTGTAGTTTGTTATAATTAAAAAATGTCGCTAGTGGCACCGCTTGGGCAGAGCTGTTGGCAATTATTTCCTTGATAATTGTGTTAAGATTGGTAACGTTATTCGCACCTTGTGGGATTTTAGCAGTCACTAATGATACCCCATGAGTAAATGTAAAATCATGATTGATGTTTGTTTTTACATTTGGCATGGAATGCCATGCTGTAGCAGAAATTAATCCTATTTTGTATTGTACATTTTCAAGTTTTATTTGAAAAAAAAATTGCATATCATTTGCCAGTGAGGAGTCGAGTATTAAAGTTGTTGATACCATTATATAGTTGGCATATAAAAAATAACTACCTTATATCATTATGTAAAATCTCGTATTTGTTTGATGATAACGATCCATTTTCTCGACGATGATCTAGTGGATCAATAGTCTCATTATCGATTTCTGTGCTAAAATTTTCTGCTTCTTTTGATGATATCAATTGCATTAGTCGGTCAATTATTTCAAACTTAATTCGTCTCTTTATAAGATATTATGTCAGTCAAAGGTCTTTTAAAGTACCAACCTCTACCAAAACTAGGTTTAGCGCGAGATTTGTTTGCTGTTTTAATAAACATCCTAGCAATGATTCAATTTCCTATATCATCCAAAATTTCCATCATTTCCTCATTTTCAGTGATATTTTGTATATCATTTTCAGCATTATTCCCAATATCATATATTTCCTTAGCTCTGCTTGTTATTTCATTGTAGTTATCTTGATTCCATCTCATAATGTTATTAAGTACTTGGTCAGTGATACCAATTTTTGTATCAACTTGTACTCATCGTCGATTACTTTTCCTCGTGCTTTTTTCTATAAAATTTATCTTGTCTGTGGTATCCATCAATTTTACGGTGTTTTCTTCTAACGTTTTTGTTCCTCTGATATTTCTTCGTTTTCGTCAAAATCCCTTTTATTAAATTTTATGTTTCAACAACTGATGCTTCAGCCAATCATTTTTGTAGTGCAAACGGATTATTGATTAATTTGTTAAATTCATTTTGTCTTGCAACGGGATGAGCGATGTTTGCTACAAGCGCCTCCGCAATTCTTCGGTTTCCTATTTCGATCTTTCACTTAGCAAACCAAATAAACCTTTCTCTTTTATTTTCTACGATCTTCCTCAGATAATGATGATATTTCAGGTTGTTTGCAAAGCACAGCTTCACTTACTGGTTTAAAGATTTTGGCAGTTTCTTCTTCTGCAACATGATGTCCTTGAAGTGCTTCTTCTACTTTTTTTTATTAAATGCAGCTCTTATGGCAATATTTGCAATAAATCATTTTTTTTTCGTTTATCCATTATTTTTCATTGTTATATAAAAATTCATCAATACAACATCGAAACATTTTATCAGGATCTTGTGCAAGTTTGTCAAACAGAAAAAGTTGTATTTATCTTTGGTTGCCTTATGAAAAAATTAAATAAACTTAAATAAATTTTAATCGAACTCAAGATGTAGGTTTTCAACAACTAAAAACTGTTGATGAAGCTAAACTTGATAAAACTGGTAGAACAGATACTGGAAACATTAATATGTCGGGTAATAAAATAATAAGATTGGAAACTGCTTATCCATCAACTAATCAAACTCACGCTGTAAGCCCACAACAACTAAAAACCGTAGATGATACTAAACTTGATAAAACTGGTGGAACCGTTACTGGAAACCTGGTGATGAGTAATAACACTGTATATCTCATTGTGAAAGTTTGTAAGTTTGTAATAACACTGCATATATCATTGTACCATCATTTAAATTTTGCGCACTGGTATATGTTGTGCGTTAATCAGGATTTACTTTGGTCAACGCACTAATACAGCAAGGAATGTCATCTAATATATCGGAGCCCCAATGGTATTGCATGTTTATTTGATCAAGTTTCATGTCAATATAAACTAATTACATAGTTTATGGGCAAATATTTTAGATGCTATACAAATAAATCATAAATAAAATATAGAGAATATAGAAGCAAATCCAGTGGGGGGGGGGTGTTTGTGTGTGAAACAACAATAGTACCTGTAGAAGAATTTTGAAAAGATTTTGGAGTCGTAAATATTCGTTTATATATTGGATAGCTGGCTCAATTCCTCTATATTTCCCAGCTGCATAAACTACCTCTTTCCCTTTCTTACACTTTTTTGCCATTAAATTGTACAGTGAGTCTTCTAAAGATGGTATCAAACTTTAAAATCGATGTTTGTAAGTAATTATATATAAAACCTTTAGATAATACGATTTCATTCTGCAGTGCTAAATTTTCCGGTGAACCTGTTTACATTAACGTATTCTCCATTGTTGCTGTTAATAGTTATGCTCATGACCGACTTAATTGAAACATTTCACATTTAATGGCGCTTGGATATTTGCCAGAGCTGACAAGAGATATATAGTTTTATGTGACGATATGGAACAAAAATTGGACTATTGCGACAGTGAGAATTCCGGATTTCTTTTTCTTTTAGGTACAAATCCGACCCATTGTCAATAAAGGTTAAATTATTGTTAATAATGTCCATAGGTTTAATAAAAACTTTAACTGTCCACCATCCATATCTACTGACCAACACACAGCAAGACTGACTAACAAACGGTCATGCAATGATCGATAATTACACCTACTAATCAACACTGCACGTGGACTGACCAACCCTAATCATCCATGACCAACGCCTGCACTTACTCACACAAAGGGTAGGATTTCTAGAACATGGGGGATGAAATAGAATTGAAAACCCCTATCAGCAAAATTGAAATTTCCCTACATCCCCTCTCCCGTATACCCTCCTCGCCATTCCGTTATAATTAATACTACCACTAAATACCACCCTTACTACCCCTATAACCGTAGTAGTGACATGTAAGGAGAGCACGGGGTAGGAATATACACAGAAACACACATTGTCTAAAAAATACATCCAGTAATATTTCTTAACGCCAATATTTTTATAAGCTCTGGTCACTGAAAAAAAATAACCAAGAAATGTAGAGGGAGGATTTGGTCCAGTTCCTTCCTCGTTATGTACAACTAAAAAAGACAAAACAGATGTTAAACATGAACGTATTTAAAAGGTTAGCAACATTAAAGAGAAAGACTACACTTCCAATGAATTTCTTGTGTAATTTTACCATCGCTGTGAACTACACATTGGAGTCATAGAAAACAAATATCCATAATGACCGCTTTACCACATTTCAATTTGTGTAGTCCACCGGAAATGTTGGTTTCTAGTTGTTCTGGGGCTTTAAACATAGATCACAAGTCAAGTAATTTTTATTGGCAAAGCTGGGTTCTCAAGGTCTGGTACAATTGACCGTCTTAGGTGAATTCTATTTTGGACACATTGACGTGTTAGAACTGGAGAGGATTGTGATCGATGGTTACTTGAAAGCAGCATTTATGACGACGCCACTTGATCTGGAAAGACATTATCTTCTATTCTGGATCGGAGTAATAAGGCAGTGATTAAGGTTTCTACTTCCTCTCGTCGTAGATAATACTTGGCTGTTCCAGTCAGAGCTTGACATCAGTGTTAATTTTAAGAGTCCAAACTGCTACTGACCAATTTGTTCTTCAAGTACAAATCCACCTCCCTGAACAATGAATGCATGAAATTGTCTGACGTGAGCCACTCTGGCATCGGCACCTAGATTGGATGTATTGATTTTCATAACTTTGACTATAAGGTACAAATAACTGTTATAAAGATCGATGTACTCTTCTGCTGGTCCTTGTTGTTAAGCTTGATGGGAGCTGAGGCGGTTAAAGATGACGCTGGATGAAAATCCACCCCAGGAAATGTTGAATCATCATGATCATCGTCAATGGCTCTAAAAACGATCGAGTACCGTCCTCAATAATTCACATTATAGCTAATAATTAAATTCATTTTGAAACATTGTACATCTATTCAGTTGGATCCTTAACCGTCTTTGGTGTTAGTGTTTAAGATTAAATTGATCGTTACATATAAGTAATGGATTCCGACCGCGATGACAAACTTGCGGAATTAGCCAACAAATTGTGAGGCCGACTGACAGCGGATGCTACAAATGATGATGATTATATTCCACTTATCGACGAATATTATCAGAGTGGTGTTACACTGAAATATAATTTTGTTAAGATTATAAAAGAAATTCATAATTGGGATCACGATACTGTGCCTATATCAACTAGAGGTAATTATAGCGCTATAGCATTAGAAATTGACAATACTAAGTCTTAGACTGCACCACCAGGTGCAAAATAATCAGGGATTGTGTCTTCAACAACGAGGTGGAATTAACCTCTGCATCCACCTCGGTTGGTTTCACCAGTGAATATGTTACACCAACATTGACTCATTTGAAGTGCCTGTACGCGTACCTAATCAAGGTCGGCCTGTCGAACAAGTATACTAAACAATTACATTATTAATAAAAGTACAGTAATGGACCCTCAATGTTACCGAATCTAAAAATAATCGAAGCAGATCTGCAACTTCAAAATGAAATCACCAAAAGAACCGTGCTACTTTCAAAATACAAAGGTTCCTGTCTTGCCGCTAATGCAGCCTGTGGAATCGCCGATTCAGCAAAATGTTGGTCTTCGTGTGGTTAGAATCACGGCAATAACAACCATCATAGGCTCACCAATCGGAATTGTTGTCAGGGCTATATGGATAATAACTGGTCTTCTGTGTGATGATGGTAAATAATTTCGATACGGTTACATTACCGATTAAATGCCTAATCAGAACTGCTTGCAGCGACACAAAGTAGTCCCAGCGCGATTAGTGAACAGTGGCTATCGAAGATAAAATAATTAGCTTAGTTGAGTTTGAGACTGTATTGGCAGAAATGGAAAATCACCGACATCTCCGAACACAGATAAGGAACCCTGTAGCGGACTTACAGACAATAAAAGTAGAGTAAAACGTCTGACGTGGAAGTTTCATAGGCAGTTTTACCGGTTACTGATCTACGTTGCTGCGTCTGTCTTGCATGACTCTGGTTACTTGTTTTGGCCACATCACTTTCGTGGATTATGAATCCACGGGTTGAACAAAGTATGTGACTTTTATGCTAAAATGGAGAAATGTCATGGCGTATTGAAGGCCGTGACGTATATAAAACCGAAAAAGGCTAAACCACCATTAATCATCTACTACCTTCCCTCGAATTGCAATATGGTAATTTCTGTATCTAAAACAGAAAACGTTAATAGCATCAAGGAGAAATATCATGTTAATTTTAATTTTACATTTTCTCTTATAGTCGTGGAGTCATACTAACGTTAAATGTCCCCTTTCACCATAGGGTCATATTTCTAAAATGGCAGCCATAATTTTCACCATCGTCACAGGGTCACGCAACACTTCTGAGATGTGAGTTGAATATTTAAATAGGTAAATAAATCTTTTTTGTAGGGTTAACTTGACTGTTGAGTGATGTACTTTGCACATGAAACTCCTCTTCAGAAAGATTTTGCATCAATTGGTCTTCAGAAGAATAGTTTTTGCATAAATCACAGCTTGTTTATAACCCTAAAAAGATATAAAAAAACGAGCATAATTAATGTCATAAAAATAATGCATAGAACGTAGTCATTTTATTCATTGATTTATAATTTCTAAGCTCACTGTGACCAGGGTGGCCCTAACACTGTCGTTGTCAGCGCGTTCATACTTAATGGTATTTCCATACTAACACGGCGCCATATTGGGTACACTATGGGCGAATATTTTTTCTTCAGACAACATATTGACGTAGTCTATCCTATTGCGTAACTGCCGGATAATTCCGTAAATTTCCGTAAACTTGAGATTTGAGAGTTATATCCCTATGTACATAGAAATTACATCGCTTGTTAAATCCACGTGCAAGGCAAATTTGTAGTTGTCATTCTTGACTTTGCTTGATTCGACATTTAAGTATCGGAAGCAGACGACTTAATATTTACATTCTATATACATAAATGTGTAGTTATGCATCCATCCCTTCATTGAAAATAGATTTGTCCAGTCACTGGAAATGACCAGCGAGCAGGATCGTCTTTTACACTGAAAACCACAGACGCTCGACGCGAGCTTAATGTTAAAAAAGCAATAACCTGAAGGGAGAAAAATTATACCGAGTGACAAAATCTGTTCAGATTACCCCCATTACCATTTCTGACAAAGGACCCTGACTATCAGACAATATAAGAGACAAGATAAGTAACTTCCAAAAACTTCGTTCCACGCATGACCCCCAAACTCCTTCTGCTATCCCATCTTTGAAGGCACACGACCATAATCAATGACTTGTTTTTCTATTCATCAAGCTATCGTTTATGTTTCTGCGGTGCCTCAAACTAAATTTTTGGTGCTCCGGAACGTACAAATTGTGCAAAATTTTCCTGATGGGACAAAGATGCGCTTACATGCATCGTGCTCTATTTAGTGAGATATACGGTTTTTGCGACTCCACGATACATTCCTTCATTAATCTGAGAATTGTGGTAGATGCTAAAGTAAGTTTCTACTTACTATTAACGCAATTAAACTTCAAGAATCCTGTTCGATAGAAGAATAAGTCATTTATCATCTTAAGTCCACACAGATCGAATACACATTACACTATTTTCAAAACTTCCCGACCATGTGGCACACACGTTAACGACGAAATATGATTGACTCAAACGGTAAGACCATGAAGCAGATGCAGTGTATAATTTAAGTATTACCCTTAAAATTTGACCTTGCGTCGAGCACTTGTGTTGAAATCTTCCGTTTGGTATGAAACGCGCAGGCATTAACAGTGTTTGCGCCTTCTGGTCATAATCAGTTTTGAAATTATAAATCAAGGAGTGAATAGACTAAGTTTTGTGCATTTTTAAAAATCTCATTACTGTTTATTTTTATTTTTTTTTAAATCGGTAGGGTGGTACAAACGAACGGGGAGGTATATTAAGACTAGAGTACAAGGAATGGCAGTTGCAGTCTGAGTCAGTCTTAGTGCGGTGGTTTTGTTCTATATTTGGAAATGAAAGTTTGTACGGTTTGTATATCGATATCTGAAGGCTTGGATTAAATAAATCAAATGGTTGCCACGATTTTCAAATGATCTGAGTTTATCATGGTCAGTCTAAGTTTAACGATTATGTATCATGATACGCCTAAAAGTGCTAGTCCATTCTTCAAGATATCCATGTTGATCAGTGCCAGACGGACATGGAAGGTACGGACATAACTGTATCATATTTTGAACCATAAAAGTAAACATTCATATATGTAGAGAATTATCCATCTCGAAAGTACAACGCTATGAAATCACTCGCACTGAGCACGCAAATTAGCATGCAGTTTATATAATAGAATTTTTATTTATTTATCACATACCAGTTTCCCACATATTCCGTACTGTATATAGGGAATGGCCGTGGAAAAAAAAAAAACATCTGGCGGCGTCGGCCCTAAGTCACTGATTCTTATACTCCTTCTTGATAAGTACAGTCTGTTGTTTTATCGTCTGAAAATGGCAAAAACAAAGCAAACGGATTGTGTGTAGAAGAGAAGTACAAGGGTTTGTTTGAACTAATACCTTTATAAGATTGTTATTCACCATTTATTATTTATTGTAACACCTTCACTTATTCAGCCCTGCTGCATAAAATTAATCCCGGTTGGGATTAAGGTGCAGCACAGCAGAGTGAGTTATACTCAACATATATAAACATTGCAAACAGTGATTTTGCATGTTTATACCCTTAACTGTAGTTTATACAGGCTAGACCTATAAAACTTATAAACATTTAGAGGGTATTGTCCGGCTCTATAGTCTTTAAAATAGTTAGAAATTTAGGTACTATAGAGACAGTAGGGTGAGACCCACTTTCGGCTGATTTCATCCAAAACAACTCAAAATGAATCAGGAAGAGGGAAACACCGCCCCAATAAGATCTAAAATAAAGCAGTATTTCCATACCGTCATGGAGGAAAACAGGCTAATTGTTAACCACCCGGCTGGGTGCCAGACAGTCGACTTTGAGGGGGCAACAAACACACCCAGACAGAACGAGGTGTTGATGGCCCTCCATACCATGGGGATAGACATTGGGAAAGTAGAAGCTCTACAAAATGGAAGACTTAACAAATATGTCCTATACCCTAAAGGAGGCGAAGCCTTACTGGAAGAGGGAGAAATTGAAGTAAAGGGAGTGGTCGCCAAAATATACAAAACTGCGCCCTTCATTAGGACAATGGAGCCTAGATTAACGGAAATACATGTAATGGGCCTGCCATTAGAAGTCAACACCCAGGAGCTAGTAGAGAAACTAAAGAAGAAAATGGGAGTGACAACAGTCACACACAAGATGGCCACTGTATGGGGGTTTGCGCCTATAAAATCCGGGAATAGGCTGATCTACGTGAGTAGAGAAGACGCAAAGAAAGTTCCCATATTCTTTTATGTCCTGGGATTCAGGCTCAAAACGTGGTACAGGGGAAGTGAGCAAGACAGAGTTTGCCCCATGTGCCACCAGACAGGTCATGGACCCAGAGATTGTCAAGGGAGAAACGATCACCAAAAACAACAAGGGCCTACTTATGCAAGCAAGACAGCGGGTCAAGGACAAGGACAAGGACAACAACAGCAACAACAACAACAACAAAAACAACTACGACAAACAGAAGAAATTCTGAAATTAATAAGGAGTGTCAGGGAGGCAAGGGAGGAAGAAATAAGAGAACTCCCGGAGTTAGACATAAAAATAGAGGGGCACAAGACCCTTGAATGGGAGGGTTACCTGAGCCCAAACAAAACGACAAGAGCGGAAGTAGAGAGAGATGATGCCGTACTTACAAGAAACCGGTACGAGATCCTGGAGATAGAAACAACGCAACAGGAAGATAATCCCCAGTCTGCAACCCCTTTAACATCAACCCCATGGCCTAGGAGGAGGAGGAGGTCAAAACGGAAAACAGATGCTATATCGCCACAAGAAAGGTCAATATCAAAGATAAAATTAAACGAACAAGAAAAGAAGAATAAAGGAGTAGAAGCCAGGGAGGAAGAAAAAGACCGGGAAAGCCATAGCGAAGAAGGGAAAGATTTGACGGAATCGGACACGGAAACAGAAAATGAGACAGAAATGGAGGAGGACACAGGAACCAAAGAGGCAACCGAATCAACACAAACAAATAACACCGAAACAGAAAGCACAATACAAACTACAATCACCAGTACAGCCGAAAGTGAAAGCACTATAAATACATCAGAGGGGGGTAGGGAAACCAGTGCCCCCACTCCCGAAATTTCACAACTAAGTATATAACCTAAACACTAATAATAATCTGTAAAATTAATAGAATCAAAAAACAACACCCTGGTAAGAGACAGGAATGGAAGGAAAAAACTTACAGCTCCTGTCTATCAATGTAAATGGTATAAATAAGGAAAAAAGTGTTTAAATTTCCGAAAGACTTAAATTATGACGTATTGTGTATACAAGAAACACACAATGGTTTTAAAGATAACATAAAAGTAGCATTTGAAAGTCACCTGGACGGAATTTTACTAACTAGTGATTATGAAAACACAGACATTAAAGGGGGGGTGGTGGCAATTTTAATTAAAAATAAAAAGGGATTATCATGGGATAGAATAGAAGTAGAAGGGTTTTTTAAAGGTAGAATGATGCATATTATAATTGAAGAAATAAACATAATTAATATATATATGCCAGCTAACAGGGAACAGAAGAAAGAATTTTTAGAACATTTAAATAAATATATAGAGAAATATGCTACAGGAAATCTTATCATAGGGGGTGATTTTAATTGGGTGGGAGACAATATAGATAGGGAGGGAAACCTGGCACCGAATGACATTAGGATTAAACCAGAAATGGAATATTTTATAAAAAGTACAAATTGATAGATGTCTATAGAATACAAAATTTATTAAGAAAACAGCTTACTTACGAATATAAAATTAATAAAGGAAGTCGCTTAGATAAATTTTACTGCAATAATCATGATAAAAATGTACACAAAGAAACTAATATTACTGATTTTAAAATATCTGATCACAAACTTATAAATATGACTGTAACAATTAAAACTAGAATAAAATGGGGGAAAGGAAGATGGATGCTAAATAACTCGATTCTAAAAGATAAAGATTTTATACAAAGTATCAAAAAAGGGATAGATAAACTTAAAAGTAGGGAAAATGTAGATATAATATTAGAATGGGAAAAATTAAAAGTCAAATTTAAAAAATTAGCGATAGAACACTGTAACTTAAAAAGTAAGAAACTAAAAATGGAAAGGGAAGCGATTAGATACCAACTGCAAAAATTAAACACTAATGATAAAGAGACCAATTTAAAAAACAGATTGGAAGAAATAAATAAAATAGAAAGCAGGGGTAGAGAAATCAGGGCAGAGAAATATACGGGGATATACAAAAAAGCAGAGGGGTTGTATAAAAGGGAGGAGAAAAGATTAGGGGGATATAAAACTATGGATAAAATTAAAATCAACACAACAACAACAACAAAAATAACAGAAAAAGAGGAAATTATGAAACATATTAAAAACTATTATGCTACACTTTATGAATCACAAAATATAGCAGGGAATGAAATTGATAATTATTTAGAAAAAATACCCTGTGGAAAAATTAACCATGATTTTAAACAACTCTGTGATGATTTTATCTCACAAGAGGAAATTTTAGAAAGCATAAAATTAATGAATAAGGGAAAATCGCCAGGAGGAGATGGACTCTCTGCAGAATTCTATATGACATTTTGCGGAGAGTTGTTGCCCATTCTCGAATGGTTATATAATAATATATTTTTAAAAAATAAGGAAATGTCAGAAACAATGAAAGAAGGGATCATTATTTTAATATATAAAGGGAAAGGGGACAGGGAAGAGTTGAAAAACTGGAGACCCATCTCCCTCCTCAACACAGACTATAAGATATTAAGTAGGATTTTAAGTAATAGGCTAAAAAAGGGGATAGGGGACATAATTAATATAAATCAAACTTGTGGGCCAAAAATAGGGATATACAAAGCAATATTTTAAATATAACTACAATAATAGACTATTTACAAAGTAAGGGAGAATCTTTCCAAAAATGGATTAAAATACTATATAATAATACAAAATCTAGAGTACAAAATAACGGAGCAATGACAGAGCAATTTGACATAAAAAGATCAGTGCGGCAAGGGTGCCCACTATCAATGCTATTATATGTAATAGCAATCGAAATGCTAAGTATTAGCATAAAACTAAACAAAGAGATTAAAGGTATAAAAGTTCCAAACATTACAGAAGAAGTGAAAATGCTACAACATGCAGATGATTGCACCAACTTTTTAGATGATCCGAAATCCTTTGAGCACCTAATAAAGGAATATGAAAAATTTGGACAAGCATCGGGATCTAAAATCAATCAGGACAAAACGGAAATATTAGAGATAGGTAACTGGCGTGGTAGGCACTCAACCATACCAGCCCATGTATTTAAAGATACCGTTAAAGCACTTCGGGTTTGCTTTGGGAAAAATGAAGAGAAGGATAACTGTAAAAAAATGGAAAGCGAGATAAAAACGGAATGTGGATAGTAGTGAAGTGGGGCACCCTACGGACAATGGGAATTAGCATTACAGGGACCCCTGGGTCACTCTACGGACAATGGAAATTTAACATGGCGAAAAATCGTGGGTCAATCTACGGACAAGGGGAATTTAACATGGGAATAAATCGTGGGTCACTCTACGGACAAGGGGAATTTAACATGGGAATAAATCGTGGGTCAATCTAGCGTCAAGGGAAATTGAATATAGGATTTTTTTAAAAAATAAAAAAAAAATAAAAAAATTTTTTTAAAAAAGGGGTAGGCAATTCAAAGACTATCTCTTTTCGAGATATATGGGGGCCCTGAAAAGGGCCTTTGGGTTTTCTTCTTCTAATTTCTTCTTTTCCTCCACCAACTTCTTATTTTATCTCCAACACTCTTTCTCTTCTTTTTTTTCTCCTTCTCTTCTTTCTTCTCTTCCTCCTCCTCCTCTTCTTTCTTCCTCTTCTCATTTTCCTCTTCTTTTTCAATTTTTTCGTTCCATGTTCTTATTCTTATCTTTTCCTCTTCATCCTCCTTCTCCTCCTTTATTTCTTTCAACAGATCACTGATGATTACCTTCATTTTTCGTAAATTGTTTATCTCCATCTTCACTCGATGGGGACTATATGAATAGTGATCCTCGTTTAGGTTAACCAACATTTGCTCTATCATTCCTAAATTGTCGAGGACGTTTTGCAATTTTTCCATTTTGTCCATTTGGTTAGAAGCCATCTTCTTTGTATTCTTTGCAGAATGGTTTGAACAACGAGC
Organism: Sinohyriopsis cumingii; assembly: GCA_028554795.2. Taxonomy (NCBI): domain Eukaryota; kingdom Metazoa; phylum Mollusca; class Bivalvia; order Unionida; family Unionidae; genus Sinohyriopsis; species Sinohyriopsis cumingii. The sequence goes on along the minus strand of CM068842.1, from coordinate 23,849,959 downwards.
ACTGTGGCTTCTTATACGAAAAGCGCGAACGTGAAGGAAAACATCCCCCTAAAACATAAAATGGATCTTACCTAGATGATGACCCAACATCGCGCGAACGTGAAGGAAAACATCCCCCTACTTTCTCATTTCATATAATAAAACCCTAACTATACTCTTCACATACGCTAAGAAACCCATAATCTACTATTCACACTAACATACCTTAGCTCTTACAAACACAAACACACAAACACACAAACTCATACCCTCACACTATCTAAAATAAGAGTTAGTGTTTATATACACACTACTTTACCTACACACATTGGCAAATTAATAGTTATTTCTTTTCTAGAGTATTGGGTAGCCCTGAAAAGGGCTGTTTTTGTTTGGAACTTCATGGACACCTGGTTAATGGTGGCACCTTCCAGGCCTGGCGCCACATACACATCTTATCCCCCAGTTACTTTTTACCTTTTGGGGGGAGAGAGCAGAGGCAGGATATGTCGCTTCAGAATCCCAATTTTCGCTCTCTGGGATTTTGAAATTTCTTCTCTCCTTTTCCTCCTCCTCTTCTTTGTTTCTTCTTTCCTCTTTATATCTTCTTTCTTCTTCTTTATATCTTCTCTCCTCCTCTTCTTTGTTTCTTCTTTCCTCCTCTCTTATCCTTCCCTCCTCGACAATGGCTTCCGCGGCCAGTTCATTTAATATGCGCCTGGCATATTCCAGATGCACATGAAGCTCCAACAGTTTCTCAAGTCTCGTGTTCATTTTTTGGTGTTGATCAATCAACAAGGGTAGCTGGACTGCCGAACGAGTTTCAATTTATACTGAAAGCGCGTACGTGAAGGAAAACATCCCCTAAAAACATAAAATTCATCTTACCTAGATCATGACCAAGAAACAACAACAACGCGCGGACCTAAAAGAAACACTCACTCACGTTTTTATGCTACCCATCACTTCAATAGACTATCCACATACGCAAGGCAATCCAATCTAACCCCAAATATACACCTCAAACAGCCAAAGAACTAATATCATTTTAATCTACTATATACATCAATCTATTTTTTCACTTACAAACACAATTACACAAACACACAAACTCATACCCTCACATTCTTTAATAAAGAGTTAGTGTTTATTTTCACACTACTCTACCTACACACATTGGCAAATCGATCGTTACTTCTTTTCTAGAGTATTAGGGTAGCCCTGAAAAGGGCTGTTTTTTTTGTTTGCTGTGGCATTCTTTTTTAGTTTCTAAGAATGCGATGTCCTCTGAGGATAGACTTTCTGGCGATAGGTCTGCTTCTTCGGAAAGAGAAGAAGAACTCTTTGGTGTCGATACGGCAATCGACAAAGCCTCTGTCAGGTTCAGGTTGCTGCTGCTGTTGTTGTTGTTGTTGTTGTTGTTGTTGCTGTTTTTGAAGTCTGTACTTCTCTGTCCATTCTTCTTTCTCCCTGTTCACTTCTTCTCTGAAGAGCTCTTCTATCAGGTCTTCAGTGATTTTTAACATTCTCACATTCTCTATTTCTTCTGGCTTCGGTATCAGACTGTGTCTGACCCTATGCAAATTCACGTAGACTTCGTTGAGCTTAGCTAGTTTGGAGCACATCTTCGTAGGAGGATGAGTCGACAATGGATGGTTAGACTGGAAACAACCCCGGTTCTTAAAGTGAAAGCGCGGACGTGAAGGAAAACATCCCCCACACGGTTTTCGAGTCGCAACGTTCAGTGATTGTCATGAGAGGGATAGTAAGAAATGAAAGAGCATCAATCCAATATTCTTATAGCTAAACAAACCACAAAGGCATTTTTTTTTCAAAACACAACATTTTTATTCAAAAATCACTTAACACTAAACAACAACAACTCTAACATTTTTTAACATTAATCCAACACTATAACATCTAACAATTTTTTTCAAATCACAAACATTTTTTTCTTCAAATACGATCTACTTTAAACAAGGCTGACAACGTTGTGAATGAAACTGTGATTTCCACTGTTGGAAATCATTAGGCCATTGATGGACACTACGTTTTCTAGCTTGAGACAAAAGATAAGCATAATGGTCACAAAACCATCGATCTACTTTCACATCGTTTCTAGCAGAAGAACGAGGATCGAAATGAGTCACTAAATGTTCTAAGGAATAGCCCAGGCTGCGATGATGCAGAAAATACACACAGTACTGTCCACACACCAAGGAATCTGTGCCCTGTAATTTCACGTTATTGAATCGGGTGGTTTGAGCATTTCTTCTCATAAAGTCGATGATATCGTCTTCCAAAGGGGGCAATCCGTACGAATCGAAATATTCCACACATCCTTCTTGAGGAAAGTAGACGGCTACCCAGTGGGTTCCTGGGAGATGACTTTCGTCCGTGTTGATCACGTAAGCTTGATGGTCTTTAGGTTTGCGATGAGGGAGTTCATCTTTAGCACAGACGACAGGATTCCAAGAAGCCGTATACGAACTATGGTTCAAAAGGTAATAAAGTTCCCAGGTATCCATTGATTTGTGTTTTTTTCTTCTTCACAGGTAATAATAAGTCGTCAATTCGATCCTGACTTTTTGCTTGAAAATGTCTGACGAATAAACGGTTATTCGTTCTGTTTCCTCACTCTGATTCAGGAGAGCTTCGATACGATGGATCTCTTGAGTGGTTAATGGTGGACAAGAATGTTCACGCAAGTCTTTATACCACTGGTGCAACACGTCTTTGTTTGAGATGAGACTCCAAGCTTCGTCCAGATACTCGTCCAATTTTTCTTCTTGACTCAACATCAGGCATTTATCGTGTTGAATTTGACTGGGATGATCGTTTTGACATCCATAGCAATTTTTCTTGATCAATTCTGTTATTTTGTCGACCAAGTGTTTGGCAAAACAGGAGACTAAATGGGCTTCTTGTTCTGGCCATCTCGACTTCATCATGATATCTTCTTCTCCTTCCACGGTCTCCTTACATTCCATCTCCAAAGTTTCTTCACTAGGTAAAGAGGGACAACAGTCTTCCATGGCTTTCTAGTAATCTAGGATGACTTCTCTCAAACTGTTGATTTCTATGGTATTATCGAATTCTGCATACAGGATGACGTTCACCGTTACATCAGGGTCTCGGTTTGCAAACTGAATTTCCACACGAATCTGGCCTGATTTTATAGGGTGGAAATGTCCCTCGTCGCTGCCTTGGTCTGGAGTGAAATCGAAAGCCCACAAAGCATAGCCTCCTACATAATCCTCGTACGTAATACCGTGACTGGTGTTGGTTCCTAACTGACCGGTGGCTTCGTACAGGGACAAGTACGATCTCAAGTAATTCTTCTTCTCAAAGTCAGGCTCAAAGGGTCGGGTACACAAGGTCTTGCCATCGCGACTGACTTCGATCTTGGACACGCCAAAGTGTTGAAAGTAGAAAGGATTTTTAGCCAAAGCTCCGTTGAAGGCTTCATTTTCGACGATACCAACGATCAAACGCTTGGGTAGCTGTCCTTGGAACAGATGATCTTCGATCATGGATCGTTGTCCCTTGGGAATGGTGAAGGTTTTCACTTCCACGCGTCGTATGGGATACTTGGCTGTCGTTCTGCTCAACGTTTGACTGATGTCGTTATCCACTTTAGGTAACACTTCCACACGACGTACGTAGAGCCTGGCTTCCTCGATGACAGTTTTGCAAACAGTATTACCTATCAAATGGAAAGCGGCACTGCTCCGATTCAGTCTCAGGCGGACATTGACCCCGTTTAGTAAATATTTCTCTTGCAACCACATGTCCAGATGTAAACGATCCATCAGTTCTAAACTCTGTCCATCTTTGATTCTCTTTCTTCGTTCTATAAATCCGTCATTGTTTTCTTTCTTTTCATCAGTTTCTAAATTTTCAAACTTTTCAGCTTCGTCAGCTTCCCATACCACACAGGCATTGAGATGAGTGTTCTTGGCGTCTATTCCGTACGTCAAGAGATTTTCCAGGTACGCTCGATAAGGGTAAGTATCCATGCTGCTGCTGACCAGTTTGTTGTTCAAGTACAAGTCCACTCCGCTAAACAAGGAATGCATGAAATTGTTGACGGGAGCTATTACCTCATCGCCATCTAGGGTCGAATTGTCCTCATCGACAAGTTTGACTTTCAAGTACAAGTAACTGCTATTCAGATCGATGTAATCTTCGGGCTGTCCTTTGATTTCGAACTCGATGGGAGCTGAGGCTGTCAATGAGGAGACGGGGTGAAATTCCACCCATTGGGATTCTTGCATGGTCATCATGGTGGGGGGCATGGCAAACAGATCCAGTTCCGTCTTGGAACAGGCGCAAGATTCTCGGTGCATCATTTTTTGTCTCTTTTCTCAATAATCGAAAACGTCTAAGTCTCGTACGGTTCTTCTTTTCTTGGCCTTTCTCGCTTGAAGTCTGGTGAAGGGGTGTTTTCTTCTTCGTCTCTTTCTGCCTTGTCCTTGCTGAATGCTTGACTCGGTATCGTGCAGGGCATTTATAGGTGTGTCTCGTCGGCCCAAAATGTCTTTACCCGTTTGCAGCAAGACATTTTTGCCTGCCCTCATGAAGGCTTCTTTAGGGTTTTGTTTGTCGATGATGACATTTTGGAGAAATTCTTTGCCTTGCGTCAGTGCCGCATCTTTCAAGGCGTGCAATCCGCGTGTCACCATCGGTTTCAACACCGGGGCCACCGAACGAAAGGCCGATTTTAACATGTCTCCTAAACCGTGTCCTCGCTGTCGAGCCACCCCTCGGTACACTGGATACATGACTTACTTACGAATCGTGAGAGAACCGTTTTCGAAAATGGAGTTTCACCGTGACTTTTCCTTTGGTGAATGGAATATTTTGTCCCAAATCTCCTTTTATAGTAATGTTGACCGTGTCCAAATACGACTTGCTGACCGGCAAATAGTGAGGATGGACAAATTCGCGGTGGACGTGGTAATTGTTTCCACCTTCCTCGTCAGCGTTTGCGGCAGAATCCACTTTGAAAGGAATGACACGCAGTAACGGTACGGAGGTGTGTCCCACCACGTTGTATTCCACCACATCGGAGTACACGAACATCAAATTCAGTCCTTGGTTCAGTTCTACCGGGGTACGAAAATACTTGGCAAAAGTATCGTTGTCAGAAATGACTAGTAATTCGCCTTTTTGTTGTTCTACTTTCTTCTTCATCTCCATGTCCCCGCCCAACATGTCAAACAATTCAGGACAAAATAAGAAAGACATGATTTTGGGCCCCTCAGGAAATTTTATCAGGAAGCGACGAGCTGTTTTGTGGTACTCCAGGGTGACACTTTTTTTGACACTTTCCAAAGCTTTCAGAAACACACCATTAAACCTGGTGGCTATGGTGCTGACCAAATGTTGACCACTAAAATAATAGCCTGGGGGAATGAACAAGTGATAGGTGGTCCACTTTGGATTTTGTGTGTTACGGGTTTTCTTGTCATATTTGCCATGGGTATCCAAGTACTGTTGCATTTGTTCGTCATGAACTTCCACATCAAATTTATTTTGATTGGGAAGGACATTGAGGACTTGGGTCGGGTGAATCATTTCTACTAAAGCCACTTCCCAATGGGCTTCGTGATCTAAGGGGATGGCTTGAGGTAATTTGGCCGTGTAACAGCACAACGTGTTGTTGGGAAACACCTCCATGGAACTGTCACTGGGTAAGGTTAAGTAAAATTGGTTTTGGTGACTCATAATTCCAGAGTTCTGTGGCTGTCCGAGGGAATATTAGTGGATGTCAGAGGTGTGTCTCCGCCCAAAATGGGGTTCTGATTGTGGTTGGAGTGGTGACTGGCACTGGCACTGGACACAACGTTCCCGTTCGAGGAGAATTTCAGGGAGGGATTGGGAAGTAGGTAACCGATGCAACTGCTCAATAAAATGGTCCACAATTGTTTGTCTCCTTGTTGCAAACTCAAATTGGCGATGGCTGCCCCGATGACACAATACACCACGAAGATTTGGCAGAAAAAGACGATTTGCGTTTTAGGCACACGTTCTCCACACCACACCCACAAGGGTTGTTTTTGTAAATCTTGCACAGAAGAACTAGGGGAAGAAGGACTGGTCGACGTAGCTGCGTCTGCTGCTGTGTGAAAGGGCATGATGGTCACTTCTTCTTTTTATAGTCGATGACTTGCGAAGCGTCGATCCAAGAATCGAAACTGGGTGGATATCCTTTCCAACGTACTTTGACTTCTTTGACACGTCGTTTGCCCACTTTACGGGTTCTGCGTTCCAGAATGCTTTCGATGTCGTACACGTCGTCTTCTTTTTTGGTGACACGTTGTAACTCGGGCAAATAAAACGTTCCTTTGAGTACTTCTCCGTTCATGTCTTCCAATTTATAGACGGCAGGATGACGGCCATGCACTCGTCCAGTGACGCGAAACAATTCGGTCGTCCAGTTAGGTAAGTAACCTTTGTCGAAAGTGCGTTTGGTTTTGCCAATGCGCACCCAATCTCCTACGGTCAACTCTCCACTTTTCTTGGGGACAGCCCTCGTCGGGGACGTACCAAACAGGCGCTCAAACACCAGCACTTCGTTCTCGGGAGTCACGTCTTGCGGGGCACGTCCGATGCTTCGATGGTAAGATTGGTTGTACGCTTGCACCAGGTGAGGTAAGATGTCGATGTACTTCAGAGTGTGGTGATGCGTAAAATATTTCCACATGCGTTCTTTCAAAGTGCGTTGAAAACGTTCCACGATGCTGGCTTTGGTTTCGGGATTCTCGGTGGTAAAAAAATGAATGTCACGTTTCTTTAATTCTTTTTGGAAAGCCTGGTTCAGAAATTCGGTGCCTTTGTCCGTTTGCCATCGAAGAGGGTGACGGCCGCTTTGTTTCAACACCCGTTGCAGGGCTCGCACTAACTCGCTGCTGGATTTGGAAGTCAAGGGCACGACCCAGGCAAATTTGGAAAAGACGTCGATGACACAAAACAAATATTTGTAGCCACGATTGTAGCTGGCTAAATGAGAGACATCGGCTAAATCGGCTTGCCATTGATGATCGATGCCTTCCACTCGGGTGCGACTTCTGGCAAACTTGCGTCGAATGGGTTTGTGTAAAGTGTAGGTAGCTTGTTCTTGTAACCATCGTTGCACTTGAGGTAAACGGAGACTTTTCAGTCGAGTTTTGGCAGCACGATACAATTTTTGAACTCCTGCGTAACCTGCAGGATGGGAGGGATCGTAGTAAATGCTGGCTAAGACTTTTTCCATTTTTTATTTTGTGTTGGTGTGTTAATAAGGCACCCACTCTTGGAAGAGGCTACTCTTTTTCTCTGGGGGTATTTTCTTGGATTGCAAGGCTTTGCGTGTGCGACCGGCAATAGGTGTCGAAGAGGAGAAGGATGTCTGAGCGGGGGATATAGGTTCTTGTTTCACTTCTGTCTTCACTTCTGTCTTCACTTTCTTTTTCTCTTGTGAGGAAGAAGGGGTGGCCATCATCTTTTTAATCCATCCAATTCTGGAGGTAGGTGGTGTTGTTAACTTGCGTACTTTTTCTGGTGGAGTTTGAAACCCTTCTTCTTCTTCTTCTTTTCCTTTTTCTGTCTTGGTCACGGGTACTGGTGGTACTGGTACTGGTACTGGTGATGGTGCTGGACTTTTCATCAAGGTCTTAAAATCTTTCAGAGTGGGTAAAGCTGTTTCGTCTAAAGCTTTCTGGTGAAAGAGTTGCAGTCGTTGCAAGAGTTGACCATACTTTTGCGATTTTTCTGTTTCGGACAAATCTTGGCGATCCATCAAGGATTGCAATTCGTGTTGTAACTGGGACATCTCGCTCAAATTGGGATTGGGAGGTAAATGCGGGGTGCGTTGTTCTTGCCACCGATGGTATTCCATCCATCGTTTGTAAGGCACTAAAGCTAGTTTTCGTCCTTCCATGGGGTTGTCAGGGGTGAATTCTGAGATCTTGGGACTTCCGATGGCCTTTTTATCTTGCTCCCATCAGTCCTCCCAACATGGTTCCCAAGACTCCTTTCAGTATGGGGCCTAACAAGAGAGGTAAAATACCTCCACGTTGCACTAACATCTTCTTTTTTTGACGAATGGGAATTTTCTTTCGAACCATTTGGCGAAGAACGTGACGATGTTTGCTCAAGCATTGTTTCTGGTGTTTGGACAAAGGGATCGTGCCTTTCAAGACGTTCAAACAACATTCGCACACGGTATCGATGACCTCTTTGGAGGCCGTTTGAATGAGTTTTTTTCGTAGGGGTGGAGAAGCTTTGGACAGGACAGATAACAGGTCCCCATGTTTGGCTAAACGTGGTGGCAGTCCTTTCCTTTTCTTTCCTTGGGGTTTTCTGGAGGGTGACATCTTTGAGTCTTTAGGAGCACCTAAAAAACACTGATACCCTACTCGGTCACAGGCCTTTTTTATACTGGAACGCGTCGCCACTGATTGTCTTTACGTTTTATCAGTTTGAGGACAGGCATGACACGTCGTGCAGGGGTACGTAACGGACTAAATCGAGCCAGTTCTTGCTTGGACAAATCCAGTAAACTTTGTAACATGCCCGATCTTTCTTGAACTTTGATTTTGGGAGAAGGTACTTTGTGAGCAGCAGCCACTGCCACTAAATTGGAAGGTCCTGCCACTGGGGAAGTTCTTTTGGGGGTCATCAACGGAGAAGTTCTTGGTGTGATCAACGTCTCCAAGTACTCTTCAGTTCCTGGTGACATCAACGGAGAAGTGGACAAACGTGAGGCTGCCGGAGACGTTGTGGCAGGTCGTGGCTTGCGAGTGTAAGGTTGCGTCCTGGCCGAAGTGCCTCTCTTGCGACTAGTTTTCTTCTGTGGACTTTTCTTTTTTTGAGGACTTTTTCTCTGTTTCTTTTTCTTGGGGCTTCTTTTCTTTTTCCGGGGTGATGGTGGTGGTGTCTGGTAAGAGGAGGGTCCTGCCACTGGAGAAGTTCTTCTTGGGGACTTGGTCTTTTTCTTTTTCTTCTTCTTGGGGCTTCGTTGGACTTTTGTCTTAGGGATAACTTTGGGGGCATTAGGATCCCATCTTAAGAGTGAGCGAATGATGACCCCTCCTAGAGTACCGCTCCCTCCAGGTTTCAAAATGATTTGTTTTTTGGTTTGAGTGTCGATGCGGGGATCGGCCAGTTGGACCAAAGCGACTTTGTTTCGATCGAAAAAGCGTTGGGTTTGATGAGGAATCTGAATGATTCCTTGGAGTAATTGACGTGCCGTCACCGTGAACCATCGTAAGACTTCTTTGAGACTAGCTTCTAAGACACGAGCTCGTGTTTGTGGATCTTTTTCTCGACTGATGCCATACAAGGCACGAATCAATTTGACGGGAAGATGTGACTGAAGGGACGTCATGTTCACACTGTGTGAGACAGACGAAAAAGGGTCTGAGGTTTTTATAGATTTTTTTATGGGGAGTGAAATGAAGTCGAGGACGGAGACGTGTACAGGACAGGCCCTCCGTCTTGGCACCAGTGGTGAAACAAGTGGGTACGAAATCGCAAATCCTCGGGAGTCGTAGGTTTCAAATCGACGAGTAAATAGGCGTGTGGCGTTTGAGTGGCATCGTCGTACGCCTGAGTCAGCCAAGGCGTTCCTAACTGTTTGGCTAAAACTTGCACTTGCGATTTATCTCGAGGGCTTTTAAACAAGACCACGTAATGCGCATTGAGACTGATGGTGCGATGGGCTTTACTTTGTTGAAACAAATTTTGGGTGATGTAAACGACACTGGCATTACGGTGATGCCCTTTGCGCGTGAACCACAGTTTAATTTCTTCTTCGTCTTCTCCTAACATGTCGTCGAAAATGACCAAATGGGTTAGACGGGAGTCAGAGACGATGCCATCGTCTTCTTTAGGAATGCCTTCCACAAACACGATGGAATCGCCTTGACTTTCTCGCAAGAGGTTGTACGCCGATTGCCACTCTTTGTAACACCACACGATCCGTTGAGGGGGCCGATCGATCAAATGATGTTTATGTTCGATCAAACGTTTGACGAATTCGGTTTTGCCTGAACCGCTAGGTCCAGCAATGAGCATGTTAAAGGGATGGCGAAGATACAAAGCCTCCCAACTGGCACGATCTAAGTGTTCGTCGATGACTTTGACAGTAGAGGAAGAGGGAGCAGAGACAGCAGAGGTAGCCATGGTATGAGAAATGTCACTTGTGACACTAAAAACAAACAAGACAAGAGTTTATATACTTTTTCAGAACACGTTTATTGAATGTTTCAAATATGAACACGAAAGACAAAAATACATACAACCCAAATAGTGATGTACAGGAATATAAAACACAGCAAAGCGATCAAAGTGGAATATAAACAAGTGTCTGTACAACATGTTTTGGTTAACCAAGATGTCCTAGGGACAGTGTGTAATGTTCTTACAGTCTCTACATGAGGTATTGTCACACAAGTGTCCTCCCGGAATGACCTTTCAGGCATGTCCATGACAGTCCTGTCCTGAAGCGAGTGGTTGTTCTCGGTGACGGGTTCTTCTGGCACCGTCACTAACACGGGTTGAAAAGTAACTTTTTTCCTTGAACAACTCTTGTGCATACTGGGCCACTTCTTGGGTCCAAGCCTCAAAACCCCCCTTTTTCCAATCACGAACATCTGTCCAATGAGGGTGTAAGTCACAAGCTACACACACATCGTCATACACGTCTTGGGTCGCTAAAAGTTGACGAATCTTTTTTTCCTGTTGAGGTCGAGAAGTATCCAGATGAAAACGCAAGGCTTTGAGCAAAAGGAGTTTTTCGTGACCATTTAAGGCCATGGAGGTGGTAAGTACTGATCGTAAAGAGTCCACAAAGAATCGGCTGGTAAACGAAATCCCAGAAAACAAGTCACTAAGACACACACCACTTGTCGTCCAAAATTGAATGGATACAGTTCTTGTAATAATTGATGGTAATGATCCACGGTTTGAATATGGTCATTGAGTTCCTTCCACGGAATCTGTTGGATGACATGTGACATAAACCGTGGCATGGCAGCCTCTTTTTATATTCTCTTTTTTTCGGATGCAATAGACGTACTTTCTAGCCAGAGATCTTCGTTCTCCAGTAGGGAATCTAAATCTTGCGTACTGTAACCGAAACGTCAGAGTTCGTTTAGGTGTTTCCTCTTCCTCTAAGTAGATTCCACGTAAAATATGTTGGTAATCCTTTAACTTGTCTTCCTCAATGCATTGCTGTAGGTGAATCTCGAAGTAACCATAATCATGAACATGTCGATCATTAGCGACCTCAAAGTGTTGAACAATGTCTGACCATTGAAAGAATTTCTGACGAATCAGTTCTCTTATACCATTCAGGTACCAGTGGTTAAAGATCTGGTGACGTATCGGATGCAATTGTTCTTTACGTTTCACTTGTATTTTGACCAGCTCTCGGTAAATGCGTTCTCTCAACTCCACAGGCAAAGCACGAATGTTCTCTTGTAAAGTATCCATGAATAGGTCATACTAAATCCTCTTTGGTCTGACACAAGAAATGTACTCTTTGCACAAACATGGTTTCACTTCAGTGTCGAATTTAAATCGTTGAGTCACTAATCTACACATGACAATTCGTTCAGAAGTTTCCTCTTTCACCAAGTTGACATTGTGTGTAAGATGTTGGTAATTTGTTAACTCTTCCTCTGGAATTCGATGCAATACGTTTACAATGTAGTAACTACAATCGTCCATACCAAACCATTCCTTTTTATAACCAGGAGGTCGTTGATCAATGTCTGTCCAATGGAACACTTTCAATTGAATCAGTCCTTGTATAGCCTTCAGGTACCAGTGGTTCAAACACCGGTGACGTATCGGATGCAATTGTTCTTTACGTTTCACTTGTATTTTGACCAGTTCTCGATAAATGCGTTCTCTCAACTCCACAGGCAAAGCACGAATGTTCTCTTGTAAAGTATCCATGAACAGATTATTATGGTAAGAAGTTACTTCAATGTCTCGGTCCCACTAAGGGTAAGTAATGACAATTCGGTGACCATCGAGCATGTTCAACGTAGGCCGAATCTTGCGGTTCCCAGTGGTGAAGTGACACACCGCAACTGAAGCACTTGACTTTATCTCCTTCGCCCAAGTAGAAAAATCCGGCTCTGGCTAATTCTTCGGGGGTCGGTCCTCCCAGATACTTTGGCCATTTTCCTTTGAACGATTGAAGACGATTTTCAAAGTCGCAGTATTCCGACAAACGCACAGGAAACGAATATTCGTCTTTCACAGGTTCGTTTCGATGAGGGTTGAGTGACATAGGTAGGAGTTTGCTCAGGGCTGGATGACATCCGTAAGGGGGTAGACGTGAAGGTGGACATTCCCCTTTAAAACGAAACCCAGTAAAATGTCCAAGAGGACGAGCAGCATCACTTTCGCATCCCACAGGTCTGACACGCACAGCATCACTTTCCATGATAGGGGTAGGGGTACTAAAGTTCCCATGATGCTTTACGGCATCGCTCAGGTCACAAGGTACAGCATCGGTCCCATCGCAAGGCTCACAATCGCACTCGTCTGCAAACTCCGTTACGCAATTACAATGGTAACCACATGGACAATCGCAGTTTCCTTCCGGACATTTTCCGTCGCAATGCATGGGTTTTATCCATCCAGTATTAGTCACACTAGAGGAAGATACAACTTTTTTACAATCCCCAAACTGAAACGATGTCTTTTTCAAAGTATTCATCTTGTTCGCTCGGTCTTGGTAGTCACAATGAACTATCGATCTTGACCATAGCCCCCTTTTTATACTAGTCTCAATGCAGTCTCCAACTTGTACATCTTTCCTTTTTCACGTTTTTTATGTCCTGTTCTGGAAGGTACCGTCTCTAAGGTACCGTCAACATTGTACCGTAGTGTAATGGGTGGAAAGGCCATAGAAAGGTAAGGGCAGTGCGGAGACCATCGAGTATGCTCCAGAATAGCTGAATCTTTATAGATACATAGATCCATTCGTAACTTCAGTCCGCAAGCGAAACACTGTACCTCGTATCCCAATCCTGACTCAGGTCCCAAGTAGACAAATCCTGTTCTAGCTAAAACATGCGAAGAAGGTAATCCTTCCCTATCCGTAGGCCATTTCTGAAACGTGTCCAATCGACGGGCACAATCACAATAGTCAGGTAAGAAGACTGGAAAATGGTAGGGTTTGAACTTGGAGTTCTCATCGGGTTTCTCACTCGATTCTTGCTGTGGCGAAGTCATCTTTCTGGTGGGGTAACTATCCTCTTACAACCAATGTTTTATACCAACGTGTCCATACGGTAAGGTAAAATGATTGGGAAGTCGAACTCGCTTCTGGTACACGATTTGATAGACTTTTTCCAAGGGCCGACTGACGATGTGGTGAGTGGGTAAACGTACAATCTTGTTCGGTTGGTGAGTGGTCACTTTAAAGTTTCCATCCTCTCCCGATTGCAAGGCTTCTTTCAATACCCCAAAGTTGACCACTCGACTGGTACGATAATTCAGAGTCAGTCCTTTCACTTTGCACGTCGTGTGCACTTCTCCTTGTTTGTCCCGGTATTCGTAGCCGTAATTTTTGGGACCACCACTGACGAAACTTAGAATCTTGTCGTCGGGATGCTCGTCTGTCCAGGCTCCTAAACGGTCTCCTTCGATGTTAGGGTGATGTTGAATCGGGTGATGGATGTAAATGCAACTGTCCGTGTCAAAGTACAGGACGCGTTCTTCTAACAGTTCTAAAGCTTCGTACAATTTTAAGCGAGCATGGGCTGTCACGTAAGCCGCAATGATGACATTTCCAAAAGGGTCGTCTTGTACAAAGTCCAGATCTTCTTCGTAATTGACCAAGATCAAATTCTCTCGAACGACGTCCACGTGTTTCATGTATTTGGTTTTGTCGTGAATCATCTGGAAGTAGCGGGAAGGTTCTGTCAAATATTCCGTCTTGGGTAAACACGGTCGTTGTGCCATTTTACCCCACAAGCAATTTAACATCACTTTGGCAAACGATCGCCTGCCTTCGTTTTTCTCGATGTGGTCTAAAGTGATGCCTTCTTGTTCGTAGTATTTCTCTTTGAATTGTATTTGGTCTTCGGGAGTGTGACACCAGGAAGGATAGCCGCTGGCTTCTTGCTTCAGTTTCAAAAAGGCATCCACGTAGTCTGCGAAAATGCCTTTCTGACTGGGATCACCCTTGCAATACTGTTGTGTCTTGGGAAAGTGGCAAATTTCGTACACTTCTAACAGTTGGTATCCCATGTCCAGAGCTTTGAACAATTCTACGCTGACCCAGGTTCCCGTCAAGGCCCGTTCTTCCTGGCTGTGATGGCAAGGTTGATCTTGGTTGCACGTTTCGGCACAAGTACGGCACAAGGGAAACATCAGTTTGCCTTGACAATGGTGAGGTAAGACGGGATGGTATAGGTTCGTGGGAGGTAAAACTTTACACTTAATCAAGCCTTCGTATTGTCGAATGTTTTTCAGGTCGATGTGTTCCGTCAGCAATTGCGGGTGCCCTACAGGAAAGCGACAATATTTGCACACGTAGGGATACAGCGAACACACGTCCAAGTATTTGATTTCTTCTCCTTTCTCTTCGTCGGCTTGGTAGAGCAAACAGGTGGCATTGGTCCTTCCTCCGTACAAACTATCCCTCGGGTTCAGGGGGTCCATGAACTGGTAACTTTCCACGAGACGTTTAAACTCGGGATCGGTTTTCATACGGTGATCGTACTCGTGTTCCCACATTTCCACCACTTGGTATCCTTCCTGTTCTAACTTTAGGCGTCGCTGACAAGTGTCCTGGTACAAGTCTTCCATGGTTCGTTGCAAAAACTGATTTTTAGTACCACGGTCAGGGTAACAGACGGGACATCCGTGAAATAAGCAACCGTTAAACTCGTACACGATCTTGGGGTTTTCTAAGTCCCAGCCATCGACCGAATATGTTCCGATGGTCTTTTCGCCCCCTCCGTTGCGGGCATGCTGAATCCACTTGTCTTCCTTGTCGCACAAGTAATGTAACCAACGTAGGGCTTTGACCGAGTATTGACGTTTGACAAAGTGGGTCGTTTGAGGACTGATGACAGCCACGGTGTTTTCAGGCATGAATCGTTGTCGATACACTAAGGAACACGCTTTGGCAATGGTGCAAGCTTCTTTCAAAGGATCGACCCCTCCGTGTTCCATGAACAGTTCTCGAAATTTTCCACAGCAACGCCGTAAAATGTCCACGTCGGAACGACAATACTTTAGCATTTCTTCCTGAAAGTCGAAAGGGTCCGAGGCGTGAGCCTGGTACCAAGCGTAGAAAGCTTCTCGTTGTTCGGTACGCATGTTGTCCGGGTCGTAATAGTGAGCCTCAGGTAAATGGGGTAGAACGGCGTGTTGATTGGCTTCCGTATTGAAAAAGTGTGGAAAGTACCCTTTAGCCATTTCTGTCATTCCAAACGTTTTAGGCATTCGACTCAAAGGCATGGCCAAATAGCTCATCGAATCTTTAAACTGTACTTGTCCCACTTGCATGAAAATGATTTTGGCTCCGTTCAAAGTCACTTTAGGACGCTCGGTGCCTTGTTCCGTATAGTACCTCAAAAGAAACTGTCCATCGTATCCGGAGAAATTGTGAGCCATCACCGTGGCATGACGATGACAATCTCCTTAACGTTCGATGTCCTCTTGGCTCCACGTCTTGTCGATGGGGTCTAAGACCCATTGTGCAAAATCGGCTAACGTGTTCGGTCCCCGAAAGATTTTTTCACGTCCTCCAGGAATCTTGCTGCAGTGAGGGCAATGACTGAAGATAGGTTCTTGAATGCACTTCTCGCACGCTCGATGAGCCACGCAAAAATTAGGAATGTGAATGCCGGTCTCTTGCATGCATTCGAAATCGAAAAAGATGAAATTGCCTTTCTTCTTGTGACCGTCCTCTTTCTCTGGTGGGGGTTGGTATTTTTGCACGTAGCATTGGTGTTCCAAGTCCACGATGTGGTGACAAATGTGACATTTTTTCTTTCCTCGACATACGTGTGCCTTGGCATTATTGGTAAGTATGCCTTGTCCACACGTAGGGCACAATCTCAGCAGTTGACAAGCGCATTTCTTCTGTGAACCTTGCGTTTTCAGATGTTGTTGGTAACAGGTAGGGCTGACAAACGTGCGCAGACAAGTGGAACAAGGCACTGGTCCTTCGCTCAGACAGGGTGGAGAGGCCAAACATCCTGAGCATTTCCATCCACAATGTTTGTGTTGCTCTCGATTATTATAACCATAGTCACATTTCTCACAATAATAAACATATCCCAGGAATCCAGTGATACTGGTAATGGCATCGAAATGGTCATCGTGATGATAAAGGTGAATGTATTTTCCGTCCTTAAAGTCTTGGCCTCGAAACAACAGAGGTCCGCGCACTTCTTGAGGGTGCACTTTCAAGGTGTATCGTGGAGCTAGGACATCTTGCAATTTTTGCATCTCGGGAATGCCACAGGGTGTGTCTTTGGGCAGTCCGGCTTGTTGTAACAGGAGTTCTGCTTCGTTTCGTTGTTTGGCTCGGTCGGAACGTTGAATAGTGTCCCAGGTTCTTTTCCATTCTACCGTGTCGTTCTTGTTGGCATAGGTTCGTCCCACCACGATGGCACGGGCTAAACACATCTGGTCATGAGGGTTGTTAATTCGGACGAGACTCGTTTTGGTGTTGCGAAGGTCGTCCACCAATAACATCTTTTTGCGTCCAGTCCCTTGAGGAGGAGAGACGTGGGTCATGTCCAGTGTGGCTTTACCATCGGTGATGTCAAACTGATCATTAGATTGTTGTACGTGTTGAATCTTGTCCATGACTTTGGAAACAGTTAATTCTGCAGGGGTGCTAAACTCGATCCAAACAGGGGATTTCAAACCGTCGTGTTGTATGGAAAGTCTCAAGCGATCGTCTTCTTTGGGTTGACATTGTCGCTTGAGTGCAGTGAGCAAAGAATCCCACACCTCAGTGATGAACCCTTCTGCTTTCTCTAACGGCACTTCAGCCTTGAAATCTTTAAACTTCACCGTGTATTTGTAAGCCGTGGTTCTAAATTTTCTAGAGGAGCGCTTTTCCGTCTCTCGAATGGAATAGTACTTTTCAGGGTTAACTAAGGGTGGTGAACTTGGTTTAGAGGTTTCAAATTCTGGTTCACTCATGTCCTCTTCAAAATCACTGGCATGAATTTGTGCCAAGATCTCAGCCCTGGTACGAGGCGATAGATCACGTTTCTGCCTCTTACTTTCTTCTTTCTTCTCGAATGAATGGGATCGTTTCATCTTGAAAGCAAAAAGTCAAATGACTCAAGTTCAAACACCATAAACTACTTTATAGTCATAGCAGACCAGCGTATATAAAAGGGTGTGTGTCTTGTCCTTTCACTATTCATTTCACTCTCGAGCCGAGCACAACGATGGAAGAGACTGACCAGATGGAACGTTTCGTCAGAGCTTTGCGAGGGGTCATTAGAAAATTCTCTTCAGACCAGCCTACGGACTACTCTCCTTCCTTTAGAGATAAAAGTCAAGATACTTGCTATATCTGTCAGAAGAAAGGGCATTGGTCTTCAGAGTGTCCAGACCGTCAAAAAAGAAAAAAAGGGGTTAGAAGAGACAAAAGTCAAGATACCTGTTATCATTGTCAAGAAAAAGGACATTGGTCTCCAGATTGCCCAAAAAAGAAACAAGAGGAGTCAGAAGAAAAGAGGAATTCTTCAGAAGAAGAGAGGGATTCTTCAGAGGAAGAGAGGGATTATTCTGAGGAAGAGAGGGATTCTTCTGAGGAAGAAAGAAGACAGGTGAAGAAAAAGAAACAGGAGAAAAAAAGAAGAAGGGAAGAAAGCGAGGAGGAAGAAGAGGAAAAGAGTGTGACGGTGAAGAAATTCAAAAAACGGAGAGACTAAACAAGGAGAAAAGAAGAAATTAATGAACTTTTAATTAAAGTGTTGTGTTATAAATTGTGAATTGGATTGTAAAAAAATGGAGAAAAGAATAAATGAATGATATAAGGTAAGTGTCTTTGAGTTGTGATTTTAAAATAAGAAGCTACACTCACGCACTCATACACAGACACGTATTAAAAGGGTAACATGGGTGAGTTTTTTTTTTTTGAGTTATTGGCAAATTGAAATTGTATTTCTTTTCGAGAAATGTGGGTGGCCCTGAAAAGGGCCTTTCTTCTTCATGGTGTAGGGGTGAGTTTAAGCAATCAATTTTAACTGCCTTAAGCCTTTGCCACGGCCAAGGCCTACTTCTGGACTGCGTAATGTTGATGATGATGATGATTGGGTTGAAATCACTAAGGGTGGTACGGTAGGCTTAGTCACAGGGTTGACATGTTTGGCTCGGGAAGGTCGTATTCTCTTCGGTCGTGATAAAGAAGTCTGATACATTTGTTTCAGACTTCTTAACTCCGCTAAAATGTCTAACAGTATCGTGACCGTTTGATTTTCACCCTCTTGTTTCTTTGCTGCTACTTCTTCTTGCTGTTGTTGCTGTTGTTTTTTTCTTACCTCTTCTTCTTGTTGCTGTTGCTGTAGGAGAAAAGTCTGTTCCGCTTCCTTTTGTCGTTGTATAAATTTCTCCAATTCTTCTTTCTGTCTCTGTCTAAAATTCTCCACTTGCGGTAATGAAGAAAGTAACGAAGGTTCCGGAACAAATTCTTGCGAGGAGAGAAAATCCACAAAATCCCAATTCACCTCTTCTGAAAGTAAGTCCGGGTTCCCTTGGGCAGTCTCCCCTGCTGGTGCACCCCACTGGATCGTTTTCTGAGTTTCCGTCATGTTGAATCACTGTCGCATAGATTGACTGCACACAAGCGCTAGCGAATCTATATTGACTACGTGACGTCACAGACTGCTCTCTTCGGATTGGATGCGAGCTGACTGAATTCTGTAACGCGTGTTCGGATTGGTAAATGAACTCAATCCGTTTCAATCCTTCCTCCGCCTATAAATAAGCGCCGTTCAATGCATTGATTCACCTGTTCTCGTCGCTTCAAGATGTGGACTACAGTTGAGTCATCCACCCTTGTGTCTTCCATGATGTTTCGGACAGACTTGCTCATGTATGTCCGATCGAAGTGGACCGTTGTCCACAGGACAAACACCAGCCTGTGGATACGTAGGATCTACGTCGAAAGACAAGGATGCCTGAAAAGAGTGCTGATGTACGGACCAACAGTAAGACGCAGCCTAAGGACAAGAAGAAGACCAATGCGGTGCCATTTATGTTAATGAATACATTAACATAAAACCCAAAGGCCCTTTTCAGGGCCAGCCATATTTCTCGAAAAGAGATAGCCTTTCCATTGCCTACCCCTTTTTTAAAAAAATTTTTTTTTTTAAAATTTAAAGAAAAAAAATCCCATGTTAAATTCCCCTTGTCCGTAGAGTGACCCACGATTTATTCCCATGTTAAATTCCCCTTGTCCGTAGATTGACCCACGATTTTTCGCCATGTTAAATTTCCATTGTCCGTAGAGTGACCCAGGGGTCCCTGTAATGCTAATTCCCATTGTCCGTAGGGTGCCCCACTTCACTACTGTGGATATCTGGGGACTCACGCCGCTATGTCTAATGGAACGGGCACAAGTGGCCAAAACGTACATGTACGTATATCTTAATTATATAATAAAGTCAACCAATATAAATAATATAATACTTAATAATATAGATAAAATTATAATTAACTACATATGGGATTTTAAACTACATTATGTAATAAAAGAAACTCTGTACAAAGCAAAAGAATTGGGGGGGGGGTGTATAGGGATACCAAGTCCCATAATTTTAAAAGTTACAAATATTTTAAATAGATTTAAACGACTGAATGACGACCCGAAATTACCTTGGGAAGGGATTTACATATATTGGTTTGGATTCGTTTTACGGAACAGGAAGGGTATATATAAAAACAATAAAGTCATGAAACTATTAGAAACCCCTAGGAAATTTAAAAGCATCAAAGAATTATTAATGAAATATAGGGATAAAAACGAATTTTGGGACATGGACGAAAAACTCTCGTATAAATGGATTCGGAATGACATTACCAAAAACATACAATGTAAAGTGGAAAAAGAAAACTTTATGTTAACTGGAAAAGGGCATGGGGGCATTGGTCGCAATTAGGTTCTTTGAAAATACAAAGCCTCGCCTTCAAATACATGCATGATGCGTGGTTGACAGGAGAGGCTGCAGCGAGACGGCATATGGTCAGAATACCGCCAAAATGTCCGTTGTGCAAAATAGGTATTTTTAATAAAAAAACATGTTATTTTAAATTGTAGTGAAACACAAAACGCTAGGAAAATTATAATAGATGAAATTAACAAAAGTAGTAATTTTAAGCCACAGTGTATTTTATACCTGGATGGTGATTTTAATAAACATACTTTATATAAAATTTCCAGCTTTATAGTTAATACTATTAAAATTTGTGGCCCAATTAAGTTTTAGCCTAGAATAGCTTTCCAGAGGGAAAGTACGGATAAGGATGACATGGGGCTATGTCACATGGAGCTACTCGAAGTGAACAGGCCCATGTAAGAGTCTGGAAAAAGAACCCTCTTGAAATAATATGAATTAAAATTTAAAATGAATATATATACTTTCATCCTTCTATACTAACAAAAAGAAAATTTATTTTTCAAAAATTAAAAAAAAATTTATGCAATCGGAACTTTGGATTACAAACTTAAATTAAATTGAAATTTTTTTTTTTTTTCCTCTATCAGTATCAACCACCACTATTGAGACGAACTTTTTGGAACAATTATAATTAAAAGATAGACCTGCTCCATGGGGGAGAAACATAAAAATTAAAGAAAATGCGAACCCCTCCTGGAGCTCAGTCTCATCTCATAAAGAAAGGTGAATTAAATGCATTCTTAAGAATCAATAAGATTCAAAATATTAAGGGGAAATCACCGATCTTTCAAATTCAAAATTAAACAATCTTCCGATGTATTTTAAACACGGAATATATAAGGAAAACTGATACACTACAAGAATTTGACGTAAAAGCTATCCCAACAATAACACAATATAGCATACATAACCTATAGCACAAACATATAACAAACACGGGATGTAGGAGACCCTAGCAAGGTCACAGAAAAAGCAAATTAGGGGAAGTAACCCGAGAGGATAATTGAAATCACTGTCGGAGATACACCCCTATAGATACACTAGGGACGGAAAAATACCCGAAATCCTAATTCAGGTTACAAAAACGATGAAATAACACAATACAACAAATATGGGGGAAAACAAAAAGACATAAAATAATTTATTAAATTAGGATGGGGGGGCATCTGTCTGGTGCCCCCCCAAAAAAAAATCACTCTCGACAATATATATTATAATATTCGAACTTTGGAGCAGAACGGTGCCTTTACAATTCAAGAGTGTGCAGATCTTATAACGTGTTCATTTGAAATCCTTGGAACACAAAACTATAATTCGTCCTATCATTCTAAGGAAAGATTCCTGTGCGATACATAAATTTATTTTCAATTTATGAAACAACTCAATAACTGATTGCTGAACTATCTGTCAGTAGTAATGTATAAAGTGGCTGCCATACTATCTTATGTGTCACTAACGTTTTGCGTGTACAGGAAATATTTTTAAAAGAATCTATTCGTTCCCCCAAAATATGACCGTAGCAGATTTGCCAAATGGGTGTTCAAAAGCTACGTGAATGCAAGGAATAAGCTTTATCAATCACTCTACACTTCAATAAAAGTCCAGTGTACATGTATAACCTAAGAACTGGTTTCTCACTCAATTGTTGTGCATAAACTGAAACCGTTGCCCACAATCATTCTGGTCTGGCATAGAAACCCATGTAGTGCCTTCAGCAATGATTTATTTGCAAACTAATTTTTTTTCTTCTCAAGACCATAATGGCATTTTAGAAACACTAAACCTTCACTTCACTGTTTGCTTATATGTCATATTTATAACATTTATTTACAGAAATTACGTGCTTGTCTTGAGCGTAAAAACCTCCCAGCTGATTTGCATTCTCGTCTGATCGTGAAAGGAAATATAATATTCGAGCAAAACTGGAAATTCTTTAAATTAGTTTAGTTTAGACTAAGTCCGTGACGATACCGTTGACTCACGATAAGATACCTATCACGACATTTTGCTGTACTACAAAGTAGAATTTTGACTATACGAAATATATTTTGCCCTAAAAATCCACCTGCTATTTATCTGAAATAAATTTATTTCCACGAATTTTACTCATGAAATGGAATTTTGTCTTTTATAAAACATATAGCCATTAAAGTAAAGAATATTGAGACTATGGCTATGCATTAATACAATTCTAAATGTGTTCACATTCGAGTGCATTCTAAGGCAATGGAAAGCTGTGTCCTTTTTCATTAACAGAATATAGCAGCAAACAAACCTGCTAAAATAGTCTCAACAAATATAATGAAAACATAACACTCTTTGAGATGTTTCCAATTTTCTTTAACTAACCAACCCTTTTCCATAATGGCACCTACGACTTATCAACAGTATGCGTCCGTTTTCTTATTAGCCCGATTTTGAGTACTTTAAATGTTATACAAATGAGTTATATTAAGTGGTGGTTTTATAAAAGAGGCCACCGTTTGTGTATGGGCAAGGTTATCACAAATATAAAAAATGTAAATTCTAGTTTAGTACATATAGTGCAAACAGACTTCATATTTATACTTAAGTTTGACGTGCATGCACCTGTTTGCAAGTGCAAGTGACAGAACTATTATTATAAAAATCAGCTGGCCATATCGAGTAGTCTGTATCGTTCAAGGTTTTCATGAGTCAGCCAGAGTAACACTACAGTCTATGCTCACCCTCATATACAAAAACGGATTTGTACTTAACGTCTGATCTCTTAGTCGTACGCATGCGCATTGGAAATCAGACAAGCTTGTTTGCATGATAACAAATCGGGCATATATGTACGTTAATCCACCGAATCCCGCCATAAACACACACACACACACACACACACACACACACACAAAAAAAAAACACACGCCGCTTTTGGCCTGAGTCTTGTGTAATTGTTATAATTAGAGCCCTTCTCGACCAAAATCAGTCTAGCCCTTTAGTAATCCCCTACCCGTCTAGAGTTACGGGGACGGATATATTATTTCTCGCGCCATGACGATATTTTCAGACGAGGTAAAAAGCTCAGCCTAAAGGGTCTTATGAACCAACCAAGCACAGAAACGTTCACATGTAATATTGTATGCCTTTGATTGTATCATTATTGCTGGAAGGAAATGATATTTCATCACTATTCCAAGTGGACCTGATGGGTGTGGTGCATACAGATGTCAAAGGACTCCGCTTCCAAATAATTTACGTCATTTAGTCTTTATGGGTATATGTTCTAAAGCATTAATAGTGTAAGAAGAACACAGGCTGACACACACACACACACACACACACACACACACACACACGCGTAATTGAAAGTCTTAAAGTAAAGGCGGATATGGTCCAACAGCAAGGTCTCGGAGCATGTGTCTATCAATTTTCTTGTGATCACATGCGCATACGGAGTGTTTCCATTGTACATAATATATAACATCACGATAGAACAGTAAATTATAATGATCAGTGAATAAGTTCATTTGTTGTGCACGGACTGAAAAGACCACAATTTGTTTTTTAAAAATTTAACTAGTGCCCCAGCATTGTCACACGTGACCTACATGTCAACAGCAGTACTTACACTAGGAATGATGCTACCCACGCCCAGAGACATTATAAACAAACTGAGTATATTTTTCATACAGTACCTAATTAGAAATGCAGCTTTCTGCATGCAGTCGGCATATTTAGAAATGTTTCAGAGATGTAAGGCACCGGAAAGATACCAGTCACAGAAACATATCAATAACCAACCACAGTTCATTAATGATGACAGAACTACTACTACTACTACTACTAATGATAATACTAATAATACTACTTCTTCTACTACTACTACTAATAATAATAATAATAATTATTATTATTATTATTAGTAGTAGTAGTAGTAGTAGTATTGTTGTTGTTGTTGTTATTATTATTATTATTATTATTATTAGTTGCAGTCGGATCAACAACAACTGTTGCTTTCATCAGTATTAAAAGCATTATATTTATTCT
Source organism: Sinohyriopsis cumingii (assembly GCA_028554795.2). Taxonomy (NCBI): domain Eukaryota; kingdom Metazoa; phylum Mollusca; class Bivalvia; order Unionida; family Unionidae; genus Sinohyriopsis; species Sinohyriopsis cumingii. The sequence continues at coordinate 23,825,795 of CM068842.1, read as the reverse complement.
CTACTAATATTACCGTCCATCTACATCTAAAAGATATAATTCAGCTGTCACATTTTTTCCCCTCCGTTTTAACAAGTGTTAAGCTCCTGATGTGATTTGCAGAGTAACCAACTACCAGCTGGCAATACTTTTCATCCATGCAATATTTTTACCTGAAATTAAGAGAATACATTTATTTACACTTCTGTTTTGACTTTTTGCCTTAAATCGTGGTGAGTATTGTCGTAAAAACTGAAAAGAACAGTTGCTATTGATAATATGATTAGTCTTTTAACAAATTTGAGCATGTTGCCAAGTTAATGTTATGGGATTCAGATAGTTTGCAGCCAATCATAGGAGAAATATTTTTAAATATTGAGTTGGATTTTGTTTTGTTTCCATGGAGATTTCGTTTTTCAGGAAATAGCTTTGAAGGAGAACAATAATTTGGTTTAGTTGTTCAGGGAATGGGTTTGTAAGGGAAGAACAATTTGGTTATAAAATTGTCAGCGTTATTTATAATTACAAATTAGCTGAGGTGCTCAAAAATATCTCTAAATTTTGGTATTTCACCCTTTAATCAACGACTAATTTAGTTATTGGAAGCCTTAATGAAAATGATTGTTAAAAGAGGAGATATTTTCTCCAGATGCAGGACAAGCATGATATAACATTATTAATAAGTACTTATTCATCAAGAAATAAAGTTACTGGAGAAGGGAATGGGAGTTTTAAAGCAAAGTTTTCCTCTCACTCAGGCAGTAGCAGGGGAGTGGCCGTATTGTTCAAGAATACATTTAAATATGAAATATTGAAAGAAATAAAAGGTCCAAGGGTAAATTACATTATTTTAGATACTATTATAAATGATCAAAAATTACTGGCAGCAATTTATAGACCATATGAAGGCAATTCAGAATTTTTAAGCAACTCTTTGCACATAAAGAATTAATAATAAGAAGAACGAACACAAAAAGAAATCATAAATAATAATTGGAGGAGATTAGAGTCTACCACATGATAACGCTAGAGATACAATTAACTATGTAAATAATAAGAAGAAGAACGCACACAAAAAAGTTCATTCAATAATGAAATAATTTGACCTTGTAAACATCTGGAAAGAGAAGAACCCAACCCTCAGAAGATATAGCTGAGATGGCCTTTTAAAAACAGGCCAGGTTAGATTACTTGCTAGTATCATCAGACCTTCCAACACATCTGACACGCTGTAATATTGACATCTGCTACAAATCTGATCACTCTCCTGTCTCCATTACCTTTAAATTTAGTGGGGGGAAAAGAGGAGATGTATACAGAGGTTTAATAATAACCTTTTAAGTGACCTTGAATTTATAGATATCCTGAAATATTGTATATCTGCTACTGTTGATCAACATAAAAGAAATAATAGTCATAATAATCATGCATCAAGAAATTCCAACATAAATGATCGACTGTTTGGGAACCGTTGAAACTAATCATACGCGGAAAGCTATCTCTTTTCTTTTCTAAAAACAAGATACAAGAATCAGTGGGAGAGAGAGAGACATTGAGTCTAAATTAAAATGGTTGTATGATAATGACAATTCTGAAGATAATGTTAATGAGATTGGTATATTGGAAGCAAATTTGAAAATTCGCCGGGAAGAAATGTTAAAGACATGATCTTAAAAGCAAAAGTAAGATGGAAATATAAGGTGGAGAGAAGCTGTCTGTATCCTTGAGAAAAGGCAATAAACTGGAAAATTGGTACCGAAGCTTATCCTTAATGATGGAAGTGAATGGCAGTTTTACGAAAAAGAAATTCCTTTGCAAGAACATTCATTCTCCTAGAAATCCCCAAGTCAATAACTCTCATTTGAATACCGATTTTAAATCTACAAATCCCTTTATTATCATTATAACTGGAGATGAAAAATAAGGACTTGAAGGTCCTCTACTACTGTAAAAATGTGTGTATGCACTGAGAAAAAAATATAGAATAGCAAGTGACCTGGCGAAGATGGTTTTACTGCGTAGTTCTATACGTTTTTCTGGATTGACCCGAGGCCTTTTAGATTAGTGTCCTAAATTTTGTGTACGAAAACAATAGTCTATCAGTTATTTAAAAGCTAGGATTTATCACGTGTATTCCTAAAGAAGAAAAATCAACATTTTTCTACAAATGTTGTCTCTCTCTCTCTCCTCAATGTTAATCTAAAAATTCGATCATCGTCTAATGTTTACATAAAAAAGAGGCTTTATCACACATAATAGGCAATACACAAACTAGTTATTTTTAAGTGACTGTACACGCCTCGTATTTTATTTATTTGAGAAACAGAGGAAGATGGTATCCCAGCATTTTTTAGTTCATTTTTATTTCGAGAAAGCTTTTTATTCAGTAGAACGGTCTTTTGTAGTAAATTCTTTAGAATTTTGCTGTTTTGTCGTCTGTCCTGAAATGGTTTCCACCATTTTAGCGTGTTATATCAAGCTGCCTACTAAATAATGGATACCACTTAATTTTTCCCTATACATCATAGGGTCAGACGGGGTGACCCCCTTCTCCCATATATATATATATATATATATATATATATATATATATATATATATATATATATATATATATATATATATATATATATATATATATATTTACTCTCACGAAGATTTGGAATCCGTATTTTCCCTTCCCTTCTCTACTATTGAGGATAATGGACTTATATTTATTTATGCTACTGCCAAATTCGTATCTATTCAGTCACGTTTGATAGGGAACGTCACAGATAACCTTTTCGGGGTTATATATATGGTTGAAAAGTATCAAACCCTCGTAGGTACCTGATTTCTGGTTCTTGTTCAGCTCAGGTAATTATTTTTAACATATGTAACATTCTGACTCTTTCATTTTATTTTCACTCCTTTATAACATAGTCCTATCCTTAGCTCTTATATTAAATAACACGAAATAATTATTTTTTCTCCAATGTGTCGTGCGAGTAAAGCAAAAAAAATAAAAAAAAATAAAAAAAAATATTTACAATAAATCCCAGTTTAAACAGGAGGACACAACGTAAAATAGAATAATTATAAGCATACACCGCATGCTTAACTATTTTGATTTTGTTACACCCAATCATCAAATTTAATTTTTTGGCGGAAATTCTCGATTTAAGTTGTCTTTGAGTCTTTTAATGCACGAATGTATCTCGAAACATGTCTTTTTCACTTAACATCCCATATATATAGGAAATCAAAGTCACAATTCAATAATCTCCATGATATATTTTCCCCCAAACATGCTTATAATTTATAATCAGTAAGTAAAAACTGATATTTTCGCATCGAACTCAGAAGAAGAAAAACTCTGAGAAGTTCACTTTCTTGATGGAAATTTTATTAACCTATATAACATACAGTTTGAAGTTATGGACTATTTAGGAAAAGATGGCTGTGACATCACAAGTTTACATCCGGGTCTCCACCAAAGGTACAATCTGGTCAATCTCGCCAGAGAAGATGCACTTGTCAATTTCACTAAACACAATGGGCCATCAATGTTTTGCCATAGGAACATGTACAGACGAGCGAAGGGTGTTCATTTCTTAACATTAAGACGAAGAGTCAACTGTGCGTGGAAAAGGAAAATCTTATCTACGCGTGCAGATGTCATGTCAATGGACAATTTGCACGATGTCATCTGCAGCATTCATTACTAAAATGGGGATTACATAAATATGCCGACGATTACTAGGAAACTGGCAATGAAGTCGTGTGGCCACATCCTAGTTCCACTCGAAGATTTATCGTCCGATGGCAGCTGTATTGTAGGAATGAAAACGAATATCCTCCTGCCTCAACCCTTAACCCGTGAAGTCAGCCAACACATTTGAATTCGGCAGGTAGCTTAATACAACCCTTTCCAACTCACCAGCCAAATGAAGTTGAAAATAATGACGTATGCATATTGTTTCTATTATATATCCATATATTATTAACTTCCATAAAGGAATTCGTATACACTCAGTTTTGACTAAGTACTAAAAAACAAAATGTCCGGAAACGAAAGTGGTCGGTCCCTGTTATTACTAATATATTGCTTCATCAACATCATTTTCATGATGATAGTTAGGATGATGATAATAATGATGATGATGGCAAAATCAACCTGTAATTATCTTGTGCTGATTACTCGACTTGCCCTTCAATACTTTCGTAATGTTGTGGTCATTTTTACTCTCCACTATATTGATGTTGACTTGTACCACTGGGTTATTCAAGGATGTAACGCTATTACGTCATATATTTTACTAATGCGCCTTTAGTTCCAGAAACCCGACAATTACACCCATTCTGCACGAAGAGGTTTTAAACTTGTTCGACTTCTTCCAATGTTAAACTGGCAGTACCAAACAGAAGATATAATTTTGCAATGATTATGTTTCGTCTATTTCAGACGTCAAGATGATGACATACTTCCTGTTGGCTATTGTAATTGAGGCAGTTCTTGGGTAAAAGCGATTTATTTAAACTTTATAATATATTCTTTAAAACATACATACATACATACATACATACATACATACATACATACATACATACATACATAGTCAAGGCTCTGAGCGATCAGTGGGGAATATAAGGGAAATGTTAACATTTGTCGCTCGACATCCAACCTCCGAATTATTTAAAAATGTTATTGATTCACATAGAAGTTGATACGGCACAAAAGTGCTTAAATTCTTAGAAACATGTCCCAAATAAGCAAAAGATTTTCCAAAGTATAATTCCTTTCTGTTCGCACAAAATTTCAATTATATGAATACGTTTCCAGTGTGATATCCGATCTTTTGTCTTGCCCGCCCAAATTTCATTTTTATGCTCAAAACTGTTCGTAGCAATATGGACCAAACTCACATAATATGGTAGCAGATTTATATTTGAGAACATGAGTTTTAAGAGACGGATATATTTTGTTTTTAAATTTTGTATGGGAGGGTGCTAAGAAAGGGTAATTCGTGTCAGATTAGTTGACTGTACAAATGTAATCATCTTCAGAGCAAACGTTCAAGGGCTGACCGTCGACCAGGTCACGGCGCTAGTAGTGCTCGATATGGACGACAATCATGACGGACATGTCAGCGAGGGTGAACTCATGCTGGAGCTTGTTTTTAGATGGGACAAAAACTGTAAGCCATTAATTTTTCATTCTTGGTATGTTTAAAATATTCTAAATTTTTGACCACGTTTCCGTTGCTTTAACGCTTGCAGTTTTGTGAAGTCAGCCATATTCAAACAGATGAAATTGACGAACTGATTTATTACGTAATTTTGTGTTTTAAAAACATTCTATTTTTTATAAATATTTAAATAATAGTTATTGCTCATATGAGAATTACAGCTGTGAACGGTTGGCTGTTTTCAAACATTTGCCAAACATACTGGGAAAGACTTTGAACCATGGAGCTCAACATTTTCCCTTCTGGAAAACGTTTGCACAGGGCACATTAAAAATGTACAAATTTATTTCACAGAACTCCTGTGAAAGTGATTTACTTTGTATTTTCTCTGAAATTTGAAGAGGACTTAATAATCACAAAATACACTTCTCAGAAATAACTGATGATCATATTTGCATAATTCAGTTATCACAGGTAATCTCACACTAAGCGCAAGGCAAAAAGTGCAATCTCTTGAGCATTCTTTTTTACTGATATTTTCTAAGAGTAGAAATGTTATAATTGCAGTTGATCTGAAGGTGTCTCAAGATGAATTTGTCACCTTCTGGGCACAAACGTACCATGACGATCGCGCAACTACCGCCGCTTTCTTCTATAACTTGGACTTCAACCACGATAATTTCCTGACCACCGATGACATCTCCCACCATCTGGGAGTTCTGGATCCAAACGGTATGTACAACGGTGTCGCTGTAACCACCGAATCTCAGCTCTTGATACCGGGGTGGTTCCATGAATATCATGTAAGGGGAGAAGAAGGTGTAAACCAATGGACAAGGAGTCTGTTTAATGTAACCCCTGATTTCTGCATTTAAAGCGTTACCATGGCATAACTGTAACCATCTAAGTGTAGCAGGATTGCCCCTAGCCCCGATCTGCTCCTGGGATCAGAACGGTTAGTACCGTTGTAATCACCATCTAGTAGCTCAGTCAGAACGGTAAGTAAACATGTGTCGCTGTAATAATCATCTGGTAGCTCAATCAGAACGGTAAGTAAACTTGTGTCGTTGTAATCACCATCTGGTAGCTCAGTCGGAACGGTAAGTAAACTTGTGTCGTTGTAATCACCATCTGGTAGCTCAATCGGAACGGTAAGTAAACTTGTGTCGTTGTAATCGCCATCTGGTAGCTCAGTCAGAACGGTACGTAAACTTGTGTCGTTGTAATCACCATCTGGTAGCTCAGTCAGAACGGTACGTAAACTTGTGTCGTTGTAATCGCCATCTGGTAGCTCAATCGGAACGGTAAGTAAACTTGTTTCGTTGTAATCACCATCTAGTAGCTCAGTCAGAACGGTACGTAAATTTGTGTCGTTGTAATCACCATCTGGTAGCTCAGTCAGAACGGTACGTAAACTTGTGTCGTTGTAATCACCATCTGGTAGCTCAGTCAGAACGGCACGTTAACTTGTGTCGTTGTAATCAACATATGGTAGCTCAGTCAGAACGGTAAGTAAACTTGTATCGTTTTAACCATCATCTGGTAGCTCAGTCAGAACGGTAAGTAAACTTGTGTCGTTGTTATCACCATCTGGTAGCTCAGTCAGAACACTACGTAAACTACTGCTTTTGTGATTTGACCTTCTCTTCAAATAGCAAACATCATAGGACTGTACACCACATTGTGCATCACACAATGTATATCTTGATCCTTGGCGGCACATGTGTGGTTTTAGCTACTTGCATTCGGCTCTTTTGGATTCAGTTTCCTAACCTAGGATCGTTTTGGTAATTTGCCGAATAAATTAATCATAAGTTAAGTAGGAGTTTTGTTAGCATTGTCAATATCGTTATTAAATTCGTGTCTTGTCAATGGAGATATTTATTTCTTTGGGCAACCTTTTAGGGATATTCTAATTCATTTTAGCGGTGTGAAGATAATGATACGGTTTTATCATGTTCAGGTTTTCATCCAATAAAGAACAACTCAGAACAAATAAATTCGTGAATATATCTTTAACTTGTCCTCTTTTTGTCCAAGACTTTTAATTCGGGACTTGAGGCAACCACAAAAATGAACAAAATGTAACACCATGTTTAATATAGAATTAAATATAACATGTTTTCAGCTTTAATTTCAAGTATTGTTTTCTAGAAATATTATAGGAACTAATTCTGATATGGAGCCATATTTATTTGCAGAAAGGGAGTTTACTTCTAAATCAAGGTTTGAGCGACTATTATCGAACGATATCATTTACTAACGACATAAATCATTGTGTCAATTTTCGTTTCAAGTTGGTTGTTTGCACGGATGTATCTTCGAATAATTATTTTATGGCGAAATGTAGATGACAAATAGGCGTCAATTCAGTTATATAACCCTCTGAACCTGAAATGGTTTTGATAACGAATCCTATCCACACCAATGTTTGTTGTATGATGGACCTAGAAGCTGGTTATCCATCCGGGTTTCATCATCGTCGTCTTTAAATCCATAGAACAGTCGAGGTGAGTATACTTAATCGAATTTTTGCTGCACATGATTGAATCACAAACTGTTGCGATGCAAGTAGAGTTCTGGATAGCACTTCGATCTATTTTGTCCTCAAATCTTCTTTTAATACGAGTAGTGGTAAGAGAAAACACGTGGATAAAGCTAACAAACGTTAGTGTTTCTGAAACTTTTGGCTGTAAAGATTGCAGCGTATTATGCAGAAAACAAAATGTTATTAATTCATGACACCAGAAGGGAACTACTTATATATTCATGAGCACTATTTGTGTTCATTAAAAATATTAGGAAACAAATTGGTAAAATTAAGTTCCGTTACTTATTTGTTTTAGATTCGTTATAAGAATCGAATGTCCTATGTTAAATGATCCATAAAGTCACGAGGCTGGACCAAAGATTACACACAATGCATGAATAGCCTTCGATTCGCCATAGCTGTTTGTGATTGTTTAATGATTTGTAACTTTCATGACTAAATGGACCCTATAAAACGTGTAGTTCTTCTCTTGGGAAGCTTTTTTCTTTCTGTGTCACACGAGTTGATTTTATCCACTCAGTATGCTTTTCTTACCAAGGCTTTGTGAAAATTTTAATTATATAGCATCTATCAGTATAAATCCTTTTAACTGTAAACGAATTTCTTTCATACACAGGTGATAAGCTGGTGTCGAAGGCGGAGTTTGAAAATTTCATGCATGTCGTGAGTATAATCAATATAATACACTGAAGACGTTACCTTCTGTGTATAGTCCATATCATATATTTAAGACATTTCCTATGAATATTGGCAATATCGTACATTTGAAATACTACCTTGTGGGTAAAGACACTATCGTACATTTAAAATATTACCTTGTAGGTATAGTCAATATGATACATTTAAGACATTACCTTATGAATATAGTCAATATCGTACATTTAAACACTAACTTGGGGGTATAGTCATTATCGTTCATTTAAAACATTGTCTTGTACGTATGTCAATTTCGTACATTTAAGACATTACTTTATGAATATAGTCAATATCACACATTTAAGACATTACCAAGTGAGTATAGTCAGCATCGTACATAGACGATATTACTAAGCGAGTATAGTCAATATCGTTACATCTAATTCTAAGACATTACCTTGTGAATATAGTCAATATCGTACATTTAAGATATTACAAGGTGAATATAGTCAATATCGTACATTTAAGACATTACCAAGTGAGTATAGTCAATATCTCACATTGACGATATTATCAAGCGAGTATAGTCAATATCGTTACATCTAATTTTAAGACATTTTCAAGCTAGTATAGTCAATATCGTACATTTAAGACATTACCAAGTGAGTATAGTCAATATCGTACATTTAAGACATTACCTTGTGAATATAGTCAACATCGTACATTTAAGACATTACCAAGTGAGTATAGTCAATATCGTACATTTAAGACATTACCTTGTGAATATAGTCAACATCGTACATTTAAGACATTACCAAGTGAGTATAGTCAATATCGTACATTGAAGACAATATACTCTTTATTATGATTTACTCTAGTTTATCTGGCCAACGCTTTTAGCCACAAAATAAAAGTGTTTCATCAGTATGACGAGAATATCCATTAAGAATCAAAACAAAAAAAGCTTTATTGATATGAAAAATAAATTTATTTGCCAACAACCAATTTAACCAACAATTAACCTGTTTTAGGTGAAGATCCCCTAATAATCAATAAATAAATATATTCAGCATAAAATTTTGCATTTGAAAAGAACATATTCTTCCTACAGTAGTTTCCATAATTTGCCCATCTTATAACAGCGGATTTTGTCTTGTCGGAATTAATCAAAATCTGTATTCATTTAGTTGTTCGAAGCCCCATGCTAGTATGGAGTGGGTACGGGGTGGGCGTATACTAGGACCGATGCGGCATCCATGGGCAAAACAGTCGACTAATATATATATATATATATATATATATATATATATATATATATATATATATATATATATATATATATATATATATATATTTCTGAACTAGATTAAGGTGAGAACGCTTGGTATTTTAGAATAACTGCGTAATAGATTTGCCGTATTTTATCTCATGGTGAAGGTCATCTGGATGATTAAAATCGGCTAATATAGTGGTTCATATAAGCATTGGATCTAACACCCCATAAAACTCCCTTACGATCCAGTTTCTAACACTATCAAGTCAAAGACGTACAGGTTCTGCGTGATCACATCTTTCCTGCGTTGGTGTAGGATCAAACAGTGGAACGCAATTCCAAAAGTGCATTTTATGGATAAATGCTATATGACGGACGACATAGATGAATAAACAGCCTTTTATATTTAAACATGTACAGGATTTATTATATGTTTAAGATCATTGAATCCTATTTTATGTAGCGATTACAAACGTCAAGAAATTTCTTTGTTTATATCAGCTAACTTTAATCTCCGTCCAAATTTTAATGCATTATAATATTTTTCCCATTTTATAATTTTGTTTAGATTTAAAAAATAATACTATGACGTATCTTGTACATACAACGCTGAGTAAATTATATGTTTAATATATTTTAATATTTTTTTCATTTTAGATTTAAATTACTAATGTTGTGAAATATCTTGTACATAAACCACTGAGTAAAATCATATATATTCTTGTCTTCACACGGGTCCTGAAAAACGGTGGGACTCTGTTTACCTGCCCGTCTCCTGCATACATATGCATAAGTACTAGTACAAATAAATCTATCAGTATCTATGCGTAAGTGTTTAATATCCAGAAGCTCCTCAAACGTTGAATTAGATAGATGTTTCAAGCTTTAACATTTATACGGGCTTTGTATTTAGACGTACACCAGCGTCTAAACGTTTTGATAAATCTTCGGCAATTTGGACTGAGTGCGGGAAAAGAGGCATGTTTACAAGAGGGAAGTGAATAAAGGAACCATTTCCTTGGGTTGGGTGGGGTAGGTTGGGTTGGGTTGGGTGGGGGGTCTTTCCCTATTTTGGAACGCCACTTTCTTGTCTCCATCGTCATGTCATGACAAACTCAAAAACCATCTTAAACAGAACAACAACGATGGATTTATGACTTTTTGATATTTTCCAAAACTATTCCATGGTGCACGCAACCTATTTAAAACGCGTCAAAATTACGAACAGCGGAGATTTAGATCTGCCGTCGCGTAATACACCTATATATTAGGGTTAACACTCTTCGTCCCTCTTACAAGTTCAAACAAATTACTTTTACCCTGCTCTGTCGAATCATTATGCGCTGGTAGATCAGATGTACGATATTGTATCAAAATGAGCGTTATATCCTGATCCATAAGGTACCGTCCGTTCAGAGCGTCGTTCCTTAGAAACAAATTATAAGTCCTGTAAATGTGTTGCCAGGAAAATGACTCCATTGTATAATGGATAAACTAATAATCATTTATTTTCTTTCTTCAGATGCATCCCCAGGGTAACTTTCAAGGATAGTGAAATTAACAATTTCAAGACTACTTATATGTTACTCACATGCATACATTAAAAACCTACTTGGTGTGATATTTCGCTTTCTTATTTTCTTACAAGACGAGTGATCTATACTGTATAGACCAAAGAATTCGCTACACTACCACGAGGTAAAGAGATGAGACAGAATTCATCCCTTCAACGATTAGATAATCAAAAGAAGTGGACATCTCTGCTAAGCACCCACCTCATCCCACCCCACGCCCGCAAGAAAACAACCCTAAAACAATTTGCAAAGTACCATTCTCTTGGGAGAATAAATAAATATATTTCGACAAGAGATACACACATTGTAAGTAACGATGGATAGGTTTTAGTGAGCTAGAATGACTTGGCCAACACTTGTCTGGCCTTAGCAATTTTGCTATTTCTAGGCGTAACACCTCCTCCGCCACCACCAACCTTTTTTACAGGGGTTCCATCCTTGCTAAAGACGGGATAGTATTTATTTGCAGCATTAGGGCGACCAAGTTTGTACTCCCCTGATATACGTGGCGTGAAAGTTGTTTTGGGTTTATCGTTCATTTCTGGCACAGTTTCAAGTGTTGGGCGTGTCCTTGCAAAGTTATCATATGCTGATAAGTCAACGACTTCTTTGTCACCTGCAATTTTCTCGAACCAAATTCTGTCCGCTTCAATGTAATTAATTTCCTTGTATTTCTTTCTCTTCTTCCCGAAGGGGCCATGGTTCTTCTCTGAGCTGGATTTGTCGTGGTCACTACTGCAACCGTCACTCGCTTTACTTAAGAAGTCCACAACAGAGAGTGGGTCTCCTAGCGTAAACTGACTTGATGACCCTACATTTTCTGCATAAATGTTCGCCGACGCACCAGAGTGAGCGGATGACATGGACACTGGTGTTAGTACTATTTCGGACTCTTTCTGTTCTTGTTCCAAAGACGTTTCCGTACTTTTGTCCATTTTATCTACGAACTTCACAGACTTTCTGGTTTCTATTCCATCAGCGACTTTGTCTTCCATGATAGCATCTGTGATTTTCGATTGTGTGTTAATTATTGGGGTGCTCGTTTTCTTAGTTTTTAGCGTCTTTTTCTTCCTCCGAATCGGCTCGAAGTCAGTCATAGTTCCGCTGTCTACTGTCTTCCTAACGGTTTCTGTGTCAATATCAATGCCTAAATCACGTTCTGTAAGCTTACTCAGTGAATCAAATGAGGTATGGGAAGTGCGTCTCGAGAGCTCGGGTGAGATCAGAGGTCCCGGAGGGCGGATGGATCTCTGAGGACTCGAGATGTCGTTTGACTCAGGGTCATTTATACGCGGAAGAATCAAACATGGCCGCTCGAATTTATGTCGGTCTAAATCATATTCAGATTTATCAGTCTGTACACCTATACTCCGACAGTCTCGAAATGTACGTTTATATCTAAATGGAATGTCAGGAAGTGAGCACACTTGGGAGCGAAATGCCCCACGGTTGATTTTATGGAAGTTCCACAGTGTCTGGCGATGAAGTAAATGTTTGTCCCTTGGATAGTCGATGAGAACCCTCTGCAGACGGTTCCAGCTGCGTTCGGGAGGCTCGCGGGGTACGCTGGCTCCCAAGTAAAACTTGTCGTTTAGCACTGGTAGGTGAGGGGTCGTTGTATTTAAACCTTGCATTATTCTTCTGTGATCTGGAAAGGAACAGAGGTCTACATTAATCTTCTTATATTCTTATAACTAGATTATTGAAGTATTTTGAATGGCGCCATCGACTTTGGTCTTGGGACACAACGTCATATATCTTAAAAAAGAGACGAATTAAGTTTGATTT